>OV651818.1:30944035-32144035 GCA_927349885.1 Psylliodes chrysocephalus | reverse complement strand
GAAGAGTCTATCTATATATGCTAGTGCTGTGCCGAAACGCATGTTTTCCAGTATTTGGTTTATCGTCCTCTGAAAGACAGCCGGTATTCATATTGGCCATTCGGGCCGATATACCTCTGCGATGGATATTTGGTAATACCCACTTGCCATATCCAACGAAGTGAAATATTTACAGCCCTTCAGAACCTCCCAACGATCGTCTGCTCTTGGCATCGGGTAACTATTCTTGCTTGTCTTGGTGGTGAGTGCACGATAGTCTATGCATAGCCTGGTTTCACCATTTTTCTAGAATAATCGGGCTAGCCCAAGGTGAATTCGAATCCTGGATAATGCCCGCTGCTGAGAGACTGTATATAATTGCTTGAACCTTTTCCCTCTGGCTAAATGATAAACGATAGGGTATATATGTCACAGGCTTGAGGTCAGTTAGTCGTATTTTAGTTCCGTCGATTTCACCTAGATCGCAAATATTTTAAGCAAAACAGTTACGATATTTGTTTAACAATAACAACAGTTTATTAACGTCTGAAACCGATATGTTGCTAGATATTTAAAACATAATATCCGAAATAGTAAATGTTTGTAAGTCAACTGCTCTAACTTTGTTTACACTAACTTGTGTATTTAGGCCTTCATCTGAAATGCATGGTACCCCTCGTACAACGGTATCATCGGCGTCGTATTTAATCGGCTGGTCGGAGATGTTTAGAATTGGAACTCTAGTCTCTTTCGTGGAAACAACCCAGTTCAGGGTAACATGTTTCCAGTTTGGCTGGCATAAATAATACAAATCACCATTATACTTCTTGTCCATCGTACACTCTATGTAACCAACGTGATTTGTCGAAAAAATAGTTTTGTGTTTCGACTTTAGTGTAAGCTTTGTCGGTAGGTCGTCTAATTGAGGTAGGTCTATCAGTTCAGACGTAGGTAATCGTGCGATGCCGTTTTTCATCGCCATTGTAACTTTCGGTTTATTTAGGATTGATCTTCCAACTAGCACGGGCCTTTATAAGAATTTAATAAATCGACTTTCAATTGGACATCGATCCAGTATTTAGAGCATCGCGTTCGTTCTCTTATAGCTACTATTTCGCATCTTGAATCAGTAAAACCAGAAAGTTCATAACCGTTTATGGAGTAGTTAAGGTAGTAATCAGATGCTTTAAGGTACTATTTCGGTGGGCGCGACAGGAGACAGGAGACAACAGAGGCAACGACAAGAACGACATATGCATTAATATGCTCCGCACCTCCGAGCAATTACTAATAGAGGGAGCGTGAAAACGAGTTTGTAGGCGATTGTTGTGTTAGCAACATCTGTAGAGGAAGTGAGGAAGCGGGCATAAGGAGGAAGGTAAACATCCTTCTTGTTCAGTGGCGTATCATTTATCTATAAAAACACACATTGTCCAAACGTATTAATTGTAAAAAAAAAACTAAAAAATTTGCTAATTTTACTATTTTTAAAATGAATACCGTCTTATATATGTCTAATGCAGGAAAAGAAACAAAATCACTGTAAAGGTCTAATTTTTTCAATTGAAGAATAAAACCTTAAAATCAATTTTATTATAAATACAGGAGCGACTAGTTTCGGCCTTACAGGAACATCTTCAGGCCTGTAATACAATAATCTTTAATTATTATAATAGGTTGGTCACTTACGAATAACATTAAATAGTATAAACCACATAAATGGATCCATATTGTAGCGTTACAGCATTATAGAATTAAAGCTGTGAAAATAAAAGAGCAGTGCAAACGTAACTAAAAATAAGAAAACTGAGTACGGAATCTACAAGAGAAGAGGTGAGAATGAGCAATTACGAATGCATTTAAATTGCTCGGGATAACAAATAAAGCTGATAATGTAGTGGTATAGTCCCCATCAAAGAAGGTCTGGATATGTTAAAGAGGACGGCGTTTTCTCTGTAACTCTGGAGAATGTAAGGACGGAGGGAAGACGAATCTTGCTGGCTCAGGTGTAGATGGCTAGAAAAAGGAGCGTGTAGATGAAAGCTCCAGTAAATATCGTCACTTTCGTCTAATTTTTATTCTCACTCACCGTTTCAGCTTTATCTTCGAAATTCATTTTTAAAAGGAAATAAAAGTAATCATTCATACAAGCATATAATAAAACAACATGAATTTATTATATTTAATAAGCTAATAAACGTTTGTTTTAATGAAAAAAACATATATGTGAGTATAAAAAATATATAAATAGATAAGATTAATATCAAAATCAATTTGAAAATACAACAGATAATAAAATGAAATAAATTAATACAAGTACAAATAGAAAGTTAATAACATACCTTCTAAAAGTAACACATTTTAAGTAGATAAATGTTTAAAGAGTTTATTCCTGAACATAACTAATCTAACGTTTTTCCCCTTTTTAATATTATGAAGGTTTTTGTAGTTGAAGTGAAAATTATAATTTATTTTGGTCCTAATAAAAATTTAAACATAGGTTATCAAAGAGTAAAATTCATAATAGAACTTTATAATCTTAAATCGTTATCAAAAATTATTAATGGTAAAACTTCAAACAATAATTAGATTCTTAAACAAATTTCTAGTTTTTGTTTTACAAAAGACTTTTTTGCCTTCTTCGGTTGCCTCTGCCACTTTTCTTTTAGTAGTTTCGAGGAGAATTTTCCTATGGAAACCAGTAGAACCATCAATTGGTTGGTAAAATTTTGATATTTTGAGTCTGGTAAGTCTTGTTAAACTTTCTTCTCAGGAAGCTATAACCTTATGGAGAATAAAAATTTAATGTTAGATCAAAAGCTCTTAATTGAGAATTATATTTGCAAATGCCGTTTTAATAATATTTTCAAAAGTTCTTGGAATCGTTGTTAACAGAAACCTGCAAAAAATATATAATTTTATTCCTAAAATATAGGATATCACACAATGCACATTCGTACATCATTGTGCTAGAAAAATATTAGGTAGTTACTGAGACAATTTAAAAAAAGTATTTCGAGAAACTCAACTATTAATGTCATCATTGTACTTAACTTTTTTATTGCTAAATTATTAATAATGTCATTTTGTGTAGTTCGTTGTGATTTTTATAATATATATATATTATAAAAACCTATTGTCAATGTTAATGTGCCAAGTTTTTTTAATAATTATGTCCTTGTTATAGTAAAAACACATTTAAACAAATTTTTAAAGTTTTCTGGATTTTGGATTTAAATTATTGTACAATTGAACTGACTAATTGTGTATTTAAGTAAAGGTATAATTCTTTTTTGTTATAACAGTCTTTGTATATTGTCTTTTTAGATAATCAGAGAAAACAGTAAGACATCTTAATATATCCTATTTCACCAACAAAAATGTAGAATAATTAATCTCACATCAAACGAAAAAAGTCATTTTAGGATGTCCTAATAGGTTTCAACTTAAAAACTAAATAAAATGTATATTGCAACTGTGTTTAAATAAATGAATGTTTTTATACCTGACTATAGCACCAGACAAACATTTTTTTAGATCATAATGATCTGCATAACTCAAAATAGTCAAAATCCACATTATTTAAGTTGTTCTAGTATTGTTTTAGCATAACGATGTTAAATCCAATAATAAATATTCACATTTTTTTGGGACGTTTTTTAAGGAAATAAAAAAAAAAAACATGAATAATGTGATATTCTTGTTTAGTTTTGTACTATGTAATATAGTTCATTAGGTAGTGATTTAGAAGCAAATTATGTTCTATTTATAGAATAAAAAATCACTCATAATATCTAAATATTTATACCTATTTATATTTTGGACAGGAAGACTATTTTATGTTTTTGGCTCTGAATTCTTTTCTTAAGAATTTTAAAACCTTCCTTAGCTCTTTTGGGATATTCCATCCATATCTTAGAAGTTCATTTTGTTTAAACCTAAAACAAATTAAGTACAAAAAATGAACATTTAAGCAATACACAAAATTAGTCTTTTAATTAGTTAAAAAAAAGTGTCAACAAAAAAATAGCTATGCATTTTTCCTTAAACATTCTTTTTGAAAGAAACTTGAGTTTCTCTACTTACTTACTTACTGTTTTAGTATTTTAGTAGCAGATGAATATAGTGTAGAAGTAGTGACAGGATTGATTATTATACTTCTTTCGTCGAAATTGCATTTTTCTTTAATATTTTCCTTCCCTGAGATCTGTAATAAAAATGCATTAGCATAAAAAGTTATTCAGGTGGTCACTTGTTGAATTCCTATATTTTGGAACCATGTATTTCCTTCTCATATCAAGAAAAGGAAACCTAAAAAAAATAACAATAAACTTTACAAAGATGTGATATTAAAATAATAATAAGTAATTAACCTTTACTATAATCATTATGAGACGGATGAAGACGAACGTAGCTGGAGTGTACTTGCTCTTAATTTTAATTTTTCGATAAGAAAATAAAAAAGTTTAATTGCAAATTAAAGGTGATTGCCTAATGCACCGCCTCTGATAATTAGGTTGTGTCTGTACTTACTTATGATATTATCTTGAAGAAGCATTTTCAACAGGCCTTTTACACATAAAGCATGTTTTCACCATAATATTAGAGATAATAAATCTTAAATATACATTTACAACCCTTACAACGTTATAAATAATAATATTTTTCTTAAAATACAAATAAGAAATTGACATGTGTCAGAAAGTGTCAGAACTGGCGCTCACAAAACACTTCTGGCGCTGTCAAACTTGGCAACGCTGATTAAATAAGCCAATTACAGAAGAGGTATTTTCCCCCTCGGGGGGAGTAGATGTTGCTAACAAAATTTAGCGCGGGGAAGGGGGGAAGACTCCCTCTAGTAGTAATTGCTCGGAGCTCCGCACATTTGGAAAGTAAGGAGACAGGTGACGCTTCATCCGCAGACAACCATTCCATGGAACAATCAGAGTTGCCAAACCTACTGTTTTTAAGTAGATCCACTGTTTTTATCTCTGTTCTCCTGTTTTAGGAAAGAAATCTACTGTTTTCGACAACTTAACAAATTTTGTTCTTACTTTATTAAGTATTCCTCATTCTTTAGCAAATGGTCAAAGAATATTTTCTCTAGTAAATTTGCTGAAGTAAAAGCAGCGTAATAAGCACCCATTAGGCTTGCTGCATAATAAAACCTGAAAATAATCATTATATTTTTATTTAAAATGCAACAAAGAATTAACAGGGTATCATAAGAAGAACATGCATGCCAAACATAACGTATTTGAATTATTTGATTCAGACTGATCTAAAAGAAATTCCTATTATTTTTCATTGATTTCTTTTTTGTTTCGGTACGTTAAGTATATATTAAAAATGTTATTATTTGTTTCTATTCTTTGTTTACTTTCTAATTTGGGTTGAAAAAAAATGTTTATTTTTCTTTGTTTACATATTTGTTTTCTTTTTATTTACTACACTGTAAATTATAATTATTTTCCCCTGTATTAAAATCTACTGTTCAGATCTATGGGTTTTTTTACCCATACTGTTTCAGCAAATGTTCATCTGGCAACACAGCCTAGATCGAAAGAATGCAACTACCATTTCTATAAAATATCGACTAATAACTTCGAAATACAAGCGATGATTAAGGAAGACAGCAAACGATACCCCGAGACCGACCTTACCTGTCGTCAAGTTCTGTCTCTCGGACTTGTCGCGCCTTGCGAAATGTGTTTAATGTGTTCAGGCGTGAAGAGACCGTTCTCGGTCGCCTTTGCCGTCGCATCTGTTGTCTCCTGTCTCCTGTCGGGCCTACCGAAATGGTACATTTACTGTTACGTTGTGTGTCGCATACCAGGGTTGTGTGATATGCTTGTTGGAGGTTCGTAGATTTGTTTCTAAAACATTTTTTGGCAGTATGCCCTAGCTTTTTGCAGATCGTACACTCTATTCTAGGTTTAGGGCAACTTAATTGCTTGTGTCCGAATTCTTGTTGATTTTAACACATGTCACTTTTGTATTTCCTTCTCGAATCTACACTACGATTTTCGTTCTCGTTGTCATATCTTCCTATTGGTCTTCTAGCAGTTTCTGGTTTTGATTGATCCTTTGTATTATCTAAAGTAGACAGAATCTCAAAAAAAGTCTTCAACCTTTGTTCCAGATTGTATAGTCCTATCCGGTATCGTGTCGATCGTCATCGGCACCGCATTCTTTCCAGATATTTCACACTGTCGAAGGGACTGTCGTTTGACAAAATAATATTCAGTCCATGTTTCTTCTTCTCCAAAGTTTACAGCTTTCATTTTTATTGGTGTGGTTGAATTTTGGCAAATAAGGAACTTAAGATAGTGAAGCATAACCGGACATCTACTTTATCCGAGAAATGGTTTGGCGAACTAATGATTCTTGATTTGTCACCAAATGTTGTACTAATAACGAATATTACCCCGTACCATTTTTGTCAAACTGTTGATATTTCAAAACTAAAAGTTTGAAAAATGGTAATTTTTTAGAAATTAATTTAAGAAAACTTTAGAATATGTTACAAAAGAAAGTGAAGCATCTACATTGCTGTCAACATCAAACCTTCGGTCCTGCTTTCCTTGTATAAAAGTTATTAATAAATAGTGATCATATACGAGTAATTATGTGCAAAAAAAGAAACGATGTAGTTAGTATCGATGATGCCAATCAATTTACCATTCAAGGACTACAACCTTCGATAAGTGTATAACAGTTACTAAAATGTACATATCAACATATTCCTGTATAAAATAGTATACGTTATATTACTCTATTACAATAATTAATATTTCATCACGTTCTATGAAATTTTGTATATTTAGTGAGGCAAATACCTATTAATTATGTTGTCTGAATACACGTTTTTAAAATTAAGATTAAATAATGATGGTTATTAAACCATTACTGATAAATATTTAGTATCAGACAAATAATAAGTTCCAATTCAAAAGGTTCTTTAATCTTAAAAATATTTAACATTTTGTTAAAAATATAGAAAAATAATAATAGGGGAAAGTTTTTTATTATAAATAACACTCTATAAGGGGCGTTTATTAATATTACAATCTGATCAGAAGTTGATCAATGAATTTGTTCTAACCTAACTGAGGTTGCAATCTAAGGGAAAAGTTGGGATATACGTCCTGCGGCTAATATCGACCACGGTATTTTTACGATAACGAAAACGTAAGGGAACTTGTGACATATCCTACAAGAGTAAAACAACTAGTGAAACTACCCATAAACTTAATCTTGTTTAGATTGTGTGTTCGCAGTTTGCATTTTATATGAAACTTTTATAATTTTTACTAGTCCTTTGGAAAGGTTGGTTACTTTAATATCTATATGTTTGGTTACATTTCTATGACTTATACATGTTTATTGTATAGTTCACACTTATAGATTAGGTTAAGTTTGAAATATTTTCTACTAGGCATTCCAAACAAAATGGCTACCAGTTGGTTTTGACAGGTTATGAAATGGCAACATTGTGGCAACCCTTTAATCCTGATGATTTGAAAGGGTCAATTAAATAGATAGTCATATATATTAATCATCCATGTTTTTCAAAGTAAGCATAAGGTTATGCTTTGAAGTAAAAAATGTAGTTAATTATTATTTTTGCTATATTCAACGGCTAAACATTGGTTTGTAAACACATTTTTGCTTAACTGATTATGAATAATGAGTACTTGCAAGGCAATATGGCTACTCGCAAACTTTTTAAATTTTAAATTTTCATTTCAGAAATATTATTGTGAAATTTTATTTACAGGATATTTTTACGTCTCAGGCACATTTCAGAAATGTTTCTGGAATCTTTCGTAATATTTATACATTACAAATGTTTTGATGTAACATTTTTGAAATATTTCCGAAATGTGTGCAGTATGGGATATTGCCGTATTTTTTGTTCTTTTAATTACAAATAAATGCATTTGATGGTTTGCCTGCGTCAGTTTATAGTGCATATAACTTGTAACGATTAAACGGATTAATTAATTTATTTTTTATAAATTGACGTTTGCTATAGAGTTTCGGAACAAATGATGTTTACTAATATATCGATTTTTCGGAATAGCAGTTAACAATACTTAGATACGAAATTTCACAAAACGGAGTATATTAACAGAAAGGGCACTAAAAACTGTTTGATGATACCTATATAAAAGTCACTTTTATATTTTTGCCGACTTGTCTAGTATTGTCTACTACACTCGATACAATCTACTATCAGTTAAGCTTATGCCCAAACACCTTTTTCGTAAAGGGTTAAACTGGTAGCCTTCCAAGGGTGAAAAACAAGCGAAAGAGTCCGCAGTAATCACTATTGAAGAAAATACTTCAATATTACACACTCAAATGTCGATGGATCTCCCTATATAAAACAACGAACTAATCTTAAAATCTATTAAAATAAGTCTTACAATTTTTTTGTCTATAAATCCTCTTTAGCGGGTGTGTAATGGGTCCAAAAAACAAACATGGGAATTTATCCAAACAACAAAATTCCCCAAAAATATTATTTATCTGTTCTTCCACTGGGTTAAAATCTAGAATCCCCTTTAATAGGATTGCCCGATGGCTATAAAAAATAAAAGATTTTACCCCTTAGACCAAAATATGGGTTTCTTTGCCTTTCTTCATCTGTCAGATATATTTTATGAACAAAATCTCCCACGATGTCTCCCTTTCCTTGAAAAATGAGAAACCGAGTTGGTTCAGAAATTCATCTTTAATAATTTACCAGTACATATCTACTAGATACTATTTACGAAAGATTACCCTGCAAAGTATATCTATATACAATATAACTACATTTGGAAATTGTTACTGACAAAAATCGATACCACATCGGTCGCGAAAAATCTTATAACCCTATAGTTAAACAAACGTACCTCGTACAACGATACCATTACCTGGAATTTAGAACCAGACTGAACGACACACAAAACATGACACTGGCAATTATCGTGTCCCGTCGTTGACTGACATTTAACCTAACAACTTGTACTGAAATTCGTACTGTCAAAAATCAAAACAATAACATTGTATTAAAATAATTAAACTAATCAAAAAGAAAATAAATTTGATGAAATTTGCGCTTCGTTAATAATCAATTACTTGAAGGTAAGGTTATAATACATAATACATAAATAAATTCACAACGACACTTTCTATTTTTAGGAGAATTAAACAAACTAAAGCAAGCCAGTATTGTAAAAAGTATTGTACTAGGCATTGTAACGGTTGTAACCGTTTTCGTTATTTAGTCCCAGACATTGTAACGGTTGTAACCGTTTTCGTTATTTTGAAACCACCATCTCTACACAAACGTCAATTGTCGTTTATGCCTTGTGTCAAAACTCGGGTTGTCATTTCGATTTACCGCTGTCTTCAAGCAAGTTGAATTATTGAATTTTAATTATCTTTTATCTAGTACATCCGATGTACTAATTGTTTTTAATATTTTTAATGATCGTCTGTTGAAAATATATATTTAGTACAAGAATTTCTTTATTAAAATGTCAAATTTGAAACATAACCTCAACATAACCACACATTGAATTGAATCACACAAGAAATCTTATGTTTTATATAATTTCATATATTATTTTGTTTGAAATAGATAATATGCTTTACTATATTTAAATGTGTTAAATAAGACTTTTTCTTTTCCTATTAAATTTGGTCTCTGTGAAGCTATTCAAATAATAGTTTAAATTTTCATTTAATAGTAAAAAGTATTATCTATTTTCTATATACTCTTCCTGACTCCTTTCTTTATATTTTTACCTTTTTCCTTGTAGTCTGGCTTTATATAGATGGTCCTATAGAAGTTGTATATAGATGGTTTCAGTAGAAGTTCAGTAGAAGTTATATCGATGGTTTTATAGAAGTTTATCGAAAAAGATTGTTAGGAAGAACGTTCCAGCTGCATGTGTAGAAATATTGAAACTTAGAAGTTTGGTTCCAGCTACAGAGGTTGTTTCAAGTATTTTAAGAGGTTTAGTTCGAGCCATCCAAAGAAGTGTACGAGATTTAACTTTACCTAAGAAGAATTATCATTTGGTGATATCCAAGCCTATCATACGAATCCCCTGTACCTGCTACCTGTTATACCAAAGATAAGTTATAATAAATCATTTCAATTTGAATAATTAAGTCTCTGTGAATTAGAATTTGTCGCTACCTTATTAAATTATAATATCATAAAGGTTAGTGATTTTCTATATTTTCATCATTAATCGCTTGTCAAGTTTAGAAAGTTTAAATATAGTGGCGTCCAACATTCTTTTTCAAAGTGATACGAGTTGTTTAATAACCTAACCTACTCCCCAAATAATAAGAGCTAAAACACTATAAAAATAGATAAAATAACAAGATCATATTGCAGCATAAAATCTACAAAAATGTATAACTCAGATAATATGAACAAAAAAACGAAGCTCCTGTCCAGTGATATGATTAATTAAATTATAATAATGATATTTAAAGGCTAACAATACATATAGCCAGTTCACGACAAAAATAATGGCTTTTAAAACCATAAATTACGGTTTAACTTTTTTCCGTATATTTAAACAAGGCGAGTCGAATTTTCCTCTAGTAATTCTTGTAGCTAAAAATAAACGTTACAATGTTGTATCAATGTAATCTAATAAAAAATATAGATTTTGGTTCTGTCTAAATCCATTGCATTTAATTTTTTCTTAATTGGTCGATATTCCCCGACTTTTCCCCACCAGATAAATAATAAGTTTCGTTTTACTGTAAAGTTTCAATTAAAAGTTTCTTTAAATTTCTATTTTCAAAACTATTTATCATTTGTTTAAAAATATAAAAGAGAAAAAAATATGTGTAGCTAAAAATAATATTACTAAATAGGTACCTGTGTTTTTTTTAACAATTTTTTTTTAATCTAGCTGAATAAACAAAAATTACTTATAGCAATCCAAATGCCTTGGCGATGCCCAATTATAATTATTGTAAACAAAGGAAATTATTTACGCTCATTTATTAAAACCATTTTAATGAGACACAATTATCTGTCAATTTCAAAAACATTAGGTAAGTAAAACAATATTGGTCGACAAGAAACAATAAATATTTGTGTTTTTAAATATAATATAAAATACACAGATTGACTGGTCAGATATCCAAATCAATAATTTTGTGTGATACTTAAATTTGTGGCATTAATCACAATGTTTCTTATCGTTCTTGTTTCTGGTATAGACGGAAGAGAATCTTGTTTATTTAGTTAAATTTGTGAAATAAAAACAGTAATGTGTTAGTATGTTAGTAAATCAGTTTTCTTCAGTGTTTATAGTGTGAATCAATGAAAATAGAGGTGAGTTTTTTAATTTGTTAATTTTTGTGACAGGTTCAAAAAAATAGAAAGGTATCTGAATATATTATAAAGCCGTTATAATATAACCATATAAATTAAAATTTTAAATGTCGTGGGTAGGTCTAATTCAATGTGGAATATTTAATTTTAAGGTGGGGCTGGAAAAATACAAACTTTGGCTAAGTAATAACATAACAATAATCATCTCTTTAAATATTTGTAAAGCTTATTGTGACCTTACAATGTATTAAATTCTTGGTTTCTGTGAATACCTCAGGGTAATTCTAGATCGCTATTTGAAGTGAAATTAATCTTTTTATTATTGGTTAGATTAAAAGACCATTACGATTGGATTATTTTGTCTCAAAAAAATCTGATAATGTTACAAGTAGACCTTAATGATTAGATAATGTATCCCAAACTGAGATACAAACCGGATCTGTCGCGAAAGGAAAAATGTTTTAGGAAATTTCTGAAATAAAATTATTTCGCAATATTATGAGTGTCGAGAAAACTGAGAGCTTTAAATTTGTGCCACGATAAGGCAGCACTCCACAGAGACGTTTAAGACAAAAAGGTGGGGAATTCACCAATTTATAAACTACTAAATATTTGTTAAAACAAAAAGCAGCAAATTTTCAGAGTTTTAATACAGAATGGCAAGTAAATGGTTTTTTTAATTCCCTTTAAAAATGTTCAATTGCATATCCATTCAATCTAGTAAGAACGCGCTAAAAAAAAATAAATCCACCAATCACAGTTCATATTGTGGTCACCCGGCTACTATTGTTTTTTTAAATTTTAAATATTAGACAATCCTGTATACTTTTTAATTATGCAGACCAAATATACAGGGTGTTTATTAATTGAGTGCCGATACTTAAGAGTGTGAATCCTTGGGTGATTTTAAGAGGAAAAGTAAATATCAACATATATCGTAAATCTCTTAATTTTTGAGCTACAGGGTGTTACAGTTTTAAGAAAAAAATATATTTTTTTTCATAATTTTCTTATCACTGCAGATATTTCTATGAAATTTTGTAAACACCTTTTAATCATTAAGCAGCATTTTTTGACGTATAAGATTTTTTTAAATTTTTACCAGTGACTTCCGTACGGGGTTTGAACTGAATATTTTTGAAGAAAAAAATGGTACGCCACTGCTTTTTCTAAAATCCAAAATTATTTTTGAAATATTCATTTATTTTTGAGCAAATTTGGCCCAAAGACTTGCTTTCGTACGATGCACTGTGTTAGCGTAAAAAAATAAAAACCAAAATTTTTTTTTCTTAAGCTGCTTTTGATTTTTTGTTGAAATTTGGTAGGCACCCACCATGCGTGAAAACACTTATTTTGGGGCAAAAATTAATTTTCTACTTCCACCAGTGACGGCCACGTAGGCATCATATTGAATGTTTGGATAGAAAAAAAAAACGTACACCTCTGATTTTTTAAATTCTATGTGTTTTAAAAATCGGGATTTATTTATAGTAAAATGAAAATTCAAAATCTTGAATCTAAAACGAAATTACAAGAGAATACAATCAAAATAAAAAACCCAAATTATTTACAGTAATTGTTGGAAGTGTCCTCCACCCACACGTATGCAAGTATCTACTCTTCTTCGCATAGACTGACGCACATTTTCAAAGATTCCTGGGGTGTTTCTTATGGTTTGGCAGCAGACTGTTATACGATTTCGTAACTATTCTTCGGTTTCAGATGCCCCCGGAAAACGAAGTCTAAACTATTAAGGTCGGGAGATCTAGGCGGCCATGACTGCGTTCCTCCGCGACCTATCCACCGATTGCGATAGGTGTGATTTAAAAATTCACGCACTCGTAAGCTAAAATGTGGAGGCGCACCATCGTGCATTAGCTACATCTGGTTTCTTAATAAAAGAGAAAGGTCTTCAAGCATTGGCGGCAGATCATCTTCAAGGAAGTGTAAATATGATTGTCCATCAAGTCTTCTTGGGAGAAAAAATGGGCCTATCAAATAATCATCAATAATGCCAGCCCAAACATTTAATGAGAACTGTTCTTGATGATTTGACTCAACAATTGCATAAGGGTTTTCATCCGCCTATAAATGGTTATTATGGAAATTTATTATTGAGTTTCGAGAAAAATTAGCTTCATCGGTAAAAAGAATGTGCCTGTCAAATAATGGATTTTCCAGCAGGTTTTGAAGAAACCACTCACAGAAATTAATAACTCTAGGGAGTAATGCCCGATCTCTTTGAATGTGATATGGGTATAAAAAATTTTCGATGAGAATTTTCCAAACAAGTACATGTAAAACATTAAATGTTGACGCGATTCTCCTCGTGCTAGTTTCGGGATTCTCCTCAATTTCATGTAAAATTCCTTCTTCAAGTTTCGGTGTTCTTACTGTTTGATGGACTCCTTTAGCCCTGTGGTCTATTTTTAAAGTTCCGGTCTCGTGAAGATGTCTATGAATCCTAGAAAATGTTCTCGGATCGGGTAGTACGCGATTTGGATACCGCTCTTGGTATATCCGTCTGGCTTCGTATGCATTTCCGTCAAGCCCATAACTAAAATGCATGTCAGCTAATTCACTGTTCGTAAAATTTACCATTTTTTTTTCAGATTTTAATTCTTACTCTAATAATAATTATTTAATAATGTAAAATCAATGTCAACTTTATTGTCTTTATGAAAAGAAACGTCAAAAATGATGACGCTTTACCCGGCCTACTAATGTTTATTTCATTTGCTTTAAGAGGGCAATAATGCGCTTACCATTTTTTTCTATTCAAAACGTAGAAGATTAATTTTTGTCCCAAAAAAATGTTTCCACGCATGGTGGGTGCTTACCAGATTTCAACAAAATATCAAAAGCAGTAGGTATCAATGAATTTAAGGAAAAAATTTGACGAACCACTACAATGGTTTTTATTTTTTTACGCGAAAACGGTGCATCGTACGAAAGTAAGTCTATAAACCAATTTTGTTCCAAAATAAACGATGATTTTAAAAATAATTTTGGTTTTTAGAAAAAGCAGTGGCGTACCATTTTTTTTCTTCAAAAATATTCAGTTCAAACCCCGTACGGACGTCACTGGTAAAAATTTTAAAAAATATTTTACGTCAAAAAATGCTCCTTAATTATTAAAACGTGTGTACAAAATTTCATAGAAATATCTTGAGTGATAAAAAAATTATGATAAAAAAGTAATTTTTTTCTTAAAACTGTAGCACCCTGTAGCTCAAAAATTAAGTGAGTTACGACATATGTTGATATTAACTTTTCTTCTTAAAATCAACTAAGGATTCATACCCTTAAGTATCGGCACTCAATTATTAAACACCCGTACATTAAAATAAGTTATTCATGGTGCATATTCTTGAAATTGGGGAGTGAGAAATATTAAGAGAAAATTCTCACTTTCTACTCCCTTATAAAAATTCGTATTTTTGAAATCGAATTCACCAAAATTTGTGGAGAAATTTCTCTCAAAACTTTCTCCGACTTTTAGATAGAGAAAATGAAAATAACGAAAGAATTCAATTCACAAGCATGCGAAATGCGAGTCAGAATTTAATTAAATATATCTCAAAATAATACTATAACCTTATTGATGTTGTTAATAGTTTTCAGGTATATTCATACATTTGCGGTATTTACTTTCCCTTTAAGAGGGTTCTATACCCGTCCGCCATATTGAAAATGTTAATGTTTAAATTTCGGGCTTAATACTTACCAAAAGAAAATCTGTTTTTGCATCCGAGCTTTTTATGCATCGTAAATTAACGCATGATAACTGTTTTTTATAAACATAAAAAAAATAAAATAAAAAAATATAAAAAATATCATATACTTATAAATGTTATCATCCGCCATTCTTCATTTGCCACTAACCTTCTTGTGTATTTACCATTTTTGAAAAAAGTAAGTAGTAGTTTTTTCTAAAACTTATTCGTATGTCTATAACACAAATTGAAATATTGAACAACGGGACACCATGTATAAATAAGTAAAAGTCATAAATTATTTTTAAATTTATTATTTTATCTGAAAATACCAAAATAATTTTTAAAATTTTGAGATTTTCATTAGTGAGTCGTAGAAAAAATATACTGTATAACTCGAGTGGATTATCCGTATCGCACTTAGACGATTAATTACTCTGCCTACGCCGTCGTGTTTAAACTTCGTTTGATATCGCCATCATTTCCACTCTTGTTGCAAAACTACTATTTTCCACGCAACTATTTCATTTATTATTTCACTTTCTACTTTTTATTCCTCTCTCAAGTCTCCTGGTATAATGATTTTCTATTATAAGTTTTTTTTCTACGTTCATGCAAAAAACAAAACTTTATTGAACTATATTTAGTGAAAAAACTGGGTCTTTATTGCACTAGTGCAATAAAAATTTTATTGCACTCATCTGTCATTTTACTACAGCGTTTTATGATCATGACAAAAACATAAATATTCAAATCAACGCCAAATATTTAGTCCATTTTCATTTTCTGTGTTACGTTTTAAAACCAATTGCATATTTTATATTATTTTCAATCATTTAATAAATAAATTAATAAAAAAATTTTTTTTTTTTTAAAATGTCATTACAAATTATGAACACAAACGTAAATAAATGCCTCAAACAAAGGTACACGATCACGGCTACTATGATTTGGATAATACAACTGCAGTTCTATAAAACATTTTTTGGTTTTTGCATGAACGTAGAAAAAATATTGTATGCAACTCGTGCAAAAAGTGTTTATTGCACTTGTTGCATAAATAACTATATTACGACTTACGACTTTTTTCAAATGCTTTTTCATCTGATTTTAGTTTAATTAAATTTTTTAGTATACATTTGAAAATGGTTCACCATCCAGACATTTTTAGACCTGAGGGTACACTAGCAACCAATGAAATTAAAAATAACAACATAGAAGCAATAAAAAAGAAGCCTGATACGGTTTTCCTGTATTTTACAGTTGTTACAGGTAAGTTTGTATATATTTATTACGTAATTAAATTTTTCTAATCCTGTTTATACACTTTTTATTTAACATCACTTTTAATTATTTTTTAAGCATAAATTATTCATGAACTCTAAACTTGCATAAACTAAATTATAAAAAAAATCCATATGATTTAATAGTGATAATCGAAATGACATTCTATACATTAAACCTAAAATTTCTCACTAAAGCAATGCATTTAAAATATTTTGTCCACGACCACTTAATAAAAATCAATATTCTACCTTCTAACTAAGACCATATGGTACCGATATATCACTAGAGTAAATTATAGGTTTGTTTTGGTTCCAATTTAAGAACCGTTCTGACATGCGCAGTAATTTAAAAGTGTTTTGGTTAATTTTGAATCAGTTCAGAACCGGAGGTGACGTAAAATTCTGTGTTTTGGTTCACTCATGGAATTATTTTAGAACTATTCTTGAACGGTTTAAACCAGCCATACTCAACCTGCGGCCCGCGGGCCGCATGCAGCCCTCCAAGCTGTTCTGTGCGGCTCTCCAAGCTTTCTTGTGTGACCACAAACAATTATTAGTAACTGAAATTGTTGACCTATAGTCCTGTCCTTGCGACTTTTCAAAGCAATAACACAACTAAAACAACATGAGGACCTTTTTTTTAGAACATTGTGGCCCGTGTAGCATAACAAAGAGATTTATGTGGCCCGAAAGAAAAAAAGGATGAGTACAGCTGGTTTAAACAGTTTTTACTAGTGAGCAAAAATTATTTTAGAATTTTTAGTTCGAGCTTGCGTATAGTGAAGAAAGCTATGAAACGAGAACTGACAACTAATTATTGATTTATTTCATTTCGTTTATGTTTTGAACTGTTGATTTTGAGATTTGAGATTGTCTTTTATTTGTGCCTTTTTACGTTCATATTTTTATTAGAACTTATTAACTTAAAACAAAAACAAGTTTATTTATACAGAAACGTATGTATTCATATTAACATTATCCATGATGGGATGACTAATTTGAAATTAAATAATTTTTATACATATATATTTTAAAAAATATGGAACACAAAAGACAAATTTATAAGAAAAAGTAACAAGAATCGAACCAAATATATATTTATAAGTAAAACAATATTCGAACAAAAGATATAAGTAAAAACGTATAAGAGTCGACAAGAATACATATGAAATAAAATATACGTTTACAACCCTTTGTTAATTTTAAGAACAAACAAAAATGGCATTTTTTTCCAACTCATTACAATTATTTCCCACCTGCTATGTTCTAATTTAACAGTTTTCCATCATACGAACTTGCCTCGTTACTGTTAAAACTCGGCCTAACATGTACGTTACGGATAATGTAAACGTTCAATCATAGGACCCAATATTTTTATGTAGTTCACATAATTGACAATAATTGATGGCTTTTTGTCCTCAATAATAAAGGCTATTGTAATGACAAATGCAAAAAGAAGAAAAATAACAAAAGTGTTTTTGTTCATACTTTTTTAAATCGATTCTGAATCAGTTTTATTATTTTTGTCACTGCGCAACCCTGCGTAGTCCAAATAAAATTCATCAACCGTTCTAATTTCGGAACCAAAACAAAGCTTTTGGATAATTCACGCATTTGTAATTCTGGCACATTCCGGTAGGTGACTATAGTCTACTTTTATGTATGAGAGAGTATTAAAATAATAAAGCATTCGTAATCCATAGGCGTATCACTTCTTTTAGTAGACAGTTAAAATATTTTTTAAAGTTATTCCTCGAGTATACACTTATATTTTCACCTAATTAACCTGCTTATAACTTCTAAACAGCTGAAGGTAAAAAAGTGCAATTTTTCCTAAAATGTTTTATTTTTCCGGGTTATATAGGTATAAGGGTTTAAACTTTGACTTTTAAACAACGTTACGTTCATAAATAATAATTTTAATATAAAAACTACTTCTTACCTACAAATCCAAATCAGAAGATGAACTGTCGCAACCAATATTTACAATGAGTGGCTCGATCATTTCATCAGTAATATTGTCTAACTTCCACATTTTCTCTTCTTCTTTAATCGTATGATTTACTGCCTTTTCCCAGTTTTCAGGCTTCACATTATTTACAGCCTCCAAAAACAACTGTTTAACATCAGTCATTTTAAAAGAATTATTTTTTCTTGAAACTTCTCCCTTTATCTGTGCCCATATCAGTTCAATCGGGTTTACTTCGCAATGATATGGTGGTGATCTAACCACCGTCATCCCACGATTTTTTGCAATTTCATCAATTTCATATTTTTTGAATTTCTCTTCATGAAGGGAACACAAATGATACAGTTCTTTTCTCACAGAACCGGGATGGATCTTAATATTCTTTGAATTTAGCCAAATCTGTAAATCTTTTTTTAACCACTCGGTTGTGAGCATTTTTTCTAGAAGTGTCGAGTGATAACTTGCATTAGCCATTACTATTATAGAGTTCTGAAGAAGAAGATCTATAATTTGTTCGAACCACTCTTTAAAGACATCAGCATTCATGTTCTCATGGTAGTCACCGGTACGAGTAGATTCAAAAGTCAATAAACCACCTTTAACAAAACCGTTTGAACTTCCGATGTGTACTATTATTAGTCTGCGCTCCTTTCCTGATGGTGGATTTAAACCAGTAGATTATTTAAAAAAGCCTGTCTTCGACTTGTAACAGTTTCATCTTGCCAAAATTTATTTGGTTTATGTCCCTCGTTGATCCATGTTTCATCTAAATAAAATATATTTCTTCTTTGGTTTCTCATTTCTTTTATAGTCCTTAGGTAATTTCTTCTTCATACTACAATATCGCTTCTTTCTATTAAAATAGACTTTCTGCAATGCTTTTTCCATAGAAAACCTATTTCTTTTAAAAGTTTCCATAGTGTGTTTCGACTCATTTCAGGGTAATCCTTATCATCTCGAACCGTGGCAAGAACTTTGTCTACTGTCGGAAATTATTTTCTAAAGAAGAACGCATGCACTTTCCTTCGAAGTCTTTCTTTCAAAAGGTTTTCTAATTGAAATTTTGGTTTTCCTGGAGCTTTACGTGCTGTTTGAAACTCGCCATATTTCTCTTCTTTAACAACTCTGTAAATCGTAGATTTCCCAACACCAAGCGTACTACTAACTATAATCGCATTTTTGGTGAAATTTGTTGGGAAGGTATTTATCTACTTATAATTCGATTACTGTAAGAAATTCTTGGAATTAAAATAAAACAAAATGGGCAAATATTATTGAAAATAATCTTAAGATACGGCTATGTAATCTTTAATACACAGGGCTTTTGGCCTGTCCAAACCTTTTTCTATTGTTATGTACAGCTTATGTTTATAAAGGACAAATAAAAGACCCAAAACTTGTAATAGCTCAGGTACATTTATTACAATTTTAGGAAATATTTAGATTATTCTGTAAAAATATTTAAAATGACCGTACTAAGTTTTGCATTAGAAATGCTGTTTTATTACTCTCTCATACATAAAAATAGACTATAGAGATGGGCGATACTTTCATAACGATATTTTATAGAGTGCACTTCAGATTTTGTGATTTATGACATAAGTTATCACAAGATTTTGTCATATATATTTTAGTCGTATGTAGAATTAAAGTCATACCATTTTCATGTGATAAAATCATGTGTTAAATCACATAATCTGAAGTGCAGTTAATATTGATTTTAAATATTATATCGATACGGTGAATCGATACTTTACACAGTATCGCCCATCTCTATAGGTGTCACGGATTATTTGACTTTTTCCTAAAATTTATTAATTTTGAATTTGAAGAATTTTTTTGTTAAACAACAACCGTTAGTTACCTATGTTTAATAAAAACTTTCCGTTCTACACTTAACTTTTATTTAATAAAGAAATTATAATGGTCGTGGACAAAGTATAGTAATACTCGCAATTTATAGTCATTTTCACTCGTGTGACTTGCGCACCTCGCCTACGGCTCGCAAACGTCACCCTGCGTTAATAATGGCTACCATATATTGCTCGTTTAATTATATACTATTTTTAGTTTTTATGACAATTATGTAACTACTCGTATTCTACTTCTGATAGAATAAAAAATATTCAATATATTTTAGTAAATTAATTAAATATTATCTTTTTTCCAAAAGAATTTGTTTGTATTTTATGCAACATACGATCATAAGATGAATTGTTTATTTTTAAAATGAAGAAACTGATAAACGCTGAATGAACTTTTGTACGATATTCATTCAGAGAATAATATTTTTGATCGAATTTGACACACTTCTCGTAGATATAGAACAACGATCCACATATTTTCGTAATCTACGCCTCGAAATCTATAAGATGGCAAGATACCATAAGAAACATAAAAGTGTTTAGTAATTTAAAATGTATCTCCATGAACTGTACAAAGTTGTTGTGGAATATTTTTTTATCGGTATTTAAATAAATTATATAAGTTTTGGTTGTATGAGGTTAGGTTACAGTTATCTATTGTTCAAATCAGCACGTTACACATCGATTAGAGAGAGACCTTATGTTAAGAGAAGGATCAAGCAATCGTTTGGTCACCTTGGAATATTTATTTTTTATACAGATCTGTCAAAATTATAAGAGTGTCATTATTATTTTTAAAAAGAACTGTCTGGATGAAAATAAAACGGAATTTCTAAGTTTCTATTTATTCGTTTAATTTACGACAAAACTGTTAAAAAGTACATTACATTTGAATAGGCCTTTTCATCATGTGACGAGCGCAAGCGCAGCAGCCATGTTAAAATGGCGGTAATTCAAAAGTTTCGTACTGTTTTGATCGACAATGGCTGGGAAAGCAATACTATCTCTAGAGATAAATCAATCAATAGTAAAAATCGTTGATAGTTTTTAACTTTTTTATAACTTTGTGGAAGCACATAGTTATAAGCAAATTTAGAGGTGGTTAAAGTGTCTTGGAAGTTTGCAACAAGGCATAAAGTGTTCTAATTGAGAGGTTAGGTTTATTAATACTTGTTTTTCTGTGTAAAAAATTAATGAAAACAAATAATAATCATAACTCTATTCTAATTAATTATGCCAACCAATATTAGTACTTGCAAAAACACTTTAACCAACATGAAAGTTTTTCATGAGTATAATTAATAAAATAAATTATTTATTAGTTTGAGGATCAACATGACATTTTCAATCATATTACTGTGTATACCAAAGTATTATTTATTATTAAAAAACTATTGTGTAATCAATGGCGGCTCGTGGTAATTTAAAATGGGTGTTCACTTTTTCCAATAATTTTATCATATGTAAGTTCAGATCAAAACTTTGTACAAGAGTCAATATCGCTGTTTTTTTTTTATTATTTGAGTTTGTATTAAGTGTGGTTATTATTATCAACATCATACTGTTTTCAAGTACTACAACTATTAATAAATGAATATTTTAGTTAGTGTGATATTGGTTTTGTTTTTAATATGTTGAAAACCATCTATAAACATTATTAGTTAGTAAACTGACTTTTATTCATAATTTGAGATTATTTTTAAATATATATCAGGTTATGTATGAATCTTGACATTGGTTTTTGTGTAAAAAATTTTATATGAAACTTTACCTACCATTTTTTACTTTTTATTGTAAGTTTAATCATTTTCACAATTTGTCACAGATGTCAAATAAAACATATATTTTTTAAATACCTTTTATTGGCAAATAAAATAAGAACTAAAATGTTTTAAATGTTTATTTTATAAGATCAGTCCCATCACAACACATAATATTACACAGACACAAACTAGAATAAAGATATATAATGTCTGGAATTTTAAATGATACTCTTCGCAGTTTAACAGACCCCCTTAACCCCCCATTTTTAAGCAGATTGTTTTCACAATTAATAATCCTTATCTCTTTATAGACCTTGATTTTTACTAAAAATTTTATGTTGAAATCGCTTTTCGTTTTTAATTTAGGATTTTCTTTTTGAATTTCAACCCATCTTAACCCTCTATTTTCAATCAAATTTGTTAAAAATCAATAGGCTTTGTCCCCTTATAGAGCTTGATTTTTGCTTAAAATTTTCAAGTTCATATCATTTCTCGTTTTTGACTTATCGATCAGACAAAAAACGTGACATCGGACAGACAGACAAAGTAAACCTATAATACTCTTCACATGAAGAGTAGAAAAAAAATGAATAGGGTAAAATAAACAATTTAAAAAGGTCAGCAATAATATTCAACTTCTTTTATCAAAGTATACTAAAAGTTTGAAATAGCAGCACACATTTACATAAATCTGTGAACTAAACTAGTGAGATACACATCGTAAAATGTTATCATATTTAATTCTCCACATGACCCTTTCTAAGTGTATTTCATAGCACATTCCAAAGTATTCTTGCTCTCAATCTGTCCTATACCCTTATGTCAGACTTTTGCATGTCCATGTTCACTAAAAAATAGTGTGTTTTAATAAATAACAGAATAATAGTATTTTGTATAAATAGGTAAATCAGCTTCATCTGTATTTTAAAATTATTGTTTAATTGTAGATAGTATATTAATGTTTTGATATGTACTTATAGGATTAATTAGCCAGATAATGTAGATATGTTGGATGTGACTTGTTAAGTGCCTAATTAAAATCACAATTTATGTTCTATACTTATTGCTTTTTTCGAGACATACTTTATTACCAACTGTAAACTAACTTACCAACAGCCTTATTTTTATTTAATACCTGCAGTGATCCAAATTACCATAACATCTAATATTTTTGAAAATACTAAATTATACAAACAAGGCAATAAAAAGCAATAAAAAAATGTCATTAAAATAAAAAATTTCTGGTTTGTATGCAACAAACAATCTAGGTTAAAGGGCAACACGATTACAGGCAAACATAACTTTATATAAGTAAACTATTTAAATGTACACACCATTTCTTAGGTAAAAATTCTCATCGAGTATATTAAATTAACTGGTTAATCCTTTTTTTGGGAACAATCGTTAAATTGGCACACATACTTTCAATTTATTGAAGATACAGTTCTTAACTAAACACATTTTTTTAACTAAGCACAATTAAAATAATCTAATATTTTTATTTAAACTATTTAATAGAAGAGGAATGACACTAGTGACAGTGACAGTTTGTTTGATTTGGTACAGTGTTGCAAGGATATGTTTTTGTTATGGACCAGATTTGTCAAAAAATATACCAGATTCCTTAAATGTATCAGATTTTTCGAATTCTATTTGCAGTGACATCTAATTCATTGAAAGGGAAAAAAGGGGGTCTTTATTGATTACGAACCCAAACAAGGAACACAATATATATAGTTTACACGTGAACATTGATGCACGCAGAAAGTACTACATCTAGTACAATTGTGAATTGTACTAGACTGGCAACACTAGTTTGGCAACCTTGTTTGTGAGCGGCGCGCCAATTAATGTGTTCTTTGACAGTTTGAAGGATCTGTTGGCGTGTTGTCTTCTCTTTTTAGCTATATGTATTTGGCATATCGTCTCACTCGTGTTAGGCTCACTCATCATAATG
The DNA here is from genome assembly GCA_927349885.1 of Psylliodes chrysocephalus. Classification (NCBI taxonomy): domain Eukaryota; kingdom Metazoa; phylum Arthropoda; class Insecta; order Coleoptera; family Chrysomelidae; genus Psylliodes; species Psylliodes chrysocephalus. The sequence goes on along the minus strand of OV651818.1, from coordinate 32,120,141 downwards.
CGCCACAGACTCTGTATACTTAGGTATACTGTGACATAGAGAAGTGATCAGCCAGGGGACAATGATGTACAAAAAATATAGATTAACACGTATGAAAATAAAAATATTAAAATTAAATTTATATTTTTATGTTATTTATGTAATATTAAACTAATGTGTTTTTATGAAATTTAACACTGCAAAAATGAACCAATGGAGAAACCGCCACTGTGTGTAATATCAGATAAGAATTTTCTTCTTTTGGACCACTTTCTCCATGAAAATGTAGTAAAAAAATATAAGTATCTTTAGTAAAATCATCAATCGATCAAAAACTTTTGCGCATTTTGAACCTGTTTTAATATGTATTTTAACTGATAATTTGATAATTTATTTCCGATATTTTTAGCCAAAGCCCTGGAAAATTTATAAAATAATATGTATTGCCTTTGAATGAATTATACCGTGTGTTTCTACATACTCTATGACAACACCGTTTCGTTTTCTTTTCCGTACAGATAAGATAATTATAACTAACAGCAAAACTTTATTTTTCAATTAAGACACTTATTATTACGTTACATTTTCTTAATTTTTTTGTATGAATATACCTACTTAAATTAGTATTTATCGATAATAATTTTTTTCACGTGGGCATTTTAACATGCTTGTTTATAAAAAACAGTAAGAAAAAGATCACTAATATTGACGCATGCGCACAAAAATAAAATGTTATGAAAAGACCTATAGCAGTCTATATAAGGAAGATAGTCAAATATTTTTATAAAACATCAGATAAAATAGCCCAGGACAATTTTATATTGAAGCACTGCAGTGTTTCTGATCCAAAAAGACCAAGAAAACGAAGACAAGAAAAGAATAAGCTGAAAACTATATCAGTGAAGTACCATGTTAAAAGAAGAGATGGGTTAATGGCAAAGTTTTATGGATATTTTGGAAGTGAAAAAAAAAAGAATCTTAAATATAGTGAAACGTTATAAGCAAAGCAATGAAATGCCCAAAGAATGACGTGAAGGAAATCGAACAAAAGATAAAAATGACAAGAAGCGAGCAGCCATAAAAAACTTGTTAAATCATTAAGGTGTATGAGTACACTGCCGATCTAAGACATTCAATAGATTTTACTTACCGGCGGAATTAAGTATAAGACAACTTTGGAGAATGTTTAACAATGTCGTTGACAAGGACCTCCAGGTCAAAGAGTCGTTTTTCAGATTTCGTTACACGAAAATATAATGTCGCTTCTGGTACTCCTAAAACTGCCTGCAATTTTAAGATCAAATAAAGAAGACGTTAGAAAATAGCACAAAAAATTGATTAATTGCTCAACAGAGAGCTCACAAAATTCTGGCGAATTGCTTCTATGAGCTTCTAAAAGAAGTCCATAATGATCATGAGGTAGTTACATTTAGCTTTGATTGCCAAAAAACTTGGCTATGCCAAAAATCGCAGATCAAGCTGCCTATTTTAGTATGCAGCTGAATTTCTGTCACTTTGCAATTGTGCAGGGGACTTTTAAAGAAAAGATTATTTCAACTTCAGTTAAGTCATATGTATGGACTGAACTAGATCACCAAAGGGGGTCCAACGAAATAGCATCAGCTGTTCACCATACACTCACAACATTTCAGTTTAGTGATTGCACAAAAGTTGTTCGCCTTTTTTGTGATGGCTGCGGTGCACAAAATATAAACTCCATTGTCAGTAGGATGTTATCCAATTGGTTTTTGAATTTCAGTGCACCCAGCATAAAAAGAATTGAAATAGTTTTTCCGGTTGTAGGTCATTCCTACATCCCTCCAGATAGACTTTTTGGACAAATTGAGAAAGTTATAAAAAAAACCCAGAACAATACATCAAAATAATAGAGAAATGGGGAAGTGTCTACAGGTTGCGAGTTGATGTTCCAGGACAGGACTGGAAGTTGAAAGTCTAGATAGTTATGAAACCACTAGCGCAGTGGCATTTTAAATTGCAAATGTCCAAACGCATTATAATTTCCAAAACTAAAACCGGTTATGCAGTAAGAGGGGAAAGGTTTTATAGTAATGACATGGGTACAAACCAATCGCTGCTGGGAAGAGGAAGAAAGTTGCAAATTAAATCAAGCACTGTAGATATTTGAATGCCGTTAAAACCAGATAAAAAGAAAAGTTTCAGTAATTTGATTAAAAAATATTTCAAGAATATCTTCGATGAGCTTTCTGCCTTCCATATCAAACTCAGAAAATGGCACCGAGGCTAGTACAGAGTTGTTTTGTTTAGAAGAAACTTTAGATTTTGATATTTAAAATTTTTGAATTTTGTAATTCTAGTTGGTTTAAATACGAATAATAAAGAATTACTAAAATTGTTTGTGTTATATTAAATAATTAATTAATATATTTAAAATAATTTAAGATTATGTGCATCATGTTAATACAAATTAAAGAAAATTTCTCATCATTTATAAAGTAGTCTGTCCCGTACTACCATTTGATCAAGTACTCTTCTATCTGACATCTAACAAGCTTGATTCTGAATCTTTTGACATCTTATGACTGCCTTGTTATACATTTAATCATTCCTTTTTTTTGTTTTATTTCAGCTGTACTATTAATGATAACTGGCGGTACAACTTTAGTATGGCAGTCCCCAGCAATAATTAAATTCAAATCGAACGATACAGATGTTAACCCACTGGGTAAGCCAATTGAAACCATTGAAATATCCATACTAGCAGGAGTTCCGATGATGATGTCACTCATTGGAGGATTAGTACTACCAAAACTAGGAGACCTGATTGGAAGAAAAAAAGCACTGCAATGTTTAGGACTAGCTATGCTGCTATGTTTAACAGGAACAGCTTTCAGCAATAGATTTTATTTATTTGTTATTTTAATTAGTTGTTCATGCATCATTTACAACGGTATTTGGGGATTGCTTCCAATTTATTTGATAGAAATTTCAGAGGATCATAACAGGGCTAAATTTGGTTGTCTTTTGGCTGTATGTATGCCTCTAGGGCAGCTCTATTGTTATGTTGTCGGTTCGGTCTTTAGCATAAGATATTTCACTCTACTGAATGCGTTACCGTTAATTCCTTTTTTATTACTCTTTCTTTTTGCTCCAGAAAGTCCCGTTTACTCCTTGTTAATAGGAAAACAAGATGAATGTATGGAAACTTTAAAGAAGTTAAGAAGCAACAAAAGTAAAACGGAAATTCAAGATGATTTTGACAAAATAAAAATTGCTTTAGAAGAACAATCCAAAAATACAAATTTTTCTTTGATTACCATTTTCAACACGAAAGCAGGTAGATTAGGTTATTTTTTAGGCGCATTACCAATGATTGTACAATTTTTCTCGGGAGTCCCGACCGTTATGTCACTAATGGCTCCTACTTTCAACGAAATTGGGATCATATCTGGAAATACCATTGCTATAGTTGTGGGAGCAGTTAAAGTATTTATTTATTTATTTACATCGTTAGTTATTGAAAGAACTGGTAGAAGACCTTTACTTCTTATATCATCAATAGGAGCTGGACTAGCAGTATCCCTAGTAGGAATTTATTTTTACGTAAAAGAAATTAATTCGACTGCCCTTGATCAACTTCAATTTCTGCCGGTGTTGGCCATTATAGCTTACGTTGTTTTATATTCTATAGGACTTGGACCTATTCCTGTAGCTGTGATGAGTGAAATGTTTCCTGCCGATCTTAGGCCAATAGGTAATGGTTGCATAACGACTAGTGGTGGAATTATTCTTTCGGTAGTCACCTTCTCCTTTCCTCTTCTAGTCGAACATATTGGAACACATTGGTGCATGTTTATTTTTGCTCTCAATTGTTTCTTGGGTGCGCTGGTAATTTATTTTATTATGCCGGAAACTAAAGGGAAGAGTGTCGTAGAGATACAGAAAATATTGAAGGAATTTTAAAATAGTCTTTTATGAGAATTGTGGAAAAGTACGAGTATTATGTGTTCACACCATTATTCAGTTATTTGCCCAAAAAGGTTGTTAACCCTACAATTCTAGATATATTATTAGGATTATTGTAAATCCAATTCACAGATATAGATAGGTAATGGGAGTCGTTTAATAACAGCTTTTTTTATTTTTTATATTTAACATCCTTCGGACCTCCCGTGCCATCACCCTAATCCTTGTGTAGCCTGGCAGCACTGCATCTAGCAGCTTATTGTACCACCATTCGAAGGTCCTACTACTTTCCCATTCATCAATTTACTCCCTCATTTACCGTCATTCATTCACATCGTCGATGGTTAAACGGTAGTTGGCTAAGTCCCATGGTGCCACGGCCCATGGTGGAACCTCCCAGCGGTCACCCATACACAACGTGACAAAAAAGATCACTGCTTAACTATTGCGAGAATGTGGATGCACACCAAACTCGTGGCTAGACTCTACGGCTAACAAAAGCTTTCTTTGATGCTAATGTATTATGTTTTCAAACGTTCGACAATTCTCCAATGGTGTACCTAATAGTTTTTTCATTAGAATTCAAAGGATTGTTTTTAAAGTATTTTATAAATGACAAATTTAAAAGAAAATGCATTTTTAACATATTTTTTCAACAAAATATAAATTTCGCTGGTTTTATTCGAATGTAATAAACGATATTAATAAAAAAAATTTGAGTTTCAAATGATAATGATAATAATAATAATAATAGAATTTTTATTCATCATTTAATTAATAACAGATGGAACACAATTTTACAATGTTACGCATAGTTAAGCTTCTAGGAATGACAAAGCATGAAAATAAATCTGTTCTTCCAGTCAATCTTAAATGAAACTAAGAATAATTTATAAAAATAAGATCTTACCTAATTTTTATACAATTAATAGTCAGTTATGAAATGAATTACGAAACAACTTATTTTGTGTAACGGAACGAACAGAGCGAGGTCACGCAAAATGAACGAGATATTTCAAATATTTTTTAAAATAAAATACCGATATTACTTTCGTTGCATTGTTGGTTGCATAATTTTCATTCTCTCTGACATATTCAGAAAGAAAATCATAATTATTCTCAACCATTATTTATTATTTAGGTACCTACGTCCTAGTGTTTAAGATAGTTGGTAATTTTGTCATATATAGATGGAAACAGTGTTTTGTTTATTTTATGCAGATTTAGGATGGAAAATAGAGACTGAAACATAATTATTAATAATTGATGTAATTTATAAAATATTATATTGATTTTAAAACCAAAATAGATTTGTTTTCTTTTCAGAACTGGTGACATGATGAATTTTTCGTAACATAATATTCAACTTTTTGTTACCAGTTACATAAAGTAGATCATTTTAATACTTGCCGTGATTGCAAAAAATGTCTGTTTATATGTCAAAATTTGAAAAAAGTAGTGCGCAAAGCGATTGTTTTCCCACGAGCGCAGAAGTTTGTGGCACGAACCGTCAGGCGAGTGCCACAAATCAAGCAAGTGAGAAAAGTGCTTTGCGCACATGTTGCACATTATGTTTTTTCTACGACCACGGTTTTAAGGGAATCCAAAATGTATGTAAAATATGATATATTTAGGCAAATATATTTTTTATATAGATTATAAAATTCTCCAAAAAACAGTAAATGTTTGTTTTCTTTTTCTTTTGTTGCAATGTGATCCAATAATGCCGATTGTAAATTGCATCCGTCAAACCAAAGACTAAAATAATCAAGTACATTTTATGGTTAGTGATATATTTTTAGCGTAAAAAATAAAAAAATAATTAATTTTTTTAATTGGAATTAAACCCGGGAACTACCGCATGTTAGACAAATATACCCTTCTCACTACGAGAAAGTATCTAAATACAAATCATTACGATATAAATTTCATGTGGAATTTAAAACTTGAAACTGGAAATAATATCTGAGGTCTAGAAATTTAGATGTACTTGATTGATACATATTTACTATGTGGTGCATTGTTTAAAAAATTGCGTATTTCTTCATAAGACAAAGTTTTTCATTTATTGGTAGTGCAGGTTTATCATTTCCTGCATTTGTAGCTTTACGTGTTTCACAAAATGGAAAATTCCTTGAAGTTAAAAGCTTATATAACAACCATAATCATGAGACAAATAAGGCCCTTTTTGATTTTTTGCTGCAACAGAGAAAATTGGCTTATGAAAATAGAGAAGAGGCAAAAATGTTACTTTTGTTAGATGCCAATAAAAAAAGAGTTAGAGAAAAACTAGAAAAAGTTACAGGTCTAAAGCTAAGATTAAAAGATCTGTCGAACATTAAACAAAGTGCTAAAAACAAAGCCCCTATTGGCCTAGATTAGTGTGTCGATATTTTGAAAAATAAATATGATTGTAAAGTTAGTATTTTAAAAGACTCTGAAAACAATGTTAAAGGAATGTTTATGCAAACTTCCCAGATGAAAAGTACATATGATGCTTATTCAAAGTTGTTGAGCATTGACGGTACTTATAATGGTTGCGCGTGAAGAGCGCTGGTTACTTTTAAAGAAGTGAATTCAGAGGAGACCGTTTATTTTATATCATAGGTGACAAATATGTTTCTTGAATTAACATTTCATTCAACTTATATCTATAGTAACATAGTAACAGTGGCGGCTCGTCGGCTCGTCCATCAACAAGCAAACTTAACATACTCCCGGCCTTGAAAGTCCTTAACTTTCAATTGAAAATACAGGCAGTGGACATATTCTGGAAATGGCTCTTTTAGTTATACCCTTTGCAGTCTTGACAATGGCAATTCGAGAGATGCAATCGGTTCCAAATTTAAGCTCCGTAACACGACCAAGACACCATTGTAATACAGGCACGTTGTCTTCTTTTATTACGACAAGTTGTCCTACTTGCAAGACTTGGCCATTCTTAGTTGTCCATTTGGAGCGAGTTTGTAATTGACTGATATACTCCTTGCTCCATCTATCCCAAAAATGTTGCTGCATTTTCTTTATGTGCTGATACAAACTCAGCCGATTATCAGGAATTTCCTTCAGGTCGGTCTCTGGGATAGTGTGGAGTGATCTCCCAATTAAAAAATGAGCTGGCGTCAAAGCGGAGAGGTCTGAAGGTTCTGAACAAAGTGGAGATAGAGGACGGGAATTTAATACAGATTCGATTTGTACTAAGAATGCGTAAAATTCTTTATAGGTTAATAAACATTCACCAACTACTCTACGTAAATGATGTTCGACATTGCGCACACCTGCTTCCCATAATCCCCCAAAATTTGGACTATTTACCGGAATAAAATGAAATTTAATGTATAAGTTTGATACTGAACCACAAATAGTTTCAGAATTTTCTAATAAAAAGGTGTAAAATTCAGTGAGTTCCTTATTAGCACCCACAAAATTAGTGCCGTTGTCTGAGTACAAGTCAGAGGGGAATCCACGTCTAGCTATAAATCTAAATTTTCAAGTGCCATAATGACTGAATATCGTATGAACTGCAAATATTAGCAGACTATTTTATTAAATACCGTATAATTCTATAAATTAAGAATTTGAAAACCATATGATTGTAGAAATAATGATTTCTATATTTTAATTGTATAAATGCCCTATCAATGTTTATGTATAACGCATGAATGGATTTTTAACGCATTTCAAGTACAAATCTAATACTGTATGAATTTTCTTTAAATAATCTCACTCAGTCACCCTGGTGCTTCGCCTCTTCTATCTATGCTATTCACTTCTAGATTTTTGGCCTGTTTTAATGCTCACACCTCGATTGACCACTTGGTTGCGCGTGAAGGGCGCTGGTTACTTTTAAAGAAGTGAATTCAGAGGAAACCGTTTATTTTATATCATAGGTGACAAATATGTTTCTTGAATTGACATTAATTCATAATTAACATTTCATTCAACTTATATCTATAGCACAGTTTATAGCTTAAAAGAATCAGTTTACTCACTCAGACCAATTGGATGTTCCAAAATAATATCCACTCCAGGGATACAAATTCAGGATGTGCAGAAGAATGATGTTTGAATATAGGCGGTTGTCATATATTGTATTGGTTATGAATTGATTCTTGTATGCGCCAGGGATACAAATCCGAGTTGCGCAGTGTATAAACTGGAACATTGAGATCAAAAGTGCCGACGCAGAGTGAGCGAACTGATTCTTTAGCTATAAACTATGTCTATAGTAACATAGTAACAGTGGCGGCTCGTCGGCTCGTCCATCAACAAGCAAACTTAACATATATAAACTTATAAAAATACAGGAATACCATTATTTTTGATCATATGTGAGGATGGAAATTACCAAACAGAGATTGTTGCATTTTGTTTACTTTGTAATGAAGATGAAAAAAGTATTCGTTGGTTTTTAGAAGAATTTAAGACTAGAAATGTAAACTGGACTAACACTAAGTGTGTAACACCATAAGTACCTAATTAAAAGAAGACTTGTGAAATAATGTTTTCCAGAGGCTAATACAATTATATACATTTTTCATTCAATGCCCACATTTGGCAGACAAATTTCTGTACAAAACTACTTCAAAACTATTGCTTGTTCTTTGTGTTTATTAAATGAAATATGCCAGTTTGTGTAAAATACCCAAAATGTGGTATTGTTCTAGTTGCAAAGTTATTAATAAAAAATAAGAGATACTTGTTTTATTAATATTACATCCTAAACAGTATACGTATTGGCAAAATTTATTATAAATTCTATCTAAATAAACTACCATATAAAGTGGCATCATTTTAAATTCTCGAAATTACGATAAAAACAAAATCAAAAAACCTGGATTTACTTAATTCCCGGTATCTACTGCGTCATATGGGTGACGTCATCAAAACTACCAGTAAAAAATGTATTACCGGTACCGGGATTCTAGACACACTTTTTTAGTTTTCTGTAACAGCAGCGTTGTCAGACGAGATCTAGGATTACAGTTTGTCTTCTTTCAAACCGCATAAAATATCTTCTTATCTTTTCCAATAATTAGCACCAAACAAATGATACGTTATGAATGAAATGCTTCATCTGTTGTTTCTTTTATCTAAGGTTATGTCGTGAATTTAATACTCAGAGTAGTACAAAGAGGACAGTAAACAATGTTTGTGTCGCCTTGATAATATGGTCGAGAATCGCATCAAAGATTCTAATTAGAGAGAAATAGATTAATATCTCCATCTCTATATTTATTTTTCCAGTTATTTTTAGACAATTATTTTAAGTTTTTACTTAAATTCGTTTAAAAGAGACTTTGGTTTGTAGGGTTTATTTTATACTAGGAAAAACCTTGTGTTCTATGCGGTTTCAAATATAAAAGAGAAAGTTAGGTAACGTTACATTCGTTAATATTATTTCTTACCGAAGAACATGGGCGTCGTTAAATAAAATATAAGTATTAACAAAAATAAAATTGTTATTATATTTAGTGTTCTAAAATACGAATTAGAAGAAACTTATGGTTAGAGGCACTTGAATGGACTGAAATGTTAGAAGTTAAACGAACATATTATATTTGTTAAAGGTACTTTTAGGAGGATGGCTTTGCTGCAACAAATATATTGTTATGTTATTATCTTTATTGTTTTAATTTATTATTATAAATATATTTTGTATTACTTACCTTTTATCCTTTTTTTAATCTTTTTCCGGCTTGTCTTTGTTTCGAGCAAACAGATTCTCTCTCTCAAGGGCGGTTCAGTTAAATCTGACAGCTTAATTGTAAATTAATTTTTTTTTATTGTATACCTTGATTGAAATATTGTCCTTTTTTTAATTTAATTTTACCATACCATATTTTAAATTTAAATAAATTTGTTTAATTTTATACATAAATTAACCATTTATTAACCATTAATACCTTTTTTTTAAAAAAGTTTAACAAAAATTATTTAATGAACACTTAACAAGAAATACCTACTTAATTATCTAAAATTATATCTCGTTGAACTCATTTTAAATATTTAAATTGTTATTTAAATTTACTGTTAAAATAATTTCAACTTCTTAGTTGAGTTAGGCCTAATCCCTTTAGAAAAAACTTAGGACTATCTATTTTATAAATTACAATTTTAATTTTTTATAATTATTGTCTAATTCATTAGATAATAACTTTATCCTACACGTTGCGCCATCTATTAACATTCTTAGTAACTCTTAATGTATAATGAATAGTTTTCTGTTCTCTTCAAAAATTAGAATGATCAAATTTGCACTAGATGGGATAAATGTTTGTTTATTATATATTACCGAAGTACCAAATCATTCTTGGTTAATGTTCACAACAGAAAGAAAATGTGTTGTTTGTTTCTTATTGTCTGTATAAAAATTTCATCTATATTCGGTAAGTACTATTGGTAAACCTTTTATAATATACAAATATAGTTAATATTATTTTATTTAACTCCAGTTCATGTATTAAAAAGAAATTATTTTAGTATTACACTTATCTGGCATGTCTTCCTTCCATGACCACCACAAGGATTCCATAAACTTGAATTTACAGTCAAAACTAGAAATTCTGATGAAGAAAGATTCCAATTCTGATCCTCGTCTTAACTATGAAGGTACGTATCCAGTTTATTTAGCTTAATAGTACATTACACTTATTTATTATCTAATTTTTGACAATTTTTAAGACAAATTTATTTCAAAAACTTATCTTACTAATCTCTTAAAACATTTTAGATGCTGACTCTTTAACAAGAAAAAAATGTCCACCAAAAAAAATTTAAAATGTTTATTCCTCGTTGTTAGGGACTCACCATCGAAACGACGGAATTCCTATCATGGTTCCCTTTGTATTACATATTTTAACGAAGTTTATTTTGTGACGTCATTTCGATCAAAGGTATTTATAATTATTATTCTTATTTAATAATAGTTTTTGCTAATTATTTAAGACTACCTGTCAAAATTTATTAACATATTCTGAGATACTACAGGGTTGTTCATTATTAACAAATATCATTTGATTAATTTGTTTGCTGGATTGTCAGTTGTAGTATTTTAAGTCTGACTGTAAAAATTACTTCAAATATTTTAAAATCATACAGGGTTGTTCATTATTAATAAATATCATTAGATTAATTTGTTTGCTCGATTGTCAGTTGTAGTATTTTAAGTCTGACTTTAAAAATTACTTCAAATATTTTAGAATCATACAGGGTTGTTCATTATTAATGAATATTAATTGATTAAATTGTTTACTCTCATTTGATATTTTATTTTTTTAATATTTATTTATATTCTTGTTTTACTTTTCCTATATTGCATTTCTTCACAATATTTATAAGTTTATACGTTTCTAAATAATAACGAGCACTTTTAAAAATTGTATCTTTACTTTTTAGGAACTATTGACGCGTATGAAAATCCATATCCGATGCATTTTTTACATCTCGAGCGTTTTTTTATCCACATCGGACACATCTACATTTGCGTTTGTTTATCCCAGATGTACCTGTTCAGATTACATTTTTACTTTCCTATCTGTATACAGATATAAGGAAAGTATAGGAATCATGATTTTTTTCGACCTCGAGTTTTCGACGGATTTTTACGTTTTGAGGTCCCCTGAATCCGTTTTGACTATTTTCGCGATGATGTCTGTCTGTCTGTGTGTGTGTGTGTGTGTGTGTGTGTGTGTGTGTGTGTGTGTGTGTGTGTGTGTGTGTGTGTGTGTGTCTGTGTGTGTGTGTGTGTGTGTGTGTGTGTGTGTGTGTGTGTGTGTGTGTGTGTGTGTGTGTGTGTGTGTGTGTGTGTGTGTGTGTCTGTATAACGCATAACTCATGAACCGATACACAAAAAAACACCAAATTTTAAACTTAAGCTTTGTTTCAGCGTCCAATGAGTTGATTAGATTTTGGGCAGAGTCGGAACATCTGGGGGGGTACTTTATAGGTGGTCATTTTTATATTTTATGGAATATATCTGTTATTTACGTTTAGAGAAGAAAATTCTTCAAATAAAAGTTACTTCTAATATAATTATCTATAATTTTTGTTTTATGCAAAATTTTCCTAAAATGGTCCGTATTCGAGAAATTTGAGAAAATTGAAAAAAAATAATTTTTTATAAAAATTGTTCAAATAAAAGTTGTTTGTAATATAATTCTCTATAATTTTTGTCCTATACATAATTTCTCTAAAATGGACCGTATTCGAGATATTTGAGAAAATGTGTAAATTTCGAAATTTGAAGAAAACTCAAAAACGGATAAAGGAAAAAACATTAAATTTTAAACTTAAGGTTTATTTCGGCCTGACGTGAAATGATTAGATTTTGGACAAAGTCGGAACATCTGGGGGGGTACTTTATGGGAGGCCGTTTTTATATTTTATGGAATATATCTGTTATTTATGTTTGGAGAAGAAAATTGTTCAAATAAAAGTTACTTCTAATATTATTATCTATAATTTTTGCTTTATGTCAAAATTTCCTGAAATGGTCCGTATTCGAGAAATTTGACAAAATGTGCAAAATTCTGATTTTTATGAAAATTGTTGAACTAAAAGTTGTTTGCCATATCGATTTCTATAATTTTTGATTATACATGATTTTTCTAAAATGGACCGTAATGGAAAAGTGCTGAATTTAAATTTATCTGTATTTTCGTTTTCAATGAATATCTATAAAAAAATGTTTCGAGGTAGATGTATGTGTAAAATGTATATATTTAGTTTATCCTCTAAACATTTATAGAGATGCTGCAATAGGTTGTACAAAATAACCGGAAAATGCCTATAATAACTAGATAGGAAAGTCATGTGTTGGACACATCAGATTTTTTACATCTGGATTTGAAATGAGATGTGAATGAGATGTTCGTTCCATGCCAGAAAGTAAGTGTTCTATGAAGCCAAGTTTGTCAATTTATCCTTTGTTTATTCTAGCATGAATATAAACGTGACTAGTTTGTTTAATTTTTGTTTAGATTTCAAATTTAGGTTGATTTGTAGTCTCAAAAGTCAAATTTAAAAAATATAAACTTATATCTTGTCATTGACATTTTATCACGTGACCAATAAAGTCTAAAGCGTTTGGTTATTACATCTACATTCAGATCTAATTCTCTATCACGTGATAAAATATTCACAACATCTCAGATGCATCTGATGTGGATATTCAAACGCGGTATTTATATTACACAAAAATCAGGAAAAAAAGAGTAGTGGTGAACCTATGTCACAAAAAAAATTAAAAGGTATTATGTTTAATAAATTTGGCGAATCAATAATATGTTTGAATGCTTTTAGTATAGTAATTTCTATATATACTAAATTATTTGATGATGTGCCTTCTTTAAGAGTATTAAACTTGCAGCAAATAAAATAGGTTATAGTTTGAACAAAAGTATGTCATACACTTCAATATTAAGTTCAAGGTATGACTCTGAAACTCTCAACAAAATTTGAGTTACCGTTAATTAAGAAGTAAATCAAACATTGGATTTGATCTAAGCTGATAAATTAAATTGTATATGAATACTTATTTCAGAAAACCTACATGTTTTGGTAACTTTACATTGAAGTTTCTAGAAAATCGGTCATTAGGAAGACTTTTTGTTGCCAACAGTACTGATTCAAACTTATAAAACAACAATAAAATATTACAGGCAGAATTAAGATTAGTGAAAAAGTATGTGCAATATCAAACAATTTGTACAGAATTGCCGATTTGAAAAGAAAAAAAATATGTTATTTGTTTTTAGACGCATACTGTATATTTGTACATGGTTTAAAATATAAACTGTCATCAGTATTATAAGAATATTTAGTTACCTAATTTAAATAAAGAAACTAGATAATTTATATTTTAAAGGAAGTAATTAGAAAAGTAAATACAATTCTTATATATTTTTGTAATATCCTGAAATACTTCTACTTACCATAATGGTAAATATATATTGGTTTGTTTTAATCTTATTAGGTATATTTTTTCATGTTTAATTTAAATGCTTTTTGTATTTCTTCAGTTCTATCATTGTATAGGATTTCAATAGGTATAGATATTTTTTAAAGAATTTCAAATCCTTGCTGTAATCCTAAATGTTTTAGAAGCAATAAAATATATTTGTATTATTAATATATTTTTTGACATGACAATAATGTCATATTTTGTTTTCAGTTTAATAAAAACGTGCTTATCTTTTAAAACATTATTTTGTATTTTTTATCTATTTGGAGTCACTATTTTTACATTTAAAATAACCCAATGAAATCCGTTTACGTACGCTACTGTTGAAGATTCTAATATGAGCGAGAAAGCATGCATTAGGAAAAGAAACAATGATTTTATTAGAGCGACATCAATGGCCGTGTTCATCGTCGTCAAACATGTTGTAATGCTGAGTAAGCGGTGACGATGAACTGTCAACCGCTGCAGCGCTTTTGAAGAAGCATAAAAGCGAAAATAAACTTGCTTTTATGCTTTAAAAGCATAAAATTGACCTTGAACCCCTGTCAATTCCATCTTTTGGCATTTTGTTAGGTTATGTGTTTGTTTATTTATATTTTTAAGGCTTTATACTCGTTAAGTTGTAGTTTAATATATTATTTATGGAGGTACCTGAAGAAAACAAAATTAATTCCAGACGTAGATACCTACACGTACTCTTAAATTATTTCATTTGGACGTTAATGGGATTCCACCAGTATGGAATATGGATAATATACATATATAAGTTTTAGCACAGAGTTATTATTCAAAACAGATGAGAGTTTTGTTATTAAAACTGCACCGAATATTGTAAATAATTTTCCTATTCTGGTTGGAAAGGTGAGTTTATTCTATTTATTCAGGTTGAACTTGTCGGATAATTTAATAATCCAAACATTAAATTTATCATTTGGCAATTTCCGAAATGAAATTACCTGAACTTATTTTTTGTTGTAAATCTTTAAACTACTTTTTGGAAATTTTTATTAGTAATTAGTTTAAAGGGAAATATATGTACATAAATTGATTCTTTTCTGTAGTATAATTTTTTATTTCAGGTAAAACATCCATCGAGGGAAGATTCTCAGTGTAGTTACATGCATGGCTGGTAACAGTGAAGTTTGTAGTCCATGTTGCTGCTGTAAATGCCAATTAGGAAAATTAGACGTTTCATGTAACTGCCAATGTTTTTTGTTGTCATGTAATGTATATAGGGCATTAAAAATTAAATAATAATAATAATAAAAGTATGACATTTTATTTTCTAAATTATTGCCCACATTCATTTGGAATGTTTGAAGATGAAAAACATATAGTATTTTTAATACAAATCCCGATGCACGTCAGCAATGACGTCGGTCATTCGTCATAGTACTACCAACTAATTAAAATGTCCCTAACTAAGCTAAAAATCCGAAAATGTTACGAATATTTACGAGCATTCATGAACGGAGTCATATTACTAAAAAACCAAAAAATATAATGGTGATTATTTTGATAATTTTAGAATTATTTCAGTTATTAAATTTATACATGTCTAATTCTTGATAATATAAAATTTATAAAAATATTATTATATGTTTAGTACTCAAAAAATAATACTTTACATTAAATAATTTTGACATTCTGTACGCCCATGAGACTCGTATTTACAGAGAAGAAATGTCATTACGGCAATTGGTACACCTTGTTGCGCTGTTGCAACCGCCTTTTAAAAAAATTCCCTGATTTACTTATAGGTTATGTTTATGAGTTTATAGGTTCTTTCGTTCGCTATTGGTGTAGTGTCCACCAGTGTAAATTACACCAGTTACACCACCTTATTTACCTTAGTTTACTTCCCTCCTTATTCCTTATACACATTTCGGGTGTAATTCACTCCTGCTAAATAGCCGGTGGAGAAAATATCCACCAGTGGATACCACATCGCCGACAGGAAGGTTTAGTGGATTTTACACCGGGCCGAACGAAAGGTTTAGTGTACGTTGGTGTAGCTCATTCCTACACCAGTGGGACGAACGAAAGAACCTAATGTTAACTAGTTGATTTTCGATTGTGCGTTTTGTCTTCTTTTGCCTGTATTTTTAAGCTTTGCTAGTTATACTTATAAAAAACTGTTTTTTTTTTAAACAACCATTGTGTGAATAAGACGATTATTTGGTCGTTTATTTTTTAATACAAAATGCCTAAAAAACTAAATAGTCGTTGTAAGGAGTTGATAGCTTCTTTAATCCACTATTTTGAACGAGAACCTGATAATGATGGGCCACTTTTACCTTTAACTGCTGTAAGAGAGGTAAGTTACAAGTTATAGAAATGTATAGAAATATGAAATTGTTTCATTGCATTTTTTAGCGAGTTGCTGCGGCTCTAAACATAAATATTTCTACTGTCAGTAGTATTTCCCAAGCAGTCAAGAATAATGATCTATTAAAATCGCCACCTAAAAAGCGTTCATACAAAAAAACCATTACTAACACAATAACATTGGATACAAGTGGAATCCGAAATGTTTTTTATAACATGTATGAAAGAAGTAAGTACAAGATATATTTTTCATCCAATCATAATTTATGTTTCTAATAAAAGTTTAAATTTCTATATCTACAGTACTTAATCACATATTTATTTGCAGAACAACATATAACTTTGGAATCTTTAAGAGAAAATTTAATTAAGAAGCAAATGTTTAATGGCTGTGCTACATCATTGTGGATTGTATTAAAAGAATTAGGTTTCAAATGGAAAAAAGAAGACCCAAGACGTGGTCTCATGGAGCTTCCGGACATTGCTGTGAAGAGAGTTCAATTTTTAAGGAATTATGTAGATGCAAAAAAAGCAGCTTTATATCAGTTTGTTTTCATTGATGAAACATGGATTTTTCAAAATGGAACAGTAAACCGCTCTTGGCAAAATGATGACAAAAGAAGTGTTAGAACTACAAAAATTGATGGCAAGAGGTGAGTCACGAAATTTAAAGTAAATGAGGGTGTTAGTATTCTGGCTATGATGAATATTATACATGTACTTTTCAGGTAGGTATTCCAAGACTTACATATACAGGGTGTTTCAAAAAGATATGTCATAAATTCTTCCTCAGATAGATTACCAAAAAATAAGTGGATTTGGCTATATTTACCTATATCAAATACTATACCTGTACAATAACTCCTGACCTACTCTTAGTTTTGTTGATATGTTAAGTTCAGGACGGGTGAATTGCTCTAGAAATTCAGTTAAAAAATTGTAAATGGCTCGTTAACTAAGAAAGATACAAAGTTCATTTTGCTATAAAAAAAAATTTAAAAATTCATAGTTCTTTTTGATTTTAAAATCGATAAAGCAAGTTTCTTTATGTCAAAAAAAATACTTTTTTTAAAGGGGTCGTTTTAAATTTTTTTCTTCTTAGAATATTGAGCCTTCAAATCTACAGACTGGCAAAAAACTCAAAGAAAAAATCGCAACAGCAAAATTTTTACAAATATAATTTTTTTTTAATGTTAGTTTAACGCCCTGTAACTTTGTTAGGAGCCAGTTTTTGATATAGGTAGATATAGCCAAATCCACTTATATTTTGGTAATCTATCTGAAGAAGAATTTATGACATACCTTTTTGAAACACCCTGTATATTTAGGTACTAAACGTGTAATGCAGATGTACTTATTGTAAGTCTTATATATGAACCTCACAAGTGCTGCCAAATATTTCCTTTAATTATTTTCATTTACATTTTATTACTATTACTATTATACAAGGTGTCCCATATAATTATGTTCAAATTTTAGGAGCATGAAGTACACTTCTTTTCAAGTAAAAAAAAGCAATATTAGATATCGATTTTTATTTCTTTCAAAGTTACATGCCTATACATTATTGAAAAATAATAAATAATCAAAATTCATTCTTAACGTAAATAAAATCATATTTTATTTGAAAAAAAAGTCAATCAATACATTTTTGGCGTTTAGTTTTACTTGAAAAGAAGTGTACTTTATGCTCCTAAAATTTGAACATAATGATGTAGGACACCTTGTATATCTGTATTTGTATTCATTACATTTTAAATTTCAGTAGAAGTATAAAAAATTGCAATGAAATTACATGACACATGCTATATTATTATATAAATAAACATTATTTTTGTTATAGATATATTATACTCAATGCTGGTAACGAAAATGGATTTATTAAGGGTGCTGAAGCTATATATTCTTCAAAAACTAAATTAAATGATTATCATGGAGAAATGAATAAAGACAATTTTTTAAATTGGTTTGAAAACCAACTACTAAAGAACCTTGATGAACCTTCTCTAATTGTTATGGACAATGCTTCATATCATAGCATGTTACTACATAAGACACCAAATACAGGCTCATCCAAAGCTGAAATACAAGAGTGGCTAGCAAACAGAAACATTGATTTTTCTGTTAATATGTTTAAATATGAACTTCTACAAAAAGTTGAACAGTAAGTATTATGTATAAAAAAACTCTATTTACTGCTTCTTGATAAAATATATGCGAGAATAAATATTTTGCTGATTTAAATAATAAGAACTACAAGAAAAACATTTTTTTATCATTACATTTTAGATAACTGTAACAAAAAATGGTAGGTCTCTAAATAATCTTTAACTAAATTAGATCACTATCACCAATATACTATTAGGGAATGGGACAGCATTAAATATTTAGTTAAAACATTTATTACTTCTGCAATTTTTGTGGATTCTTTAGATTTTACTAATAATAATGCAAATTATTACATAACTGCAAGAACCTAAAAATCAGATATTAGAACCCCTTATATGCCCTGATGATGGATAAGTAAATAGCCCAAAAAGACTAAAAAATCGTGTTTCTGTTGCATTTTCTCACTTGTAGTACAAAAACTTGTTAGGTATATTTATTTCTCTTATCATCTACCAATGTTTCTATGTTCTAAACTGTGACAGATACGAAGTCAATTAAATTTGACTATTTTGGGGTCAATAAAAATCTACAGGTTAATCACATTCTTGAGTTGTATAGTGAAAACCAAATCTGTCTTTTTTAGAATTAAAACTAAAATTTTAAATGTTGTTACAAAATTTGCTATATTCATGTACCTATCATTAAATCTTCAATATAATGCATCTTTTAAGGGACATGATAGATCTTTTAGGTCGCAATGATTTAATACCCCGAACCCAACATAACATGTGTCGTTTCAGGAGGACAGTTTAGAATATTGACACATGCTAAACGAAACCTAAGTAGATTCAAACCACCAAGGGTATATTTGGTAGATAATTTAGCGGAACAGTATGGACATAAAGTGTTACGTCTTCCTCCCTACCATTGTGTTTTTAACCCCATTGAATTAATTTGGGGCATTTCCAAACAATATTATAATAAACATATTGGTAGGGACGGTAATAAAGAACAAGATTGTTTAAATATGTGGTCTGAAGCACTTAGAACGATTACACCACAAATATGGAAAAATTCTATTGAACACACAGAAAAAGAAATATTAAAATGGTATGAGAGAGAAAGAGTTTTTGATAGATTGGAAATTAAGCCTATTATAATTAACCCCAACAGCGATAGTGATGACAGTGATTCAA
Source organism: Psylliodes chrysocephalus (assembly GCA_927349885.1). Taxonomy (NCBI): domain Eukaryota; kingdom Metazoa; phylum Arthropoda; class Insecta; order Coleoptera; family Chrysomelidae; genus Psylliodes; species Psylliodes chrysocephalus. The sequence goes on along the minus strand of OV651818.1, from coordinate 32,100,620 downwards.
GTACTTGCGATTTGGATTAGGAGAAATTATAGAATTTTTGTAGGAATTACAAAGATTAGTAGATGAGAGAAAATATATTTTTTAAATAAAACATTGTCTTATTTTAATAACAATAAATAGTTGAATATATTTCTTATCTGCATTTTTATTTATTCCAAAATATATATAAAAAATAAAACACTCAAAGGTTTCGCTATGCGAGTCTTACAATTAAATTATATTTACAATGGTTTAAAAAAGATTACTTAGTACCAATAAAAAAATAAAATTAAGATTTTTTATAAAATATTGAATATATAAGAGTAGATATAGCAAAAAGTAGGATATTTCACAGTTTCGCATTGATAAAGAATTCACTGAGCAAAACAGTTTTTAAATGTCTATTAAAACTGGTAAGGTGGAGAATCTTGATGTTTGAGTGATGATATTATTATTCATTCATGTTTAAATAGCTTTAGAGATGAAGGGAAGAGGGAAGCAGCGATAACAGTCTATAGTTGAAGCACTTTTGACTATCTTAAAGACTTGAGACCCAAAACCATTACTGAAAGTGAAATTTACTAAAGTACCTACTCAAATATTTTATTTTATTTCTTGTATTTAAATATTTTAACAATCTTGAATTATTTAAGTACATATATCTACTAATATTGTGACTTCTCTACATGCCTTTGTAGATTTAATTTTTTCAATGATTTCTTTAATTTCATGGTGTGTTGTGGTTTATAACTTAAATGTAGTTCTGTTAAATAAATTTCTTGGTGAAATGAAATTAGTTTGAGATATTTTCTGTGCTAATTCTGGACCAATTTTAGTTCATCTGCAATATAGGTACTAATTTACAGTTTTATTTTCCATAACTATATTTGCAATATGTTTACATCATTTTCATTCAGATGTTTATTATGCATAAAGGAAATCAATATTTTTCATTATGTACATTTATAACTAATAATTGTTTTTGGTAACAACAAAAAGAAAACATAACCTTACAATTTCAAAACTTTCTAAATTCCTCAACTATTCTGACGATTAGACAACACTGCAAGGCCGTGACGTCATAAATGATCTCTGACGTGCATCGGGATTTGTATTAAAAATACTATATATGGATATTATATTAACAAAATAAATTAGGGACCAACCTTTTCGGTGTCGGGACATTTGCCCAGTTTTTTTCAGGTACATTTTGATCCGGCAACGTTGTACTTGAGGTGGGATGGTATCAAACCAGCCCAAAGTATCGGAGAGATGCGCACGCATAGTCGTACGATAGATAGGATCCAGAGATATAGGATCACGTCATCAGAGGACCTATTTTCAAACCGTGTGAGTACTCATTTCTCTCAAGATTCTCATCAGAAATGTCATACGTCAATGTGGAAACGCTGTTTTTAAAGGCATCGAGGATTAAAATTCTTAGGAGGATATTAATTATCTCTAAATAAACCGTGAGAAACAATCAGTGAGTTTACACTGGCCCTTAGGACCCTAAAAATACTGTTTTACGTTGACGTATGACAATTCTCTCGAGAGAAATGAATTCTCTCGACTTTGAAAATAGCACCCCAGGGTATCTATTCTTGAATTTCAGGGAGTAGAAATTTTGAGGGAAGAATGAGACAAAAATACAAATTTTGTGCGTTGCAGATAAAGAGGAATGACCGGTTTTCTATTCCCTCGAATTCAAGAATAGCTACCCTGTAGTATTGGCAAAGGAAATTTTAGAAGTAGGGGATAAGAAACCAATAATTTATTTAGATATTATGACAATAAAAAAAGTAACTGCAAATACAAGAGAATAAAAATAAATAAATAAAATTACCTTTAAAAAAATAAAGAAATAAACCGAATCTTCGAATAGACGAAGTGTGAATTCTTGCATTTCAAGTATATACGGAGTATTTCAGAATAAAATACTTGTAGATCTTAACAAATTAATATGAAAAGTTAAGTATAATTTTTCTTTAAACGTTCCAGTTTTTATTTTACAGGGTGATAAAGTAAAGTTCATAAACACAAAATTTTCCAAATATCTATCCTTACGGTAAATATTTTAACTTACAAATATGATATGTTAGTTAATCGTCATTATTAGTTAACCCACTTTATTTTTATAAATTACGATAATCCATTGGCGTAGAATCAAGGGTTATAAAATCAATATTTATCCAACCCTTTTGGACACCCTATAATTCATAAGAGTTAAAATAAGTAATATTAAATTACTGAGATTATTCGGTTTAAGTCCAACTCAAATATGAAATCCGTGTACAATTTTATCAAGAGACGATTTCATAAAAAATAATAAAAATTCGATTAGTAAATGGGACCAAGTTTTTATGGACTTAATGGTCCCATTAGTAAATTTTTTTGCATTTTTTGAATTTTTTATTGTAGATATTTCATGTTTGAGTGGGATTAAAACTAAAATATCCTGAAAATGGAATGTTCTACAGAGATCAACCAAGAGTCCATTTTTTGTAAGAAATTGCATGAGGAATATTTATTAATTTCAGCTTTTATGAAATACTTAAGTACCTATAGGGTGTTCAAAAAGTTTGAATTAAAATTGTGTTCTCAGGCCTTATTTATTTAAAACATTTATTCACCTGTTAAATATTTAAAATATATACAACATTACATAAAATAACAGAACACTTTTCCTATCAAAAGTGTGCCGGCCATGCAGGTACCCGCTGGGCCAATGGCGATATTTTCACCTATAGTATGCATTGTTGCTTATTAATTTAGGAATTTGGCTAGATATAGCAGCCCTTACTCCTTACCAGGGAGGCATTATTAAGGGATTAAGGATGTCTTTTGAAGTCAGTAATTGTAATGGTTTGTAGATTTGTCTTGTGTTAGTTAACTTTATTGTCCAATGGGTATCGTATTTTGTCGAATTAGAGTGTCAACTAATAATGACGATTAACTTACCTACATATATTTTTAAGTTAAAGTCTTCAAAGTAAGGAAAGATATTTAGAAAATTATGTATTTAATAAATTCACTTTATCACCCTGTATAATGAAAACTTGGACGTTTACAGGAAAATTATATTTAGCTTTTCCTAATAATTAGTTAAGATCTATAAATCCTCAGTTTACAGTACTTTCTGAAACACCCTATATAAAAAAATAATAAAATTTTACAAAAAGTTTCAAGCATTTACTTACTTATTATGTGCAAATGGTAGGTAATACCGGTAATTTTTCAGACGCAAATAGAAATTTTAAATAAAAATTCTATTTTTTTTAACACTGTATTTAAAAATAAAGATAAGATGTATTTACTTGCATTTTATGTAATTATGTAACCGTAATGGGGTAAAAAATAAGTTAATTATTCGAGATATTTAAAAAAAAATTATTAAATATTTGTAAATAATGGCATTGTAGGTAATTATACAAATTTAAAAAAATATATTTTACAAAAAAATGTAAAACAATATATTTAAATATAACTTAACTTAAATCATAAAAAAATATAATTTTTGTAAATAGCTTAAAGTTTTTAAACATTTATTAATATTTCCGTGCCTTCATTAAGTTTTAATGAACAGTTTTTGAATTTATTATCTATACCAATCTATACTTTTCTTCTTTTGTTCAATAATGGTAGCCCAAACTCCTTTTGAAGTATTTCGCTGTCTTGGAATTCAGATTCAAATCGAAGAAACTTAATCAATTCATACAAATTGGGGTTGTTTCTTATTCGGAGCTGTAATTTGTTATTCCATCCATCTAGGGCATTGTTTGTACAGTGTCTTAAATTATAGCAATTCCATACAGCTCTTGGCAACGAGTTATTTTCAAGCCATTGGTTTATGAAATAGTTGTTAAACTCTTCTATTTTTTTTTAACTGGACAATTCATTATTTAACTGGACAATTCATTATTTACAGCTATCCCTTCATCAATAAGATTTATAGGTAAATGAGCCAGCAAAGAACACATTTTTATGTGGTTTTGGATTTCCATATCATTCTTGTATAAAGAAGCTAATCCTACGCTTTGGATTCTTCTCCACAAACAGTGACTAAAGTGAAAGTGTCCTTTAATGACAGAATTCTTAAAATTTTGTTTTAAAGCTTCAATAAGTTTAGTTTCGAAATCTAACATAAAACGGCTTGGTTTCCATTCCAGTAGATACTGTTTCTGTTTTTGAAAAACTATGTTATAAGTGTTGTACTTTTTGTTAGGCAATAATGTGAAAATAACAGGACCTATTGGCGTTTCACTATTGGAAATCGATTGCAAACTAATTTTTGTGACATTTTCTTGCCGGCAAATAATCTACCTAGGTACCCTTATTATTTGAAATCTTCAAATTTTGTTTATCAAAGAATTTTCATAGATATTGGTAGGTATAGTAAATATTTATGTATTTAATAATAGTTAATAGTTTAAGCTGGTATAACATTTCCGGTTTAAATTCGGGATTTATTTTATTCGGTTCTATTTGTATCAGTTTTTCCACGAAATAGATTAAATTTTTTACACAATGTTCCTAATAGGAATGTAGGATAAATATGATTATAGTGGGTAAGTGACTTTTACGGAGATGGAGCTACTAGTAATTACCATTCATAGCTCCACCCCTATTCGCGATGTTGCCATACTTAGCAGGAGCTCTCTTTCTATGTTGTTCTCTCTCGCGCAAAAACTGGGCAAGTGACCCGTAACCGACTAAAAACCATCATGTTCATCGGTCGTAAGTATCTTGTTTATTGCTAATAACTTTTTTTGTTATTTATACTGTTAGTCGGGATGAACATTAAATAAATGCCAGTTGTTTAAATTTATTTTTTTTTTCTAGCCGGAATTAGAAGAGATTTCATAACAAGATATCGAAGAAGTACAGTCACAGTCTTCTCTATCACAAGATACGAACAAGACGCATCAAATTTTCCTTTATCACAAGATACTGAAGAAATCCAATCAACAAATGATATTATAAAATTTAATACTGATCCTTTTTTATGGAATTTGAATGAAGAAACATGAAATTTCATAACTATAAACGGTATTCCACGAAATGATAATACGGACCTTAAAGATTCCAGAAATGTTTATAGTGATAAAATGAGGTATTGTTCCAAAAGTTTATTTCAACGTACTTTAAAAAACGGAGAGCTTCAACGCCGTGAGTGGTTAATTTATTCAGAAACTAAAGGGTCTGTATTTTGTGTTTCATGCTTATTATTTGGTAGAAGTGGTGAAATGCATGCTTTTACTGGTGAAGGATTTCGTGACTAGAAAAACTCAAAAGCACACATCGAAGCTCATGAAAATTCTAATTTTCACAAAATTAACGTTAATCATTTTAAAGCTCGAGCAGTAGTACTCATACGGGCGTGTTAATCAACCTCTAATAAAACAGCTAGACGAGGCAATAGCGTATTGAAAAAAAAAATGTATACCGTTTAATTGCAATTATTAAATCACTAGCAATAAGAGGTTCTCCATTTCAAGGAAATTCAGAACGAATAGGAGATCCCCATAATGGGAATTTTTTAGGAACAGTAGAGCTTCTTGCTGAATTTGGTCCATTTTTATCTGAACATTTAAAATTGTATTATATTGTTGTTTCAGAATAAAGTACTACAACATATTTCCAGTGAAGTGCAATATGCTAAGTATTTTGGTAATTGTAGATTCTACGCCTGATATTGCACATGTCGATTAGCTTACTATAACAGTGAAATTGTTGAAAGGTTTCTAGAATTTCTACCAAATATCGGCCATAAAGCTATAGATATTGAGGATGCACTGTTAAAATCTCTAGAAAATAATGATTTGGACATAATGAACTCTCATAGTTAATCTTATGATAATTATTCCTTTAGCAGAATCTCAAGCTGATTTATCATCCATTGTTCAGATCTATAGTTCTCTGGCTCTATTTCTTCAAGACATGAGAGACAGAAAATTTTCTGAACATGAAGAAAAAGTCACAGCATTATTTGGAGTTCACGATTATTATCGTTATGGTACTCATCGCAAAAAAATCAGAATTCAGCCAGATGAGTCACGGGTAAATGAAAGAACACCTTTTTCTGGACAAGCAAATTTTCGTACAAATATTTATTACTCTCTTCTAGAAACTTTGAGTGTACAATTGGCCGGGCGTCAAAGTGTACATGAAAAGCTTTACGAAAATTTTAATTTTTTTGATGATTTATTTGAAATAGATACAAACGAATTCAAAAATATTGCCAATAAACTAGTCAGTAAGTATCCTGACGATTTGGAAGAGACGTTAGGCAATGACATTATTCATTTACATTGTCAACTCAAAAATTCCTTAGCAAATACGGAAGATGTGCGCGGTGCACAAAAAAATATGCAATGTATTGCATTCACGGAGTCTTCGAGATGTTTATCCGAATGTGGACATTGCTCTTCGTATATTTTTTTGAATATTTCGGCTACAAATTGTTAAGGAGAAAGATCTTTTTCCACTCTAAAATGGGTAAACCTATTTACGCGTAAGCATGGGTCAAGCTAGACCTAATTCTCTTGCATTACTATCTATTGAAGCTCAACTAGTCCAAGAAATTAATAATGACGATATAATCGACGTTTTTGCGTAGACCAAAGCCAGGAAAAAGAAATTTTCAAATTGAATAATATTAAAAAAATATTTATTATTTACCTATCTAAAGTTTATAACTTATTTATCTGACATGTTTATTAGTTATATTTAAGAAATTATATTTCAATAAATAAAGTTATTTTAAAATAAAAATATTGTATCAAAATTAATGAAATTCATTTTATCAAAAAGGGCGGCGCATCGAACGGGGCCTAGGGCGGCAGCAAGCCTAAATCCGTCACTGCATATAGTACCCTATATTACCCATATAATAAATTTCTGTATTACTGAAAATGTCTATCCTGTAATGTGGAGGAGATCAGTTATAAAGGTTCTGCCAAAAAAGCAAAGCCCAGTAAGTTTTAAAGTTTTACGTCCAATAAGTATTTTGCCTACCTTATCAAAAATATTAGAAAAGGCCATGGATAGTCAGATAAAAGATTACCTACATCAACACTCGTTATTACCCACTGTGCAATCGGGCTTTCGCAAAGACTTTAGTTGTACAACTGCTCTGCTCCATATTGTTGATGACGATTTATTATTATTATTATACTCCAGATTTTTAAACCTAAACATAAAATGGGCTGTGAGCGATAGTGCTAGTCTAATACAAACAGAGCTATCGGAGATTCTCATAGCAGCAAAAGAAATAACCAGAAACAATATTACTGGAAGGAACATACTTATTTATACAGATAGCAGACAAGCACTACTCACCCTGAACAAACCACGAATTTATTCAGAGTTAGTACTAGAATGCCACGAAGCTTTGGCCGAAGTATCTATCCATCAACAATATGGTCACCTTAAGATGGATCAAAGATCATGCCACATCGAAAGGTAACCGTCTTGCTGATTCACTAGCCAAGAAAGCAGCCAACCAAATACTTTTTGACCTAACCCTTCTATTGGCCTGACAAAATCGGTAGTGACAGACCTAATTAACGAACATTCCCTTGTGAAATTCAAGGAAAAATGGGATAAAACAAAAAACTGCAGAGTTGCCATGGAGCTCCTAACTTTTCCTGATAACACTGCAGCAAACAAATACTTGACTATGACTAAACCGAATCTGCGCCTGGTCACAGGCATTCTGACTGGTCATTGCCAAGTACGAAAGCGTCTCCATATCATGGGGCTGTTAGAATCTGCACTCTGCAGAGGGTGCGAATAAAAAGATGAGACCATATCCTTTAAGATTGCTCGACGCTCTCATTTATTAGAAGATTTGTTTTCGGCGAGTATCGGCTAACATCGGCCGATATAAGAAAGCACCTCTTGGCGACGTTGTCTACTACATTAAATCTGTAGGCTGGCCCACGAGCTAGGAGGTGCCTATCATCTTAGGAGGATGCACAATGGGCCTAATGATGCCTAAGTGCCGTGGGGGGTAACCCACCCTCCACACGTTACAGATACAGACAGATGGGCATATTCGGTTCAAAAATTATATAATTATTCTCAACCAACTGTAATCAAGTTGTTTTCTTGCGTCTTAGTTTTCAAGAAAGTTATATTTTTTGTCATGTATTGCGTGAAACAGTATTTCAATTATCTTATGCAGATTTAGGATGGAAAATAGAGACTGAAACATAATTATTACTAATTATTGTAAGTTCACTAATAAAATCTGTTTCTACATGTTTTCTTTTCGCAACAGGTGACATAAATTTTTCGTAACCAGTTACATAATGTAACTTTAAATGTCAAAATTAGAAGAAGTTAATAAAAACTTATACAATATCAAACCGAAAATTCTTAATACAGTGGAATGTCACTATTTTTTTATTGAAGATCTATACTAGGAGTTTCACTAATATTAATGCAAGCCATTCTCTATGTGTCCTTTATTTTTGACATGAAATTCGTCCATTGAAATAATCTGTTATTAAATAGTGTGCCTAGTTAATACTAGGTATTTATTTATTATGCAAATCAACATGCTATAGTGTTTTAAATCTGCATAAAATATTTCTTTTAAAGAAGTTGTAAACACTCATAGTTTTATTAGTCCATTGAACACAATAGCACAATAGCACTTCTGTGACAATAGTTTTCCAAAACATCTAATATAGCCTTTACATTTTTATTTTCCTTTGTCAACGTATTTATTGACTTGTATAATTTTAAAGCATCTTGCCCCATTAGGTTTTTTAGTCTGGCTATTTGTATTTCTTTTGATAGTTTGTTGGTTTCTGTCGAAGTAAGATAAATACAGACTTTGTCCTGGAATATTTTGAATTCTCACTTAGGTTTCCAGTTATGCGAAAATATGAGGGTTTCTTATATTACACCATTCTTGCTCTATGAAATATGCTGCGCCATGTTAAAGACAAAAATATGTCTATCAAAAATTCAAATAAAACAAAAACTTCTCTTAACAAAACAAAACAATATAAAATGTTGATTATATAAAAAAAAATTAATAAAACAATATGAAAATACGAGTAATTCAATTACGAGTATTATAACTAAAATTCTAAAAGTAGCGGTGGAGGCGAGGACATAGCGTTTGCCTTTCATGCGTGAAACCCGGATTTAAATCTTGGTTGGGGACTAATTAAATTAAATCTCTTTTTTTATAATTAGTTTATTTTATAAATTAGTAAAATTTATAAATTATTTTAAAATTAGTTATTATGTCTTAAAAATCTAAAATAATTTTTAAAATTTGTAGATTTTCATAAGTGGGTCATAAAAACATATACTTTACAACTCGAGTCGTGCTCAAATTTTGTCTTCGTGCGATATGGCCATCATACCCACTATTGATGCACAAAGTGTTATTTTCATTCCACCAGTCTCATTTACCGTTTACTTACCATTATTTTAGTTCCTTCTTCAACCCCTTATATGTTCTCAAATTTCCCTGTTTGTAGAATGACTAGGTCATCTGCATACTCTATTGTGTAGAGTCTGTCATTATTGAGGCGGCTCTACACTTACGTTTACTGCTCGATCTGATAGCATGTTTTATATCCACCCACAAGCTCTAGAATCCACAAAGTCTTAGCTAAAGAGGGTGCTGAAAACCAAGTAGGATTTCTCAGGAAAGATGATTAATTTGGAGTGAGGGTAGCCATATGTGAGTAGTAGGGATTAAGTGTAAAGGTTAAAGAAAAAGTCCTTTATTTCTCACAAAGTCAATTTATTGGCGACCGGTTTCGAAGTTGTCACTTCATCATCAGGCACACCTAAATGGAATATCAAGGAGTCAGTTGTAATAAAAACAATTATAAAAGCATGAACGGACTTTAACATATACAAAATAACAGAAAAACACAAAAGAAAGTTAAACAATAACCTTGACTCACCTTGACTAATTCCATAAAGGAAGCGCTACAAAAAGTTTAACAGAACGAGTTAAAAAAGTCATGTGTAATAAGTATTTTTTTAAGTATTTTTAAAAAATGTTTTAAACCTAACCTAACCTACATTTAAAACATTTTTTAAAAATACTTAAAAAAATACTTATTACACATGACTTTCTTAACTCGTTCTGTTAAACTTTTTGTAGCGCTTCCTTTATGGAATTAGTCAAGGTGAGTCAAGGTTATTGTTTAACTTTCTTTTGTGTTTTTCTGTTATTTTGTATATGTTAAAGTCCGTTCATGCTTTTATAATTGTTTTTATTACAACTGACTCCTTGATATTCCATTTAGGTGTGCCTGATGATGAAGTGACAACTTCGAAACCGGTCGCCAATAAATTGACTTTGTGAGAAATAAAGGACTTTTTCTTTAACCTTTACACTTAAAGATGATTAAACCTATACAAAAACCTTCGAGGAAACGTTAACAATGCTCACAGAAGGGTGTTATTACACGTTTATATTTCTGACTCGGTTCCTGCGTCTTGTCATCTGTAAAACATTTCATACTGTATTAGGTACCTACGGGACAAAATACTATTTTATACATTGATGCCTGTAAATTTCTTTTAAGATTTCCTTATGACATGTAAATAAAACATATATAATGTGAAACTAAATGCTTTATTATTTTAAATTAACATTTTATTTTTTATTTATAAATGTTTTGATTTTTGCATATGGCTTGAAACTAAATTTATAACTTTTCAATTCTTCTTGGATTTCTAAAATACTTTTACCTCCTGTTTCTGGTAGCATTACATACAAAACGACAGCTCCAACGAAACCAAATAAGGTAAACAACCAAAAGTTCCAATGAAATCCAGCGTATTCGATCAAAAATGGAAATGTAGAGGTCATAAGGAAATAAAGAATACATTCCATGGTTAACAAAAACGATACAGCTACAGATCTTAACTCTGACGTGAAGAGTTCACTGGTTATTGTATTTGGAAGAGTAGTCAATCCAAAAGAACAGAAAATAAAATAAGCAACAACTGATATAACTGGTAGAAGCTTGATAGATGGTATAATTGGGGAATTGATATATTTAAGGTAAAAAAACAAACCAATAAGTAGTTGCGATAATGCACATCCTAATGTAGAAAATAACAAAAGAGTTCTCCTAGCAAATTTTTCAACAACCATAAAAGTAATAAGTGCGGTACAAATCTTTACTAAACCTACAATAATTGCCACCAGGTCTCCAGATATGCCAGTGTCAGCAGCATTAAATATGGGACCTAAAAAGGCGACCACTATCGGTGTTCCGGAGCCGTAAAATATAATTGTAGGGATCATTGCCATGCCAAAGCCCACCTGAAACTCTTTCGTTTTAAACAATGAGAAAATAGAAGCATTTTTAACCGTTTTTCTTTGTTTTAAATTGAATTCTATTTCGTCAAAATCTATTTGTATTTCTTTGCTGTTTTTATTAGATCTTAGTTTTCGTAAGGCTTGTAAACATTCTTTGGATCGTCCTTTTGATAATAAATATATAGGACTTTCGACGGTAAAAAATGAGCATAGAAACCAGAGGGATAAAGGAATACTTGTGACTAAAGTAAAGATTCTGACATTAAACAACGGACCGAATAAATAACTGTAAAAGCTTCCTAATGGATAAAATAAACCAAAGAAACATCCGAATTTTGCTCTATTATGATTCTCGCACATTTCTACGATATAAATAATTAAAATAGACATGCTACCCATAAAACACGACATGAAAATACATCTTACAATTATTATATAAATTATGCGATTGCTGAATGCGATTGCAGCATCGCATAACACCATACACACTGTAAAGAATTGTAGCATCTTTTTCCTGCCAAATATATCAGACACCAAAGGAGCTGAAAGGGTTCCAGAAAGGCCTATCAAAGGCGGTAAACCCACCATCATAGATATTTGCATTGTGGTCGCTGGTTCTGCAAGCGGATTAATACTTGTGTCGTTTGATTTGAATTTAGGAATCACTGGGGAAGGCCATGTGACCGATGTAGAGCCACTCATAATAACTAAATACGCTAAAAACAATAAGAGAAAGTATATTTTAATAAATTAAAGACTTTGGTGCAATATAATTGGGTGAGTCACATTTTAAAAAAGTCACAAAACAAAAATAATAAAAAAATCTTTTTTATTTTAAGACTGGGCCACCGGTAACGCCGCGGTCTGTAGAGTCAAAACTAATTATTGGAGTGAAAACTTCTTTAGCGGCATTGAGCACTTTTGTGGGATCGGTAAAAACTGTGAAACTCGCGTCAGGACACGTGGGCTGATCGAAAATTCGTAAGACGGTTGGAGAGTAGTGTTGCAACATCGAAATCGATTAATCGAACAATCGATTGTTTTCTTTCGATTGTCGATATTTTTTAAATTGGAATAAATTGGAATAAATTGGAATAAATTGGAATAAATTGGAATAAATTGGAATAAATTGGAATAAATTGGAATAAATTGGAATAAATTGGAATAAATTGGAATAAATTGGAATAAATTGGAATAAATTGGAATAAATTGGAATAAATTGGAATAAATTGGAATAAATTGGAATAAATTGGAATAAATTGGAATAAATTGGAATAAATTGGAATAAATTGGAATAAATTGGAATAAATTGGAATAAATTGGAATAAATTGGAATAAATTGGAATAAATTGGAATAAATTGGAATAAATTGGAATAAATTGGAATAAATTGGAATAAATTGGAATAAATTGGAATAAATTGGAATAAATTGGAATAAATTGGAATAAATTGGAATAAATTGGAATAAATTGGAATAAATTGGAATAAATTGGAATAAATTGGAATAAATTGGAATAAATTGGAATAAATTGGAATAAATTGGAATAAATTGGAATAAATTGGAATAAATTGGAATAAATTGGAATAAATTGGAATAAATTGGAATAAATTGGAATAAATTGGAATAAATTGGAATAAATTGGAATAAATTGGAATAAATTGGAATAAATTGGAATAAATTGGAATAAATTGGAATAAATTGGAATAAATTGGAATAAATTGGAATAAATTGGAATAAATTGGAATAAATTGGAATAAATTGGAATAAATTGGAATAAATTGGAATAAATTGGAATAAATTGGAATAAATTGGAATAAATTGGAATAAATAAATTGGAATAAATTGGAATAAATTGGAATAAATTGGAATAAATTGGAATAAATTGGAATAAATTGGAATAAATTGGAATAAATTGGAATAAATTGGAATAAATTGGAATAAATTGGAATAAATTGGAATAAATTGGAATAAATTGGAATAAATTGGAATAAATTGGAATAAATTGGAATAAATTGGAATAAATTGGAATAAATTGGAATAAATTGGAATAAATTGGAATAAATTGGAATAAATTGGAATAAATTGGAATAAATTGGAATAAATTGGAATAAATTGGAATAAATTGGAATAAATTGGAATAAATTGGAATAAATTGGAATAAATTGGAATAAATTGGAATAAATTGGAATAAATTGGAATAAATTGGAATAAATTGGAATAAATTGGAATAAATTGGAATAAATTGGAATAAATTGGAATAAATTGGAATAAATTGGAATAAATTGGAATAAATTGGAATAAATTGGAATAAATTGGAATAAATTGGAATAAATTGGAATAAATTGGAATAAATTGGAATAAATTGGAATAAATTGGAATAAATTGGAATAAATTGGAATAAATTGGAATAAATTGGAATAAATTGGAATAAATTGGAATAAATTGGAATAAATTGGAATAAATTGGAATAAATTGGAATAAATTGGAATAAATTGGAATAAATTGGAATAAATTGGAATAAATTGGAATAAATTGGAATAAACTGGAATAAATTGGAATAAATTGGAATAAATTGGAATAAATTGGAATAAATTGGAATAAATTGGAATAAATTGGAATAAATTGGAATAAATTGGAATAAATTGGAATAAATTGGAATAAATTGGAATAAATTGGAATAAATTGGAATAAATTGGAATAAATTGGAATAAATTGGAATAAATTGGAATAAATTGGAATAAATTGGAATAAATTGGAATAAATTGGAATAAATTGGAATAAATTGGAATAAATTGGAATAAATTGGAATAAATTGGAATAAATTGGAATAAATTGGAATAAATTGGAATAAATTGGAATAAATTGGAATAAATTGGAATAAATTGGAATAAATTGGAATAAATTGGAATAAATTGGAATAAATTGGAATAAATTGGAATAAATTGGAATAAATTGGAATAAATTGGAATAAATTGGAATAAATTGGAATAAATTGGAATAAATTGGAATAAATTGGAATAAATTGGAATAAATTGAAATAAATTGGAATAAATTGGAATAAATTGGAATAAATTGGAATAAATTGGAATAAATTGGAATAAATTGGAATAAATTGGAATAAATTGGAATAATTGGAATAAATTGGAATAAATTGGAATAAATTGGAATAAATTGGAATAAATTGGAATAAATTGGAATAAATTGGAATAAATTGGAATAAATTGGAATAAATTGGAATAAATTGGAATAAATTGGAATAAATTGGAATAAATTGGAATAATAATAGGCATTGAGGAAAATATAAAATATATAAGTTATTTTTGAAGTGAAAACTTCTTTAGCGGCGTTGAGCACTTTTGTAAGATGGGTAAAAACTGTAATACTCGCGTCAGGACACGTGGGCTGATCGAAAATTCGTAAGATGGTTGGAGAGTGTTGTTGTAACATCGAAATCGATTAATCGAACAATCGATTGTTTCCTTTCGATTGTCGATATTTTTTAATCGATTGTAAGGGTTTCGATTAATTAAAAAAATCGATTTTTTTAAAAATCTATTTTTATAAAAAATTCGTTTCTAAAAAAATTTTTTATACGAGACTTCTTGTACGAAAATTTATTTATTTATTCTCATGATGCATCCGCATTGCTTAAAAAAAAAAATGGAAAACGCTATGATGAATTGCCAATGATTTTGAGTGGATATTTCAACATAAACTTTGCAGACGATAAAAATCAACTATTAAATAAATTTTTTAATAATGAATTTGGTTTAACTATGTCAAATGATCGCAATCTTAACACAACGAAGTACAAAACAACTATCGATGCGGTCTTTATTAGACATTTAAATAGGTTCGAATCAAAACTGTTCGTTTCTTACTTCAGCTATCATAAACCTATCGTATCAGTTTTAGAGATTGGCGATGATGGTTCTGGTAATAATGATGGTGAAAAAGTCATCGAAATTACGGATGTAAGTTGATTTTTCTGAGAGATAAACTTTTTAATGTAATACAATGTAAATTAATGTAACATAAATTGTAATGTGTGTGTATGATAGCGCAATAAATATTGTATTCTACCACATAAATGATAGTACTTTTATATTGATAATAAAAGCAATTCGTTCAAAATTATTCCCTAACTATTCCAAAAAATCAAAAATGCACAACGTTAAATCAAGTTTTCACTTCTGCCGGCAACCCGTGTTTTTTTTATTAAATATGCTTTAACAGCAAGATGTATATCCGAAAAAGAAACAAATTAAAAATAATTTTAATTATACAGGGGTTTTCAAGAAAGTGATACATATCAAAGTTAGGTTTTTTTTTTTAAATGGGACACTCTGTATTTTATTTTTTATTTGAATTGACCTCGCTTTTATCATTATAAAAATACCAAATAGTATGGGGTATTTCATGTGTTACAAGTTTTTGACGGTCAACAGTTCTAAATAGGTGCTGATTTTCTGTATCGTAGTAATGGAAATTGTGACGATTTACTAAACAGAACAAACTCAAAAAAGTCTCTATTTTCTCCTACCTGTTCTAGTGCCCATAAACAAAAATCTACGCGTCGTTTAAAATCGTTTTCTTTTAAATATTGGTGAAGTTGTATATGGTATGGGCGAAACTGGTGTTTCTGGAGAATTCTTCGTATACTGGTTCTAGATAATATAACCGTTTGCCTCGAAATTTATTTAGTGCTAGCAGTAGCATTCTCCGCTACTGAACAGAATACCAGAAATTTGTTTCCTTCATTATCAATTACGGGTTTACTCACTGTTTGTTTTGAATATGCAATACTGCCTGTTGTACGACATCGTGTTAATAATCTTTTAAAAGTCCTCTTATCCGCCGGCTTGTTGCTAAAAAACCATTTTCATAACATTCACCAATGATAAGAATCATAACTACCCTTAATTGAATAGAATATTGCTTCATTTCAATTGCAAAAGTGCATAAACATAAAATAGTAGAAGTTCAGAACTATCGATAGCACTATCGATTTTTATCGATAGTATAGACCAGTGGTCGCCAACTTGTCGATCGCGAGCTACCGGTAGTTCGCGGAGGCAATTCTGGTAGCTCTTACAACGATTTTAATTTAAAGAATACAAACTGCAAAAATTAGAGAAGCTTCCGAAAATTCCACAAAAAAATCTAATTGTCATAATATTAAACATAAACAGCGGCAACGTTGCGGTGAGCGATCTGCCGCTGACGCCATCAAGCTAGAATCGGCTAGAACTGAACAGCCGGACCAGCGCGTAAGTGTTCGAGAACGATCAGGATTGCTTTGAACGGGATAAATACGCACGGCGCGGCGACATTGCGCTTAGTTTAAAACTGAACGCGTAACCAACGTCCAGCGGTTGAGTTAGTAGACAACAACAAAAAATAATATTATGGCAAGCAGTTGTAAGAAGGTAAAGACATACCACTTTCATTCGGAATGGGAAGAACAATACTTTTTTACAGAAGTTAAAGATAAAAATGTGTGTTTGTTATGTAATACTTCGGTCTCCGTTGCTAAAAAAGAAATATTGAGAGACATCATAAAACTGTACATTCTAATTTTGAAAAATCATTCCCACTACATTCTGCCGCCAGAAAGGAGAAACTGAAACAGTTAAAAAAAAAGCAGTTAATTGGACAACAATCAATATTTTTAAGAACAGTCGACAAAAATAAGGCTGCTACTGAAGCATCGTACCGTGTGTCCCAGATAATTGCACAAAAAAAAACCTTATGAAGACGGGGAAATGATAAAACAAGCGTTTTTAGAAGCTGCTGATTCGTTATTTGCCAACTTTAGAAATAAAGAGGAGATAGTTTCAGCTATAAAATCTATGCAACTTTCTGCTAATACAGTGATGAGACGTGTAGAAGTAATGAGCAATGATATTTTTTTACAATTAAGAACTGACTTAGATAACTGTGCTTATTTTTCACTTCAACTGGATGAATCAACAGATGTCGTTGACACTGCACAGATGGCCGTGTTCGTCAGGATGGTTTTTAGTGATTTTACGATTAAAGAAGATCTTTTGAAGTTTATTCCACTTAAAGGACACACTACTAAACAGGAGTTGTTTTCTCATTTAAAAAATATTATTTCTTCCGAGAAAATTCCAATATCGAAAATGGTAGGCTTGACAACCGATGGCGCTCCAGCTATGGTGGGTTGTGATAAGGGTCTGGTGGCGTTATGTTGTAAAGATGAAACTTTTCCGCAATTTCTCTGTTACCACTGCATTATCCATCAGCAAGCATTATGTGGAAATTTCCTGAAACTAAACAACGTTATGAAACTCGTGGTAAAAATTGTGAACAAGATTAGAGCTCAAGCGTTACAAAGAAGATTATTCAAAACCTTGGCCGATGAAGTTGACTGTCAATACGGGGGACCTACTCCTTCACTCTGAAGTCCGATGATTAAGTAGAGGACGGGTGCTGAAACGTTTTAATGATGTCCTATCTGGCATAGTTAAATTTTTCAAACAACGCGATGAACCGACTCCGGAACTAGAAAATTCAATCTGGCCTAGAGATTTTGGTTTTCTCGTGGACATTACAGAGAAATTAAACGAACTTAATTTGCAGCTTCAGGGGAGAGACAAAGAACTAGCGGAAATGATTTCTGTTATAAAAGCATTTATCAAAAAGCTGGAGTTTTGGGAACAAAACCTAATTAACAGCGATGCCAAGCATTTTCCTATTTCTTTCAGAAAAAATATCTCATAATCCATTAGAACCCTATGACAGCAAATATCATGCAGAAATAGTTTCTACCCTGAAGAATAACTTCAAAAATCATTTTAAGGATTTCAACGAAATGGCTTTAGTAGCGCAGTTTGTTGTTTCACCCTTTATGGAAATTGATATCCAAGAGTTTGCAACTTGTGTTATGCAGAACTTTGGCGAAGACATCGCTGCAACAGAAATGGAAGTAATTGAGTTTCAAAATGATTTAGCCTTAAAATCGTTTGTCTCAAGTACCAAATGTATTTGGCTTATTGTAAGTAAAGACAAATATTCAGTTCTATGCCGTGTTGCCTTGAAAGTGAAAGCATTATTCAGTTCAACCTATTTGTGTGAATCTTCTTTTTCCAATATGAAGTTTATTAAGAACAAATATCGCAATAGACTTACAGATGAACCTTTGGATAATTGTATTCGAATGGCTGTATCAAATTATACTGCAAACATTAAAAAAATTATCGATGAGTCTGAGTGTCAGCCTTCTCATTAAACGTGCTTTTTTATTTTTCAATGTTTATGTTCATGATAGTGCATTACTTTTTTGTTGTTATTATTAACTATTTTTAAATCTTACGTGACATGCCGTTGTGGCTGGATAAAAGTTTGTGTTTATTTTTCAAACACCTTCGTTTGGTAGGTAGGAATGTAGCTATGAACAATTTCGTACTAGTAATATTAGTTATTTTGTTATTAGTTTATTATTAGTACCTATGTATTATGTATTACCAGTTAAATAGTGAAATAAATACATATAATGATAAATTAACTGTGGATTATTTCATTTACGTGGCGGCCGTGTGGGTAGCTCGCTGTTTATTCCAAAGTTAACAAAGTAGCTCAACACATTGAGAGGTTGGCGACCACTGGTATAGATTATCGAGAATTATCGATAGTTTTTTGTAACAATTTTTTTCGATAATTATAATTTTTACGCGTTTAAATTTGTCGTTTTGTTTTGTACGTTTGATAAAAACATTTAGGTAATGATAATGGTAATTAGAGGTTTAAGATTCGGTTACTTTAAACTACATATAACGGATACGTTAATTTTGGTTCCAATACTTGTTACTTCTGACATAAACAATTACTCTCATTATTATTCTTAGATGGCACGATCATGGCGGAATTATATCGTGTTGTTCGAATCATTTCGGATTCCGATATTGGTCGGTTAGTTGCCAATATTTCACCGAGTACTCGAGTAACTATTGCGTCGGTGATTTTTGTATTCATTGCTTCGGATCTGGACGAGTACTTGAGTAACGAATAGTTACTTTTTTACAGCTCCAATGGTAATATCCATTGTTTTCTCTGTTGTGCAGTGTTATTCCAGAGTGCACTTTTGTGCCAAATTTTGGTACATTATTTTATATCTGAAAAACATACATAACTTTTTTTGTTAAATTGTTATTTAAACAGTCATAATTACGAGCTGGTACAGTTTTATCGAATTATACCCAATCTGGTACAATTAACACCAACTTCAAAGTGCACTCTGGAACAACCTTGCTCTTGTGTTTTGTATTACACTGGTAGGCGTCATCTGGATAAAACTATCAGTTACCGCCAACCGCCACAAAGAATTAAAAGCAAAGAAAGAGCAGGAGTAAATGTATAACATAACCTAATTTAAGAAGAAAACAAATTAACAAACGCGACATAATTTAGGATGGAAAAAAGTTTGTCTTTCCCGAAAAGGGATAAAAAATCGGGTAAGTCGTCCATAAATATTTTAGTGAATTTCATGAGATAAACTTTTTCAAATTTTCAGACCCAGTTACCTCCGGTTCACGTGGCGATGCCGCTAAGAATCAAGAAAAAAATGGATATGGCGATTTTGCAACTAAAACAGGATCACCGTCAGACTTATCAGAAGTCGATGTTGTCGATAATTCCTGTAAACCTTCTGAGGCACCGGAAACAAAAAGAAAAAAATATATACTGTGTGAAATTTTTTCAAAAGGTCAAGTGACCGTAAATTTGCAAAGTGCATCACATGTGGAAAAGAGTACAAGACCAGCGGGAATACAAGTAATTTTGCGGACCATCTAAAGAGGTTTCACCCGATTTCATTTAATGACACAGCACCGTCTTCTTTAAGTAGCAGTGAACTAAGTCCTGCACGATCAAGTATACGCTCTGTGAGTCCCTTTTTCAGAAGGGCGATTCATTATAAACAGTCGTCACTAAGAAAAAAAGAACTTGATTGTGCCCTTTGTCTGACGATCGCTATAGATTTACAACCATTTAACATTGTAAATGATACTGGGTTTAAAAATTTTATTAATCTTCTTGGCCCTAAATATGTGATTCCAAGTAATTATACAGTAACAGAAAATATTACGAAAAATATGTATGAGGAATATAAAAAGAAGCTAAAAAACGTTTTAAAAGAAGTAAATTTTGTCGCCATAACCACAGATTCCTGGACATCAGTAGCAACCGAGTCATATTTGACCATAACCTGTCATTATATAAATGAACATTTTGAATTAAAAAGAAATATTTTATCTCTAAAACAAATAACAGAAAGGCATACAACACAGCAAGTATTTGGTGAATGGGAAATAAGTAAGAAATCAACTTGTATAGTTACTGATAATGCAAGTAACATGTTCAAAGCATGTGATCTTTTAAAAATAAGGCACCTCGGTTGCTATGCACATACACTAAATTTAGTTGTGCAAGAAAACCTTAAATTAGTTGCCTTGCAAAGTATTCTAACTAGATGTAAATATGTAGTAAGGCACTTTAAAAGCAGCACACATGATATGAATTTATTTAAAAAAGAGCAGCAAAACGGAGACGTAACTAAAAATAAACCACTACAATTGTTACAAGATGTGCCAACCAGGTGGAATAGCACATTATATATGATTCAACGTATAATTACAACAAACAACCCTTTGAACCGCACTTTGCTAAACTTGAGAAATGCACCTTCCCCATTTACAATAGATGAATTTTCCCTACTAAAAGATATTGAAAAGTGCCTTGAGTGTTTTGAAGAAGCAACCAAACAAGTTTCAGGAAGCAATTATATTACAGTATCACTAATAATTCCTCTAACACTAGGAATATTTAAACACCTGACAGATTGTATTGCCAATTTAAACACTGAAGAAGGAAAACAACTTTTCCTGAAACTAACACAATCAGTTAGACAAAGGCTGTTTTCATATGAAACAAGATCTGTGACAAGAATTTTCGCATTACTGGATCCTCGTTTTAAAAAAGAAGGTTTTCGTAATCCTGATAATGCAGTTCAGGCTACAAACTATTTAGAACAGGAAATGGGCCAGTTACTAAAAGCTTCTGAAAAAGAGCAAAACTCTGAACAGGACTCACCCAAATCTACATCTCCAAAGAATAGATTATTATCATTTATTGGTCAAAGAGTTGAGGAAAAGAGTACAAATATTTCCTCGGACATAATAATCATAAAAAGGCAGTACTTTGAAAGGCCAAACTGCAGGGAAGACATTGACCCCCTCTTATTTGGAAAGGTGAGTTTGACATTTCAGTAAATTAATATGTGTATACCTAGTAATATTAATTTTTAATTTGTTGTTTTAGGTAACCAGAGAAAATATTAACCCACTGCCAGAACTAATACAAAAAATTTTCTGCATTCCAGCCACTTCCATGGAATCAGAAAGAACTTTCAGCTCTGCAGAAGAAATAATTTATGACACAAAGTCAAGACTTAAGTCAAAAAAGGTTAAAATGTTAATATTTTTAAATAAAAACCATTGGTTATTATAATAATGCTTTTTATTATTTTTAATTTTGCTGCAAAAAAACAACATTCGTGTTTTTAAGTGGCTAGTTTAAAATGATCTGTTTCATCAATTAAAATATCCTGCACTGAATTCTTAAAGCAAAGTTATACTTAACATAGTACATGCAAATTTAAAAGATACATTTTCGGCTTTACTTTTTCTTATCTATCGAAAACTATCGAAAACTATCAATAATTATCGATAGTCAATGTCCGAACAATCGATAATTATCAATGGTGTTCACTATCGATAGTTCTGAACCTATTCAAAATAGTAATGAAAACAGTTTAAATTAAAATGACATAAAGTCAAAACCAATGTCCATACATCTCAAAAGTATCTCTAATAAGTATAGGAAATGCTTAGAAATGTGAGTTGAACCTTTGAAAACAATCTTTAGGTATCTATAAATATTTTTGGAAGTTACTTAGATATACTTTTCTAATTATATAAAATCTGCCAAAATAATCTGAGAATATGTGAACTTTTTAGAAGCTATTTATATTTTTTTACTGAGTGTAAAAGGAGTATTTGGTATTGTCAGAAACTTTTTCAGTCGATAATAAATTACAGCTGGTAACACTATAATTACTAATTAACAGACACCATCTATATCCTATTAACCAGCAACCAGTTGAAATTAAAGTATTTTCTGAATTATCTTTTTTGTTATTTAAATTTAAAAATCTATATTAGAAGTACGTTCGAATGTGTGTTTGTGTGGGGGGTGCGTTGGCATCGGAATGATCCATTTACCACAGTTTTTTATATAATTACGAATATAAACCTACTTTCGAATGGTGATATAAAATAAAATAAAAAAAAATGAGTTAATTATGTATTTGAGTTTTGGCTTACCCTGAACAGATTTGTTACTAACTAAAAAAAGTCGCATGTTTGCATAAATGTTTACTAACATCGAAAATTTTTCACCGCGAAAAAATTTTTCTTCAATTGTTTCATTTGCAGTATACAACTCATTAAAATCAATACGATTTTCATATAAAAGTGGTTATAGCGCATAAAATACCCTGTATAATCCCATACTATTTGGTATTTTTATAATGAGAAAAGCAAGGATAATTCAACTATAAAATAAAATACAGGGTGTCCCTTTTAAAAAACCTAACTTTGATATGTATCACTTTCTTGGAGAACCCTGTATAACTGAAATTATTTTAAAATGGTTAACTTTTTAGATATACATCTTGCTGTAAAAGCATATTTAATAAAAACTAATTAGTTTTGAATCTACAGACCGAGGCGTGACCGGTGGCCCACCCTGTAGAGTGCATCTTGTTTTTGCATAAAAATAAGTCATAGAATAATTTTTTTATAGAAAAAACGTAAATATTTAAAAGAATTATTTATTTAGTACAAGACCGGGATCATCATAATTAGCGAGTTCGGTATTACACTTCATAGTTACAAGAGCGAAAATGTTAATGTTGATGACGTGTTATTTTTGAGAAACTATAGATTATATTTATTTTATAAAGTAAAGAGATAGGGAAACTTGTTCCACAAAAAGC
The DNA here is from genome assembly GCA_927349885.1 of Psylliodes chrysocephalus. Lineage (NCBI taxonomy): Eukaryota > Metazoa > Arthropoda > Insecta > Coleoptera > Chrysomelidae > Psylliodes > Psylliodes chrysocephalus. The sequence goes on along the minus strand of OV651818.1, from coordinate 32,077,250 downwards.
GTCTCTCAACATGTATGAAATTAAGATGGCGTTACTGTACGAGAATAGCGTTACTGTACGAGAATGGCGTTACTATACGATAATGGCGTTACTGTACGAGAATTGCGTTTGAAACCTCCGAGCAATTACTACTAGAGGGAGTCTTCCCCCTACCCCGCGCTAAATTTTGTTAGCAACATCTACTCCCCCGAGGGGGAAAATACCTCTTCTGTAATTGGCTTATTTAATCAGCGTTGCCAAGTTTGACAGCGCCAGTTCTGACACTTTCTGACATATGTCAATTTCTTATTTGTATTTTACGGAAAATATTATTATTTATAACGTTGTAAGGGTTGTAAATGTATATTTAAGATTTATTATCTCTAACAATATGGTGAAAACATGCTTTATGTGTAAAAGGCCTGTTGAAAATGCTTCTTTAAGATAATATCATAAGTAAGTACAGACACAACCTAATTGTCAGAGGCGGGCGGTGCATTAGGCAATCACCTTTAATTTGCAATTAAACTTTATTATTTTCTTATCGAAAAATTAAAATTAAGAGCAAGTAAACTCCAGCTAAGTTCGTCTTCATCCATCTCATAATGATTATAGTTACTTATTATTATTATTTTAATAGGTATCACATCTTTATTCTATAAATAGAACATAATTTGCTTCTAAATCACTACCTAATGCACTATATTATATAGTACAAAACTAAACAAGAATATCACATTCATGTTTTTTTTTAATTTCCTTAAAAAACGTCCCAAAAAAATGTCAATATTTATTATTGGAGTTAACATCGTTATGCTAAAATAATACTAGAACAACTTAAATAATGTGGATTTTGGCTATTTTGAGTTATGCAGATCATTGTGATTTAAAAAAATGTTTGTCTGGTGCTATAGTCAGGTATAAAAACATTCATTTATTTAAACACAGTTGCAATATACATTTTATTTAGTTTTTAAGTTAAAACCTATTAGGACATCCTAAAATTACTTTTTTCGTTTGATGTGAGATTAATTATTCTACATTTTTGTTGGTGAAATAGGATATATTAAGATGTCTTACTGTTTTCTCTGATTATCTAAAAAGTTAAAACAATATACAAAGACTGTTATAACAAAAAAGAAGATATACCTTTACTTAAACACACAATTAGTCAGTTCAATTGTACGATAATTTAAAGCAGAAATCTAGAAAACTTTAAAAATGTGTTTAAATGTGTTTTTACTGTAACAAGGACATACTTATTAAAAAAACTTGGCACATTAACATTGACGATAGGTTTTTATAATATATATTATACAAATCACAACGAACTACACAAAATGACATTATTAATAATTTAGCAATAAAAAAGTTAAGTACAATGATGACATTAAAAGTTGAGTTTCTCGAAATACTTTTTTAAATTGTCTCGGTACCTACCTAGTATTTTTCTAGCACAATGATATTATATGAATATGCATTGTGTGATATCTTATATTTTAGGAATAAAATAACATAATTTTTGCAGGTTTCTATTAACAACGATTCCAAGAACTTTTGAAAATAATATTCGCAAATATAATTCTCAATTAAGAGCTTTTGATCAAACATTACATTTTTATTCTCCAAAAGGTTACAGCTACCTAAGAAGAAAGTTTAATAAGACTCTTACCAGACCCAAAATATCAAAATGTTACCAACCAATTGATGATTCTTCTGGTTTCCATAGGAAAATTCTCCTCGAAACTACAAAAAGAAAAGTGGCAGAGGCAACCGAAGAAGGCAAAAAAGTCTTTTGCAAAACAAAAACTAGCAATTTGTTTAAGAATCTAATTATTGTTTGAAGTTTTACCATTAATAATTTTTGATAACGATTTAAGATTATGAAGTTCTATTATGTATTTTACTCTTTGATAACATATGTTTAAATTTTTATTAGGAACAAAATAATTTATAATTTTCATTTCAACTACAAAAACCCTCATAATATTAAAAAGGTGAAAAATGTTAGATTAGTTATGTTCAGAAATAAATTCTTTAAACATTTACCTACTTAAAATGTGCTAATTTTGGAAGGTATGTTATTAACTTTCTATTTGTACTTGTATTAATTTATTTCATTTTATTATCTGTTGTATTTTCAAATTGATTTTGATATTTATATATTTTTTATATTCACATATATATTTTTTTCATTGAAACAAACGTTTATTAGCTTATTAAATATAATGAATTCATGTTGTTCTATTATATGCTTTTATTTTCTTTTAAAAATGAATTTCGAAGATAAAGCCGAAACGGTGAGTGAGAATACAAAATTAGACGAAAGTGACGATATTTACTGGAGCTTCCATCTACACGCTCCTTTTTCTAGCCATCTACACCTGAGCCAGCAAGATTCGTCTTTCCTCCATCCTTACATTCTCCAGATTCACAGAGAAAACGCCGTCCTCTTTAACATATCCAGACCTTCTTTGATTGGGACTATACTACTACATTATTAGCTTTATTTGTTATCCCGAGCAATTTAAATGCATTCGTAATTGCTCATTCTCACCTCTTCTCTTGTAGATTCCGTACTCAGTTTTCTTATTTTTAGTTACATTTGCACTGCTCTTTTATTTTCACACCTTTAATTCTATAATGCTGTAACGCTACAATATGGATCCATTTTTGTGGTTTATACTATTTAATGTTATTCGTAAGTGACCAACCTATTATAATAATTAAAGATTATTGTCTTACAGGCCTGAAGATGTTCCTGTAAGGTCGAAACTAGTCGCTCCTGTATTTATTTATAATAAAATTGATTTTAAGGTTTAATTCTTCAATTGAAAAAGTTAGACCTTTATAGTGATTTTGTTTCATTTCCTGCATTAGACACATATAAGACGGTATTCATTTGAAAAATAGTAAAATTAGCAAATTTTTTTGTTTTTTTCACAATTAAAACGTTTGGACAATGTGTGTTTTTAGAGATTAATGATACGCTACTGAACAAGAAGGATGTTTACCTTCCCCCTTGTGCCCGCTTCCTCACTTCCTCTACAGATGTTGCTAACACAACAATCGCCTACAAACTCGTTTTCACGCTCCCTCTATTAGTAAATGCTCGGAGTTTGAAACCGCCGAAAGTTATGACGGTAGTGACAGTCGATATTCAGATTACATCAATGATGTATATAGTTACATATAATGCTCAATCATATATAAATAAGAGGGTGCAACCCAGGGGGTAGCAACTCAAATAGAAAAATACGAGGAAGGTAATTTGACAAACCAAATAATAGTACTTTACTCTCTAGCAAAATTCATATTTTTTGACAAACCTCGCATAAGGTTTAAAAAAAATGATATCTGATGGTTGCATTTTAAGTTTTGGACCATGTAGAATTTTTTATCAATTATAATTTTTTTCACAAAACCAATACTGGTGCATTACAGTAAATTATAAAAAAATACCGAGGCCGCATTTATTTGGGCCCCACAGAAATAGCTGTAGTTTCTAAACGAATATAGTGGATAAATAATTAGTGGTGCATATTGATGAATCACTAGTGCATTCTAGTAGTTGTTTTTTGTTAAATTATCATTGGGAGGGAGGCCAACTTAACTGACCTCCATGATTACACCTATAGAAATGTTATTCTTATTGTTAAACGTAAAAAATTATTGCAGGAATTCATTGCTGTTAATGTTGATGATAAAAAAATGCTTCATTCTTTAAGAATTTTAGTTTTGAAAGTGGGATGCGTGGTTTTTTTTGACTACACAGTAAAAATTTTGAACCATCCTCAGAAACATACATATATAAAAAAAGAATTAAAAGCCCAATGACCGCTGGCTCTCCCGAAGTTAATAGTTTTCCAAACTCCATGCATCATTTCTAACAATGTTTGACTACCATTAGGTTTGTTTTTAAACTACTCCTTAAAATAATTTCAAGGGATAAATTATGGAAAAATAAGAGATCTAGGACAAATTTTAACTTGATTAATGATTAATAGTCATGAAGGTACAATTAAGATCCAAAAAAGTTTAAAAATTATGTATCAACGTTTCAATCAAAATTCGATTTGAAGATTGTATGTTTCAAATTTTCACACTTCTTGGGCTCATTATAATTATTTTAGAGGATGGTCAAATATTGAAATATAATTTCATAACTATTGGGATCTTTACTGTGCTTTCCTGTCGATTGTCCATTTTTTCAAAGTCAAAATTACATCCAGTTAAAATAACTTACCGGATAATATTGTAAAATATAGAAATAAAGTGTCAGGTTTCTTGTCAACAGTTTCCGGCTTAAATTCTCCTTCTTTGGTAGCCACATATTTAACTTCTTGTAGTCCAGGACTATCACTTGGTTTTCCCATCTCGACTATAACGGGTTCCAACAATTTTTCTGGGGATGTACACATTTCGCTGAACCATTAACTTAAATTTAAATTACATTGTTCATGGTTTGTTCGTTTCTTTTTTCAATAGGTAATTCGTAAAATATTCTCCAGAAAATTTCGCATCATTTTAATCTTGTAATATCTACAATAAATAAAAAGTATAAAGGGTGCTTTCAAAAGGTTGAATCATATCTTACGAATAGACTCCTGAGATAAAAATAACACGAAAATTTTTTAAATGTTGTATTTACTGTTGAAACATGGTTTCAGAGTAGAATCCTTAAAAATGAGGTTTTTTTTTTAATTTGGTAAGATCTATTATAAATTTATAATGTACCGAACAATCTACGGGATAGGTAGCCTTTATAGCTATTAATAAAAAAAACCTAAAGGTAAATAAAATACATCATTTGAGGCTATATAGTAGGTAACTTACAAATAATAATACTCGTATTATACATATAAGGAGCTGATCCCAAACGCATTATTTCTACATAGATACAAATTCATGTAAAGAATTAACCACAAACGAATTAATTTGTACAATTTCTGAACTCTTGTATTCAACTGTCACAAGACCTATTTGTGAAACTGAACTTAATAATAATAATGAATGTCTTTATTATTTTCATTTTGAATATACAGAATATTTACAAAATTACATATCAATTCGCTACATTTTATGCAAAATGAGAAATAAAGGGCGAAGTTCAATTCATGTGATGAAACTCACCACTGAATTGCTCTTCCACTTAACCCAAAACAATAAAAAACAATAAAATTATATTATATTTATAAATATATCGCTTGAAAAGTTCAAAACACAGAAAAGAAAAATAAATATAAAAAAAAGAAATTAGGAAGACATGAGATATACCTTTTAAATACTATCTGAGCATTTACAACTATGCAGCATATAACACATTTCTATATGATTTCTTGAATTTTTCATGACTGACCGATTTTAGTGAATTTGGAACATTATTATAAATTGCACATACATTATAAGAGAAACATCGTCTAAACAGCTCTAACCTAAATGGTGGTGGAGACAGTATACCTTTATGTCTTATATTTAAATTGTGCACGTCAGTTCGATAAGTAATTTTCCTGTACAAATATAATGGAGTTTTACTAACAATAATTTTGTGAAATGTACTTGCAGCATGAAGTGTTCTTCTATTGTACATGTTAAGCCATCCTATTTCCTTTAATTTGTGAGAAATAGGCAGTCTTCTTCGAATACCGAAAATTAAGCGAAGACAAGAGTTTTGTACCTTTTGAATTTTTTGTTTATATTGGCTGGTTAAGCATGGCCCATACAGGGCATCTATAGGACCAAAACTGTGCAATGACTTTTATCCAGAGATTTAATAATATCATCCACCACATGGAGTAAAGCAGTTGTGCAGCTGTAGCCTTTACGAAAACCTGATTGAGTTACAGGTAACAAAGAGTAGGCGTCAATATGTTTCCTAAGTTGCACTTCTATAGCTTTCTCTAAGATTTTAGATAATGTTGGCAACATGCTAATAGGTCGAAGATCTTTATACTCTCGAGGATCTGATTTTTTTGGCAACACCTTCACCACCGCTCTCCTTCATGAAAGCGGAAAAATATTATTAGTTAGGCAAAAATTAATAATATGCGTAATATATTGAACAATGTGTGGACAACAATATCGAATTAGTCTTATACTTATTCCATCACCCGTAGCATTAGTCTTTATCTCTGCAATTGCTCGCGAAACAAATAAATCGTTTATTTCAGTAAAATTGAATTTAGAATCTATTCTACTATTATTATTATAAAATAAGGTTAAATTTTCAGGGGTTGAGATCCAGCAACAGAATTTATAAGATAGGTATTAATGTCAACAGGGTTATTAAGACGATCAGGAATGGAGTACTCTTTAACAGGCAATACTCTATATGTTTTCAGTGATTTTCAAAATTGTTTAGAATTTTTATTATTAAACTCAAATGTAAAGAAAGCTTTTTTCTCCCGTTTTATAGCACTGTTTGTGTAATTTCGCATATCTTTATAAAATTGGAAATGGGCATCTGACTTAGTGTTTTAAAGGCTTTATCTCTAATATCCATCATTTCCCTTATTGTACCGGTAAGCCAGGGAGCTTGCGGCTTAGTTATCCGTGCTGTCACTAGTGGCATATGTCTATCAAACAAATTATTCCAACAGTTTACCAAAAAATTAATTTTTTCATCTACCCCCTCTTGATCATATATTCTAAAAAAAGGCATATTATACAAGTCTCGCAGAAAGTCGTCTTCATTAAAAAACTTAAAATTCCTATAAGTTACTGTTTTCGGTCCCTCTTTTTCCAAATAAACTTTTAAATTGCAATAAGCAATATCATGATCAGCAATAATACCTGTTACTGGGATGACACCCTTCTCCATTAGCCAATCTTTAGATGTCACAATACCATTTAAAAGTGTGGCTGTTGTATCTGTTATTCGTATTGGGGTATCAAGAACTTGATAGAGCCCAAAACATTGAAGAATAGTTAAAAATTTATCTACTGTAGTATTTTCAAAATTTAAAAAATCTATATTAAAGTCACCTCCACAAATTACTTTATCAAAACTTGGACATACTAAGTATGTCCTCCATTTCATCAATGAAAGAGTTAGAATTCACCGTAGGGGGCTTGTATATAGCACCTAAAGCAATAGTTATATTTTTAATTTTAAGCTTCACCCAAAGTTGCTCAGAAAATTTTCCGCTACAGTTTAATTTAGTACTATTTATGTTACTTTTGACGTAAATACACAAGCCTCCCCCGGTAGATCCTCGATCTAACCTGTATAAAGTATATCCTTCTAATCTAACTAACTCATTTGAATATATTTTCTTAAGGCAGGTTTCACATATAATAAAAATATCAAAAGAGTGTTCCGCAACAATCAATTGCACATCATGCAACAACGATCTTGCATTGAGACAACCTATATACAACATATTATTCATTTAATTCAATTCAAAAATATCAATACAAATTACCATTAAATACGAATAAAGTTTAATAGGTATAACAAAAACTTGACTACTGATAAGATTAACCTAAAGAACAATAAAAATAAAAATCGCTTACTAGAAGTGAAACTGGGTACGATTCAACTACACACATTAGGTACTGCTAAACCTATTTAATACCAAAAAATAGTATAATTTAGAAAAATAATCATTTTCCAAACTAAACAACCTAAAGAAGAAAGGACACCGAATAAAAAAAAATAACATTTTGCTAAATGAGAACTGAATAAATAGTTCAGAATTTCAAAAGATCTTCACTTGAAAGAAATTTGTATACATTTTCAGCTCCTTCCAGCTTGATGAAAATTGTACCAGAATTGGTCCAGGTTTTTCCATTTTTACCAATTTTTGTTATCGCCATCTTTAATTACCTATTCATTCTATGCCTATTTCATGTGATACACGTATTTTGCCGTCACAATTCGAAATTTGGCATAAACTTCATGAGAAAAATAGTTGGATATATGTCCTTCCTAAAATAACTGAAGTAACATCAGCTTGTCTTCCTAATATCCCAATCAATTTAATTTTAAATAATACAAGTATTATAACACTCGATGAAAATTGTAAATTATATACAAAGGCAATCAAAAGTCAACGAAAGTAATTTTTAGTCCTTTATTCCCGGTATAGAAATTCAAATTTATTGTTTGGAGTATAAGAATAAACTTAATTACAACGATACCATTCAGTTAAGTTATTTACACCCTGTCAATTTAGACAAGGATGCTTTAAATTTAATAAGTCATAAGATTAATGCAATAAAAAACTCTGCCGAAAAATTAAAATCTAAATCCTTTATATCTAATATTCATAAAAATAGTTACTTTATTTATTTCCTATGTACTATTCTTAGTAATATTTCTATATTTTTTGTATCGCTTGTATACATATATGTTAGAGGTCGATTTTTTTGTGAAGAGCACATTTCGTCATAATGTGCAGAAACCAATTTAAGTTTGTAGGCGTGGTCAGACTGATTTAAACGTGATCGAAGCCGCCTGCCGCTCATCACCGCTCGTACAAGTTGAATTCAGTAGCGTAGTGTTACTTATTTGTACTTGTTGCATTTATTTAGCTATTTTGAATTTCTTAAGTTTTGTGCTTCGATTTTTGAGTTTCCTGAGTTTTTGTCCTTCGATTTATGTGTATATAAACTTTAATTTGTTATATTTTTTGAATTCCTAATTAATTTTGTGTATATTTTGGTAAGTAGATTTACTAAACTATAAATATTAATCTCAGAAGAAACAGAACATCCTAAAATATTTTAAATACCTTTTAAAACCAGATTTTTTGTAAACCATATTTTTCTTATCTTAAGAGCTATTGCTGCGGTAATGAAATAAAATTCGTAGGTTTTATATATTGTATCACCAAGTTCTTAATATTTAAGGTATTGTACGTAATACTTTTTTTGTTGCTATATAGTAACTTTAACTACAGTTCTGTAGTATGAAATCAACAAAAAAGTATTACCACAAAGCAGAAAAAACAAATAAAAAAAATAAAAAAAAGTCTGAGTACGATCACTGTTTTAAGGATTCGGTGAACATATTATTATTTCTTGATGAAAAAACAGAAACTAAAATTAAACTTTCAGATAAAACAAAAAAATATTTTTTAATACAAATTGTAAAGCAAAGATTTCTCTAGAGAATTCTTAAAAGAAAATTCTAATCGAATAAAAAATAAAAGCAGAATCCTTAAAACAGTGACCATACTCTGAAAAATTTTTATTTTTTTTTTCTACGTTGTGGTAATCCTTTTTTTTTATTTGATGCTACAGAACTGTAGTTTAAGTTACTATATAGCAACAAAAAAAATATCACGTAAATACCCCAAATATTAAGAACTTGGTAATAAAATATATAAAACCCACAAATTTTATCTTATTACCGAAGCACTAGCTCTTAAGTAACTTTAATTTGTATTACTATTTCGAAAATTTTCCTTGGCTAGAGGTTCGGTTTGCTATTGATGAATAGAAAAATAAGTTTAATATTATTTAAAACAAATTTCCTACAAATATCTATATTTTTAGCTCGTTCAAAATGGAACAAAAAAAATTATTAGACAAAAAGGGCCAAATTCTTCAAAGCAAACCAAAGAAATAATTTCACGCCTCATAAATTTTATGAAAAACGAGGCTAAACACGGTATTCAAATAACATTACACAAATACAAAGAGAGAATTTTAGCTGCTACAGGGATTTCTAGAAGCAGTTATTCTAGAACTAAGAAGATGGCTGGTGAAGTAGAAAGTGGAGTTAGTACTTCATTTTCACAAAGAGGATATACAAAAAGAAGTACAGTTGTAGAATCTATAAGGCCTAAAGAGTTGGAAAAACTCAGAGGTATAATCCATGATTTTCATATTATTGAGAAAAGATTACCAACTCTAAATTGTAAGTAACTATTTTGATTATAATGGCAACGTACTTAATACAAGTATTATTTTAGGTATATTACAAAAAATGAAGGATGGTTGTTTTAAATTCCGGGGCAGCATCTCATCACTTAGAAAAATATTATTAAACATGGGTTTTAAGTAAGTATAAATAACGTTATCTAAAAAAATCAAAATAAAATGATACCAAAATAATTAATTTCTCATAGTCAATTTTTGTACGTATAAAATTACAATGTTAATTTTTTCAGGTGAAAAAAAAATGAAGACAACAGATCTGTTCTGTTGGAATCCTACGACATTAGGAATAAGAGGACAAATTATTTAAAATCCTTAATACATTATCGGCAAGAGGGCTGAACTATTTATTATTGTGATGAGACCTATTTACATAGTAGTTATACACTTTCGAAAGGATGGACCGATGGCAAAGGCAAATTCAAAACTCCAATGAGCAAGGGGAAAAGGCTCATAGTTGCATGCAGGGAGTAAGGATGATTTTGTAGAAAATGAACTATTGATATTTACTTCAGGTAATAATTTATTTTATATAGAAAATTATTTATTATTTACGTCTTTACCTACTTCATAAAAATCCATGATGCTTAACAATCGAAAGTTATGATCAGCTTAAATTTAATTTAAGCTGTTAAAGTATCTAATTAACAAGTAATTTAAATACTTAATGTAGTGGTTTATTTTATTATCTTCAGTTTAGTTAAAAGATCTTTACCTGTACTTTATCCTTTATTGTTATACAAGGGAAAGTTTTTAGTAATAACTTTTTCTTAGGATTATTATAAGTCTTATCATTTTGAAGAAATATTTCTTTTAAAAACAAATTATTTTTAAGTGATTTAAAATTCCTAATAATTTTTGCTTAACTAAGCAATTATTTCATTTAAAAGAGTTTTTTGTAACGTTAAGTATCATACAAAAATAATTATGAAAAATATACTTGCATTATAGATGATACATTCTTTTTTAATTTTTTTCAGGGAAAAAGGCAGGAGATTATCATAATGAAATGAATTGAAATAATTTTTCCTAATGGGTTAGAAGGCAGTTACTACCAAATCTTTCTCCAAGGTGTGTACTTGTAATCGATAAAGTTATCATAATGTAAAATCTGAAAAATTGATTACAACGCAGACCAAAAAAGCAGATTTAATTAACTGGCTCGTTAAAAACAATATATTACATGATGCTAAAATGATCAAACCAGAACTGTACACATTAATAAAAGTTCACAGACCTCCACCGAAATTTCTTTTAGATGATCTTCTCGAAGAACATGGACACAAAGTTCTACGAATCCCGAATTAAATCCCATAGAAAACATATGGGCCACAGTAAAAAATTGGCTGGGTCAACATAACACAACATTTAAGTTGGATAATGTTGAAAAGTTGGCAAGAGAAAATTCCGAAGCATAACGCCGGAGGAATGGGCAAACGTGGTGGACCATTCCGCGAAATATGAGGATGCATATAATCAAAGAGATCGCCTTATGGATGAATTTACAGATTTCCTCATATTTAGTGTAAATACGGGGTCATCCGATGAGTGGGAATTCGATATTTCCGACTTGGAAGACGATGAAGATGTAGATGATGAAAATGTTTAAAATTATACAAATTAAATTAAAATATATTATTTATTTAAACGTTTAATTGTTTTATTAATTTAAAGTTCATCAGCAATTTAACTAACGAAGAATTAAAATTTAACATTAACTTATTAATATGTTCGATTTAAAATATTTTATTAATGAACTCACGCCACTGCTAATATATCAGGTACCTCTACCGCAGCAGATTTCAACCCAGCGCCATCAACTAAAGCTCCACAAAGTTATGACGTACTGCGCGAACTGTGTCATAGCTATGACGAAATGTGCTCTTCACAAAAAAATCGAGCTCTACCACTCGTAATCGTGAATCGGGTTCATTGATCTGGCAACGTAAGGATACGTCATATGTAATTATTTTTGATATATAAAATTTGGACCGGTAGGCGTGGCTTTTGCACTCACTAAAATGGCGGGAGAGCAGAACCGGATTTACAAGTTTTTATTGTACTATTTCTGGTTAAGTATCATTATTTGAACTATAAAAAATTAATTTCCTATATTATAGATAAAAACTTACACATTGACTTAAAAGGTGGTGGAAGGCTGAGGTTACAAAAGAAGGGGGTCTAAAGATTTAAACATACCCGGTTTTCAGCCGAGAGGTGCTGAATAAAGTAAATGAAAGAAATAAAATATAACTGATTTAATTATCACTCAAGTGTGACTATTAAGTGCTGGAGAATATATTATTTGCAAAATTGCAACTAATCAATGACCATGATATAACTAACTTGGGGCCGATTCCACCATTGGGTTAAACGACGTTTAAAATTACATTTTTACATAAAATGAAATTTTAATTTTCAATTAGTTTGTTTAAATTTAAATTCATTTAAATTCACTAATGTGAAACAAATTATAGGCATTTAAAAAGATCTATTAATATTGTTTTAAATTAACTATAATAAAACAAACAATACTCATGCATACACAAAACATGCAGCTCAACTTTTCAATGAGCTGTAGAACTAATATAAATAAAACTGGTGGAAGCAGCAAATGTAGGTTATATTTAAATAGAAATAAGAAAATAAAATGCCTATAAATTTGATAAACGAAATGGCGTACAATTAATGTACTTCTCAAGAAAATGCTTGGAACATATATAGCTGAATTTAGAAGGTTACCAATTATGCATGTTTTGCTCAAATACAAATAAAATTCAAATTTATTAACACAAATGACACTACAATATAACCTGTAAAATTTGACAATTTGCACTCACAGTAATGGCGGACCGGTGCCACTTTCCGATTACGCATGTCGTATCCCTAGGTTGCCAGATCAACGATCGGGTTGCACCACATACTTTGATTACTATACGAGGCAAGAGAGAGGTCCGACACGCCCAGCATAAGGCGTGGCCATTTTGAACCCTGTGACACAATTTACAGCTAAAGAATCAGATCGCTCACTCTGCGTCGGCACTTTGGATCTCAATGTTTCAGTTTATACACTGCGCAACTCGGATAATACAATATATGACAACCGCCTATAATAAAACAGCAGTCTTCTGCGTATCCCAAATTTGTATCCCGGGAGTGGATGATATTTTTGAACTTTCAACGGATCCGAGTGAGCTAACTGATTCTTTAGCAATAAACTGTGACTCAAAAAATAATATTCACTGACACTGACAGCAGCAAGCAAAATATCAGGGGGCCTATTCTCCGGTTAATAGAAAGATCATTTCATGCGAACTGGACAGCCGTTCTTTTAAAAAGTGTGTGAGTAGTATTCTTGAATTGAAGTGAATGATCACTTCGTATGAAAATCGAGAGAACATACTTCTCTTAGTCAAAACCAGTAGAAGAGCATCATTTCTGGAGAACATTGGGAGAACTGTCATTGTTGTGCGCTATGAAAACGTTCCTTTTTTTAATCAAAATGGATTTGGACGAAGCTCTTATTTATATTCATATTTTGAATGATCTAGCTGAAGCGGAAGAAGATGCCAATCGACCAAATAGAATTTTTTTAAGAAAAGAGGATCCTTTTGCTTTAGTGACCGAATATTCATACAAAATGTTCGTCTTAGTAAACCTTTGGCACGGGATTTAATATATAATAATGAAAAATATTAATCTGTTATTATAATTGTCAACAAAAAAAAAAAAATTGAAGTAAAGTGCCTTCTAAAATAGTTCTAACGCACAATTTAAATTTGGCAGCGGTGCTCCGTGAACCTATGAGATGTGAATGATTCAAGAATACCGAATACGATGACCCAGAGAACAAATTGGTGATAGGACACTTCACATCCCACAGTGGAATGTTCACATCGTTCAACTTGGAGATTAGGGCCCCAGGTACGTTTTAATCATAAGCTTCTGCTTCTGGAATTGTCGGTTTAGTCGTTTTAACCTGTCAGATTAAAACAAGAAAACCGACAATTCCGAAGCAGAAGCGGATGATTAAAACGCACCTATTAAAAATATTGCGCCAAGATGTAGGCAACACGTAATAAGGGTTCAAAATGGCGGAGTTTTCTATCTCCTTTTAAAAGGCACTCAGAAAGCTGCGCAGTGCGACCATTCTCCGTATAGTAAAAGAAAATCAAAGTATGTGTGTTGCACCGATCATCGGGTTCTAAACTCCGCTTGCGATCGCAAAATATTCGTGATACATGCCACGCCTAATCGCCCCTCTAAGGCCTTAATTAATATTGGCAAGTTCTAAAATAAAGTTAGAAGATAGAGATACACTCCAAGCATCTTTTTCAAATATTCAAAACGGTATCACTGGGCGTGGCTTACGATGACTCAATATGGCCGATCCGACAGGTACGGACTATTTTGAATGCAATTCAAACCAACATTTTTCTTTTTATTTTTAAGGAAATGTAAGTTATATTTATAAAAATAAAAAAATAAAACGGATGATGACAGTTATATAAATTAATTTAAAGTAATTCCACTTATTAACAAAATAAGTTTTATGAAATAAAAATAAAATAAATTTCAAAGAATAAAAAATGTGTAAGTGGAAGATTTTGTTAGTATTTCATAGAATAATTGTGAAGTCCAGAACTCTCATTTGATATAATATATTATCCTGGTCTAACATAACTGTTATGTTAGACCATAACTGATATAACAAAATAATTAAACATTTGATAAATAGGTAGGTAATAATAGAAAATATTGTTACGCAGCACCCTGCAGTAGCCTGCGGCTATTATAGGAAACGTACAGGTAGAAAAAGAAGTGGAAAGTTACTCATCGCCCTATAGTGTGCTGCGGTCGGCATAAGTAAAAGTACAAGTAAAAGAAGATAGAATAGTCCCGAAATGTCTGGAAATGTTATTGCCCGTCAAGAATATTCTAGACGACAGTTCGAGAAGCTATATAAGGATGATCCTGAAGTCTGTTTTCAGTTTTATGATAGACGTTATTTGTTAATTTTATCAGTTGTTATAATTGTTGTTAAAGTTGAGTTGAAATAAATTGCGGTATCTTAAACCTGTGTAACATTGGTAACAGCGGTGGGATATAAAGTAAAAGTTCATGTTAAATACTACATCCACTGAGTACGAAGCAGGCATGGATACTTCAGGCCCACCAGCTTGGTTTTTGAAGATGGAAGAGGAAAAGGAAAGGCGTAGGAAGGAAGAAGAAGAGGAACAGAAAAGGCGAAAAGAGGAAAAGAAAAGGCAAAAAGAGGAAAAAAAAAGGCGTAGGAAGGAAAAAGAGGAGGAAAAGGAAAGGCGAAAAGAGGAAAAAGAAAGGCGTAGGAAGAAAGAAGAGGAGGAAAAGGAAAGGCGAGAAGAGGAGAAGGAAGAGAGGCGTAGAAAAGAAGCGGTTGAAATTATGAATGGTTTGCTGCATATTTAAGAAAACCTTAAACAAGAGGTAGGTCAGCTAAATATCCGAGTAGATCTCTTAACACAACAAGATCATTTAAAAGCCAATTTAGAACAGCAACAAGAAAATTTAAAAGCCAATTTAGAACAGCAGCAAGAGAATCTAAATACTAATTTGGAAAACTTAAAATCGAATTTAGAAAAACAGCAAGATAATTTGAAAGCTAATTTAGAGAAACATCAAGAGAATTTGAAAGCTAATTTAGAACAACAAGAACAGTTTATAGTAGAGTCGGAAAGGCAAATTAGAGCTGAAATGGCTAAGTTAGAAAAAAGAATTCGCAGCCAAGCTTCAGTAAACAACATTGAAGCTACAAACACTACTTCGTCTTCATCTATATTCAAACCCCTGTCTCACCAAATCCTAGTAACAAGACCCTAAAGCCACCCACGTTTGACGGTCAGACAACATGGAAAACATATCGACTCCAATTTGAAGCTGCAGCTAGAACCAATGGCTGGGCCGAGAAAGAGATGGCGGCTTCATTGATAGTGTCACTACGAGGCCAGGCAGCAACCGTTTTACAGTTACTTCCCCAAGATGAACCCAGCTATTCATCTCTCGTCCAATCGTTGGAGACAAGATATGGCCAGCAGCATTTAAAACAGGTATTCCAAAGCCAGCTAAAAGTTCGTAGTCAGAAACACAAAAATTCGAAGCCGATATTAAAAGATTGCTGCATCTGGCCTATCCACAGGCACCGAAGGATTTCCTAGAGCAAATCGGCATGCATTCATTCATTGATGGACTACAGGATGTGGAAATGTAGCAGGCTTTTCGGCTCCAACACCACAAGACGTTATTATCTCAAAAAAAAACAAAAAAAAAAAAAAAAAAAAAAACAAAAAAAACAAAAAAAAAGTTAGTGAGTGCTCAATCTTGAGAAAAATCACTTTCTCTCGAGTTTGAAAATATGGTTATTGTTGTGGCCTCAATCTGAGCAAATATAATTAAAAAACAGCTCTAAGTGGTCTTGAGATTTTGGCACATTAATAAAAACTGCAAATTTCAGTCGGTGTTTAAAATTAAATGTGTTTTTAAGGCCCTTAGGGCCGATTCCTCCGTTATGTTAAACGAAGTTTAAATTTCTAAACATATATTAAAAAGACATTGTGTTAATTTTTTTGTATAAACATCTATTAGGTTGCTACAAATATGTTGAGCACAAGAACCATTGTTTAACTTTTAATATGTACATTATATTTAGTTTTCAAACGACATAAAAATAGTAAAAACGTTGACTGAAACCACGATTATCTGTTTAAAGGATTCTTGAACACAATATGGCGGAAGTGAATCCGTCTTGTAATTTAAAGTTGCTTCAAGCAAATGTTAAAGTTGACACCTCTAGTTTAATTTGTTAATGAAGTTAAAGGAGACTTCTGGTCCTAAAAAAGTTGAAGTAATACAATCTAGTAGTGATTTTATTCTACAAAGAGACACAAAAAAGACTGTGTAAAACTGCTGGTATTTCAATCTCATAGAGAAATGCCCTAAACGGTATATTGTTGTTCCAAAAATTAGATTTCCAACGTTAATAGATATTTTTTGCAGAAACAGCAAGTTGAAGAAAGAACATGTTTCATTGTTCCTCATAAAGGTTAAATTAAATGATTTATTTGCTAGATTAGCTGACCAATTTTTATTTATTTATTTACGAGCAAAGCCCAATTCAGTTTACATACAATAAAATACAATATAAAATAAAAAATACAATAAAATAGAATAGTGATATCATAAAAATTAAGTAAAATATAGAATAAAATTGTTAGATAAAACAGTGGACATTAATGTACAGAACAGCAAATAAATTATAATGTGTTAAATGAAAACTATGGAATTGCTTGAGACGCTCAAATATTCAATGTAAGTAAGTGGTTCTTAAATCCTTGAACAGAACTGTTAAAAAGTCGAATATCATGAAGAGAGTTAGCTAGTCTAAGTGTTCTAGGAATAAAAGTATTAAACGCATAATTGTAACGGTGAAAAGGTACATGGAATGTTTGAATTTGTCTAGTAGTACGTGACGACACAAAAAGATTAAATCTGGAAAGGAGGTCGGGGCAATTACACCTGCCATTGATAATATTGGACAGTATGGTAAGATCTTTTCGTTTCCTACGAACTTCCTATCTGTATAAGGAAAGTATAGGAATCATGATTTTTTTCGACCTCCAGTTTTCGACAGATTTTTACGTTTTGGGGTCGCCTGATTTCGTTTTGACTCTTTTCTGGGTGATGTCTGTGTGGTGTGTAATGTGTGGTGTGTGGTGTGTGGTGTGTGGTGTGTGGTGTGTGGTGTGTGGTGTGTGGTGTGTGGTGTGTGGTGTGTGGTGTGTGGTGTGTGGTGTGTGGTGTGTGGTGTGTGGTGTGTGGTGTGTGGTGTGTGGTGTGTGGTGTGTGGTGTGGTGTGTGGTGTGTGGTGTGTGGTGTGTGGTGTGTGGTGTGTGGTGTGTGGTGTGTGGTGTGTGGTGTGTGGTGTGTGGTGTGTGGTGTGTGGTGTGTGGTGTGTGGTGTGTGGTGTGTGGTGTGTGGTGTGTGGTGTGTGATGTGTGGTGTGTGGTGTGTGGTGTGTGGTGTGTGGTGTGTGGTGTGTGGTGTGTGGTGTGTGGTGTGTGGTGTGTGGTGTGTGGTGTGTGGTGTGTGGTGTGTGGTGTGTGGTGTGTGGTGTGTGGTGTGTGGTGTGTGGTGTGTGGTGTGTGGTGTGTGGTGTGTGGTGTGTGGTGTGTGGTGTGTGGTGTGTGGTGTGTGGTGTGTGGTGTGTGGTGTGTGGTGTGTGGTGTGTGGTGTGTGGTGTGTGGTGTGTGGTGTGTGGTGTGTGGTGTGTGGTGTGTGGTGTGTGGTGTGTGGTGTGTGGTGTGTGGTGTGTGGTGTGTGGTGTGTGGTGTGTGGTGTGTGGTGTGTGGTGTGTGGTGTGTGGTGTGTGGTGTGTGGTGTGTGGTGTGTGGTGTGTGGTGTGTGGTGTGTGGTGTGTGGTGTGTGGTGTGTGGTGTGTGGTGTGTGGTGTGTGTGTGTGTGTGGTGTGTGGTGTGTGGTGTGTGATGTGTGGTGTGTAGTGTGTAGTGTGTAGTGTGTGGTGTGTGGTGTGTCTTATTCACCATAACTCATGAACCGATACACAGAAAAACACTAACTTTTAAACTTATGCTTTATCATGGCCTGCAGTGAACTGATTAGATTTTGGGCAGAGTCGGAACATTTGGGGGGATACTCTATATGTGGTCATTTTTATATTTTATGAAATATATCCGTTATTTGTACTTGGACAAGAAAATTCTTCAAATAGAAGTTACCAAAAATATTATTGTCTATAATTTTTGTTTATTACAAAATTTTTCTAAAACAGTCCGTATTCAAGACATTTGACAAAATGTAAAAAAAAATATTTTTTTATAAAAATTGTTTAAATAAAAGTTGTTTGTAATATAATTCTATATAATTTTTATCTTTTATATAATTTCTCTAAAATGAACTGTATTTGAGATATTTGAGAAAATGTATAAATTTCGAATTTTGAAGAAAACTCAAAAAGGAATAAGAGAAAAAACATTAAATTTTAAACTTAAGTTTAATTTCGGCCTGAGGTGAAATGATTAGATTTTGAACGAAGTACATCTGGGGGGTACTTTATGGAAGGCCGTTTTTATATTTAATGGAATTTATATTATAGAAAAATGTTTCGAGGTAGATGTATGTAGAAAATGTATATATTTAGTTTATACTAAACATTTATAGGTTTTACAAAATAACCGGAAAAAGCCTATAATAACTAGATAGGAAAGTCATGTGTTGAATACATCAGATTTTTATTTTCAATTGGAGGTGTATCTAAAATATTTAGAAATAATATTTATAAAATAGATTATAATATTAGTAAATTCATTTTGTGGGCAGAGCAAAATTAAATTTAAAAAATCTACCCGTTCCTTTTAGAAAAAATGTGCACTCTACAATAGATTGTTTAGAAATTGAAATTGAAAAACCTACTAACTTTGCTCAGGCACTAACATGGTCACAATATAAAAAAATGTAATAAAATTAAATATTTCATTTCTGGTACACCCGATGGATTTATTAATTTAATTTCTAGTGTTTATGGGGAAAGAATAAGTAACACATTGCCTACGCAGCAAAGTAATTATTAAAATGTTTTACCAAATAATTATGTGGTGATGGCAAATCGTGGTGAGACCACCAAGTGACATAGTCAAGTATTAAGTATAGCATCTGTCAGTTTCAACATTTAGAATCGAACGCATAGTAGTTTAACTGGAAAACCTACATGTTTTCACTAAAACAAAATTAAATTTATATCTGAACCTCTATGAGGGCCCGCAGAAAAAATGGGTGGTCCACACTTAAACACTAACGGATCATGAAAACAAAAAAATAATAACTGACACCCCAAAATTGTACTAAAGATGAGCTTAAAAAAAATACATAAACAAATATAAACTTATTATAAAACTAACAAAATTCCTGCTGGAATTTAATAACTTATACTTCAAAAACGGATTCAAAACAAAAATGTAGAAACGCACTAATCAAAAAACAATGTTAAAAGAAAAAAATTATAAATACTACTGAAGCAGTACCAGTGTCGAAAACTCTAAACCAAAAACACATGATTTTCATTTAAAGTATAAACATTGAGACACAGACACAGGGTCCGTATAAGATAAGAAACGTCGGAATTTTGAAAAAAAATTTGAACCATAAAAAGTACCCATCCCATATTAGTAAATTACAACAAAAATGGCGGAAAACTAAAGTGTTGCCAAGAGTTTCAATTAGTAAGAAGATAAAAAACATTTATTTGGAGTTATTTTATCAATTGATTTTCTTTTTTTTTACTCTTCAAAACATAATTTTCAATATATCTACTACAGTAAACAAAATAGGTGTTGCAAATAATTGACCACATAGTCAAAAAATATAATTCCATGAGTTTACGTCAGTTGATGAGTTCACGTTTCGTTACAGCAAACTATGTTAAAAGTAGGATAAACAATATAAATAGTGGCCTTTATTAATATGAATTAAAATTGCAAATTAAACATACATTTCCAGGTAAATATTGGAAAGAGGCCCTTTTCTTAAAATACATTTTTTTTATAAAACTTTCATTTTAGGCTTTAGGAAGGAAAGTACTTTTTAAATGTATCACCAGAAACCCCATAAATAATTTTTTTTTTGTATTTTTTTTGTATTTTAAGAACTTATCGATGGTGTAGAGAGAAACTCTTACGTCACATACAATGTAATGGATACTTGTACGTCGCTAGAATTCGACGCTTGTGAGACAGAGCTGCCAGATGTATTCCTTAAACGGCTTATGAGGTATTCATTTAAATAAAATAATATTTAAAAAAAAAATGGAGAAACGAGAGTTTTACTCTACGCCATCGTTATGAGGGTCATTTTTCAATTAAACTTATTCTTAAAATTATGTCTGTCATGCTCTGTCATTACAAGTGTTCAATTAAAATCAAAGAAAAAGAAATATAAATAATAAACAGGCCAAGTGGGAGTCGGACTCGGGCATGAAGGGTCCCGCACCATCCTACAAGATTTAATACTATGTAGGTACTTTTTAAATTTTTAATATAAAGCAGAGAAAGCCAAAAAAAAACACGTTTCTAGTAAGGGATCCCCTTAAATTTTTAATTTATAATTATTTTTAATATTTGTTGTTACAGCGGCAACAGAAATACACATTCTGTGAAAATTTCAACTGTCCACCTATTACGGATCATGAGATACAGCTCGCTGACAGACGGGCGGATAGCGCAGGCTTTGTAATAGGAAGCCTCCGCTATCCGTCTGTCTGATCTGTAATAGGTAGATAGCTGAAATTTTCACAGAATGGTGTATTTCTCTTGCAATTGCTTACTCTTCGAGTATCGAACCCTAAAAAGTACCTTATTTTTGAAATAACATTTCCAAACATTTTTAACTATCAACCAAAGAGGATAGCCGAATTAGTTCAATTTATGCTAAATTAGCCGTGACGCCACTCAGTGGATACTAACAGCTGCGTCCCATTTAAAACGTTCATCGATGTACCCCTTTTTAAATTACGACGGAACATTTTTTATTTTTAAAATCAAAAGTATTTCAGTTCAAAAGATTATTTTTAATCAGAAAGATAGTTAAATACATCTGAAAATTAGAGGAGTAAATAAATAGGTAAGTAGTAACAGTGGCGGCTCGTGAGCAAAAAATTGGGGTTAACAATGACAGAATATAGATCTCAGTACAGATTTAGGTAAAAAACTTTTAGTTTTTATGATACACCTTTACAAAACACTGAAAGCTGTTTACCTGAATCTTTACTAAGATCTATATTCTCTCATTGTGAACCCCCAATTTTTTGGCTACGAGCCGCCACTAAGTAGTAGGTGATAAATTTAAATACTATGGCCATGTTATCTAAACATATTTTCTAATTAGGAAATATTGAGAAATTTGAAATGTTAAGGTATAAGTCAAAATTTATATACAGAGTATACAGTAACTTACTAATATTTAGATTAAAAATAAAATATTAAATAAAACTTTTATGAAATAAATATCAAAATTCACCCTGTTGGCCGAGAGCGCTCTTTGTACGCGTACACCATAAGAACATGCTTCGCTTGTCCCACTCATCTCTCAACTACTATAGAAAAGAGCGAGCGAAGCGAGCGTACCCTTTTTTCGCTTTTTCTCACCCACACCATGAGCGCACGCTTCCGCAAAAGATGGTGAGCGAAGAGAGCGCGCCCGGCCGACGTTTTGAAATTCGTCGGAATATCGAAACGTCGGCCGGACACGCCCTTTTTCCATCTACACCATAAAAGCTACGTTCGTCCTACTCACCTTCTAACTATTACGGAAGACACGGCGTGAAGCTAGAGAGATGTGAGAAGGATGTGTATGCTTCGCTTGTCTCATTCCTGTAGTTTTCAGGACGCAGGTGGGAAGAGCGTAGCGCTGTTATGGCAAAGAGTATAGTTAACACAAGAGATCGCACATAAATGTCAATCGATCTGAAACCCTGTGACCTTGAAAATCCAGAATATTTTACGCGGGTAAAATGTATCTAATCTAATATAACCTAGCTTTCTAATAATTTCTCTTTTTGGTTTGAACATTTATTTGTAATCGAATTTTGTTATAGATCTGTATTTTTTATTACAAATTACATCGTAAAGATCTGTGCAGTGAAAAACTGCAAAAATACTAATTAATTTTCTAGATGTCATTTTTCTCATGTGACAGCAACCAATGTTCTGATTGGTGACACCAGACATGTCAAAAATACTTCAGACCAATAGGGAGGAGGCATCGAGATCAACATTAATTTTAAAACCAAAAAAACATAAATTTTGTAATAACACACTAATTTTGTCTTCAAGTGGCTTAAAAGCTGAATATTTTTTAGTTTTAGATGTAATTTTTATCATGTGTCAGCAACTAACGTGCTGATTGGTGACCCCAGACCAATAGGGAAGAAGTACCGAGGTCATTGAGATTTGAGCCAGAATTTAACATGGGAAGTATAGGGAGTGACAGGCCTGTGGTTATGGTCTAGGTGTAAAAAGGGCGCTCTCGCTCTTTTCTGTAGTTAGGTGGATGAGACGAGCTTTTATGATGTAGGTAAAAAAAGGGTGCACCCGGCCGACGTTTCGAAATTCGCGCGAATTTTTGAATGTCGGCAGGGAGGTACGAGCGTAGTGTGTTCTTAAGGTTGTAGGTGAAAACGGTGCGCGTCAGGCCGACATTTCGAAATTCACGCAAATTTCGAAACATATGCCAAGCACTCTCACTTCGCTCACTCTCTTCGGTAGTGGTTAGGTTAGGCAAAGGCGTTATTTGCATCTAAATTGCGATTAAACTAACTTATTCCTACTCATCCAT
Source organism: Psylliodes chrysocephalus (assembly GCA_927349885.1). NCBI lineage: Eukaryota > Metazoa > Arthropoda > Insecta > Coleoptera > Chrysomelidae > Psylliodes > Psylliodes chrysocephalus. The sequence continues at coordinate 32,054,006 of OV651818.1, read as the reverse complement.
TCCAATAACTATTCATCAGTTTTGTTATAAACTCTCAAAACATCTATTATGTTATTAAATTCCATTTTACCGTAATAACTACTTAAAAGATTTAAATGCCAAACCACGAAAATTTATAAGTAAAAAATTGCAGATACGTATATCTGTTTTCATATCCTACAGTTCTATGAATAAAAAATACTACCATTGGTGTTTTGTGAATAATACATACATGTTCGATGTCGTTATTATGGCAAATAAGCTATAAAATTACAATTTTTTATTAAATTTTCCTTAAAAATTCATGCTTTTCCATAAATTTTTAACTTACTATATCGAACAAGTACTTTTTAGTGCTTCATATTAGCTCTAAACTCTCATTTCCCTATAAAGCCTAGTACATATACAACCTGGAGAAACTTTGATAATATGGCAACGTTGCAAATTCAAGTACCTCAGGTGTCATGTCCCAAGAAAGGAAGTTTGATGAATTATTTTATTTATTTTATGTTTTGTGGAATGAAATTGTTAAACAGGCAATACAATGCATTTAATTATAATATACATTAAATTAGCAAATGAAATATAATTTTCCGTAGATATCTAATTTCAGTTAAAATGTAACAAAAGTAAGTTACTTTAAGTTTTAATAGCCATGTATATTAAAACTTCGAAATTATCACCTACGTATAGTTATGACAAAATAAAAATAACCTATAAAATTACAATTGTTGATTTATTTTTCTCAAAATTTTATGGATTTTCCTCAAATGTTTTTTTAGGTACTTTTTATTGCTACAATTCTGACATTTAAAATTTTTTATGGACCCCTGATACAATCTACAGGAAGCTAAAAACCCATAAGAACCTACCAAAAAAAGCTATCAGTTTTTTCCTCTATTGCTAAATGTATGTAGTATATTATGTATTTTTCATTCTATTTAATACTATTAAGTTATATTGTTAATATTTTCATTGTCTATGTAATTAAACCCTACGAGTCTGTTTGGATATAAATAAATAAATAAATAATTTAACCAAACTTGCATATATCGAGAAAACAGTTTTAGATGATTTTTTGTGAATAAGATTTGTAATTATTAAACTTCTCTCAGGAGTCTATACATAGTTAAAAGTAAGCAAATTTTTGAAATATTTTTAAATTATAAAAGAAAAAACACTAGTTTTTCTTTCAAAAATTTGGACTGTTTTGAAAAAAAGTGTACTTACTTGAAAGAGTTTTTTTTTTGTATTTTTTCACACACTCATACGGCTCATAATTGCAGTGTTTAGGTCACCTTGGAAAACCAAATTTATGGGTTATATAATTATCTTCAAAAGTATTTCACAATTTTTTTAATCTAAATAAAAATAAAACAGTTGCAGTGCTGGTTCATACATCTATTTTTTTCAATAAACTTTTCGAAATTAAAAATAGATTTTGTTTATTTAATTTTTTAACTAATAATGCTTCTAAATTATACAAAATAATATGTCCTAAATTAATATTATGATTAACCATTCTTATTGTTTTGCTTATTCAATAATTTTTATGTTTATTTAATTTATATGTTTGTTTTACCAAGACACCTACTTAACTAATATCATTTTAATATACAGGGATTGTTTAATAATAACACGTTAAACACTGAAATCTTTTTTTTAAGATTGTAAAAGAAGTCTCCAGTAACATTTCGTGATGATATATAGGAGCTGTAAAACTTCCCACTTCATATACGAATAAACAGATCTTGAATTATCACTGGTATACAAAAATTAAATTTTTTGTTTTGACAAGGATAAAAATGACGTATTCACTCAGTGCGAAATCATTATAGGGGAAGTAAAAGCGATACTAGCGTTAGCTGCGGATAATTCGTGCATTTTAGGGCAATATTTTGTAATTTTGGCATATCAAATACACGTATACATTTTACTTTAAAAAAAAATCTTATGTGTCCAACACATGACTTTCCTATCTAGTTATTATAGGCTTTTTCCGGTTATTTTGTACAACCTATTGCAGCACCTCTATAAACGTTTAGAGGATAACCTAAATATATACATTGTCCACATACATCTACCTCGAAACATTTTTCTATAGATATACATTGAAAACGAGAATACCAAAAAATTTAAATTTTCTACAATTTCTTCATTACGGTCCATTTCAGAAAAATCATGTATATACAAAAATTATAGAGATCGATATCGCAAACAACCTTTAGTTCAACAATTTTCATAAAAATCAGAATTTTTTAACATTTTGTCAAATTTTCGGGATGGTGTGTGTGTGTGTGTGTGTGTGTGTGTGTGTGTGTGTGTGTGTGTGTGTGTGTGTGTGTGTGTGTGTGTGTGTGTGTGTGTGTGTGTGTGTGTGTGTGTGTGTGTGTGTGTGTGTGTGTGTGTGTGTGTGTGTGTGTGTGTGTGTGTGTGTGTGTGTGTGTGTGTGTGTGTGTGTGTGTGTGTGTGTGTGTGTGTGTGTGTGTGTGTGTGTGTGTGTGTGTGTGTGTGTGTGTGTGTGTGTGTGTGTGTGTGTGTGTGTGTGTGTGTGTGTGTGTGTGTGTGTGTGTGTGTGTGTGTGTGTGTGTGTGTGTGTGTGTGTGTGTGTGTGTGTGTGTGTGTGTGTGTGTGTGTGTGTGTGTGTGTGTGTGTGTGTGTGTGTGTGTGTGTGTGTGTGTGTGTGTGTGTGTGGGTGGGTGCGTGCGTGCGTGCGTGCGTGCGTGCGTGCGTGCGTGCGTGCGTGCGTGCGTGCGTGCGTGCGTGCGTGCGTGCGTGCGTGCGTGCGTGCGTGCGTGCGTGCGTGCGTGCGTGCGTGCGTTGTTGAATTAAAAGATGTTTGCCATATTGATCTCTATAATTTTTTCTTTTTTTTACATGGTTTCTCTAAAATAAACCACAATGGAAAAATTGGAGGAAAATTATAAAATTTAAATATTTCAGAATTTTCGAGTTAGATGTATGTGGAAAATGTATATATTAAGTTAACCTCTAAATATTTACAAATGTGCTACAATAGGTTGTACAAAAAACCGAGAAAAGCCCGTAATAACTAGATAGGAAAGTCATGTGTTGGACACATCAGATTTTTCTGTATATGTTCATTAAAAATTAAAATACTGAAAAATTTAAATTTTACACTTTTCCTTCCATTTTTCCATTACGGTCCATTTTAGAAAAATCATGTAAAAAACAAAAATTATAGAGATCGATATCGCAAACAAATTATAGTTTAACAATTTTCTTAAAAATCAGAATTTTGCACATTTTGTCAAATTTCTGGAAGACGGACCATTTCAGAAAAATTTGGTATAAAGCAAAAATTATAGAGAATAATATTAAAAGTAACTTTTATTTGAAGAATTTTCTTCTTCAAACATAAATATATTCTATAAAATATAAAAACGAACTCCCATAAAGTACTCCCCCAGATGTACCGACTATGCTTAAAATCTAATAAATTCACCACAGTCCGGAATAAAGCTTAAGTTTAAAATTTAATATTTTCTTCCTTATCCGTTTTTGAGTTTTCTTCAAGATTCGAAAGTTACACCTTTTCTCAAATATCTCGAATACGGTTCATTTTAGAGAAATTATGTATAAAACAAGAAATATAGAGAATTATATTGCAAACAACTTAAAAAAAAAACCATTTTTTTTAAAAATGAAATTTTTACATTTTGTAAAATTTCTCGAATACGGACTATTTTAGGAAAATTTTAGATGTGACAAAAATTATAGAAAAAAACACAGAAATAATTTTTATTTGAACATTTTTTCCAAATGTAAATAACAGATATATTCCATAAAATATAAAAGCGACCTCCTATAAATTACCCCCCAGATGTTCCGACTTTGTCCAAAATCTAATTGTTTCACTTCAGGCCGAAATAAAACAAGTTTAAAATTTAATGCTTTTTCGTTTATTCGTTTTTGAGTTTTCTTCAAAATTTAAAATATCTCGAATACGATCTATTTAGAAACACCTTTTATTCAAACAATTTTGATAAAAAATGATTTTTTTACATTTTGTCAAATTTCTCGAATTGGGACCATTTTAGGAAAATTTTGTATATAATAAAAATTATAGACAATAATATTATAAGTAACTTTTATTTAAATAATTTTCTTCTCCAAACGTAAATAACAGATATATTTCATAAAATATAAAAATTACCACTGCAGGCCGAAATAAAGCGATAGTTTAAAATTTGGTGTTTTTCTTTGTATGACGATATTTTTTTTGTTTGTACGAAACGGAAAATAATACCAATAAAAAATCAATATGTTCAAATCCAATGCTTTTATTTTTTTTTGGGTTCTAAATACAATCCGCAACATGAAAATAAACTGAAATTCACAACTTTATTTTACTAAAAAAATTCAAGTAGCCATAATCAAGAAGAACTACAAATAATTTGTCCGGTCCGCACCTACATGTTGGTTAATTAAGTGACATTTTAATAGAGGTGTTTGTTTCAGATCTTTTTAAGGGATATGATTTTGTTATTAAAAATAACTCAGAAACAAAATTGTTTACTGAAAGGTATATATTTACTAAATTAAGAAACTTTTTACGAGGAAAAATGGAACAAATATTTTTATACTTAGTTTGTTAAATTAAAGAATAACCTAAAAATAAAAAACTGTTCCATAGCAGATGAAACTAGGTCATATTTATTAAGTAACGTCTATTTTTTTTTTAATTGCACAGGATTTCTATTGCAACACGCTATACAAAAATGGATGCGGACTTGACTTTCTTTGTGCGGACTGGACAAATTGAGCTACATTAAGCAAACAATTAAATAAAATTAATTTAAACGGACATTAAACATTTATATTTTTAATATTACAATATTAATCGTCTTCGGACTTATTTAAAAGGTCATCGATTATAGCTTCCTCGGGTATAGAAAATAAATCGGTTCTTGTTTTTGAAACGCTTTTAGGTGGACGAGTTAAAATATACAGGATATCTTTAAAATCTACATTTTGAATGTCCGGTCGCGTAGGCCATTTATAACTTTTTCCTTGACGTTGTAAATATTTCACTTCGAGGATATTTTCATTAATAGCTGAAACCATCCCTAAAACCCAAGAAAATGTTTGATATCGTCTTTAAAGATCACCAAAAATCCTACCTGGATACCAAGAGTCTCCGTAAACAACCGCAACCCATGTTCCGACTACTGGAATACTTGGATTTTCCACCTCATTTGGAATGGTTCTATCGATTTCTAAATACATATTTTTGCTAAGGAAATACCTAATGCGCTTTCGAAAATAAATTGTATTTATAAAAATAAAAAAAGGATACGGCTTGATGATGTAGGTGTTGCATTAGTTCCACTGTCAACATGTCCGGGCTTCGGTTGTTTGTCAATAAAAAAATGGCTACATTCTTCATCAAAAGGACAAATGTAACAGCTTAATGATCTTGTGTAAATCGACACTTTGTTAGTGACTTTTCCCCATGTAATTTGGTGAGCTTGTGTTATTTTTTTTATTGGTGAAAACTTATTCTGCAGGGAGTTTTCTTTCTCAGTTTGAATGTTTTCACTAGATACTTCAAATAGATATGTTTTTTTGCATTCAGGTCTTACTAAATTAATAAAATCTCCTGCGCATGTTATGTCGTTTCCTCTCAATACTGTTCTATCTGCCAAGCGTTTTATTGTTCCCCCAATGCCGTCCATCGGACCTTTACCATGCCCAGAAGCGCTGTAATTCCAAGAAACGTCTGCGTTTGGAAATTGTTTTTGCAAATTATTAGCCGCCAGATAAATATTGAACTTATTTTTATACTGTGATGTCGGGCCGTCCGAAAACATGTAAATTTTTTTAATGGATGTACTTTTAATATTTTCTGCCAAAATAGAAAGAACAGGCTTCATATGACACCAAATTGCAGGAGCTTGGTGATCAATGTTATCTGATAAGGTAGCAAAAGAAATTGTCTTATTTTCGTCAAAATGATTTTTAAAATAGGCTACTCCGGTGTGTATCGATATTTGTCTTTTACTTGCACCGAAGTGCATACTTTGGATTTCTGTTTCTAGTTTTGCATAGTAATTTTCTGCAAAATCAATCTGGATCGCCATTTCTGAGGGAACTAAACCAGATTTCACTTTTTCCATAAATTCCATTTGATGATTCATTGTATCAGAATGAAGTTTAAAACTCGGCAGTTCCTTTAAAAATAGCTCCATCAATTCAAGTTTCGTTATTATTAGTGACTTTTTACTGGTTGTTCGTATTAACTTAGTAAGTACCCCAATTTTCCTTTCTTGTTGTTGCGACTTCCATTGAAACAAATTTATAGTATCAGACTCATTTTCTTTGTGTAAAACTAGCTTATAATTACCTTTTGCAATCTCTTCTAAATTTTGATGATTTGTGACTTTTTCAAAAAATAACTTGGCTACAATATACTTAAAATTTTCATGCTTCACACAAGCACACGTTTCCCTATCTTTGGTTTTAGGTTGAACCACCCAAAATGGCTTATTATGATAAAAAGTTGTAAAACCAATGAGAATATTAGGAAATTCGAATTTAAATTTTTTAAAACATGAGGCTAGACTAAACAGAAGCAAACGTTTCTGTTTTTTTATTTTTTTTTTTTGTTATAAAATTCGCCTTTCCTGGACACATTTTTGATATACGATCACTTTCAAAAAATAATCTGATCTTGTTTTTTGTTTCTTGGTGAATAGCATTTGATCTATTCTTTCGTTTGAGTTTAAGGTCTTTTGTACTTTTAATGAGGTTTCTGTTTTCTCTGTAGGGCAAAATCCTATTTATTTTGTTGTGTAGTTTATATTTTTTTAATATATTGCCACTTAATAATTGCCGAGCAATTTGTTTGTTTTTCTTATTAGAAGGTTCTATTTTAGTAAAATTTGTCACAATTTGCTCTTTTAAAGCCGCCCCAAAAACCAATTCTCTTTTTACGTCGCCAGGTATGATCCGCCCATTTAAAAAAGTAATAATTTTTGTATTGGGAGATTCTAGTGTAGAGGCCTGATTTTTCTCTGTACCATCCTGTGCGTTCTCTAGTGTACGATTTTGAGTAATAATATTATTGGGCAATTTTTTTTTCTCTTGTCTTTCTAATCGCTTTTTGTATTTAAGTTTCTCTCTTTTTAAATCTTCTATTTGTTTCTGCCTTTCAGCCAATGTATGTTTCATTCTTTCTATCTCTCTATACAAATCTCTAAGTTTGTTATGCTTGTGCTTTCGTGCATTAATTTTCTGATAAGACATTTTAATTTTTGGTGTATCATTAGTACTTTCCGAATCAGTCTTTTGAAATGCACATGGTGTAGAAAACGATGTACTTGGCGTACATAATGAATTACTTCGCGTAGAAACTGAAGTATTAAGTGTACTGAATGGTGGTTGTTTATGGTTTTCTGAAGTTTGGATTTCTATCTCCTCTTTATTTGTATTGCTAGTAATCAAATCAATATCTGGAGTTTCTAGGTTTTCGTCCATTTCTGCTAAACTATTTTCTGAGTCCGAATTGGGGGGAGTTGTGTTTATTACTGAATTTAAAGATTTTTTCTTTCTTCTATACTCTTTCTTCGTTTCTCTCCATTTTCTTCTTTGTATTTTCTTTTGTTTCTTAGACATATCGCTGATCTTTAAAATAGTTTTGTTAGCTCTACACTCTCGTTTTCGTATCTTGTCTTTTTCCCTTATGACAGCTTTTTCTTCTTGAGTTAATCTAGCTCTACGTAGCCGTGATTTTTCTGTGTTATAATTAGGTTTAGAGGTAAAAACAGCCTTATTTTTGGACTTTTGTTTTTTAATAAGTTTTGTTTTTGGTTTTCTCAAATTAACATTTTCGGTTACAAGTTTAATCTTTGGTAAACTATCTGGTGTTTTATACTCAAGTATTTTCATATTTTGATTAATGTCATTGATTTTTAACTCATTATTATCGTTTAAAGAATTGCCTGATTTTTGAGTATTTCTAGAATCATCAGTATTTTGGCTTGGTCCTTGTTCTGTTTTTTTGTTAGACTTTCTTAATGTGACGTTTGATATGACTCTAATTTTTTTCTATTCCTCCCACTTTTCTAAATTGCGCAGGTAAGCGTTTTCTTTATCTTTTCTCAACTTTTTTATAAACTCTTCCTTCTCTGTTTTGTTCATTTTTCTAAATATAAAAAAACAGCTAAGTACTAGTTTGTAACAATAATACAAAAGCAATTATAGAATATTGTCCGGTCAGCACCGCGATTGTCCGGTCCGCACCCTATTATATAGGTGCGGAAAAGACGGTGCGGACGGGACATTTTTCTACTTCTTACTCGTTATTTTATAAACGGTTCATAATAAAAAATATATATTGAGGTTATGTATTACCGATACAATATAATATTTTTCTAAAAATATAAACTTTGAAATAATGCTTATATCGTAACACCAAGCACTATGCAGACGGGACATTAGAAAAATTGCGCAAAAGGACTATTCTTTAATTTTTACAAAAAAACTAGATTTAATGTAAAAATAATAAAACTTACCTGATGCCACTCAACACACACTATAAGAAACAATGATTATCAAGGTTAAACAATCAACAGTGTTGCCAATACGGCCGGGTAATAACAAGGGCCCGAGAGGTGCAGCCTGGACATTTCGAGATTGAGACACACATGAAAATATGATTAAGCAAATGTGTTAAGGTTGATATGGTAATTTAATATACAAATTTATTGGATAACAGCACATAAAACAATACTTGCTAATAACGGTGTGGTTTTAAGCCTAATTAAAATTTAGGTTTGCCTTTAAAATACCAAATATGCTCTGCGCGACAGGTGCGGACGCGGACATTCAGCTTAACTATCTACTAAAAATGTATTTCAAAAACCTAAATTTTGACGTAAATGGGGTTTGTTACGGAAAAGATAATGTGTTTAACATAAACCACAAGAAAAGCGCCGAATATTATAAGAAATATTTTAGTTAATAACCAAAGACATGATTTTTTTCGTTTTGGACAATTAAAAAAAATATCACCGTATCCGTTCATGAGTTATCGAGAATACAGACATATATATACACACACACACACACACACACACCACACACACCACACACACCACACACACCACACACACCACACACACCACACACACCACACACACCACACACACCACACACACCACACACACACACACACACCACACACACACACACACACACACACACACACACACACACACACACACACACACACACACACACACACACACACACACACACACACACACACACACACACACACACACACACACACACACACACACACACAGACGTCATCGCGAAAATAATCAAAACGGGATTCAGGGGATCCCAAAACGTAAAAAACCGTTGAAAACTCGAGGTCGAAAAAAATCATGAATCCTATTTTTTCCTTATTTAATACAGATGGGAAGGTAAAAATGTTTCGAGTTAGATGTATGTGGAAAATGTATATTTTTAGTTTATCCTCATTTATAGAGGTACTGCAATATGTTGTACAAAATAACCGGAGAAATCCTGTAATAACTAGATGGGAAAGTCATGTGTTGAACACATCAGATTTTTGGGTTAAGCGATAAAAATATATAATAATAAACTAAATTAACCCATGTAGCTGTGTATATATTCGGCCGTAGCTAAACTCATATGTATACCGTAACATCGAGGTAACTGTATTTTGGGTATTAGTTCTTAAATTCCCGTTATCCATTTTTTTCAATATTGATTTAGTGAGGTAGGTATTTCGTCATCCCATCTTATCTTCACTTTCCAAACTTCCTGCAATATAATTTTAGCAGTCACCATAATGTTACAAAGAAGTTCTAAAGAGTCAAACATGGACATACAAAATTTTAACAGTTTCCTTTTCTTCGGAATCTTTTTTCCTGTTAGAATGTTTTTATCAACAGGCTACCTTAAATTTAAATAAAAACTAAAGTTATCTGTATCTTGGGCCCATTTTAGTCCTAGAACTCTCGCCGTCTTATTCTAAGAAAATTCTTGAATATTTTTCATCAAATTGCATTTTCAGGAATTTTACTTAGGACATTTTTAGAATTGCATATGAAATTACAGATTTCGAATCCGCCTCTCCTGTGAACCTCTATTACTTTCAGAATCTTTTTTAGAGCAGCTTCTTCGGTGCATTGGCTGTCTCAATAATCATCGACATAGTGATGTTCAATAACAGCTCTACTGGCCTCGTAAAGTTCCTGTTCACATTCCTTGGCATTTGTATTCTTTACATCAAGGTGAACAAGTAGCTCCAAAGGTCATAGCCACCATTTCCAGGACATCTGGTTCTCCGTCTCTGTCTTTTCCCCTCTACAAGAACCTTTGAACTGATCTTCTTCCCTAATTCTCAGTTGATGGAACATTTCCTTTATATCTCCTGTAAAAGCTATTTTATTTGGTCTCAATTTTACCAAAACTGCTGTTAAAGGACGAAGTAAGTCTGGTCCAGGCAACAATTCTGTATTTAAGCTTATTTCGTCGACTCTGGCAGCAGCATCAAATACCAATCGTAATTTGTCAGATTTATTTGAGTTTACAACTCAAAAGTGAAGTAGGTACCATAAATCTCTTTTAGTGAGTTTTCTAGCATATCCCTTGTTATTATAATCTTCAACTTTCTGACAATATTTGTTAGCAAAATCATTATCTCGGTCCATTTTTCTTTATTTACAGTACATTCTACTTAGGGCCGCTTTCCTGTTGTCCGGAAATGAAGCATTTTCTGCTTTCCAAAGTAGTCCGGTCTTAAATCTCTCACCAATCCTCTTTGTGGTGTTTTTCATAATTTCTTCACATCTTTGATCGGTTTTAGATTTAATATTATTCTCATAAATTTTAATTCCAAAGGATTCTAAATTAAATCTTTGCGCAAATGAGATACAAAAAATCTGTATTTTTCTTACTGATACCTAAATTTCCGTGTACCACCCATCCAAGTAACGTCTTTATTAAAAATGGCCCGTCATGTTCTAATTCCATTATTCTTCTACCAGCTATTAGGTTACATTTGTCTTGTCTCAAGAATAGCTTGGGATTTTCGTCAAATAACTGGCTACATTTTTAAGTTGTGTTACTTCAGGATATAAGTTTATTATTTCTCCAGTATCGACAGTTTGTTCTGGTAGGTTTAAATCTTTAATCGTCTTAATGTCTGTTAGTTTGAATATCCTACAATTGTCTTTATCTGAAATCTCTAGGATAACTGTTATTGAATCATAGTCTTGATGAGTAATTCCATTTGTCCATTGATAACAAATTGGCTCATTCTGTCCTTTGAGACTTAATTCTTCAGCTAATTCTGAGTCTATTAATGAAACTGTTACGCCTTAATCATAAAAAGCAAAGGTTAAAATTGGTCTATTAGGTCCTTTTAAAATTTGTAACGGTTAAATCCGTTTTCTTTATTTGACCCAGACCCGTTCTCGTTATTTTGAAACCAACATCTCTACACAAACGTCAACTGTCGTTTATGCCTTGTGTCAAAACTTGGATTGTCATTTTCGATCTATCTCTGTCAACAGCAAGTTGATTATAAAATTTTAATTATCTATTATCTTAGGCATCCGATGTACTAATTACCTTAAATCTTTTTAATGGCCATCTGATTTTAAAAAGGTAAGTTTCCTACCGATATTTTGTTGAAAATATATATTTAGTACAAGAAATGTCAAATTTGAAACATAACCTCTACACCTCAACACATTGAAAAACATGACATCACATGTTTTATATAAGTTTATATATTATTTTGTTTGAAATAAATAATATGCTTTACTATATTTATATATGTTAAATAAGACTTCTTCTTTTCCTATTAAATTCTAGTCTCTCTGTAACTATTCAAATATAATTTAATTTGTTCATTTGATAGTAAAAAGCATATTATCTGTTCCTAGATACTCTTTCCGGCTCCCTTCTTTATATTTTTACCTTTTTCCTTGTAGCCTTGCTGTATATAGATGGTCTTATGGTCTTAAAGAAATCCTAAAGAAATTATATAGATGGTTGCGGTAGATTTAGATGGTTCGATGGAAACTATATCGAGGATTCAATAGTAGCTGTATCTACATGAATTTTGGAAGAACGTACAAGCTGCATGTTAAGAAATTCGGAAGAACGTACAATACATCTAGAAGTTTAGTTCAACCACCGAGAGGAGTTAACAAGATTTAACACTACCTAGTAAATTATCACAAGAAGGCCTCTACAGTCACTCCTTAACTGTTTCCTGTATACCTCCAGATAAGTTATAATAAATCATTTAAATTTGAATAATTAAGTCTCTGTGAATTGGAATTTGTCGCTACCTTATTTAATTATAATATCATAAAGATCAGTGATTTTCAATATTTTCATTAATGATCGATTGTCAAGTTTAAAAAGTTTTAAATCGTAGAGCTTAAAACACTATAAAAATTGATAAAATAACAAGATCACATTACAAATTACAGGAAAAATTTTTAATAAAACATTAATTCTTTCTCTTTTATTATTTAACTAAGGCCTGGACGTCGCGGGCTCTTAGACCAATTTATATCTTGATGCTTTTTATTTTTTAGATAATTATAAAGTTCAGAATTGAAAACATAAGGACAACTGCTAGGTAAACGATATATTGCTGTTAAATCAATGCGTTGTGAATATCTATATCGCATGTTTTGACTTTATAGTCTAAATTTTTCCTAATGAAAATGACAATCCCATCATTTTGATTAATATACCCCCATTATATAATGTGACACAGTTATCAATGTTATACAAAGCGATATCAGGGATTTGCCGGGTTTCAGTAAAAATAATTAAATCAGATTGAATATCCAGTTGATACAATAAAATAATTGATTCATCTAAACTTTTTTTAAACTACGAACTTGTTTAAAGTCTGATACATTATTAATTTTTCTTGAAATAATAGGATTATTCTCATAGTCCCTTATAAACGGATTCATATTAAAATTTTACCAATTAAGTTATGAATAATAGAACACAGATTTTTTAAAAGTTGCAATTTAAAAATACACAATTTTAAACAAAAACACATTAAAATTTAAGTTTATTATTAGACTGAATAAAATACTTTTTTGATTTATTATTGATTATTTGCTGAAGAAATAGTAACTGTTCGCCATGTAACTTTACCTACCCTAGAGATACTACTATGTATATTTTTAATAGGTTAATAAATTTTAACACTTTTTTGTATTTTTTTGAAATAATTGATTTGGATTCCTTTATAAACATTGGAATAAACGAATATGTCTGAATTTTATAACTTTATCTGTATCTGTATCTGTAACGTGTGGAGGGTGGGTTGCTCCCACGGCACTTAGGCCTCATTAGGTTCATTGTGCATCCTCCTAAGATAATAGGCACCTCCTAGCTCGTCAGCCAGCCTACATATTTAATGTAGTTGACAACGTCGCCAAGAGATGCTTCTCTTATATCGGCCGGTGTTAGCCGTTACTCGCCGAACACAAATCTTTTAATAAATGAGAGCATCGGGCAATCGTTAAGGATATGCTGGATGATCTCATCTTCTTGTTCGCACCCTCTGCAGAGTGTGGATTCTGACAGCCCCATGATATGGAGATGTGGAGTGAGGGTAGCCATATGTGAGTAGTAGGGATTAAGTGTAAAGGTTAAAGAAAAAGTCCTTTATTTCTCACAAAGTCAATTTATTGGCATTTTTTTTTTACCGGTTTCGAAATTGTCACTTCATCATCAGGCACACCTAAATGGAATATCAAGGAGTCAGTTGTAATAAAAACAATTATAAAAGCATGAACGGACTTTAACATATACAAAATAACAGAAAAAACACAAAAGAAAGTTAAACAATAACCTTGACTCACCTTGACTAATTCCATAAAGGAAGCGCTACAAAAAGTTTAACAGAACGAGTTAAAAAAGTCATGTGTAATAAGTATTTTTTAAAAAATGTTTTAAATGTAGGTTAGGTTAAACCACCAGATGTCTTTTTGAATAAAATAATTAATTAAAACACATTTAAGACAATTATTAACTAAACAACACAAAATAGTTTTACAAGCACAAACAGTTTAAAAAATTTTAAGGAAATAATGTTAATTACTGAAAGTAAAAAGTAAAAAAGTAAAAATTATCAGACTGTCAAGACATCTATCTAGATTTTTAACGAATCAATGCAGTAAACTGTAAATTTTAAATTAGCGGATAAATAGTGTACTAACGGAGGTGTTATTTACTGAAAGTGAGTATAGGTGGCGATGACAAAATTTATTGAAAGTAAAATATATTAAACTGAGAATGAGAAAACAAAAAAATTTTTTTTTATACTAACAAGAAAATTAGAAAACTAAACAAGAAAATATGAAAATTCATATGTAAAAAGGGAAAATTTGAAGCAGATAATCAAAAAGAAAATTACTGTTACAGGAAACGGAAAATACGAATGTCAAAAAAGAGGAAAGTCAAATTTTGGCGTATGACAACCACGTGGGAGAATTTGAATAAGCTAAAAAATTTTTAATAAGATGCGAATGGGCAAAAATTAATGGGAAGAAAATCTAAATTGGGAGAGTTAATTGTGGTAAGTAACTGACTGAAGATCAAATGAGTGGGGGTAAAAGTCTGAAAATAATTTAAATAAGCGCAGAGAACGTTGGGGTACTAATAAATTGAATTTGTGCATTCAGAGAGCAGGAGGGGCCAGATTTAATATTTTTTAAAATTTCCAGGTTCTCAAAGTTATTCAGAAGGAATTTATTAGAAGTCATATGCAAAATGTCGAAGCCAATGCTAGAATCAAAATCGTGACCAGTGGCTAACAAATGAGCAGCAAAGTGAGAAAAACCAGTAGTGTTAGTGTTAAGACAGCGTGTGTGCTCTTTCAGGCGTATTTTAAAATTACGAAAGGTCCTTCCCACATATGAGCATGGACAGTTCAAACAAGTTAGTTTATAAATACCAGACTGATCCATAGGATCAATCTTATCCTTATTCCTAACAAACAGGCTACTGATCGAGTTGGACGTTCTAAAGCTAATTCTGAAGGAATCTTTGAACAAGTTGGCTATACGATATGAGAATTTTCCAATAAAAGTAAGTGAAACATACTTACGATTATCTGCTTCAATATTGGGAAGGGGCTCAATTATGTAACTATTGTTCTGATTACGTTTATTCTGTTTTCTATGAAGCATTTTATCTATTAAGTTCTGATCATAATTGTGACTATTAGCAATTTGTTTGATAACATTGAGTTCTTTATTAAAGTTATCTACTGATAGTGGTACTTTCAGAAGACGTTCCAAGTAACAATTGAAAGCTGCTAACTTATGTGTAACTGGGTGATTGGATAAATTATCAATAACAACCCCTGTGTGAGTAGGTTTTCTGAATATGTTAAATTCCAGCTTAAGATCTGTACAATGGGATATAGTTAAATCAAGGAAGTTGATAGATTTGTTGTTTTCTATCTCTAATGTAAATTTGATGTTACTATGTATAGTGTTTATATAATTTAGGAAGTTATTTAACTTATCCAGATCACCAGTCCATAGTATCAGTATGTCATCAACATATCTATGATAGAATTTAATAGCTGAGCAAAAAGGATTGTTGTTTAATATATTGTTATTCTCAAAATTATGCATAAATATGTCTGCAAGTATAGGAGATAAAGGCGAACCCATAGCTAATCCTGTTGTCTGTGTAAAAATTTCATTATTAAAGAGGAAGAAGTTTTGTTCAAGACTAATTGTTAATAAGTTCATAAGTTCCAACAGTTCTACATCTGGTAAGGTAGATAAAGACAAGTAAGATTTGATGTATTCTAAAACCTCTGGGATAGGTACATTTGTAAAAAGATTTGATACATCTAACGAAACTAAGTAATCTGTGTCAGTGACATGAACATCTTTGATTTTTTCTATCAATTGTACACTGTTCTTTACTGTATGAACAAAATAATCCTTGTAGTGTTCTTTAAGAATATCATTAAGCCATTTTGAGGTGTAATATGTTGGGGAATTGACGAAGGACACCACAGGCCTTATTGGCATCTCATCATAAACATCCGACTTATGTATTTTTAAGAGACCGTATAATCGAGGAATAAGTTTATGATCAGGCTTGAATTTATTGAAAAGAGTAGGAGTTATCAGACACTTACTATTCTTAAGAACGTTCTTAAATTTAGTGTTAAATTTATTTAGTGGATTATTGATAGTTGTAAAATCGTTAGTATTTAAGAAGTTGTAAACTTTAGAAAGATAATCAAATCTGTTCATTACAATGAGACAATTACCTTTGTCAGCTTTGGTTAATATTAAATCGTTGTTTTTGATTTTTATAGAGATGCTTTTAATTAATTTATCATTGTAAGAACCTGAGGTCAAAGTATTGTTAGGCAAATTAATATTTTCTTTTTCTTTTTTAAGCAAATTGTCTTTATTAGCTAAATCAAAGTTTTGTAAAATTGATTCTGTTTCAACCGCTAATAGTTCTAAATTGTTTTTATAAGAATTATTGTTTTTAATTAAAGGATTGAACTTAATACCTTTTTTAAGTAACTCAACTTCTTCAACAGTAAAAACACAATCAGAATAATTTATGAGAGGTGTATGGAAATTAACAAAATGGTCATGTATGGACTGTGATTGATTAGGTTTACTAGTCTTAAGAGCTTGTAATTTCTTGTTTAGTGTTCTCATCTTAATAGTGTGTTGGAAATTAATTAAAGTATCTAAGTCATGTAAAAAGTTATTCAACACTATAAAGGGCCATACCTCTTTCAGTAAATCGTACATAGATTTTAACCTAATATCCAAATAGTACAATTTCCTGTATTGTAATCTGATTTCATCCTTCAGCATTAGTGACTTCAATCTGGAAAGGCATCTTCTACTACCAGGGGTGATCTGCTCCCTATTAATCTTGATAGTTAAAAATCTAGGTGTCAAATTTTCTTGTAGGCAACGGTTATTGAAGTAAATATTACAGTTGACTTTCATTCTCTTCATGGCAAACGATTTGTAGCTACTGGATAAAGTTGCTGGACTGGCAGTATGATTTGGAGTGAGGGTAGCCATATGTGAGTAGTAGGGATTAAGTGTAAAGGTTAAAGAAAAAGTCCTTTATTTCTCACAAAGTCAATAAATTGACTTTGTGAGAAATAAAGGACTTTTTCTTTAACCTTTACACTTGATATGGAGATGCTTCCGTACTTGGCAATGACCAGTCAGAATGCCTGTGACCAGACGCAGATTCTGTCTAGTCATAGTCAAGTATTTGTTTGCTGCAGTGTTGTCAGGATAACTTAAGAGCTCCCTGGCAACTCTCCAGTTTCTTGTTTCATCCCATATTTCCTTGACTTTCACAAGGGAATGTTCTTTAATTAAGTCTGTCACTACCGATTTTGTCAGGCCAATAGAAGGGCCAGATCCAAAAAGTATTATTTTTATAACTTTAATAAAATGGGATATGCATACTGAACCCCTGTAACTATAACGATATCTCGAATGTGTAGAGTTTTGAATAAATCTTTTTTTAGAGGTACCTTCCAAGGGACTGTAGGTGAAATTATGTCCGACGAGTGAATACTATAATTCTTTTACGATTAATTTATGACAAAAAATAAAAATAATAAAATGTATCTAATGTGAAATTTATTGTTCATTTTTTTGTATTAACAGTTAAATCTTTTTATTGTGTTACGTCGCTTAAAACTAAATTTATAATTTTTCAAATCTTCTTGAATTTCCACAATACTTTTACCACTTGTTTCTGGTAGTAAGACATAGAAGGCCACAGCTCCAACAAAAGCAAATAAGCTAAACAACCAGAAACACCAATGAAGTCCAGCGTTTTCGGCTAAAAGTGGAAATCCTGTATATATGACGAAAGAAACAATACCCATCACGGTTACCAAAATCGATACAGCTACAGATCTGAACTCTGATGTAAAGAATTCGCTGGTTATTGCATTTGGAAGAGGACCCAATCCGGCAGAATAGAAAACAAAGTAAGCAACAACTGATATAACAGGTAGCAACTTGATAGATTGTATAATTGGCGAGTTGATATATTTAAGGTAAAAGAATAATCCAACTAGCAATTGCGATATTGTACAACCTAATGCAGAAAATAACAAAAGGGTTCTCCTACCAAACTTTTCCACAATCATTGTAGTAACAAATACCGTGCAAATCTTTATTACTCCTACATAAATGGCCACTAGGTTTCCAGATAAGCCAGTATCAGCAGCATTAAATATGGGCCCTAAGAAGGCTCCTACTATCGGTGCTCCACAGCTAAAATGTATAATTTGAGGAATAACTGCCAACCCTAACCCCACTCGAGTATGTTTGGTTTTAAACAGTGAGGAAATCGTTGCATTTTTAACGGTTTCCCTTTGTTTTAAACTGAATTCTATTTCGTCAAAATCTATTTGTATTTCTTTTGGGTTTTTGTTAGATCTGAGTTTTTGTAGGGCTTGTAAACATTCTTTGGATCGACCTTTTGATAATAAATATACAGGAGTCTCGACGGTAAAAAAGGAGAGTAGAACTACAAGGATTAAAGGTATACTGGTTACTAATGTAAATATTCTAACACTGAATATCGGACCGAATAAATAACTGTAAAGGTTTCCTAATGGAAGAAAGAAACCGAAAAAACATCCGAATTTTGCTCTGTTATGACATTCACACATTTCAATGCTGAAAATAATTAAAATAGACGTAGCACAGTTAAAAAACGCCATGAAAATACATCTTGCAATTATTACATAAATTATACGATTGCTGAAAGCGATGACAACATCACATAATACCATACACGCTGCAGATAATTGTAACATCTGTTTCCTGCCGAAATTATCAGTTGCCAACGGAGCTAGAAGGGATCCTGGAAGGCTGACCAAACCCGGTAAACCCACCAACATAGATATCTGCATTGTGGTCGCTGGTTCTGCAAGCGGATTGATACTTGTGTCGTTTGACGTAAATATTGGTATCACTGGGGACGTCCATGTGAGCATTGAAGCGCCACCAACAACAAGAAAATTGGCTAAAACAGAAAAAAAAACATTTTAAATTAAGTAGGTAGGAAATTAATTTTAAAGACATTGCAATTGAGAACAATTTGCGTTTAAAAAAAAGCAGAATGTGTAAGTTAAGAGAGATATTGCAAATTTCTATAACCTCAGCCATCAATAGTGTAAACGTAATTTGAGGCAAACAAATCCATGCTATAATAAAACCTATTGCAAACTTGAAGTTTTTGCATTTTGTCCTTATACCTACAGGGTGGCCACTTTTTAATGGGATTGTATTAGTAATTTCCAAACCATACTAGTTAGAAAGTCGGTTAAATGGAGAAAAAGTTGCCTATTTTGAAGCATAATCTAGCGATGGAAATTAATCGAAAATAGCAGGCCCGGTTCTTGAGATATTCCAATAAAAAGAAATTCGATCTTTTCGGTTTTTTGGTTATCGTTAATTTATTTTCACAACTACTAAAAAATATTTCAAAGGTTTTTTATTTGATAGTAATTTTTTTTTGATTTGACGTTTTCATATTTTGCATCCAACGTTTCGTATTCTCCGGACCACCCTCAACTTATTTTTTTTTTAATATGGACTTGAATATTTTGTAACATTATTTGAAATAACTTTTTATCCTGCATCCAGCAATGTATTACACAATGGCATTCAATGACTGTTTTTGGGTAATATGGACCGTAATCCAAATTTTATTAAATTTACGCTTGGTGTCAGCCATTTTTAGTTGAATCAACATAATGTCATGCTTCTCGATTAAAAAATAAAGTCAATTCTTACAAAATTTATACAATTCTCCAAAAATTAAACAATTCATCAACAACAACAATAGTAATGTAGAAATTTTAAAACGCAATTACTGATAATAACAAAAAGAAATTCAGTTTTTGTAAGTCATAATCAAATTATTTGAAAACATTAATAATATTAATTGAATAATTGTTTAAAATGTCCGCTATCTTTTTCAATACACTTGACGATTCTGATATTTATATTTCTTATGCTATTGCTTATTTATTCTTCTTGGATATCTACCAATGCATCTTTAATCTTTTCGCGAAAACTCTCAATTGTTGCATTCGGTGTATTATATACTTTATTTTTGAGACGTCCCCACAAATAAAACTCTAATGGATTCAGATCTGGAGATCTGGCAGGCCACGCCACTGGACCTCTTGTTCGAATTCATGAATTGGGAAAAGTTTTATTTAAATAATCCGTGACCATTCTTGAATTGTGTGGACCACATCCATCTTGTTGGAACCAGATTTCGTTAAAAAGATACTGTATTGGAAGATCATCTAATATGTCCTGCAGTATATCTAAATATTTTTCTGCAGTAAGGTTTCCGTCAATAAAATATGATCCCAGTAATTTATTATTCAATAAACCACACCACATATTCAAAGAGAAACGATATTGATGACTCACTTCTTGAATTAGATGAGGATTTTCCGTGGCATAAAAATGTTTATTTCTTCTATTGAACATACCAGAATTTGTAAATGTTGTTTCGTCTCCCCAAATGATATTGTGTGCAAAGTTGTTATTCATTCTTACCTTCTATTCTGTTTAAACCGATTACAAAATCGCAATCATCTTTCAGGATCATTACGATATAGTTTTTTACCGCTTGGTGTTTGAAATCATGGTATCTGTGTCTCTTGACTGCCTTATTAACAGCACTTTTTGATAAATTACATTCACCTGCAATAGTCCTCAACCCAACTCCTGGATTTATTCGAATTTGAGGTAAGACATTAATATCGTTGACTGGCTCCTTTCTTTAAACATACGGAACTCTAGGTTTATCGAATGTATTATGTTTGAGAAGAGTTGTAGACAAACGCCGAAAAGTTTTTATATTTGGTTGTATTCTGTCGGGATATAAGTTCTCGTACCTTTCTTTCACTCGTAAATATCTCGTTTTTCTTCTGCAGTGTATCTTACCATATTGAAGTTAGACTAAATACCAAGAAACAAACAAAAAACTTTGGAATAATGAAAAATTTTCGTAACGCAATAAAGAACAACATAATAATAATAATGTGACAGTTCTTGTAATATGGATTGTTTTCACGGTCTACTATATTTTATAACAAGTAAGATGATACTAGTTTAAAATCATATCAATTGGTGTGCCAGTAATAAAATAACCAATGATGATAATTAGATGGAAAAATAATTGAAATAAATAATTCCATCTCAAAGCAGTAACATAAAAAAAATGATATTCTGGTAGGTATGTATTGTCAAAAATGGAATCGGGAATACTTTTTAATTATTTATCTTATCAAAACATATTTTTTAATAGTCGAATAATTAAATAATTATTGATTCTCATTTATTTTTTCCTAATTAATCACTTTATGTTCGAAACATTATACACTTCGAAAAAATTAACACTGATTATAAATTCAATACAGATATAACATTCTCTTTCCCAACTTACGTCATTTTGACGGGAAAAATATATATGCAACCTATTCTTGTATCTACAATAATTTATAATATAGGGTGTTTACCAGGGAGTACCAAATTTCGATATTTCGATACTTTCGATTTTCTTGATGATATTGGATGCACTGAAAACGCATATACAATCTGTTCGCTATACTTACGCGGGTTTCGTATTAACAAAATTATGTAAATTAGTCATTGACAACCAGTTCCAATAAGCCTCTTCCCAAGAAATCAGGTAAAATTGCCCTAATGGTCAGATTTAAATTTAAAATAACATTAGGGTAGGTACTAAATTTGTTACAAATATTGCAGTTTAATTGATTCTTTGCAAGTATTGACATTGTATGTATATTGTAAATTTAGTGGAAATTTTAAAAATGCCTAGACGTGTGTTAGATGTAGATAGTCTAATTTGTAGGGTACATAAGTAATTTACGGATGAAAAAGAAAATGGCGCTCCTTTAAAATCGGTAATGTCTGTACAACAACGCGTATGCGATGCTCTAGGAATTAATATTTTCATCTAAATCAAAATCCAGTGACTATCACGATAATATGAACACAGAAATGTTTGTAAAATGGTTGCATGAAAAACTTCTGCCAGGTTTAAGTGAGCCCAGCGTAATTATTTTAGACAATGCACCTTACCATTCTGAAGTATTAAACAAAAGTCCAACGAATTCTTGGACTGTTGATAAAATTAAAGAATGGTTGACAAAGGAACATATACCATTTACTCAATATATATTAAAATCAGATTTATTACGCTTGGCAAATACAGACGCAAAACCAAAAACCTTTGTTGTGGATCAGATTATTGAAAGTTACGGTCATCAAGTTTTACGTCTGCCACCGTTTCATTGCCAGTTTAATGCAATAGAATATATATGGGGAATAGCAAAACAATATTATGACAACCATATTGGGCCTAATAGTTATAGTGACGACGCAGTTCGGGAAACTTGGTGAAAAGCACTTTCAATTGCAACTCCAGAAGTGTGGCGGAACTGTATATCCAAGTGCGAGAAAAAAATAGAAGATTGGTAGACTCGTGAAAATAAAATAAACGAAATAAGTCCAATCATAATAACAATTAATGGTGATGACAGTGATGATGATGACGATTATATTTTAGATGATAATGACTGGTTTTCATTTTTGTTGGCAAGTTCAATTTTTTTATTTTTTATTTGAAATTCTCTACATGGAACAAATTTTTATGTTAAAAAATATTTTATAACCCTCTTATTATACATAGACCATATTTTTTGTGAAAAGTGTAATATAAAATTATTATTGGGTTTATAATAGGCACATTAGACTCCATTAATAAAGAAGTTTAATTCTGCTCTCAATTATACAAAAGATTCTCCATTACTATTTAATTAAAAAGTACATTATTTTTCATTTCATTTAACCAGTTGATATTTCCCCAAAGAACAGGTCCCGAAACCCGCGTAAGTATAGATAACAGATAATACATTATAACATCCTGTCAATTTTACCCCAGTATATATACCAATCAGTATTGGCACTCTGAGGCGGCACGTTTGATCTTTAAAAGTAGAAATTTTAGTTGACACTTGACGTTTTCGGGATATGAAAAGTTTTCTTTACACGGACTTGGTATACATGGTTAGTTGAATTTTTGTTCTGCTGCTTTTCAAATTCGTGTGTATGAGGGAGATGTGAGATACCTTAATAGACAACGGTTGAACAACTTAATTACTTTGAAGAAGAAAATAGATTAGATATCAGGGCAGTCTTCGCAAATGTAAAAAGGACAGAACCGTTTTAAATTTTTTTATATATGTGAAATATTACTTTTTGGTGAAAAGTTTAATTACTTTTAGTTCAAAATATAACGTTAGTTTCTCAAGGGAAATATATAACACACAAGGTAAGAGTAACAAAATAGAGGTATTGCTTTATTTCTTAAGAATTACTCTAATCTAAAACTTTTCTAGTATATTATAAAAATTTATTCTATACGTTATTTAGGTACTGCAAAATCTATAGGAAAGTATGTAGTTTTAAATTTAAAAATTTGTAACGGAGACATTTAGTGTACTTGTTTTACAAATATATACTCAGTGACTTGTTTTTGTGGATGAATTCAAGTATGGCAGACTAAAATCGTTATTTTTTATTATGAATTAATTTGAATTTATTTTAAAATGGGAACTATATGTATATGGTTTTCGTAGTTTTTACACTTGTGATTAAAATATCAAAGTTATGTATATTGGCCATTTACTACACACAGCAAATTCATAGACAATACATATTACTATTTGACATTCTTGTAAAACCACTAATTTAAAATTGACTTTAAACTAAGTGACTACACACAGAATTGTTTGAAAGCAACCATAAGGTATAATTTATGTATTGGATACTATAAAAAAATTAATAGTAGTTACATGTAGAGTTAAGTAACAAGAAATTTAAGACCAAAAACAAAACAAACCTTTATATCTAGTGAACTTAATTTAGTACAGTCCTCAACTTTCTTAGGCTAACATTAAAGATATCTATTTGGATCTCGCTAAGAAACTCATTGGTAACAGCCATCATCTTGTTAAAAAGAGATATACTACTTGGATCTAAATCAAATAATTTATTGTTACTTGGGTTTCTTAGATTAATCTTTGCCGCATTAACATTTATATAGTCAATCAATTCACAATCTTTGTACTTAAAATAGAGTAGGTACAAAATATATCACAGCCTGTTGCTTTCTTCTTTGTAAAAGAGATTTAATCTTAAAACTATTAAGCATAGTTTTATACGAGATCTTAGGTATAAGGGTACAAGTATTTTTTATAACATAAAGGTACCGTAAAAATATTTTTTATACTTTTTCAATATGATCAATTTGTGTGGCTTCCAAGGGCATCCATATTTGTAAAACATACTCAAGATGGAGTCTTACTAAGGCATTATATAATCTGATTTTGGTGGTCATCCTAAATTTTTTTGTATTTCTGATTTAAAAACCTAATGCTTTTATTGCTTTTTTAGTTATGTGTAAAAAATGGTTATTGAACTTCAAATTAGACTGAAAGACAACTCCTAAATCCTTTACCTCATATTAACGATTTAATGTGACATCACAGGTCTTATTTCTAATGTAAAACATTAAGAGGCTATGGATCCTTACAACTTAAAATATGCATACGTTTTTAAGTGTTAAATAGACGGATAAAAAGTGTTGATTTTTATTTACAACTATAATAAGAACCCATTAAAAAGATTAAGAGCAATAAAACATTTCAACAAATTTCTATAGGTACACATATTTTTGATATGTGATAATCAATAAATAATATATTTTTTGGAGTAGCAACAGGTTTATTAATACACAACTATTATTTTGTTACAAATACTTATAATATTTATAATTAACATAATAGTTGATATATGTCCTTTAAAAATAATATATTTTGATTTAATTGTTGAATTTATACATGAGCAATGTATTTTCTTTTTATAACACACCTTTTTAGCTTGATTACTTTTAGTACTCTATTTATTCCAATGTCCCCAAATAAAACGAGCAATAATAAGGATAAAACACACACTGAAGTGTATTTGGGGTATTTTTGATCTAAATCCACTATCAAAATAACAAATTTTCCGTTTTTAAGCTGTGAATGTATTACAAAAATTACTTCGATAAAATGTAAACAAAAGTTTATATTTGTGTACGAAATATGGGTTGCCTGCGCATGGTAGCGAGTTTTTAACCGGATTTATGACAAGTGATAGGTTATATCCCGAAAACGTCAGCGCAGTAAAAGCTGCGCGTCTTTTTCCCGCCCAGGGAGTGTCATGGGCCTGATTTTACATCTTAAAGTCATCAAGACGTAAGTGACAATTTAAAGAAAACTGTTATTTTTATTATAAAGAATTTTCATTAAAGATTATTTTTTTTATACCGGTTGTTCAAATTAAAGTGTTACAGTTAAATACCGCCGAAAATATGCTTTTTATAAAAAAAAGTTTTATAGTTTTTTTGGGGAAACATTTTGATCCAATTCGTTTTTTTATAGATGACCATAATATATGGCCGTATCGAGGTGGACTTTTTTATTTCATATGAGAACCCCATTTTTTTTACATATTCTTAAAGTTCATAAAAAAAATAAGAAACTTAGAGAAAACATTTTTTTATTGGACTTTTACTTATTGAGTAACAGCTAATTGAAAATTTTTCTGGGCGAAAAAAAAGTTGGCCATTTTATGGTTAGCTATAAAAAACGATTTTACTCAGAATTTTTACCCCAAGAAAATATAAAACTTTCATCTGAAACGTTTTTTTATAAAAAAAAGTATTTAACTGTAACACTTTAATTTGAACACCCGGTATAATTTGTTTGCCATGTTTGTTTTAGACTAATATTTTATTTGTGTCATTGGCTTCTACTATGAATATTTCGCCTCGTGTTCTGTGTTACTGTTTCCCAGCGCCACTTTAGGAACAGCACTGTTAATTAGAACCCAACAGTGAATGGTCTAGTGGGGAATCCTGATATTGAAAACAATGTTAATGTAGGTAACAATATTGGCGATGTTAATGTAGGTAACAATATTGGTAAAAATTAAAATACTTTAATTTCAAAAAATGATAATGTTCTTTTCTTAATTAAAACTAACAGAAATTAAAATGATGAAATCGTTACAAATGAGGTAAGTATTTATATTTTACAGATTTTAAATTATTATTCCAAATAAGTTAAAGACGGGTATGAAGGATGAAGATAGAAAAAAATTAATCCTTGTGCAAGACTAAAACAGTAGTTTGTACAAAAAGAGCGAATATGGCTATCATATTCACTCGAGTTGTACGGTGTATTTTTTCTGTGACCCACTAACGAAAATTTACAAACAAAAAAAAAAAATTAGGTTATTAAGACAAAATAACTAATTTTGTCTACGACCACCAATAATAAATCATGGTACCCATATATCACTAAAGTGAATTATGATAATTCACGCTTTTGTAATTCTGGCACATTCCGGTAGGTGACTAGAGATGGGCGATACTTTTCATAACTTATTATTTTAATACAAATGAAACTGAAGAACATGAACATAAAATATTTAATTAAACTTGAATAAAACAACATTTTGCCACTGAAATGGCACCTACTATGGCATTTTCCCTGTGCCTTGAAACAAAGACATTTGTTTGTACAGAATTGAACTTTGCAATGGCATTTTTTAAACCTTTGTACCTCAAACTGAGAAATCTTAGAAACAGCTTCTCTTAACTTAAATACTGTTATTTGCTGGTGCAACTAAAGTATTTAAGTTTGACGAATTAATCAAGTAAAGTTCGTCCCTAGATAACCATCGATTTTAGCGCCCTTGTTCAATTTCTATCTAGTATACTCCATTTTGTACATCAAGAATAGTTCCTAATACGGCTTTAGGGTCAAGCGGACCCTTGTCAAATTTTGGAAGTACTACTAGTCTAACCGAATTCTACGCTCGTCTCCATGTGAGTGAATCATCATGGACCACCGTTTTTTGAATTATTTGTTGGTGTTATTAGCAATTTCAAGTAAAAAATGCTACGATGTATCGTGAAAAATTGTATATACAAATAAAATAAATGCCAATGTTATGAAAAATAAGAAATATATTCGTTTTCAGCGGTAAATATTTAATAACGTTTTGACATAAAGTCGCCATGATCCTTTGGGCTGAATACTTCAGATCCGCATCAAGGGGTTTCAATAAATATTAAGCATTAAATATATAATATTTTAGAAAATAGATTTCATAATCCCTAAATTTACAAAAGAGCAACATTTAATCTACATAAGAAGTAAATAGGCATTGTTACCAACGAAATTTTATTCTTAAAAAGTAGTTTGATGAGAATATTTACTAAAGGTGATGTTAAGCCCTTTTTGGTAAATAAATAAGAAGTAAATAAGCATAGTTGCTAGCGAAATTTTATTTTTATAAGGTATTTTTATAAGAATATTAGATGAAATGCAGGTTCACCTACTTAAAATTTCAAGGTTCATCTTATTTGTGGATAAATCGGAAATGACATTTGAATCTTAAGTCTTAAAACAAAGTAGAATGCACAATATGATCTAGTATAAGCAAAAAAATACTAAAGTTACGGAAGTTAGTCATATTTTTAATAAAAAGTTACATTATAAACCCCTAAGGCCCGATTCTACAATGCGAGTTGAACCTCGGTTTAGCATGAACCTGGTTCTGGGCGTTGTATAATACCAGTTCAGAGCATAAACTGCGTTCATTTATAGGTTCAACAAAGCGGTCATGTTTCCGCGCTTAAACCGAGTTCAGACCTATTTTTGAATTTAGTTAGTTGGTAACACACTACAAAAAAGTATTTTTTGGGTTGGTCCCGTACACAAACCGTACACCATAGGTAGATCAATAGAAAACAAGACAAATACGAATTACTGAATTCCTAATTTATATAAGTTGTTTCATAAAAATGGATGAAATGTTTGAAGATGAGCATTTTTTTAGAATTAGTAAATAACTTACAACAACCAAAAAGGCAACTACGAATATATAGACTACGGGACAATCATTTTATTAAGTGGAACAATACTGAATTTGTACAAAAATTTGTGAATTAAATTCACTTTCAATTTTTATCCAGCACTCATTCTTCTTGCGCGTTACATTCACATCCATTTTTTTATTTTCTAAAATGTCTTTATATTTTTTCGTTAGTTTCACTAGTAAACCTTCTTCGTCATACATGAAGTTTGGCGTTCTTTTTGATTGCACATTCATATTTTCCATATTATCAGTCACGAGGAAAAATTACGTATAACCTCTAAAAATAATTTTAGAGCAGAAATGCCAAAAATGGCATTTTATATAACTCCTTTATTTTCTAATAAGAGAAACAAAGATATCATACGTATTTAGTAAAATTGAAATCTGGCAACCCTGAACAATGAAGTTTATTTAAACCGACGTTGAGCGGGGTATGTACAATTCGTAGCAATTTTTAAGGTAAGTTCAACCATTTACCGAGTTCACCTGAACCTAGGTTTTAGCTTGCTTTGTAAAATCGGGCCTAAACAACTCGAAAAAAAAATCTTCGTTCACCAAAAAAATCTAAATTCTAGCAATATTTATTATTTATTATACAATCAAATGCGGTTTCAAAGATAACATGATCAAAAAATCCGAATCTCTAAATTTTTAAGCTAAATGCTACAAGCGACCGATAGAGGTTACAAAAATAATGTATTTATCGATTATTTTTTTATGAAAATCGATTTTAGTTATAATTAATCGATTATTTTCGATTAATCGAACATTTTCAATAAACTATTTTCGTTTTTTTAAGATAATGGAACGATCGATTTTAAAGAAAATACGAAAAATGGATCATTTAAAATACTCGATAATTCGTTTGTTTTTTGAAAAATTGATTTATCGATTAATCGACTTTTTAATTAATCGATTATTTTTGATTAATCGAATATTTTTAATTTTTCAAAGATTATCGAATAATCTGTTTCAGTGGAAATACGAAAAAAAAAAATAGATTATTTGAAAATAATCGATAAACGATAATTCTTTATTATTTTTTGTAAACACTGATTTATCGGTTAATTGGCTTTTTAATTAATCGATTATTTTTGATTTTTGAAATATAATTAAGTAGTCGATTTTAAAGGAAATATGAAAAAAAAAAATATTGTTTGAAAATAATCGATTGATAGAAAATAATCGATTATTATCAAAGACCGAATATTTATTTTGATAATCACCCACCTCTAGTGACCAAATGACTTTTATAAGGTTTAAATTTTAAAATATTATCTGGTTTCAGACGTATGTATTTCGGGAGTTTTATGAGACTCATCCTCTATATTAATTAATATTCCTAACGAAAGAAGCTTTAATATACCTTTTTCTGAGGTTACAATACAAAACAGCATTTTCTTATTTTGACTAATTTTTAATGTTATGTGATAGTCGTAGAAAAAATATAATATTTCACCCACAAGGTTTGATTTGCAGTATTTACCTACGCACATGCTTTTTTTATAATACTCGTAGACAATGAGTACCATTTGTTGCTCGAATAACAATATTCTATTTCAACATTTTACTGTAGTCTCTTGTAGAAAAGTTAATAGCAAATAAACGCTAACGCAATATTCTATAAAAGGTCTTCTTTTTACACAAAAAGTAGAAGCATCTGTGTGATATTACAAAAATCATGTTAATTTTATTTCATAATACAAAATTCCATTAAAAATCTTTTAAGTAAATCTACTAGTTCATTATGATGCTAATAAACAAAGGCCGTCCCTGTCACAGAGTTCGGGTCTCCACCCAATTTCTGCATTTCGTTAACCTTTCTTTAGAAATTGGCAACATTTGCGCAGGTTAAACACCGGTGTATGTAATATCTCTGGTCTTTTTTATCCTAGGTTAATTCATAGGAAACTACTATAATAATAATATATAGGGTGTTGCATTTGAAAAATTGATCTTAAAATGGGCCATATTAATGACCTATTTCAAAACACTCTGTATAAAATAAACCAGTTTTGTCACCACTATTTGTTAGCATAGTATCTTATAGTCTGTATTTTAAACAATTATTAGATTTTTAAAATAGAAAAATATAACTTAATAATTTCTATTATTGACTTACCGGATATTATTGTAAAATACAGAAATAAAGTGTCAGGTTTCTTGTCACACGTTTGAGGTTTGAATTCTCCTTTTTCGGTAACCACATATTTAACTTCTTGTAGTTCAGGAAGACTACTTTGTTTTTCCATCTCAACCATAACGAATATTGTTGTGATATAGGTAGGTAGGTGTTTTCGACTGAACCAACAAATTAAATTTTAATGACATTGTTATGATTTGTTAACATTTTTTTGTTAGTAGTGCATAATATAAATTTCATTTAATTTCGTAATATTTTTATTTAATAAACGAGTTTAAGTAACTTAAAATGTAAATGCACTGAGAGAAACGTTAATTTAATGTTAAGAAAAATTATTACTATTTAACATTTCATAAGTTTGGATATGGCCAAACTTATCAAAGTTCACTATATTTATATGACAAGTTTAAATCTAATTAATTAATTAATAAACACCGATATGTCAGCATTAAAAGAATATCATTTAAATTTAAAATATATTTATTAATATTTTCTTAATTGCTAATAAATGTTATATTATATTTAAAACACATTAATTTTACATTCCTGATTTGTAATTTGTTTCCTACGACAATAAGATTGGTTCATAGACCAAATCGTACTTTGATAATCTTGAGAATATTAAACTTTTACACAGTTTGATTTTAAGGTTTTAAAGAAAGAATAACTTTTTGCGAAAGGGATGTTAAAGAAGGCCGTAGCAAATTTTTGATAATGCTAAGTCTAACTTACTCAATGGTCTAACCGTTATCAAAAATCTTTACATTCATCAACAAAATCAAGGGGATGGGTGGCTCAGTGGTAGAGTCTCTGCCTGTGGATCCAAGGGTCACAGGTTCGAATCCCACCGTTGGCCGGGATTTTTTTATTTAATTTAATTATTTAAAATTAATTCTGATGCCTTGATAGGATTCCCCACTCTACCATTCACTGTTGGGTTCTAATTAACAGTGCTGTTCCTGAAGTGGCGCTGGGAAACAGTAACAAAGCCTACACAAAACACACATGATTGAGAATTTAAACACAAACTTGAGACTGGCATATTAGGTATATACACCTAGGCCATAAATCAAAAAAAAAAAATCAACTAAATCTAGTTTCCTGTCATTAATATATCGTAGAGCAGCGTTACTTTATACAATTTTTACATATTTTGTAACAAAACGATTATTGTAGCAAAAGTATTATTAAACATACGTTAATCTGCCCAACATTATTTCTAGATATTAGTTATATACAAAAAAATAAAATTTGACCTTTATTTTTTAAGCTATTGTATAGCTTTTATCACGGGCTATGAGTGGCGACCAAATCAAGAAATTTTGTAACACCGTAACGAAAAAAACCTAACACCCCCCACTCCGACCGGCACAGCGGTACTGCGTTATAGGGACCGTGCGTCATGACTTTAACGCTAACTGGTGACAAAATGTGAACTTTTTGGGGGGTATTTATTAATGTTTTATACGGCATTTATTGTTTAATAATTATTAATAAAATGAAGTCGAATTATTTTCGTAATATCAATATCGAAAAAACTTGTTGCATCCGTGGATGTACAAACACATCACTTTAGAAACCTGGATTTCATTCGATAGTAAAGAAATTTTATAAATTTCCACAGAGCACAATTATGCCTCACACCCAATGATATACATAATTACAAAGATTGCTTATCCATATGTAAATCAGACGACGAAAAGCGTATTTCACTGGGCAAAGTTTTCTTTTTATCTAGCTTGTATCAATTTTGAGCACTTAGTTGTAAAGAAATCATTTACAGAAAAATTAGAATCTTTAGTGTTTTCTTGACATTAAGATTTTTACATATTTAAATGACCATTTTATATAAATATAATTTTACAGATAATGGTTTATTCTGTTGATTAAAACTAATGTAGAATGTTATGAAGTAAGAATATCCAATTTGACAAAAATATCACGGCCCTCTTTACAATTTATTAACTATTTCTCATTTATTATTAAAATAAACAAATCATAAATAATACATTGCAATTACTGTCAAAAGAGATTGTAACAAACTTTAAAATATTAAAAATCCAGTGATTTTTTGTAAATTTTTTTAGTGACATTACCATTAAACATTATTCAGAATAATAGATAAGTGTCCAATTACAACTCTTACCAAAGTTCATAATACCTCATATCAAAATTGTTTACCTTTTCAAAATTGTATTACATATTGCAATTATGTATTTTATGTAGAATTGTTTCTGAAATAGTAGTCTAAAATTATTTATATCCATCTGTTATAAAAATTGTTTAGATCTCATAATTTTTTTATAGTTGGGTGAGCAATCTATAATATATGTATCATTGAACATCTCATAAACGCCAGTGGATGAATGACATTTCGATTAACATAAAGCTAAAAAGATTTATAATTATTATTATCAATCTTTTTTATTAATTTACATTTTTTAAATGTTATTGTAATACTTTTAAATTCAGTGTTACTAAATACCTATATTTTAACATTGGATACACTTGTTTAAGGTACAACTTTACAATTTATTGTCACTTAGCCATTTAAATCTTTTTGCTTAAAATGTATATGCATGTCCAGATTTTAATAATGTTTCACATTTTACGTCATTTTGACCATGTACACGATTGTTTGGTACGGGCCGGTATCTATTTTTAACTATATTTAATATTTAAAAAAATACCCTTCATTATTTACTTGCAATGTTTACCCCATTTAATTCTAAAATTAAACACTAGAGAGGGCTAAGTTCGGCAGTAGTGCTGCCTCTATATTTCACGCACGGTCCCTATAGCCATGGAAGGTTTTATCTGACCCTATTCGTATTAGTATGAAGCGGAGTTTAATATACGTCTGCGGACTGGAACATTTATGCAATACAAGAACTAAAAGAGCTTATTCTCCGCATCCACTTCAAAGACAATTTACTATGTAGTCCGGACCTGTCACTCAATACGCACAAGATTTTAAAGACGTAAAATAAACAAACTACTCTCTTCCCCGGTACCCGTTGCTTCCTCTTAACTGTTAGTCATTCGGATTCTTGTGCTCGACGCATTGACACGTACGGTACGCTATCAGAAGTTATCGATTTGGGCAGTTGCCGCGTGAACTTGAATTGCACGATAATATAATATAAATAAAACGCGTTAGTGCTATTATAGTGACATTACCGTTGTGTTTTCGTGTGTGATGGGGAAGAGAAGGAGGTGCCCAAGGTCCAGTTCTGAGTCAAGCGATATTATTGGCTCAGATGATCTTTCTTTAGTCTTAAAACATTTAAAGAAAAAAGTTAGGAACAATCGAAGACAGCGATCTCGATTTCGTTCCCCTGACAAAAAACGTGGTCGCTCACATTCACGTTCATCTGAAAAAAGTGATAATTCTGTAGTACGCAAGCCTCGAAGACGTAGAATTATTTCATACTCGTCTTCATCCGAGGAAAGCATAAACGAGCCACAGCCTGTTATAAATTGCGACAGAGACCGAGACCGGCGTGCATCGGCAAATGTCGCAGGTGAAGGTTGTGCACAGCGAGGTACAACAGCTTCACTAAGTTCCGACTTCATCAATACTGAAAAGAACGAGGAAAGTACCTCTCAAACACCTATATCAGAAGGTTTTTTGAATATATTCGGAGAGGATCCACATCACAAAAATGATGAAACGTTTGATCTTCATCCGGCTATTGCTTCAAGATGGCAATTCATAATTCAAAAAGGCTTGACAAGTGAACAAAGAGTCGAAATAAATTCCAAATATCAGAAACCTTCCAATTTACAATTGAATCCCCCTGATATAAACCCCGAGATTGCCAGTATAATGTCTATGGCTCATAAAAATAAGGATAACAGCTTGGTTAATCTCCAAAAACAGATTGGTTTAGCCTTATTAACCTTAGGACATAGCCTTGGGGAGCTTATTACTACGGCAAATAGCAACAGCAAGATAGTGGACCCACTTTGGGATTCGGCGCGAGTGTTAGCAAACACTTTCCATGAAATCACTGAAAAAAGAAAGCAGTTTATTTTGCCGTTGGTTAACTATAATATGAAAGTCATCTTAGAACAAACAGAAACTACAAAAGAATATTTATTTGGAGATAATTTGACGGACAAAATCAAAGCGGCCAAGTCCATCGAATCTACAAGTAAAAACTTAAAATCCTTCACTATTAAAAGGTTCACCCAATATCAACCTCGAAGGCAGGGAGGCGTAATAAACCGAAAACCGACAACAGCGGCGCAGGGCACCAGTGTAAGTACGACTAGACCATCAAGACCGACTTTAAACGAATATCGCCCCATCCGCTATCCGAGGGAAGCGAGACAGACCGCCAGGGGCCAACAAAAACCCTCGAGGGAACGTTATCGTCGCAAATATTAGAAGCAGAGGTAGGAAATTCACACCAGGCAGGTAGACTTAGACTATTTATAAAAAATTGGCAACGTATTACCAATAATCCTCTAGTTTTACAATGTGTCAAGGGCTATAAAATACCAATGAAGGGCGTACCAATAAAAGGGCCCCCTCTTTTTTGTAAAAAATATAGTTTAAAAGAAAAAGAGGATTTTCAAAATCATATTACAGAGCTGGTAAAGTTAGGTGCTGTAGTAAAATGTTCATTAAGAAAAAATCAATATGTTTCACCAATTTTTCTAACCCCAAAGTCTAATGGCTCTAAAAGGTTCATATTAAATTTGAAGAAATTTAACGAATTCGTAATAGCTCCCCACTTTAAACTAGAGGATACCAGAACTGTATTAAGACTAATTCAAAAGGACTGGTTTATGGCAACAATTGACTTAAAGGATGCTTACTTTTCTGTACCAGTTCATAAAAAATATAGAAAATTTTTAAGATTTTCCTTTAACGACAGCCTTTATCAATTCACGTGTCTTTGTTTCGGACTGGCACCTGCACCTTATGCCTTTACAAAAATTTTAAAACCAGTTTTACAATTTTTTAGAAATTTGGGCATCATAGTTGCTAATTATCTAGACGATTTTTTAATTATGGCACCTTCATTTTTAGAATGCCTGAACAATGTAAATTTTGTAGTTAAGCAATTAAAATGCTTGGGATTTGTCATTAATAATGTTAAGAGTAATCTTAAACCCACTCAAATATGCAGATTTTTGGGTTTTATTTTTAATACCAAAAAAATGATATTAGAAATACCTTTGGAAAAAAGAGAAAAAACAAAAATAATGTTAAAACGGATAATTCCCGGGAGAAAATTAAAAATTAAAGAATTTGCACGTTTGATTGGGACATTAGTTTCGTTATGCCCGGCTGTGAAATACGGCTGGCTATATACAAAACGACTAGAACAAGAAAAATGTAGAAACTTAAATAAAAATAATCAAAATTATGAGAATACCATGATAATTCATAATAACATAATACCCGATATTTGTTGGTGGTTAAAAAATATTGACATTACATATAACAACATAAAACAAGATAATTATGCGCTAGAAATATTTACAGATGCTTCTAAAACAGGTTATGGAGCCTGTGCCCAGGGTCAGCGAAGCCATGGGTGGTGGACGGAAAACGAGGCAAATAACCATATTAACTTTCTAGAATTAAAAGCAATATTCTGGGGTTTAAAAACTTTTGCTACTAATTTAAAGCATTGCAATGTCTTAATAAGAAGCGACAATAAAACAGCAATATCTTATATCAATAGAATGGGCAGCATTAAATATTTAAATTTAAGTGAATTATCAAGATTAATCTGGCAGTGGTGTGAGGAAAGGGACTTATGGATTTTTGCCTCCTATATTCCGTCTAAAGAAAACTGGGAAGCAGACCAAGAATCACGTACTCTAAAACCTGAAACTGAATGGAGACTTGCCCATTATGCCTTTAAAACTATTGTTAAAACATTTGGAGTACCGAATATAGATCTTTTTGCTTCCCAGTATAACAATAAATGTAAACGTTACGCTTCGTGGCAAGTTGACCCAGGGGCAGAAGTAATTGACGCTTTTACTCTGTTTTGGGGTAACATAAAATTCTACGCATTCCCTCCATTCTCACTGATACTTAGAACAGTTCAAAAAATTATTAAAGATAAGTCAGAAGGTATTCTAGTTGTGCCAAATTGGAAAACACAGCCTTGGTTTCCCCTTTTATCAAAAATAATTATAAATAAAATAGTTTTTCCCCCTAACCGTAATTTGTTGTTTTCTTCTTCCAGGAAACAACACCCATTAGCTTCCAACCTTTCCCTGGTGGCCGCGCATGTCTCAGGGAAGCTTTTAAGCTAAAAGAAATTCCAGAATCGGCATTAAATACCACTATAAGTTCAATCTCAGAGAATACTATTAGGCAATATACTACTTCCTATAAAATGTGGTGGGAGTATTGTTCTTTAAAAAACCTTAATCCATATACGGCTAACGTTTCTAACGTTATCGAATTTTTACAACATTTGTTTGAAAATAGGGCGGCTGCATATGGTAGTTTAAATAGTCACAGATCCGCTTTATCACTAATTTTGCCAGGAAACATTGGGGAAAATTCATTACTAAAACGTTTTATGAAGGGTACTTTTAAAAAACGACCACCAAAACCTAGATATAATACAACCTGGGACCCAGAGGTCGTACTTTCATTTCTAAATAATGTCAAGGAAGATACTTTTAAAAATATTTCCGGTAAATTAGCTACCCTTCTCCTTCTTGCCACAGGACATAGAGTACAGACAATATCTCTAATTAAAATTTCAAATATTATTAAAGCTAAAACTGGCGTTCAAATATTCATCCCGGATCTAATAAAGACATCAAACAGCTATAACAAACAACCTTGTTTGGCAATTCCTTTTTTTAGTGAAAAACCTAATTTGTGTGTAGCCTCGCTTCTATTAAAATATATCGAAAAAACAAAAGACATTCGAAAGGATGATACAGATTCTTTGTTTTTGACATTTAAACAACCATATAAACGCGCTTCCAAAGACACAATTACCCGATGGATTAAGGATACTTTGCAGAGATCCGGTGTAGACACATCCGTTTTTAAACCGCATTCCACGAGGCATGCGTCTACTTCAGCCGCGCTTAGACAGGGTTTATCAATAGAAAATATTAGACAGGCTGCTAGTTGGAGCGAAAACTCCTCCACATTTTATAAATTTTATAATCGGCCAGTAAGTTCTTCATCACAGTATGCCCAAAAAATTATGAAACTAGGTTCTTAGTTTAATGTTTACTTTTCTTTTTGTTCAACTGATACACTATTGTATATCCTTTGTTTATACGAATTTAGTAAATAGGTGTATGTATAAGATTAGAATAATAATATGTTAATTTTAGTCGTTTATCAAAATTTTATATTATTTCTATATTACAATATGTGACTACCACACTGGTGTTCTATATATTTATAAAATTTATTATTGAACACCATTCCTGTTTCTTACATGTTAAAAACAGTTTTGCGTTATTAAAAGATTCATGCACTACAAAATTAGTTGTCTTATTCAAAAATAAAAAATCTTTAAACATCTACATAGTAAATTGTCTTTGAAGTGGATGCGGAGAATAATTAATAGATCAAACGAACTTACCTGTGAAGTTCGATCTTGATTATTCTCCGCATCCACTTCAAAGACAACAAACCCTCCCAAACCCGATAGCCCCAAAATATTTTTGAATAAAACGAATACTTTAAACTAAATGACTAACAGTTAAGAGGAAGCAACGGGTACCGGGGAAGAGAGTAGTTTGTTTATTTTACGTCTTTAAAATCTTGTGCGTATTGAGTGACAGGTCCGGACTACATAGTAAATTGTCTTTGAAGTGGATGCGGAGAATAATCAAGATCGAACTTCACAGGTAAGTTCGTTTGATCTATTAATTTCTCTGGCTTCTAATAAATTGGTATCACAAATGTTCCCGGCTGGCGTAAGCTATTGCATAGCTTTTATCGCGGGCTTTGAGCGCGGCAATCACATACTTTGATTACTATACGGTGCAAGAGAGAGGTCCGACACGCCCATTTTGATTCCTATGCCACAGTTTCTAGCTAAAGAATCAGATCGCTCACTCTGCGTCGGCACTTTGATCTCAATGTTCCAGTTTATACACTGCGCAACTCGGATATTACAATATATGACAACCGCCTATAATAAAACAGCAGTCTTCTGCATATCCTGAATTTGTATCCCTGGAGTAGATATTATTTTGGAACTTTTAACCGGTCCGAGTGAGCTAACTGATTCTTTAACAATAAAATGTGACTCCAAAAATAATATTCACTGACACTGACAGCAGTAAGCAAAATATCAGGTGCGTTTTAATCATCCGCTTCTGCTTCCGGAATTGTCGGTTTAGTCGTTTTAACCTGTCTAATTAAAACAAGAAAACCGACAATTCCGAAGCAGAAGCAGATGATTAAAACGCACCTATTAAAAATATTGCGCCAAGATGTAGGCAACACGTAATAAGGGATCAAAAGGGCGGAGTTTTCTATCTCCTTTTAAAAGACACTCAGAAACCTGCGCAGTGCGACCATTCTCCGTATAGTAAAAGAAAATCAAAGTATGTGGCGGCGATCGAATCAAGAAATTCCGCGAAAATAAACCATTGTCTGCATTCTCTAACGTCGTTTCAGTTCGGCAGACTTCGGCACAGTGTTTGTGTGCGTGCGACTAGACGTATGCGTGTAGACTAGCTGCTAACTTCTCATAACTGACTCTATCTCTAAAAATCAAAAAATCAAAAAATAGAAAAATCGAAAAATCGAAAAATCGAAAAATCGAAAAATCGAAAAATCGAAAAATCGAAAAATCGAAAAATCGAAAAATCGAAAAATCGAAAAATCGAAAAATCGAAAAATCGAAAAATCGAAAAATCGAAAAATCGAAAAATCGAAAAATCGAAAAATCGAAAAATCGAAAAATCGAAAAATCGAAAAATCGAAAAATCGAAAAATCGAAAAATCGAAAAATCGAAAAATCGAAAAATCGAAAAATCGAAAAATCGAAAAATCGAAAAATCGAAAAATCGAAAAATCGAAAAATCGAAAAATCGAAAAATCGAAAAATCGAAAAATCGAAAAATCGAAAAATCGAAAAATCGAAAAATCGAAAAATCGAAAAATCGAAAAATCGAAAAATCAAAAAATCGAATAATCGAATAATCGAATAATCGAAAAATCGAAAAATCGAAAAATCGAAAAATCGAAAAATC
Source organism: Psylliodes chrysocephalus (assembly GCA_927349885.1). Classification (NCBI taxonomy): domain Eukaryota; kingdom Metazoa; phylum Arthropoda; class Insecta; order Coleoptera; family Chrysomelidae; genus Psylliodes; species Psylliodes chrysocephalus. The sequence continues at coordinate 32,014,550 of OV651818.1, read as the reverse complement.
GAAAAATCGAAAAATCGAAAAATCGAAAAATCGAAAAATCGAAAAATCGAAAAATCGAAAAATCGAAAAATCGAAAAATCGAAAAATCGAAAAATCGAAAAATCGAAAAATCGACAAATCGAAAAACGAGAATTAAAAAAAATTGAAGGGTTTGTTGAAGGTTTTTGTATTAAAATTTATATTGAATGTGAATCTGTAGGGGACAATAAAACGGTAAAAAAAGTAACAAGATAAAATTTATTTCCCATTCTTGAAGGAAAAATGACCAGAGAGCAGAGTAAGGGTAAAAGCAGTTATAAGTTGGTATAGGAGAAAGAAGTCAAAGTGTGAAAGAGGAGAGAAGAACACCGAAGTGCAGCAAAAAGTAAATCTTAGAAGATATATAAATTTTATTGAAATTAATTTTTTTTTAAATTTCCAAGTTTCAAAATTAACTGTAACAAAAACTACAAAATGGTAGAAAGTAATTAATACAAATATATTTAAATTTTTACTAGACATAATGTACAATATTTAATGTTTTACATTCGACAATAATATTTAAAATATTCCATTAGTTATGTTCACTTAATTTGTATGTCTACAAAGTTCGTTAATTTTTTTAGGTTCAACGGAGATCCAATGTAAGCAAGCCATCGATACAATAAACTATTGGTTGGTTAAGGCCAAAGAAAGAATTTAATTTGTAATAAGAATAAGTATGAATTTTTGGAAATAAAATTCTACAAAAATTTTTACGATTTTCATTATATACTCTTATTCTTTAATGTTTAATATTAATTAAACAACCTGTAGTAGGGTGTCTAGTATATCGCTGTCCCAGTTCAAAACTGTAACATCTCAAAAATGTTAGGGTTTGCGATAAGAATGTATTCTTAGCAAGAAGGGCAAGATCTATTACAATAATTCAACACTATAATATCTTAAAATATTTATTTTTCTATTTATTTTAATAATAAATTACAAATAGTAAAGAAAAATCTTTAAAGTAATTTATCTCAAAATTGCTGATTTGGAGATGTTACACTTTTGAACTGGGATATCGATATGCCTAGTATACGCTAAATTTAAATACTTAGCATATACTTAGAACATACTATCAAATGAAAGTAGATACTTATTGCATACTGAACACATACTTAAAGTACATTCTCAATATCTGCACAGTACGTATAAATAACGTCCCGTAACATATACTTGGAAATAAAGTATATTTTCAGTAGGTATATGCATATTCTTTAAAAGAATATGTCTTATTTGTTTGTGTTGTGTTGTGCTGGTAACATATTGAATTCATAACTAACCCATTTAGTTGAATTCAGACTTTATTTATAGAAAAAACTCAGCATACAATAAAAAAATTACAGCCTTAACCAATTTTTTCACAAATCTTTTTATATGCGTTTTAAATGAATATTTTGTGACTTTATATGAGTATTCAACTATCAAAGTGTAAATAAGGAAACTTTACTCTTGAGTGCATTTTTGATTTTCCTCGTATAAAGGCATTTATTTTAAATTCTATTTAATTTAGTATTTGATTTTAGACAAAACATCAAATATTATTAAAAATTCATTTTATAAGGAAAACGGTAAAAAACGAGTCTCCCTGTATATATATTTATATTTCTGTAAATTGTAAATATGCATGATAATATATATTTCTCTAAATTCAAGACAATTTTAAGATATGGCAACACGGCGTCGAAACTTTCGCTACTTTTGTTCCATCGGACACCTATAACTTAGGACCTGAACTAAAATACAATATGGACGCACCGAAATTTACAATTTAATATGAAATCGTATTTTGTGCAGAGTTTAAAAAGTAGACAACATCGATTATTAAAATTTTGCAAGAATATTCAAAAAAATATATAGAATGCTTTAAAGTTTTTTGAACTGCATCTGACACTATCACTTTTTTATATTTTTTAATAGTATTTAATAATTAGCAGGACAAATGAAAATGTCTTATTTCAATTAGTAAACATTTTACTATAAGCTGCCAAAGTTTCACTAAAATCCATCCAGTTAAAGATATGTTCTGTAAAAATCGTAAACCTCTATTTTGATCACGTAAAATACACTGAAATGGCGGCCTTAATGGCTTAAAAATAACATTTTCATTTGAACAACTTCTGACAGCATGCAAAATCAATATCAAAAGTGCAGAGTCATTTTCTTTTAGTTCAGATGTCTTTTTTGGATCCAAACAAGGTCGTTGATGATTTAATGACATTTAACTATAGATTGTGATGGAAAGAATGATCAAACAAAAGCTGTAAGTTAATATTTATATCACTAATAGTATGGTTAACCAAATTTTTAGGGAAGTTATGAATTAATTGCAATCTGCTGATGTTTATATTTTGTAAAGTTTTGGTATTTATAATAAATAGTTCATTTATATGTAGATGTTCTATAATTAAGGGACTGTAGGTAAAATGTTTTTTGATAAAGGAACATACTACAATTCCTTTACAGCTTACTTACGATATGTACCTATAAAAATAAAACGTAGCTAATGTTAAACTAAATTCTTTATTATTTCGAATTAACATTTTAATACTTTTTAATTACAAATTTTTTAATTGTCTCACGTGGTTTAAAACTAACTGTATAATTTTTTAAATCTTCTTGAATTGTCATAATACTTTTACCACTAGTTTCCGGTAGCAATACATACAAGGTGACAGCTCCAATAAAACCAAATAAGCTAAACAACCAAAAGCACCAATGTAATCCTGCGTATTCGGCAAAAAGTGGAAACCCTGTCGATATGAAGAAAAAAACAATACCCATCACGGTTACCAAAATCGATACAGCTACAGACCTGAATTCGGAGGTGAAGAGTTCGCTGGTTACTGTATTTGGAAGAGGACCCAATCCAGTAGAATAAAAAACAAAATAAGCAACAACTGATATAACTGGTAGCAGCTTGACAGATGGTATAATTGGCGAGTTGATATATTTAAGGTAAAAGAACAAACCTATAAGCAATTGTGATAAAGCACAACCTAATGTAGAAAATAACAAAAGGGTTTTTCTACCAAATTTTTCAACTACTATTGTAGTAACAAATACAGTGCAAATTTTTATTACACCAACATTAATGGCCACCAGGTCTCCAGATAATCCAGTCTCTGCAGCATTAAATATGGGCCCCAAGAAGGCCGCTACTATGGGTGCGCCGCAGCATAAATGTATAATTGAAGGGATCATTGCCAACCCTAGACCTAGTCGAGTCTCTTTCATTTTAAACAGTGATAAAATCGTAGCATTTTTAACGGTTTCTCTTTGTTTTAAACTGAATTCTATTTCGTCAAAATCCATTTGTATTTCTTTGCTGTTTTTGTTAGATCTGAGTTTTAGTAAAGCTTGTAAACATTCTTTGTGTCGTCCTTTTGATAATAAATATACAGGAGTCTCGACGGTAAAAAACGAGAATGCAACCAAAAGAACTAAAGGTATACTCGTGAGTAATGTGAAGATTTTAACACTGAACAGCGGACCAAATAAATAACTGTAAAGATTTCCTAATGGAAGACACAAACCGAAGAAACATCCGAATTTTGCTCTGTTATGACTTTCACACATTTCCATGATAAAAATAATTAAAATAGCTGCACTACCATTAAAAAGCGATACAAAAATACATCTAAAAATTATTATATAAATTATACGATTGCTGAAAGCGATAGCAACATCGCATAAAACCATACAAGCCGCAGACAATTGTAGCATCTTTTTCCTGCCGTAAATATCGGTTATCAACGGAGCCAGTAGAGATCCAGAAAGACTTACTAAACCCGGTAAACCCACCATCATAGATATCTGCATTGTGGTCGCTGGTTCTGCAAGCGGATTGATACTTGTATTATTTGAAGTCAATTTGGGTATCACTGGGGATGGCCATGTGATCGCTGAAGCGCCACTCACAACAACCATATTTGCTAAAAAAAAAAATTTCGCATTAAGTAGGTATGGATACGAATAATTAAAAAAAATGTAATTGAGAGACAAGACATTGCCCAATTAGCAAAGTAGCTTTATAATTTTTAGTTTACACTATACTATTTTATTGAAATTATATTGTTGTTTCTGAAATGCTAATTTGTTTTACTAAAATTACATAATACTTTCACTTCTGACTTTCTGGACTATGTTATCACGAGAAGCTGACAACTTTTTTTTAACAGAACTTAAAAGTTTTTGTTTGGTGATGTAAGATATGAGAAAATGACATCTGCGTCACCGGCCTCTAAACAATTTTTTTTTGCTGGAGGCCGATGACGCAAAGTGGCGTCAACCTGTAAATGTTAAAAAAATACTTTATTTGGTGTCAAGAACAAGAAACGAAAGTGGTAATAAACAAAAAAAAATTAAAATTACAACGTATAGTCAGTTCCTGTCAAAATTACATATTGTGTCAAAAGCTTAAAATTAATAAAACATAGCCAATAACAGTCAAAATAAAGATATCAATACACATAAACAATAACATCAACAGATATCGAGTGTCATCTTACACTTTTACAATCAGGAAAGCCTTCCGGACATTTAAAAAAAAATTACGAATTAAAACAATTTTGCAAACGAATGCGCCACTATGCCCTGCACTATTTAGAAAATATAAATCTGTAGTCAATGAGAAATCGATATGTTTCGCAATTCTGCAAAAAAATATCGAGTTTGTGTACAAAGTTACAAATTTTCATTGCTTACAGATTTTTAATACTACCGCCTAAATTTAAACTAAAGGAAATCTGCATTACCGGTAAATCTCTAATTCTCACTCGTTGCCAACCGCGTCGCCACTGTCAACGCGCATAGAACATGCTTCCAGAAATTTGCATTAGGATTGTCACTATGTTAATGTCTTCTCTCTGCCATCTACTAATACTACGCATCTAATCTTAACAAGATGGGGGTGTAGCCACATATGTTAAGTCAAATTCAGATCCGGACTAAGTCTGATTCAAAATCAGAAAGTTAAAACTCATTTTCAATATCCGCAAATTTTCCTAAAAGTTGATTCAACTTCCTGTACACTTTTGCTTAGGCCAATATGGTCCAGCAATTTGTTCCTCCAATTCGTAAGCTCAAAATATTAAAAATCGGAAACCAACAAAATCTACAAGTGGTCTAGTATGTACTAGAGCGACCGACAACCATATAACAGTCTCCCGCAAAGGCTAGTTATTTCTTTAGCATATAAACATAACGAAACGGGTAACGGATGATGCCACATTTGCGTCGTTGGCCTTTCCGAGGAAACTAGAATGACGCCACATATGCGTCATCGGCAGTGAATGTGATATATCACTATTATGTTCTCTGAAACTTAATTGTTATATAATAGTATATTATTAAACGAGCAATTTATGGTAGCCATTATTCACGCAGGGTGACGTTTGCGTCCCGAGCCGTAGGCGAGGGGCGCAAGTCACCCGAGTGAATAATGGCCATAAATTGCGAGTCTAATACTATACTTTGTCCACGACCATTATGGTTTCTTTATTAAATAAAAGTTAAGTGTGAATGAAAAGTTTTTATTAAACATAGGTAACTAACTGTTGTTTTTTCGACTTTTCGATTTTTCGTTTTTATCGATTTTTTTTTCGATTTTTCGATTTTTTTTTCTTCGATTTTTTCGATTTTTTCGATTTTTTCGATTTTTTCAATTTTTTCGATTTTTTTCGATTTTTTCGATTTTTTTTTATTTTTCGATATTTTTTTCGATTTTTTCGATTTTTCGATTTTTTTTTCGATTTTTCGGTATTTTTTTATTTTTCGATTTTTTTCCGATTTTTCGATTTTTTGATTTTTTTTTCGATTTTTCGATTTTTTCTATTTTTCGATTTTTTTTCGATTTTTTTTCGATTTTTCGATTTTTCGATTTTTTTAATTTTTCGATTTTTCGATTATTCGATTTTTCGATTTTTCGATTTTTCGATTTTTCGATTTTTCGATTTTTCGATTTTTCGATTTTTCGATTTTTCGATTTTTCGATTTTTCGATTTTTCGATTTTTCGATTTTTCGATTTTTCGATTTTTCGATTTTTCGATTTTTCGATTTTTCGATTTTTTTCGATTTTTTGATTTTTCGATTTTTCGATTTTTCGATTTTTCGATTTTTCGATTTTTCGATTTTTCGATTTTTCGATTTTTCGATTTTTCGATTTTTCGATTTTTCGATTTTTCGATTTTTCGATTTTTCGATTTTTCGATTTTTCGATTTTTCGATTTTTCGATTTTTCGATTTTTCGATTTTTCGATTTTTCGATTTTTCGATTTTTCGATTTTTCGATTTTTCGATTTTTCGATTTTTCGATTTTTCGATTTTTCGATTTTTCGATTTTTCGATTTTTCGATTTTTCGATTTTTCGATTTTTCGATTTTTCGATTTTTCGATTTTTCGATTTTTCGATTTTTCGATTTTTCGATTTTTCGATTTTTCGATTTTTCGATTTTTCGATTTTTCGATTTTTCGATTTTTCGATTTTTCGATTTTTCGATTTTTCGATTTTTCGATTTTTCGATTTTTCGATTTTTCGATTTTTCGATTTTTCGATTTTTCGATTTTTCGATTTTTCGATTTTTCGATTTTTCGATTTTTCGATTTTTCGATTTTTCGATTTTTTTATTTTTTGATATTTTGATTTTTCGATTTTTCGATCTAGAAAATATCGTTATGAAAAGTATCGCCTATCTTTAGTTATCTATCGGAATGTGCCAGAATTACAAAAGCGTGAATTATCATAATTTACTCCGTGATATATGGGTACTATATACTCTTAGTTAGGAGGTAGAATATTGATTTATTATTAAGTGGTCGTGGACAAAATAGTTTTTACATTCAAATACATTTTTACAGCAAAATTATAAAATAGTTATTACGATAACTCTAAAATTTTTACATAAACATTTATGCAACTATTTTATACATTTGAGCTAATAAAATTAAATTGCTTCATAGTGATTCTATACATATTGGTGCTTTGGATTAACTTTACAACTCTTTGTTCATATAAATACAACGGATTCTTACGCTCATAATAACGCTTCAAAAAATAGTTATATAAATATTAGTGTGAGATAATTCCGCATTAATAGCAATTTGTTTCTGATGAAAACTCTAAAATAACTGTAATGTAGTGTCAAAATACACTTCTGCATGACAAAAAACTATATAGAGCTATTATAAATCACTAATATAATTTAAGAATATTATTATCCCGTTAAATATATTTATAAAAAAATTAAATCGACTACATTTAGTAGGTATTAATAGTACCTACACCATATTATTGTATTTCGTGTTTGTTCAACTACTTCCCAATCCATTTGTATGTGAGTGGGTGGTCTGAAAATGTCGGATTTAAATAAGTAGAGAAATATAAAAAGAAGTGGTACCTGCTTTTCAGAGAACAATAAAAAATATCAGAAAAATATTTTGTTGTTTTGTCTAGATAATAAAAAAAAGTATTTTCCAGTCAGATAAAATTGTATTTTGAATAATCATGCCCCAATACTAAAAGAAAACCATATTTTTGGCGATGACCACTTTAAACTTGCTTGTTCTATCAATATTATAAATTATGCTTGTCCTATAAAGCTGTAGAAATAAATCTAATCATTTCAATTCTCAAACACTTAATTCGCAAACGATTTAGTAAGGTTATGTTATATTTAAGTCATATTGTGCAGCAATTTAAAACTATATACAATAAATCATGGGGAACTTGTTTTGTCGGAATGACTGATATAGCTAATTATTGTATTATAGTTGTTTTTATTGGAACAATATTTTTTAAAAATATGATTCTGCCTTAAAATAACTTTCTAATACCTTTGAATACCCACCATGTTTAAAAAAAAAATACAATACAGTTCTAAAGCTAAATATACTGTGGGCTTTACTTGTTTAAATGACAAAACCAATTTTATTAAATATTTTTTTATCATTAGTAGGTAATATTAAAATAACCTTATCACTAAAAAAGAGAATATCTCTTAACTACTCCATTTTGCTATTATCACCTTACTTATCTTTTATGACAAATCTAGAATTAATTTGTTTTCACTAGATACATATAAAAAACTAAAATGTTACTGATTTTGATGTGTAACATAACCTCAAAATTGAAAATTAACAAAACAGTTATAAAAGTGTTAAAAAAAACATTGGTTTAAAGTCTTTGTAAATGTGTCGTAACTATCCTATAACTGCGTTCAACAAACCTTATCATTGGCGGCGGAAGGGGGGGGGGGGGTTGAGGGGTGCTCCACGGCGAGGCTTAGCCCCCCCCATGGTACTAAGGCAGATCGAATTAACGCATCAGATTTTAAGTTTACTCAACTCTATTTGCAAAGTAAACCGAGTAGCAAAAAGAAAAATAGGGTTTTAATTTTTTTAAATTCAAATTAGAGTTCATTCTTGTTATCACTTTAACACTGCCGAATCGAGCCTGATAGTGATGGGAGATATTTCACAAACTGTTATTTTTTCAGTAATACTAAAAAGTAGCAGGTAAGGTATGTTACTAAAGTCGTTACCAAATTTTGACTGTACAAAAAAGAAATACCTTAGCCACAACATTCAAAACAAAATAATTTCTCTTCCTTAATGGTTAATGGAGCTTGTTGTTACAAAAGTGAATAGTTATCTGTTGTGGTCCGATACGCCAAAGGTTTTGACATAGAACAACAGTTTTTTGGATTTATTGATTGTTCTTCGTGTCGAGATGCTGCTCGTCTAGAAAACTTAATTAAGGGTTTTTTACAAACCTTGAAATTTAAAGCCCCGATTGTTGCTTAATCGTATGATGGTGCCAGTGTTATGACTGAAAGAATGCAGGATTGCAGGCAAAAACATAAACGTGTCACCCTCAAGTAATTTAGATGCACTACATGGCACACAAAATTAACTTTATAGTAGTACACACGTGTAAATATGTTGCGGGTGCAGCCTATTTTTAAGCGATTGAGGGTTTTTATTGCCGCTACCCAAAACCAGGTACACATAAGACATTTGAGCTCATTCCCCAAAAATTTGGTCTCGAAACTACGAAAATTTAAAATATGAGTACGACTAGATGGAGCTGTCGTTTCCAAAATTGTGACAATGTAATAAAAGAGTATAATAATAATAATAATAATAATAATAATAATAATAATAATAATAATAATAATAATAATAATAATAATAATAATACTCTCCCTAATTCACCCCCTTACGAGTGAATTTTAACCCCAAAAGCTGAGCTTGTCCGGGGAAAGGGACGGCTATTATTATTATTTGCCGTGGCGCTCCGGGGCGACTTAAAGATGATTGATGGTGCCATTTGACTAACAGGTGAGGAAAACCCGGAAAACCTCACCCACCATCATCGAGACGGTAATGTATGGCGAATTTTTTTAATCTGCATGTCATATCAACAGAAATTGAATTTCTATTAATACGCCACACATCAAATCCTAAACCGAACCATGCAATTTAATTAAAAATCCACATGGTCTGGTCTGGGATTCGAAACCCAGCAGTCTCAGACTCATAAACTTGCCTATAAATGAATATAAGCGCGATAGACCGCTACACCACCGTGCCCGATAATGTTATCAAACAATGCCTAGAACAAGAAATATCTGATGCCAAAGATCACGACTCATTTGTAGCAATATTTTATGTTGTGTTGGGAATGGGGTGTTAATACACTGCGACCTAAAAGACCTATTGTGCCTCCTTCTGTCGGCAGTGCACTAAGGAAATGTCTCATTGGCTATAACGACCCTTCCAATCCTATTTTCTTAAGGAAGTGTAGGATTTGAAGTGGCTTCAAGTTAGGTAAATCTCCACCTTCTATTTAATATCCTCCTAGATATAGTGCCCTTGGATTCTGGAGTACTACAAATTCAGTTAGGATGTGAATGGAGGTTTCGTCCTCCTCCTCACACAATCTGCACTCACTATCCTCTACTACTCTCAGTTTACTTAGGTGACCTTTTAGTCGGCAATGCCCGGTAAGGATACCTGTTATAATACGTAGCCTGTTCTTGCTCAGGCAGATACAGGCTTCCGATCTTTTCTGGTTATATTCACCTAGAAGTATCTTGGCCTGTCTCAGCCCCAAGAGATTGTTCCAATTGTCGGGTCTTCTACTGCCCAATTCTTTTTTAATCTCTCCTAATATTATGTTACTGCTAATACCGTAGAACGGCTCAGGTCCTACAAAGGGTGTTTGAGCGTCTTTCCTTGCAAGACTATCTGCAGTATGTCTGGGTTACATCCCCATCGTTTACCTGCAATATTTCTGCATACCATTGGGGCTTTTGTGGTCTTATTTACTACTTACTTCTCATGTGTGTTCCAGAGAAGTTTGTTGCAATAAGAATACTTTCAATTTGTATTTTAGTAATTTTAGAACATAAACAATAATTATTAAAATACAAACTTTGTCAAAACCATGAGAGTAAATCAAGTGTTATCAAGGGTACTTTTTTGTAGTAAATGAGTACCCAATCCAAATTTCATACTCAAACCCCTTTTCTGCCATTGGCGTAGAATTTTTAAAGGTGCAATCATTTAAAAAATCAAGTTCTACGCCTATGTATTATTATCGGACAAAATTTTATACGATGAAAAACATAAAAATGTACTTTTTTCATATTTTCTTCAACACCTCTAATCGAGACTTTTAAAAAAAATACTCCATTCTTGCCATGTACGATTTTTTGAGGAATATTAATTATTTGCCTGCAATACGTATACAAAAACATTTATTTTTGGTTTCCATAGTTTCATCTAAATAAAAATATTGTCAAGTTTTAACACCTAATCTCTAGTTAACGATTGAAAGTGTTCTATCTGACTCAATAATTAAAAAAACAAACGCGTGGTTTATTAATATGGCTGTACAATATACCAATGCAGAATATACCGATACCGAGACGTCTTCGGGAGACCGATTCCTTTGCTCCCAACACTGTTGATAATGGAAGAGAACGTTTTGTAAGGATTCCTAAAGTTGAAGAAGACATTTTAGAACGTGTTGAAGAAGATCCAGAATTAAGCACCAGACGAATTGGAAGGGAACTAGGAGTAAGTAAAGATGTCGTTCATAAAGTGCTTAGAGAACACATGCTATATCCATACCATAAGAAGCCAGTACAAGAATTATTAGTGCATGATCCTCAAATTCGTTTGGGTTTTTGTCGATTTGTTAATATGTAAAAAGGAAGAGATCCAAACTTTGTCAAGAAGGTTCTCTTTACCGATGAAGCGAGTTTTACAAGAAGAGGTATAACTAATACCCATAATGAACATGTTTATGCCGTTGAAAATCCGCATGCAAGAAAGGTAAACCATTTTCAGCACGAATTCAAAATTAATGTGTGGGCTGGAATAATTGGTAAATTCATTGTTGGTCCTGTAATACTTCCACGAAGATTAACTGGAGAAAATTATTTGGATTTTCTACAAAATACGTTGACAGAATTGTTAGAAGATTTACCTCTCCAACTTCGGAGGTATGTGGTTTATGCAAGATGGAGCTCCACCACATTTTTCTTTAAACGTTAGAAACCACTTGAATGAACAATATCCACACAAATTGCCACGTGCTAAAACGGGCTACGGAAGTGAGTGCACGAGCAAAAAAAGGATACCCGGCTTGGGGTGAGTCCTGAAAATATTTATAAGGCGCCACCAGCTCGACCACGACTCGAACTGGAAAGCCCCTTGATCTAGTAAGGTTCCGTACCCGAAATACCGCAAAACAAATCTAAAACCCTAATTACACTGTACTATAAAGTGAAGCTTAATACCTAAGAAAGAGCAAAACATAAAATAAAACACCGTCATCCACAACAAATCTCCCGAATATTTTATTATAAATTAACACCTGAAATTTCCAGTCCAGAGATGCCACAAAAATATTAATAAAATAATATTAAAACAAATAACTAATATTTAGTATCTGATTATGTTATTTTATGTCCAAAATATGTTTTAAACCCCCCAGCGTGTACACGTTGAGTTCACAGGTGTAAACTAGCCAAATTTTAGATAAAAGGAAAAGTGATAAAGTTTTAAATAAAGTTTTATAAGTCGTAAATAAATGTTCATGTAAATTCAAAACCAAAACGTTGCGCTAAATAAATGTGTTTTTAAAATAAACGATATACTATTAAAATATTTCTTATCTGTATTTTCCTTTTCGTATTCGTCTGGACGTGGTCATACAATGGGACAAGCTGTATACTAGAAAAGCAGAAATTCCAGAGGTCTGGTGAGGATATAACGGCGATGATGAATTCCAATTCAAATAGTGTGACTGGCCGAAAAATTCTAACAATGACGTATTCTGGTGAACTTGTAAAGACGACGTGAAACTGCCAATTCCTGGATCTTTTAACGGAACCCTATGCCTGATTGGATTACTTGGATTGTATAAGTACTTAGATCGTATACTCGTACCGTATACTTGGACCCTACAGTATAAAAATTACCCCGTGATAATAAATTTGATTTACAAAATAATTTAAGCATGTACTTTACCTCTAATTGAGGGCGTTGACAATTTAATCCTTCCACAGAAGATTTCAATCTTAAAACACCACAATAATGCACCTAACGTGCCAAAATGCATACAAGATTGATTACAAGAACACTAATGAGTTTTATCCACCAAGGGTGTAAGATTTACAAATAAATCACAAAATATATATCACAGTGTTCACTGTCAACAGTAAGTATCTTGCTAATACCAAATTAATTTATTTCGACTTCCGAACAGTATAGAACCTTTTTTTTTTTTTCAAAAAAAATTGGCAAAACATAGGAGATAGCTACGGTTTATTTTCTACTGAAACGAAACAACTATCGACACCTATTAATAATTGAAGAATATAATAAAAATATCGAAATAGATATCCTCAAATATGGAAACAGATAAGAAACGCCATTTTTAGTCCAATTTATATTTAAATTATTAAAATAAATTAAAAATAGAGATTTCACCATTTTAACCCGTTACAAAATGGATAGGCAGAGGCAATGATGCACCTGTAAGCTAGCCACCACGTTCCCCAGACCTAACACCGATGGATTACTTTTTATGGGAACATCTTAAATCCAGTTTACAGGGAACCTGTAGAAAATGAGGAACAACTCTGGCAACGTATTCAAGATGCAATAAACAATCTTAGAGGTGATGAAGAAGTTATGGAAAGGATACATTTTAATTTTCTTCGACTTATAAATCTTTCTATGCGTGAAAATAGTGAACATTTTGAACAATTTTTGTAAAATCTCTATTTTGATTATGTTGTAAATAAATATTTTTGTGAGAACTATACACTCTAAATTATTTAAACAGAAATTTAGCGAAAACCATGGGAGTAATCGAGTCTTATCGGGAGTACCTTTTTTAAAGTAAATGAATTGCGCAATCTAAATTTCATACTCAAACTACTTTTCTTCCATTGGCGTAGAATTTTTAAAGGTGCAATTATTTAAAAAAACAAGTTCTACGCCTATGTATTATTATCGGACAAAATTTTAACACCATTTTTTTTGCTACATAAATCTCTACCAATATACTAAATTTCAGCAAAATCGCATATGCCGTTTTAAATTTATATGGGAAAAACGATTTAAAAATTGTAACTTCAAGGCCCTCTGGAGCCCCAACGAAGCAACTTTGTACAAAGGTAATTTTACTTAAATCGACTTATTTTGGTCTAAGGAATATGTGGTATGTTTTTTAAAGACCTTTTACAAACACCCTGTATATTTAAATATATTCTCAAATTATGAAGAAAAGTCAGTTAAATAACTGAATGTTTATAGATGTTTTCAACGTATTAAAAACAAAACAAATATTAAAATATTACGCTAACTAAAATATTCATTTATTAATAGTTGTAGTGCTTGAAAAGAGTATGATGTTGATAATAATAACTACACCTAATACAAACTCAAATAATAAAAAAAACTCTTGTACAAAGTTTTGATCCGAACTTACAAATGATAAAATTATTGGAAAAAGTGAACACCCATTTTAAATTACAACAAGCCGCCACTAAGACCAACCGTTTGTTAATACGTGCTTGTAGCCTGTTGTCTGTTTGTAGCGTCGCTTGTGGTTTGGTTTATATTTTATTCAGGGCCGCCGAGAGCTAGGCCGGGCCCCAGGACAATTCTCTAGATCGGGCCCCGTGACAAAAAAAAACTCTTCAAACTTTTTCTCTTCTACTTGAATTGAATTTTCTCAAAAAGGTCTTCAAGCAAAAACTTTTCCTCCTCCACTTGAATATTGAATTTTCTAAAAAAAGCTCTCCAACCTAAAAGTTCCCCCTCTCGTCTTGTGTCGACTTTCTCATACAAAACAAAAAAAAATCCAGTTGACCGGCCCCCCTTATACCGCTGCCGGGCCCCCATTTCAGTCCGGGCCCCGGAAAATAGTCCCGGCTACCCCCCCTCTAGTCGGCCCTGATTTTATTGTGTGTTTTATTCTTTAAGTATATTTTTGTGTAAAATTGAACAAGGTTTTGTGAAAGCTAATTCAAATAATCTTCCCCGAGTGGATTATTTTATGATACACAAATATTATATTGAAAATATGGATTATATAAGTGCCGAGTACCGAAATGTAAAAAGTCTGAGGTTGGTTATTTTGAAGAAACTCCCAATTATGGGTATATATTTAAAAAATTAATATATAGTAGGGCTGCTAGATCTTCCTATCGTAAGAGAATATGATTTTGTTGTCGTGAAGGGACATATTACTCCTGAACACAAAGTTAGGTTAAAAATGTATGAAGTTTCTACCAAAATAGACACAAAAATGAAAAAAAATTAAAATCTATATGTGAGGACTGCACAGCTTCTCTTGGTAAGTATTTGTCATAGTATTAAATTTTTTCTTAAAAATAATTCATGATTGTTTTTTTTTATTCTTTTAGTTTTTTTTTACTTTTTCCACATTAAATATATTTTTGTAGCCTTGCAAAAATGTACATTCATAGTATTTTATTAATTTTAGGTGAATGTTAACATACGACAGTATTTTTATATTGTGTTACTGGAATAAACCTAAATTTGTCCAAAGTAGGTTCTTCAATAATATTTTTAAAAGCAAAGGACCTAATACAGGAGCAATCCAAAAAAGCGAAAAAATCATTAAAACGTCCTTTACATGTTAATATAGCAGGAGGATTTTAAGATGATTTTATATTACATATATCATTGAAATCTCGATTACAAGAATAATCGATTAAAATCGATCAGATTATTAGAATCTGTTGATTTTTGAGATTAATATTTCTGTATTTCTAATGTCCGGCTTTCAAACAATTATTAATTTTTTTATTAAAAACTTTAACATCTTTTATTTTAATGCATATCACAAATAACCTAAATTGTAACTTAACAATTCGATTTTAAACGACACATCGGATGTTATCAATTAATTGATACAGATCATACCAAGTGACCGAGTAGACACTCCATACTGTAACCTACCACACCCAGGTACCATAATCATTTATTAATTCCATTTTATTAAAAAAGTTGCATTCTTATTAAATACCAAATTCTTCATTTAATAAAAATCTCCCAGATAATTAAATCTTATTTACGACACCTAATAAATAACATCTATAACCCAGCATGTAAGAGATCCAATTTCTTAAAAGTGTCTGGGAACGCAATCTAAAACCACCATACAACATAAGTTACCACAAAGTAATAATCATTAAAACTCTTAACGCACTTATCTTAAGTCAGTTTTGAATGGGAACGTTGTTTTCGATACACAACGTAGGCAAGTAATAAATCAGCCACCCCCCCTATCCACCTAAATTCGTATTTTCTATGAGAAACAAAACGATAGAGACGTCACAAAAACGATTAAACTGTGTATAAAAACCAGAGTTAAATGAGCTCAGATTCATTCAATGTGCAAGCATACATTTGTTATTTTACATTCAAAGCAATCACCTTACTGTCAGTACCCAGTTATACAGTCTGTACCTTTCCTAAACGCTCTTCCTAAACGACGTCTATCCCACAATACCTCCTATTTCCCAAAGGTGTCAACGTCTCGACGCCCAACGCCTCTCCGTTCTACTTCCCTACCTTTCGACGTCCCAACGATATCACTTCTAAAACCACTTAGTATTTCCTACCATTATATTCATCCCGACGCCCAACGTCTCGACGCTCGACGTCACTACGTCATCTCTTTATCCGACGTCCCCATCCTTCGCTCAACGTCCCTGCTAATTATCCAGAATACAAAAATATAAAATGTCTGAAATAGAAACAGACGATAATATAAACCCAACGGCCTGTTTATCCGATGGTGAGTTAATAACAACCAAATTAAATTTGTAAAAATGGGAATTTATTGTTGAATAATAATGAGTATTATTGTGTAACTCATTATTATTCAATAATGGTAAATCTTTACCTTTGAGGAATTTATTGCTAGCCGACGTCGCATTTAGCTCGTCCAGATGTGTATGCTATGGGCCATATTGCCTTCAAATTAATATATCACCGTAAAAGATAATAAGAGTCTGGTTACCGCACTGTCAATGAACCCTCGCAAATAACAGCTCAGCTGATTGGGGTAAATGACACATCGGACGACTAGACTCACATTTATCCGAATATGCTTGATGTTACTACAGGGTTGGACTATCTTAGAAGGGGTAGTTCGCTAGTATTGCTCTGGCTCTATTCTAGTAAGACTACATCTACATAAAACCCCCCTAGGTGAGGCTGAAACATAAGGGACATCCGCCTGTTATTGCAACGACGGTATCTCAGTAAGCGCACCTATATAAAAAAGAAAACAACGAAACAAAGAATTATTAAAGATAGTGCAATTCTGAGGACGTCTGCTGTCTATTCTCAAGAATTGTTTAATTACAAATATTTGATGGCAAGTGGCCTGTGGCCTGTTGTTTGGGCGAGACACATGTGAGGTCTACCTTATAATAAATAATCTGTACATATTTATTTATTGGAGATGAAAAGAAAAATAAATTAAGTTAAATATACTTTGAGCATTATTTCATTCACTTTGTACCAAACTTTGCATCGAATCCTGGTTTATTTAATTAACATTTTCACAACGTGGGTATATAAATTATCAATTAATTAACTAGACGATTACTACACTACTAGAAAAAAAGGCCATATACAGTAAGTATGAATTTCTTTGAATTTCACCAGGGGAGAGAGGTAGTTAAATAAAAATACGGGCTTCTTTTAATAATTATCTACAAGACCGGGGGGTGGGAGGTTACAATACTGATTATGCCTGTAACGTCAAGATCACGTGGGCCAGTTTCTGGTATGACGACATCAAGCCCGCGAAATTTAAATAAGAGGGTGGTTTTACAGTTAAGGGTTGATGTTAAAAAATAATAGGGTGTTATGAGCGGTAAATCTAGACCTGCTACACTCAAATATCAATTTAAAAAAGTGCTAAAATTGTCCATTCTAATTAATTTTATTTAAGATTAAAATGAGCAAAAATATATTTTTGATTCAATTGCGTTGCCAGTTTTAAAAAGATTTTATAACTAAGCATACCGATATATAGATAAATGAAAAGGTTTCTCAAAAATTTATAATTATACAGGGTATTTAATTTAAAGAATATTAGATTATAAACTTGCGCATTTTGCTTTTTTTTTTTAGCGGGAATTACAATTTCATTTACGGATACCCTAAAAAACTTATGACCCAGCATCAGTCTTTAGTGAAAACCGCATCGAAATATTTTAATTGGTTTGGAAGATACAAGTTCTCAAAACGTATAAAAATATAGTGAGACACTCGATATATAAAAATATTATCTTGCAACTGGTTTTTTTAGTGCTTTTACTGAAAGACTAAGTATGAACAGAGTATGAGGGTCGAAAAAATAAGAAAGATAAAAAAATAAAATAAAATAACACAATTCTGAAGTTAAGAATCAACAGCTGTGAGCTGATGACACAATTTCTGAATTTAGTTATAGAATGAGGTTACCACTGCATTGCACTAAAGTTCTGTCTTGTCAGTAGTACCACATTAAAAAAGAGTTATTATGGCGGCCAGCATGTTGGGGTCTCATTTTTTCACGATGCTATATCTAAGGTTTCTAAGATTCCTCACGCTCCTCTAACAAATTTTTGGATACGCCACTGGTAAAAATAACTATAAAGTCTTAATTTTCCCGAAATGCAAATTTTACAAGTACATCAATGTACATCAATACAATTTACCATTGCATTATAAATAAAAATAACTTAATAACTTATAGTATTCACTTACCGGATAATATTGTAAAATACAGAAATAAAGTGTCGGGTTTCTTGTCAGCAGTTTGAGGCTCAAATTCCCCTTCTTTGGTAGCCACATATTTAACTTCTTGTAGTTTAGGAGAACCACTTTGTTTTTCCATATCGACCATAACGAATTCAAATAGTTTTTGTTGTGATATAGGTACATACATTTCGCTGAACCATCAAATTAAATGTCAATTACATTGTTATAATATGTTAGCATTTTTTTAATAATATCTACGTAAAATAATGCTCAGGAAATAAACGAAAAAAATATGTAAATAAATGGTAAACTTTTTAATAACTTTTTTTAATTTCAAAATTCTCTACTAAAAATTGGAACTTAATTTTTTACGAACATGCGAAAAATGCTACCTTTCCATACGCATTTTAGTTTAGAAAAAAGTACTTTTTTGCATTAGGTAGTTCTAAAAAGTGTTTTTTCGACGACCACTACAGAAAATTATAAATTCCGAATTGTTTTTTAAGGGTCAAAGAGGCAATTCCGTACACATTCATAATTAGTGTGGAAATATTCCACACTGTTTAGTGCATCGAATAAATTGTAGTATAACCTTTAGTATGAATGAAAAAACACAATATTATATTTTAAGGACATATCTATTTAACTAAATATTTCGTCGAATACTACAAAATTCAGTTAATTTAGAAAAAAACTTAAAATAATTTATAATTTATGTAATGTTGGTTGCCTATATAAAGGGGATAATACAACAAAAATTTAAATCGAGTTACCCGATTTAAAATATTGACATTTCAAATCTTGACATTTAATTTATTTTAATTCGATACTTTTGAAAACTATAAATAATAAAATGGACAGTGATAGTAATAGTAGTGATAATAATTATAATACTCCACCACATATTAAAGAAATAGCGAATAACATTACAGAAGACTTATTGCCTCAAACATCGGCGAAAAAATACAACTAAGCTTATTCAAGATTTATGGATTGGCGACTACAAAATAAGGTGAACTCCTTTTCAGAAACTATTTTATTGGCTTATTTTGGAAATCAATCGAAATCTTTTAAATCTTCTACATTATGGTCAATTTACTCGATGTTGAGAACTACATTGTCAATAAGGCAAAATGTAGATATCTCACACTATCAAAAATTGCGCTCGTTTCAGAAAAGAAAGTCTGAAGGATATGTAGCAAAAAAGTCAAAAATACTTACACCTGAACAAATCAACCAATTTTTAAATGAAACTCCCGATGATGTTTATCTACTTATAAAGGTAAATACTTAATAATATGAGAGATTAATATTTTTTCATGTTAAATTTTATTTTATAGACATTTCTAATTTTGGGAATAATGGGAGCATGTAGAAGAGAAGAATTAAAAAAATTTAAAATATGTGACGTACAAGACATGGGCTCTGCTCTTTTAGTCAATATAACAAAGACAAAAACTAAAGTTCCTAGAAAGTTTACGGTTATTGGCGATTTTTATGCAATATTTAAAAAATATAACACTCTTCGTCCTTCAAATATACCTCACGATTATTTTTTTACGAATTATCAAAAGGGCAAGCGCACAGTGCAACCAGTAGGATTCAATAAATTTGGAAATATAGCACAACAAATTGCTGAATATTTAAAGTTACAGATCACAAAAATTATACAAGCCACTGTTTTCGCCGTTCGTCCGCAATAATTCTAGTTAATTCTGGAGCAAATATAACAAAGCTTAAAAGACACGGTGGATGGAAGTCAACTACAACCGCGGAAGGATACATCGATGACAGTTTATCACATAAAATGGATATGGCAAATTCAATTCTACATTCTGTAGAAAATAGGAGTGAAGAACCTGAAGCTTCTACTAGCAGAATATCTATTTCAGAAACAACATATGAAAAAACCATCCAAGGTCATGATTTACCACCTCTTAATATTTCAAACTGTAATGTTACAGATTACATCAATAATGCGTATGAGTCGGAGTATCGCAAATGTAAAAAGTACAGTGTTTTTATGAAAATTAAGCTATGTTTTTAGCAGTATTAGATGACTATTTCTACCAAGCACACCCAACGATATTGGTATTCCACAGTTCACTGTCTTTTCCTCACACCTCTAGTATAAATGATTTGACATAACGAAACTAACAATAATTATAATTAATGTAATGGCTTGTGCCAAAACTGTAAAAAAATTCTAAAACTAAACAGTAATAAGTGTTTCGTGAATTCTAAATAAAATAATTCTTACATAAAAGTGTAAAAGGAAATGTAATTTATCTCCCTATTTTCTTCTGTAATTTCTTATTATGTTTTATTTCTATAACTAAACCAACTACTAAGGTGAAACATTTTGATATATGATTTTATTTTTGTGTCCTATGCGTACACTTTAATATACAAAACACCTGGAACATTCTTTAAATAATTGTAGTCGTAGAAAAAATTGTGTACATAACTCGTTGGAAAGTGTATTTTATGCACTTGCTAAATATTTTTTACTTAACTTCAGTATACCTCTTACTACTAGAACTATTTTTATCACTGGAAAAAAGGTGACGTGTTTTCGTATGTTCTGACGCATTTTCGGCTTCAAACCATCGGACGCCCCCTCTAAATATATATACAAATTTTGCTTAGAATTGCTAACCCTACAATTCTCTATCCGTGTTTGCTGACTGGGAAAATAAATACCGAAAATCGTCACTGTCTCCTGGACTATACAGTTAGTAGATGATGGTGATGACTTCACAACAAATAACTTTTATCAATGGCTAGTTGGGGATGTGGTTTGGGTAACAACTTAAGGGTGGCCCATATGGATTGGAGAAAGACATAAAGGTTTTGTACACTTAAATAGTTTTAGGAATTTTAGTTCACTGCAAAATTCCCCATTTTAATGCAATAAAAAATAAACTATTTAAGTATATAATTTTATTTAAGTCAATACGTACAAATATTAAGTAACAGCACTATTAATTGTATAAGGACGTTTGACAAACTGTTCGATTTACTAAATTCTCGAAATCTCTTTAGATTTTAAAGAAAAATACTTTTGTTTCAAAAAACGGAGACTTTACGGATTCCTGAAATAAAAGCTGCAATAGATAATATAAAGAAACTTAAAACCTTAGACAGTAGTTATGTTATTCAGACACCGAAGAAGAGTACTGGTTTTCTAGAATTTATTTTATCAAGTTTGTAATTGGTTTATATGAGAAATATGTAAACTTTCTATTAATATATAAACTTAGTGATTACTTAGAGCTATTGTTCTGCAGTATAAGTTATAATAGTATTAGTTTAATTGTGTGGTGTATTTACATTTTATTTCTAAAGCTAGGTATATTCTTTATCTGTAAAATTTTTCCATTCATACAGGCTACGATTACTTCTGTACCATGACATTAAAAATCTTTATGGCTATTGTATTCTTCAGGATCCCATCAACATTTTACAAACGAAACTAAAAAGTACAACAATACCTATAGTTTATTACTACTTTCTTACTAAATATAACCAAGAGAAACTGCAGAAGAGTAAAAATTCTTGTATAACATTTACTTGTAATTTTTCTTATAGAAATCATGTTTCTCCATACATTCGCAGGGTAAATGAATATAAAATTCAGGAAAGGGTAAAATATTTATTTTTTATTTTTTTATATAAAATTTTAAAGTTTTAAATTCCACAATATTTACATAATGTCTTACTAAGAAGATCAAGTTTACACAATGTAAATTTAAGAGTCAACACTTTTACAACACCAATAATAACAATATTAATAATAACTTTATTGTCCATAAGAATAAAATACATGAAATAGTACAAATCGAAAGAAAAATATTACATAAATAATAAAAATACAGAAATAGAGTTGCACTAAAAATATAAATAAAACAATCAAAACGTGAAATCCAAATATTCTTTGACAGAATAAAAACAGTTATCCATCAATAGCTTCTTTACTTTACTTCTAAATATATTCAAATTTCTATTAATTTTACATTATTCAAAAGTTTATTACATACCAGGATACCCATGTATTGAGGTTATGAGATGGTGTGTATCATTCAATCACATCGAGTACGAGTCAAATAATTATGATAACAGTTATTTGTTCAAAAATGTTCTAAGTTTGATCTGACGTACATTTAAAGTTCTAAAATATAAATAAGAGGAAGTGGCAAAATTCGTAATTCCTTAAATGTTTCTCTACATGGCAGTCTATAACTTAATGGCTTCGTTATAATCCAACGTAAAACATAATACGTCATTTTAAAATAATAGTTGACAGTTGACTATTTTTATTTTGAAAAGCCTTTGATTGTATCACGTGATATATTAAATTTATAATTTTTCAAATATTCTTGAATTTCCGCAATACTTTTACCCCTTGTTTCCGGTAGCATGACATACAATACGATAGCTCCAATGAAACAAAATAGGCTAAGCAACCAAAAGCTCCAATGAAGTCCAGCATAATCGGCCAAAAGTGGAAATCCAGACGTCACAATGAAAGAGAAAATACTCACCACTGTTATCAAAATCGATACCGCCACAGCTCTGAACTCTGACGTGAAGAGTTCGCTCATTATTGTATTTGGAAGAGTACCTAATCCGGAAGAATAAAAAGCAAAGTAAGCAACAACTGATATAACTGGTAGTAGTTTGATATATGGTATAATTGGCGAGTTGATATATTTAAGGTAAAAGAACACACCAATTAGCAATTGCGATAATGCACAACCTAATGTAGAAAATAACAAAATAGTTTTCCTACCAAATTTTTCTACAACCATTGTAGTTATAAATACAGTGCCAATTTTTATTACACCCACAATAATGGCCACCAGGTTTCCAGATAAGCCAGTGTCAGCAGCGTTGAATATGGGCCCTAAAAAGGCCAGCAGCATTGGTGCGCCGCTGCCCAATTGTACCATTGAAGGGATCAATGCCAACCCTAACCCCACTCTACTCTCTTTCGTTTTAAACAGTGAGGAAATCGTAGCATTTTTAACGGTTACCCTCTGTTTTAAACTGAATTCTATTTCGTCAAAATCTATTTGTATTTCTTTGCTGTTTTTGTTAGATCTAAGTTTTCGCAAGGCTTGTAAACATTCGTTGAATCGTCCTTTTGATAATAAATATACAGGAGTATCGACGGTAAAAATAAAGAATATTACCAAAAGAATTATAGGTATACAGTTGACTAATGTGAAGATTCTAACACTGAGCATTGGGCCCAATAGATAGCTATAGAGGCATCCTAATGGAAGAAACAACCCGTAGAAACATCCGAATTTTGCTCTGTTATGACTTTCGCACATTTCAAAGATGTAAATAACTAAAATAGTCATACTACCGTTAAAAAGGGACGTGAAAATACATCTTAAAATTATTATATAATTTATACGTTTACTGAAAGCGATGCCAACATTGCATAAAATCATACATGCCGCAGACAATTGTATCATCCTTTTCCTGCCGAAAACATCAGACATGAAAGGAGCTGCTAGGATTCCAGAAAGGCTTACTAAAGCCGGTAAACCCACCATCATAGAGATTTGCATTGTAGTAGCTGGTTCTGCAAGAGGATTTATACTTGTGTCATTAGATTTGAATTTAGATATCACTGGGGATGGCCATGTAATCGATGCAGCGCCACCCATAGCAACTAAATTTACTAAAAAAAAAGAAATAATTTGTTAAGATCATTAAATTGTATATATTAACCTTCTATTTGCAAATTATAAGAAAAATAAATTTATTTCATAAATATTACAAAACTCGAGTTAGGTATTTCATTGAAACTACTATAATTATCAAAATGGGACTGTATTACATTATTACTTTTTTTTGATACTATACGGGGCAGTGTAAAAGTCTGACCTCATGGTATTTTAGGGTAAGGTATTAGTAATGTGATCTTTTTCAGTTTTCTTAAAAAGAGGAAAAAGCTTCTTTCTGATATTAGTCGACCTGCGTTGCCATTTAAAAAATTCGAGATGGTGGCGTTACGCTAAACGCTGACGTGACATGTCCTCTGTAAAATGCAAAATAATACAATCCCATTCATTATCCTACAATTTCATAATTATAAATGCATTCCTTTCAAAGAAAATACTTTTTCGTTACCATATTATATTGAATACTCAAGAATAATGTATTCGGTTAAAGGGGGTATATATTTTAATAATCACCAGATGGCGTTCCTGTAATGTGAGGTCTAAGGAACGACCTGTCAAAAAACTTTGTTATTTTAAACTGTTAATAATCTAATTCCAGCTAGCACAAAAGCATCCCATCTACGTTAATAAGCTGAAGTTTTAGGCTCTTTAAGCTCGCATGAAATGTACTTTTAATGTAACCCTAATATCCCTGCAACTGCCGAATGTCCGCAATGACAAGACTTTTATAGCACATCTCGCAGGGGTTACAAAGTGAAGTTCGTAGTGGTTTTAAAACACAAGTGCTACGCCACTGGTAAGTTATTTGCGCGAAGTGAGGGAAAGCGAGCGGGGTCGGGCGATCGAACACCGGCAGTCGGTAGCATAAATAAATTAATAAACAAGATAAATCGTTTAAATGCACGGCACTGGTAACAAGTGTTTAGGTGTTTAGTTCCTCAGCATACTACTTGGAGCCACCATCGGAATAAGATGAAAGCGATGTTGCCAGTTTCCATAAACTTCCATTAGATTAGAATTATTTCAAACATATTATGTTGTTTTTTTGTCAAGCTCGATACCATCCATACTATTGCATACTATTGATGGGATATTTTAAAGAGAGGTTTGACAACCTTGTAAAAATGAAAAACGGAATGACGGCGGAAAGCGAAATGGGCAAATTACAACAATATAAGTAAATAAAAGTTATTTTATGATGTAAGCCGAGAATACCGATCAAGGAGAAGCAAAGACATTACAACTAAGAGACCAAATTGTTTACATTTTTATGTGGCAAATCATTATTCTTACCAGATTCTCGTTTATTGCGTCTTTGCCGAATTTATCAGTCTGTCAAAATTATTTGGAGAAATTACTTTCGAAAAATAAATCTATTAAAAGTCATTTGGTCGCTAGGGATAAGTGATTATCGAAATAAATTATCGATCATTGAAAATAATCGATTATTTTCCATCAATCGATTATTTTCAAACAATATATATTTTGTCATTTCCTTTAAAATCGACTACTTGATTATCTTTGAAAAATCAAAAATAATCAATTAATTAAAAAGCCAATTAACCGATAAATCAGTGTTTACAAAATATAATATAAATAGAATTATCGTTTATTTTAAATAATCGATTATTTTTAAATAAACCATTTTTTTCGTCCATGGAAACAGATTATTCGATAATCTTTGAAAAATCGAAAATAATCGATTAATCAAAAATAATCGATTAATCGAAAATAATCGATTAATCAAAAATAATCTATTAATTAAAAAGTCGATTAACTGATAAATCGATTTAAAAAAAAAACAGAATGATCGATTATTTTAAATAATTGATTATTTTCGATCAATCGATTATTATCAATAATCTATTTTTATTGTATTTCCTTTAAAATCGTTAATTCGATTATCTTTGAAATACCGAAAATAATCGATAATTCCAAAATAATCGCCTAATCGAAAATAATCAATTAATTAAGAAGCCGATTCTATGATAAATCGATTATTACCAATAATCTATTTTATTGTATTTCAAAAATAATCGATTAACTAAAAAGTCGATTAACTGACAAATCGATTTAAAAAAAAAAACAGAATGATCGATTATTTTAAATAATCGATTATTTTCGATCAATCGATTATTATCAATTATCTATTTTTATTGTATTTCCTTTAAAATCGATAATTCGATTATCTTTGAAATACCAAAAATAATCAATAATTCCAAAATAATCGCCTAATCGAAAATAACCAATTAATTAAGAAGTTGATTCTATGATAAATCGATTTTCCAAAAAATAAAACGAATTATCTATTATTTTCTAATAATCCTTTTTTCATATTTCCTTTGAAATTGATTATTCGATTATCAAAAATAATTGATTATTAAAAAGCTGATTATCCAATAAATCGATAATTTTAAAAAAATAACAAAAATATCGATTATCGATATATTATCGAAAATAATCAAATAATTAAAAAACCGATTAAACGATAAATCGATTATTTTGAATAAATCTACTTTTTTTGTATTTCCTTTAAAATCGATTAATACATTATCTTAAAAAAAAACGAAAATAATTTATTAAAAACAGCGGATAAATCGATTTTCATTAAAAAATATCAGAATTATCGATAAATCGATTATTTTTGTAACCCCTATCGGTCGCTTGCTTTTATCTGAGCATTTAGCTCCAAAATTTAGAGATTCGGATTTTTTGATCCAGTTATCTTTGAAATCGCATTCGATTGTATAATAAATTAATATTGCTAAATTTTGGATTTTTTTTAGTAAACGAAAATTATGTTCGAGTTGTTTAGGGGTTTGTAATGTAACATTTTATTAACGTGACTAAGGGTCGATTCCACCGTTGTGTTAAACGAAGTTTAAAATGACATTTTTACATTAACACTGTCATTTTAATCTCCGTTTAACACAACGGTGGAATCGGACCTAACTCCTGTAACTTTAGTATTTTTTTGGGCTTATACTAGATTACTTTGTTTTAAGACTGAAAATTCAATGTCACTTTCGATTTGACCGCAAATAAGATGAACCTTGAAATTTTAAGTAGGTCATCCTGTATTTTATCTAATATTCTTATAAAAATACCTTATAAAAATAAAATTTAGCTAGCAACTATGATTCTTTACCTCTTATTTATCTACCAAAAAGGGCTAAAAACTACCTTTAGAAAACATTCTTATAAAACTACTTTTTAAATACAAAATTTCGTTAGCAATAATGCCTATTTACTATTTATTTAAATTAAATGTTCAAAATTTTACCCTTTTGTAAATTTATGTAATATGAAATCTGAGTTTGTGATGCTTAATATTTATTGAAACCCCTAAATGCGGATCTGAAGTATTCAGCCCAGAGAATCATGGCGCTTTATGTCAAAACGTTAATAAATATTTACCGCTGAAAACGAATATATTCATAACAGTAGTACTTGTATTACAAGTACATACAATTTTTCAAGATACATCGTGACATTTTGAACTTTAAATTGAATAACTAGAACACTTTAAATTGCTAAAATACCAACAAATAAATCAAAAAACAGCTGTCAATGGTGATTAAACTCAGGTGGAGGTGATCGCTGAATGGAAATCGGAGCAATTCGGGTGGCGTCGTGCAACAATGATTTTCAATTGGTGGGTTACTTTGGCTTAAAATAGACAACATGCGCAGTGTGCAATGTTACATCTTCGGTCTCTTTAATCTAAGCCCCTTACTAACAAAAAAAGAATCATATAAATCAGACAAGGTGGTAAAGTATTATCGCAAAACATACATAAAAAATGAAGAGTTTGAGGATTTTCTCATGGACCCAATTATTAGATTTTGACCAAATTTATATAAGACCACCCCTGAAGTAGCCCCTTTCTAACAAAAAAAGAATTATTGAAATCGGACACCGTGTTAAAGAATTATCGCTGAACATACATAAAAAAAAATATCGCGACGAATTGATAACCTCCTCCTTTTTTGAAGTAGGTTAAAATTGATTTACCTATTGAGCACCTATACATATTTTTTATTACTTTTAGGTTTTCGCAAGATCCTGAGAAAAGAAAACTTTGGTTTTCTCTAATAGGAATCCTTGAAATCAGCCCCTTCGTAAAAACCCAGAGTTGTGTTTATAACACTGTTTTCCTGAAAATGTTCTGGTACTAGATATATTAGAAAAGATGCAAACTCCAGACGGTGTGAGGGCTTTCTATTTTTGGATTACTTATCCAACAGGTAAAAATACAAAATATTAATTTTTTGTTTACCTCTAAACATTATTTATTACCTATATGTATGTATATCTAATGTATGGGTTTTTAGTTCTGATTCAACTGTTTTTGGAACATCACCTGCTGCAAAAAGAAACGTTGCAGTAAGTTATAACATTAATAACTAAGCATAAAAAAATTAAATGAAATTTTAGTTAATAAAATTAAAGTATTTTATATATTTAAAACATTATTTTAAAAATTTTTACAGTTTTTTTTACGATATTTTTTGCCATACCATGTTTTTTGTAATTATTAATTAAAAAATTATATATTTTTAGAACAGTGTTTTATTTAGATACCCCTACCTACTTAATGTTAATTTAAAATTTTAAATAATTTTGGTTAACATCATACTAGGCAAATATATAGTAAATGACAATAAACTATAAACCAATAAATATTAAAAATCGAAAGGTAACTTGAATTCGCTTGTATTTGAATTTACTTGTACTTGAATTTACCTACATGAAAAATCAGCAAGTATCATGCAAAACTATTGTCATATACTCTGATAGCCAAGCAGCTCTAAAGGCAATTCTCTCACCAGAAATCAAATCACGACTGGTGAAAGACTGTCTAGAAGACATGACAGAGCTAAGTAGTTAAAATAAGGTGACCTTTGCCTAAGTTCCAGGCCATGAGGGATATCAGGGCAACGAAAAGGCCGACGAATTAGCCCGAGGAGGCTCAGATAAGGCCATGACAGGCCCCGGACCCTTCTGTGGAGTTGCTAAGGCATTGTGCAAGGCATCCATTAAACAATGGTTGCAAACAGAGTCTCAGGAATGGTGGAACAACTATCCAAGACTAAGACAGGCCAAACAGTTCGTCAAGGAACCATCGACCAAGTTCATGAAAGACCTACTGGATCAAAAGCGTCAAATCGTTAGGATAACAGTAGGCCTTCTTACTGGACACTGTCGCCTCAAAAGGCACATGAGTGTCATAAATCCAGCAAAAGAAGCAACTTTGTGAAGGTTCTGTGAAGAAGAAGAGGAAACAATATTCCACGTCCTGTGCCAATGTGAATGCCTGGCTGGATCGAGGTTTCTAACATTGGGCGAAGAAAAGCCAATTGCATAAAACTACATGCGAGAGCCACTGTCAAAGCTACTAAGACTAATAAAAAAGACCAGGCTAGACGACATACTCTAAAACAAACAGGAGTTCCACAATAGATCTGAAAAGGTCGCGGTTGACAAGGACAAATAACGTCCAACTTATAATCTAATCTAATCTACCTACATGAAAAAATCATCATAATTATATTACTAAAAAATATACCTACATATTTACGTATTTTTTTAATATACTACTCTAACAATACTGGTAATTTTAAAACTCTACGCCACTGGCGAGCATATTATGGACACTGTTTACAACGTTGCCAGCCGGTCATAAGAGATCTGTCTTTCTCTCTTCCACTCACTAACAATTTTAAAACAATAACAGTCCGCAATTGTATGGGATTTGTGAATGAAACATTTTGTCTATATGTTGTAATGTCTTTGAGGAGAAGCGACAGTAGCTGTCGGTGCCTTTGATATCGGATGTACCTTTTTCACAGTATGACTTTGATTGATACACAACTTAGCACGCTGAGAAAACATGTTTATTTTCTACACTGATGAAAGAAAAAATAAAATCCCCGGAACCTCATGGCTACGGCTATGGCTACCTACGCCTTTTCTAGAAATCAAGGTGGCTTCACCAAGGAGGATATGACTGTACATATTTTGGAAGTCACACTTCTGGTGATTGCCACAACTTACCACTAACTAGAGTTAAGTATTAACCCTAATATTAACACAAATGCACCCTAACAACCTGATGTCATGAACAGTCAATAATATTGATGCCAAATAACAGGACAGCAAATATTCCCTTAATATTTCCAGTAAATTATTCAGCCAAATTCGTACCATGGACCAGAATTGGCTACCGAACCGTCCAAACTAGAACGACAGTTTCTCAAGAAAAAAGAAGAGAACCACAAATTTATCGATAACTTAAAATAACAGCCTGGTCAAAACAAATACTTGAAATAATGTAATAACAAGATGAAAGCAATGAAAACTCATTCGATTAAATAGAACATACTTCCAGGAAATTATACTATATTTTTCGACCTATAAAGCAATCAGAATCTTTAAAAACAAGGTAAAACAGCACATAAAATTGCAACGATGATTAAAAGTTTTATTCAAAACAAAGCAATTGCCTTATTAAAAGTTACACGCTTTGTACTAAGAATATGTTTTCAGTACAGTATACTTTAAATTACCGAAGGTTCTTATTCAAGACAAATCAGTGCTTTATTAAAAGTTACTATCTTTATACTAAGAATGTGTTTTAAATGCCATAACTATTTAATTATTCTAAAACTAAAATCCACAAACTTACATTATTTATATAAGAATGTGTTTTAAATGCCATAACTGTTTAATTCATTTAAAACTAAAATCAACATGTAACAATTTTTGAAGCAGATTATGGAGATGAACGTAGCATTATTATTACAGATGTTTTATCTATAAATTCTTTAGATTATTGTGACATAAGTATACCAGAAAAAAATGCTCATAGGATAAAATATCCAGGAAAAAAAATACAACCATTATAAAGAATAATTTATAATTATTGCAAGTTTAATATCATTTGCATACGAATTTGGTAGAAGATCAAAATCAAATCAAAATCAAAAATATTTATTCACAGAAATTACAATAAATATAAAGTGCAGTGTCTTATTGGTAACTGCAAATAAACGCATACTCTTGCGAAGCATCAAATGCTTGTTTGCAAGGGAAATGCTATAAATACTTATAAAATATACTATACTAAAAGTAAATGAAAAAATTTAAAATATAGATGTTAATAAAATATACAATATTAAAAGACAAATAAAAGGAAACACAAAATATAATTTTTAACATGAGAAAAACATTGAGTTTCTTATTTATTAAAAAATTTCAATGACAATTTGACTTGAATAGAATAGATAGAAACATTGCTATTAGCTACTTTCAACCAGGTTATGTATGACCTTTCTAGTCGTACTCTGTACGTATTTTTTTAATGTCGTTTTTAATCTATTTATAGAAGGTTCAGATTTATTTTTTTCAGGTACAGAGCGTTATATAATTTAGGTCCAAAAAAAAAGAAACTTTTTTGTCCAATAGATTTTTTTTGTTATTATTTTTAAGTAAGTATTCCTGTTTCTTATCATATGTTCGTGAGTTCGAATTTGCAAATTTGATCTGAGTTTATGTTAAGATTAAGATTAAGATTTAATTAGGACTATGGGCCATGTGGCCTCCCCCACCTCGATCTTTTCAGATCTATTGTGGATATCCTTTAATAATTGTTTAGAGTACCTTGTCTAATTCGATCTTTTGTAAAAGACTCCATAGACTGGGAAGTAGTTCTCCGGTATAGCTAGTTGCCCTTGGTTTTTTTTCTTCTCCAAGTGTAACGAATCTCTGTTTTACTAGACCTTCGCAGTAGCACAATACGTGTTCTGCCGTTTCCTCATCTTCTTGACAGAATCGGCACAAGGCCTTTTCTGTCAGACCGATATTAAACATATGTTTGTTAAGCCTACAATGCCCTGTAATAGACCTACTAGTATTCTAGTATTTTTCCTATTAAGGCTTAGTAGATGCTCTGTGAGTTTAGACGATGGTCCTTTTAAGAACTTTTTGGCCTTTCTCTGTCCTGGTGAGTTTTTTCACCACTCCTGAGATTTTTTAAACATCACTGCTTTGTGCATGTTCTGATAGTTGTTTTTGTTACACCACAGAAGGGTTCTGGGCCAATAAGAGCATTTGAGGCTCCTTCTCGGGCTAGTAAATCAGCCTCTGCATTGCCCTTGTGTCCCCTGTGGCCTGGTACTCAGGCTAAGGTTAGTCTGTTTTGACTACCCAGCTCTGTTAGGGCTTCCAAACAGTCCCACATAAGCTTTGAGTGTACCTGCATGGAACTGAGTGTTTTTAACGTCGCTTGACTGTCTGAGTATATGACAATGGTTTTTCCATTTACCTTCTGTCTTAATACTTCTTTTGCGCAGTGATGTATTGCTGCTATTTCTGCCTGGAATACTGTCGCATGTTTACCTAAGCTCAGTGAGATTCCTGTTTTTGGCTTGGTACTATATATACCTACTCCTGAACCTTCATGGGTTTTGGAGCCGTCTGTATACCAGGTGAGATCTGCATGAATAGGAGGTCCTTCCGTCCCCGCTTCCCTGTCTGGTATACTTACTTTATATTGCTTTTGAAAGCTATACTTTGGAAGCATTTAGTCTGAAGGCATTCCCATTATTTGGTCGTTCTCCAACTCTTTATATAGCTCGCTGTAGTCGCGTCCATGCAAACTGCTTATGGGCGATGAACCGTTGTGCGGTCTGTATATGATAGACCTGGCTTCGCCTTGAATGAATATATGTAGTGGTGTTAGGTTTAGCATTACTTCTGAGTATATGTTGTTTTATTATAATATTTATGAAGTATAATTGTCGACCATCGAATATCTTTGTTTCAGCATAGAGTAACTCGCTAGAATATCTTCTGGTTTTGTTAAGAAGAATTTTTAAAAATCTTTTTTGCGAAATCTCGAGAATGTTGTAGTACACGGAAAAAAATGTGACTAGAAAATTTTACTACAATGTTGTAGTAGTAGACTTGTAGAAAAATACTTAACAATTTGTAGAAAATTTTACTACAATTTATAGTTAAAAACTATTCATTATTGTAGCAATTGAATTGTCGAATAAAATGCTACAACAATAGGAAAGAATTCCACAATGTTTAGTATATTTTACTATTGTTTGTAGAAGTAGAAATTTATTACAATTATCGTAATTACTACTACTAACTTCTGAAAAAATTTGCACAAATATTAATAATTATCTCTACAAAAAATAGTAAATTTCTCTACAAAAAATAGTAATAATTTACATCCCTTCTTATGAAAAATATTCAATTTTGTTCAAAAATATTCTATAATATTGTAGAAATTCTAAGTCATGTGAACATAACAGAATTCTGCTATTGGCCAACGTTTTCTGACGTCGATCATAAATGGCCAGACAGCAGTAGCCGTTCGCCATGTTCACATAACAAAGCATGGTACATATATGAGTACCTATAACACATTATTATATTATAAGCACCGATGCGTTTGAGAAAATTTTAATAATAAATTCTATTGGTGGTAAGTACATTTATTATTGTTTTTGAATAATTTACCTTTAGATAACTAATTTAAATAACCTTAGTAGATTATTTTAGAAAAAATAGTTGTGGCCAACCATCGAATGTTGTGCCCAACGATCGAATTTTGTGCCAAATTCAATGATGTTTTTTGTCTTCATTGTGACATACCTACTTTCTCATTTTTGTTAGTTATCTGACTTAGTCATTTAATATCCAAATCAGTGTAAAGGTGATAAATATCCCCGTTTTAAGGGTATGAACAGTTCAATTGTTATTAATTTTTATTTCATATTTTTCAGGTGCAGAAAAGCCAACTGAGACTGAGGGTGCTATTATTACTGTTATTTATTACATAATGTAATTAAGACTTTGTATCTTTTATATTAAAACTATAAATTGAATATTTTATTAAGGAACATTTTTTTCTAGGTTGTAATTATAATAATTATGGAATACTACTACAAGTTTTATTAAAAATTACTACAATTTGTATGAATTTTTACTATTTGTTGTGTAAAATTTTCGTATTTATTTTCATAAAACGCAATACATTTTTAATATAAATTCATACAATGAATAGCAAAAATTATAACAATTTGTAGAACAATTCTTATGATGCATTTGGATATTTTTACTAAATATTGCAGATAATAACTCTACAATACATTCTCCACAAATATTTGGAAATTTTTACTACAAATTGTCCCTGTCCCTATATGTACTATTTATTGTAGAGAAAAAATCTATAATTGTAGAAATTTCTTCTACAATTTTTTTTCCGTGTAGGTGCGAGCAACTCCTCCCCAACTGACTAATCCGTATGTAAGGTGAGTTTCTACTAAACTTCGGTAAACCATTAGTTTTTGTTCATATTGCAGATAGTATGAAATTTGTTTAAAGTATAATATACCCCTTAGCTTTTGAGTCAAATAATTTATATGACTATCCCACCTAAGATGTGAGTCTATCATAACACCTAAATATTTTATGTTTTTGGCCGGTTGTATCTTGGTATTTTTTTGTACATTTATTGTGTAGGTTGAAAGGTCTGGCTTTAGGGATGTAAAAGGTAAATAGACAGTTTTTTTGTAGTTAATAGATAAAAATCTGTAGTCAAAGCACTGTTTTATACATTTAAAGTCATTTTCAATTTTTATCTTCAAATCGTACCAGTTTTTATCCTTGTATATTAAAACTGTTATCGTCTGCAAAACTAGTGATTTGGTTCTTACTTTTAACCATAAATAAATTATTTAAATATATTGTAAATAAAATAGGCCCCAATACCGTACCTTGAGGTACACCACACACAACTATTTATTCTCTACTACATTTATCACCCACTTTTACTATTTGAGGACGGTTTGTCAGATACGATTGATAGACATTATTTGATATACCCCTTATGCCTATATCTTCTAGGGTTTCTAGGAGAAGAGCATGGTTTACTCTGTCGAAAGCTTTCGCTTGGTCTAAGAATACTGCGATTGTTGGTAAATTATCGTCTACATTTTTATATAAGGTATTTATTACTTCCAGTAGAGCGTCATCTGTCGATTTGCCTATTTAAAAACCAAATTGGGACTTTGATAATAGCTGATGTTTATCTATGAAATTATTTAGTCTTACTTTAACAATTTTTTCTATTATCTTAAATAAACAAGATATTAATGATATCGGTCTATAATTTGTCATTTCATCTTTTTCTCCAATCTTATAGATAGATCTGACAATTGAAGTTTTACATGCTGAAGGGAAATGTCCAATTGCTAACGATTTATTTATTATAATCATTAACGGATACGCAATATATTCAGAGATGTGTGTTTATTCGTTTTAGCTTTTATTCCATCCCGACCCGGTGCTTTTCTGTTTTTTAGTTCACGAATTACATTTTTTATCTCAGTAGTATTTGTGGGTGTAAAAAAGATGGAATCACAATTTACAGATTTGTTTTCTTTGTAATATCTTGGTTTTTCTATAGAATCTGCTAAGTTTCGTCCTATGTTTATAAAGAAGAAAAGTTGGGTAAATGGGTAAATGACTCTAAAAATCCAATTTTTTTTAAATTGTCCGCCAAAATCGATTAGAATTATGATGCGCGCCGAGACTTGGGACTTAAATCAATAACATTCAAACAAACATTTGGAGTTCCGCAAGGCATGGTTTTGGGACCTTTATTATTTTTGCTTTTTAATAGTGATATTGTTTGTAATTTAAGCATCTCAGATCTATTCTTTGGCGATTACTTAAATTTCT
This sequence comes from Psylliodes chrysocephalus, assembly GCA_927349885.1. Lineage (NCBI taxonomy): Eukaryota > Metazoa > Arthropoda > Insecta > Coleoptera > Chrysomelidae > Psylliodes > Psylliodes chrysocephalus. Next base: position 31,978,760 of record OV651818.1, on the reverse strand, counting down.
TTGTAAAATCTTTACTTCAATAGAATCTACTTCCTAAATAGTATGGTGCTATTTGTAACAAAACTGCTCTAGAAATGAATTCTGTAGGGTACCAAGTGTCACAAGCTGAATGGTTAGTGAATTGAAAACTAATATTTTCTAGATTCTAAAACAGGAGGTTATCCAAAATTAGACCGTGCAGAAGGGTACTATTTTCAAAAAACGAGATATTAGTAGTCCAATTAAATAACGAAAAGAAGCCCCTTCGAACTTACATTAATTTGTAATTGGATGAAACAAAGTGGACTTATGTACTTTGATGTGGTCTTTCCAAAAAAAAAGCAAAAAAAGATGTAGCTGTTGTTCAATTTTTGTTAAATTAGGAAAAACCGGGTTTTCCGGAATTTTCCATGGTAAAAATGCTAATTATCTGGGCAAGTATCATTCCGATAGTAAAAATTCTTTGATCAGAACCATGGACATGAAATTTGCGATGAATTTGTAGCGAAATTATAAATGTTAGACATATGTGCCCATGGGAGAAGTTGCGTATTTTTTTGTTAACTCTCAAATAAAATAAGTCCCGCGGCGAAATCTGTCATATTTTTTCTAGAATTCGCAGGAAACCGGAAGGCGTAGTTTTTTTTATTTTTTTGCCATATGATTTTCTCCGGGTTTTCCAAAAACATCTAACAAAAAAATATATTTAAAAAAACTAACTTCTCCATCGGAAAGAGCACAAAAAAATACACAGAAAGGCATACTTTAAAAATGTTAGGAAATTAATCTTAAGCCTGAGTGTAAGTTCCAACTTGGTGATAATCTTGTTTTTTGTTCTTTAACAACTGGTTTTTAGTTATTTACAAGAAATCTTGAAATGGGAAAAGATATATATGGACTGAATTAGAAGAAACAATAACTCTGAAATAATTTCAACCATTTTTTTCTTTTTGAAGAGGTTGAGTGGTGTGTACACACTGGGGAATAAGAAATGAATCGAAAGTATTTAAAGTGTGTAGGTAGAGTTTTATTAATAAAACTCTAAGACTCTAAAACTCTAAGAGAGAAAAAAACGGAGCTATAACAATATAATCAAATCGTGATATTCCTGAACATTGAATAAAAAATAAAACATCTTGAAAACTAACTCGTCAATAAATGTAGAAGAAGCATGAAAATTATTATATAACTAGATTAAAAAGATTAAAAAGGGCTGCCACAATACGGTCCCTGTTCTCCACCATAACTTGAGGCTTGAGTCGTAAGAAATAACAGAACCACTCCTAAAAGGTGGTTGCAATTTAAGAAAAAACGTGGGGGCTCATCCCAACACGTAGAAATAAACAATCTCACCCATTCAAAGGTAGAGAAAGAGAAAAAACTGTACTTCAGCATGAAGTCAGCTGCCGAGAGAGGGAGGCAAGGTGGGGCACAAGAAGTCGTAAAACAGCGAAATTTTGGAAAAAGTAACCATCTTGACAGTGCCAAAAAACTGAGTGACAATTGACAGTTGACAATGAAGTTGTCAAAACAATTGCCAACTTGAGAAATAGAAATGAATTTCATAAGAAATTATCAAAAGTTATTATTGACAAAGATAAAAGTGGGTTGGTACCATTGAACTAGCAAGCACAAGTTATGGGAGGAATTTTAAATTTTAAACAACCAAACATTACAATGATTAAATAGAATTATAAAATATACAGTGAATGAAGTTAAAAACACATTTTTTATATAAAATTATTGGAATTAAATTAAAAGGTGCCTGACTAAAAACAACAGAATTGAGCATGCCGACCCCAGCGAAACCGAAGTCGCAGGCAGACCAACTTTTCCAGCTATAAGAGGAGGAAAAACCGTCCTGGCCACGAAATCAGATATCACCGGAGAAGACAAGATCAACTCCGCTGTAAGAAGATTCATGGAGAAGCTAGCTAGGTAACTTCAGACCAACCGTTGCCAATACTCTTAAAGAGAGGAGGCACTTTGCTATTGAGATGTATTTAAGTGTTAACACATGTGACATTAGTTTTATTAAACTCTCGGTGTATCTCAAGATCTTCGAGCAGATTTAATTTAAAGTTGCAATTAAAAATATTATGAAGGACAGTGACATTCTCAGAAGGAAGGAAATTGTGATTATTGAATTTAATATTATGTCCAAAAGTAGACTTGTCTGGATATCTAATGTGTTCGCCCGCTCGTATGTTGAGTCTTCTCTCGGTTTTCCCTATATAAGTAGTATTGCAATCGTTACAGTTTTATCTATAAATACCGCTTTTGTGTAGCAACTCGATTTCATCCTTAGTGTGTGACAGTTGGCTTTTAATCGAATTAACATTTTTAAAAGAAATTTTAATATTGTTGCAATCCTTAAAAACTGCAGCGATATCATTGGAAATTTTCCCGATATAAGGTAGTAAAAAGTATTTAAAATTTGCAGGAGAATTGTTAGTAGGATTAAAAGCAAGTAGGGACCTTTTCTTTAGTTAGACCTTATTAATAACCACGTCAATAATAGAAGGATTGTAGTTGTTATTAAAAGCTAATTGTTTTAAAACGTTGATTTCTTTACTAAAATTATGATTGGATAAAGGTATATTGAGGAAACGGTGAACATAACAGTATATGACTGATAACTTGTGTTGATGAGAGTGATTAGAGTGAAAATTAATTAGATGATCAGTTTAAGTGGGTTTCCTGTAGATATCAAAATCAAGCTTATTATCCAGACGACTAATAGAAAGGTCTAGGAAATTAAGTGATTTGTTGACTTCAAGTTCGACTGTGAATTTGATTTTAGGATGGATATTGTTGATGAAAATTAAGAAGTCATCAATCTCAGTGAAGTTACAATTCATAATAGAAAAAATAAGTCCGCTAACAAAGGACTTAGAGGATTGCCCATTGCTAGGCCATTAGGTTGTCTGTAAAATGTTTTATTAAAAATAAATAAATCTTGGTCAAGACAGACTTTGAGTAAATACTTTCGATTCATTTCTTATTTTTTTCTTTGCTAAACATAACCTCACCTGGGGGATAATACTCTGTGTCATATTTATTTTTACAAATTTGATGACGTATAACCGTTGCTGCAGATTGGGCATTTTTCATAGCTTCTTGGGTTGGATCGAGATTATTGGCAGTCCACTCTTGTTTCAATATGTCATACTCGTGCTCTTCAAAAACCAGGAAAGTTTCAAAGCCGTTATGGGTAATAATCCTCGCAGTTTTACCATAATAGCTCTGCAGTCGTTTGATGACTGTCCTAGTATCCATACTGCCATCTGCAATAAGAACAGATAAATCAATTATATGTTCAAATTGCTTGTTATCCGCAATTTCCCATTATGGGATAGGACTATAACAAAAACCATATACATACCTAACATGTCAGTTAGTTCTGACACTTACTAGACGACATCATTGGACTCTTCAATATGCTTGTAAATTTTCTCAATTTTTGATGTGATTGCTGAGTCATTCGGGCGACCCTTTGGTTTTCCAGGAAGCACACCTGTCCTGTACCGGTTGCATTGAAGGAAACATTTGTGATGACATTTCGGAATTTCTTGATCCAAATGAGCATCTAACAAGCGGTTGGCAGCTTCTTGGTTAACCAGGTACTCCTTCTCGGCACACTCAATTAAACTTTTTAACAGTGACTCCCTTCCAACTTGTGTTGTGATTTTGGCGAAGTTTTTTTGCGGTTTAGTTTGTCCAATACCCGCAAAATACTGCGTGTAAATGAAACATAAAGTCTCAAAATCAAAAGAGTCGCTCCTTCTTGTTTTCTTCTCGGTTGATGCTCCATCCTCCTTTTTTGGCATTGTTAATCGCGGCTCTTTTATGCCTATCCCAGGTGTTATAAATAAACTCTTTTCCGTAACATCGAGCTACGTAATGTTTGCGACACCTCTCATGCAATATAAAACCTGCTTCTAAAGAACTGAAAAAATCATCCTTCCTCTATTTGCTGACCGTCTGCAGACCTTTCAATCCTGTCGGTCTAATTGGGGTAAGTTCACCTCTGCAAGTGTCTGATGACATAATAAACACAGGCCAGCCATTGAAACCTGTGAACAAAAAAATTATAGCACTGTGATAGAATTTTCTTAATTTAGGAACGTACTTACTCAATAAATTGCTGAAGAAGTCTGAAAAACCATGTGAACACTGAGCTTGCTAAACATAATTATTAAAAATCTATGCCGATGAACACTATCAAGCGATTCAATTTGTAATAATATGACCGTTCGAAGTTTAAACTTGTTGGATAGCGAACGCCGAGACCATGGCTATCCTTGATGCGACGTGCGGCTAATTTTGCGGTAATTCTATGTTTTGCACAAAACTCAAGAAACGTCTTATAACAAGTCAGTATATTACAATTTAATAAATTTTAAGCCTATTATATTTAGGTATGTAAAAAATTTAAAACTGGAAATCGCAAAAAATTCAAATTACAGAAATGCAGTGTATACACGAGTTTTGGATCCCGCGGAGCGCGTGTAATGGGACTTTTGTCGGGAAAATTCTACAACTTAGAAGAAACATACACACTTTAAACTTTGTGTACACATTTAGAAGACATGAAATTTGGGTCTGCTCAATTTTCAGACCAAAAAACTGAAAATCGTCAATTTTAGGAAACTTTTCTCAAAAACCGTGTTTTTTGGTCGTCACTCAATGAACAGTGGTAAAAAAAAATAGATAAAATATTTTTGCAGAATTTTTCGTAATGTAATCGTATTCTAGACACAATAAAGTACTCAAAAAAAAGTTTTAAGCCATTGGGTGCATTTTTGGCATTTTTTATGCCACTTCAAACTTTCGAAAAAAAATTTAGTTTTTTTTAGGGAAAAAAATTTGTTTAATTGTTTGATATCTTGACCAATTATGGTCCAATTTCGGTGAAATTCACAAACACATAATATTTCATATTCAAGAGTAAGCTCTGTAAGTGGCATTAAAAAAATTTAAATATTTTGGCAGTTATAGGCAAACAATGAAATTGGGCCCGCTGTACACTTTGTCCTTTCGCCATATGCCCAATTTTGAGATTTCTCTTGCCCCTTTCTGGGAATCAATAGTCACATCCCTTGAGTTTAAAATGAATTTTTTTTTTCAAATGTCTTAATTTTTACCAAAGTTATAAAGAATTTAGTGTTTGAACATTTAACAAATTCTATTTTTCGACCATCGCCGCCTCAAAATACTAAACAAATTACAATCGTCCATACCGCGAGAACGGTGCATCGTATCAAAATTTCTCAGGAGACATTAAAATTAGCGTTTTTCCCAAGGCTTTTAAATGTCGTAAACTGCATTTTGAAAATATTGATTTATTTCCGACATGCGCCAAAATTGAAAAATTGATAACATCCAAAATTTCGGCACTTTCGAAAAATAGCTACATTTTGTTTTGCCTCTTTTCGAAAAGACACTCAAAGTACATAGAATTTATTTTGTTTTATCTAATTACAATTTAATGTAAGCTCAAAACCCGTAATTTAATTCGATTATAGTACCATTGCATAGAGCGTAACGCGTACTACAAGATGACCGCAATATCCAGAAAGTCACTTTGCAGGTTGAGTAAATCTAATATTTTAAACATTTAAAAAACCATTGGGACTTACGGCCCAAAAAAATTAAAAATGGTATTTCCTTCTTTACTATTTCACCTTAGAATATAAATATAATCAATTTAAATGTAGTTAATCTTTCATTTAAAAAATAATTCCACGAGATGAACCTCAAAAAACGTTAATCAATAAATCAGAAAGAAAACTTTTGAATCCATCGTCGAAGTAATACGAGTAAATAAAAATATTCTTTGCAAAGTTACAATAGTTACAATATACCGACAAATTTGGCCTGCTCGCGTTTCAGGTGGAGATGAATACCGAGAAAGATAGGCCTCCCATTAGACTGAACGGAGAAAGATAGAAATATTACACGTACAATTGTCTTTACACAAACAAAGAGAGGATTGCGTACAGACATATTCTATGAAATGGATGAGGTGCCTCTCAACTTCGACCGAACGGAAGGCGGTAGAACAGCCTTAAGTCAATTTTTGTTGTAATTTTTATATTTGAATTTTGATATTCTATTTTTGTCTTGTTTCGATAAGTTATTTAAAAATGCGTTAGGGATGTATCGCCGATGATGTTAAGATGTGCTTTTTATTTGAATAGGAAAATAAATTGAATAGATAAAGAAATAAAACCGAATCGGATTGAGGGATCCGCAACACTTTGTTAAGATCAAGCAAAAATTTCAAAAAACACGTTTCTAATAGGGAACCCCCTTAATTTTTAATTTATTTTTATTTGTTGTTGTAGCGGCAACATAAATAAACATTCTATGATAATATCAACTATCTACCTATTACGGATCATTAGATACGCCCGCTGATAGACGGACGGACAGCGAAAGCTTAGTAATAAGGTTCCGTTGGTTACCTTTCTGGTACGGAACACTAAAAAGGAGAAAAGTAAAAAAGTTTTATTTATGAGAAAATAAGGTAAGTTATTAAAGGGGTGGCAGTACTTAATCAGCAGAGATATAACTAGACAATTACAATACTAAGAAAAGCATTCAAAAAACAGAAAGATGAGGTATTTTAATATCAATTATTTAGGGGTTTTATTGTTTTGACATTTTTGTAGGGAGCCAGAAGAGTCACGACCTTAAATATTTAGAATATTGAAAAAGTTTGACTCTTCTGGGATGGCAGCGGAAGAATTATTACAATGTATACAAGAGTAAGTATTTTTTTCTAATTAACTATTGTAATATTTCGTTCCTTGTTCTGTAATTATGGTATAACCTGTTGAATATTAAATTAGATAAATAAAAAAATCTATTTGATGTAAATTCGTTGATAAATTTGATAGATTTCCCATTCTTATTACCTCCAACTATTAACTTACCGGATAATATTGTAAAATATAGAAATAAAGTGTCAGGTCTCTTGTCAACAGTTTGAGACTTAAATTGTCCTTCTTTGGTAGCCACATATTTAACTTCTTGTAATCTAGAAGAACCACTTTGTTTTTCCATCTTGATCATAACGTATTCACACAGCTTTTGTTTATGATATAGGTAGCTACTCTCGACTGAACCAACAAATCAAATTGTTTTCTTAAAGATAAAAAGATAAAATATATTTGATTGTTTGTGGAAGGTATTAATAAAAAGACATTACAGTTTGTTAACATGTTTTTAATACCAATATTTTTATTTTGTAATAACGATAATAAATGAAAAAGTATACAGGCTGCCACCGAAAAAACGACACTAAACGAAAAATTATAGAGGCTGCCACTGACAAAGGGGGAATATATGGAATTTATATTAAAGATAATAGGGTTTTAAAAATGTAAATTTTAAATAGTTTTTTTCTTCTAATTTTGACAAATATTTAAAGTGTAATTTTTTTACTTTCAGCAAGTGTCAAAATGATCTACTTTACGCAATCAGTTATACATTATGAAAATGGTTTCGAAAAATTCATTTAATCACCATGGTCTTAGATCCGAAGTAAAGTTGACCTTCCCCCATCTGTTTAATGGATGAAAGTTTATTTTTATTAAATAAAATATGTTCATAAATACACCGCAAAAGTACTCTCCAGATGCTTCGACTATGCGACTAAGCCCAAACTTTAATATGCTTACTGCAGGATGGATTAAAGCTTTTTTATGACTGCCTCATAAACCTATTGAATTTGTCAATTTTGGAAAGGGTTTTAAATATCATTTATTTTTTTTTAGAGTTCCACGACATGTTGTTTTAAAGCTGGCTGCGATATTAGAAACTTCTGAATATATTCCCAAGCCCAGTACTGGTTTTGAAAAAATCACAGCCATTAAGTATATGCAAATATGTTTATGGTTTGTGCGGCATGAAGCTGTTGAATTCAAAGATGTCGCAGACCGATTTAATATAGCCATTAGCAAATTGTTCAATATCATCGAGCAAATTTTAAGATTTCTTTCAAATCTATCGAAAGATGTCATTAAATGGCCATCTAATAAAGAAAAATTAGACGTAATTGCAGGATTTGAAAACATGGTGTTTCCTGGAGTCTTAGGTGTGATAGATGGGTGCCATTTTCAGCTTGACACTCCAGAAAAGGATTTCGTATCCTTTTATAACCAGAAGAAATTTTATTCAATTCATGATAGTACACAAAATTTAAAAAAAATATTTTGTTTAGGTAAGTTTATATGGTGTATCTTTATACTTGCAGATGCAGACTCTATGTGATGATAAAAAAAGATTCAGAGATGTGTTTATTGGTTCCCTAGATTAGTCCACGATGCCAGAGTTTTTCGTAGTTCCAAATACATTTTGGGAGAGAATGCATACCCATGTTTAAGGAACTTGTTAACTCCATATAAATTAAGGGTCAATCTTAGTGCCACTGAAAAAATTTTTAATACATAATTAAGAAAATGTAAGGTAGCAAGCAATCAAACATTCATTTGGAATTTTAAAACAAAGATTCAGAATGTGGTACTACATAATACTAAAAAAAAAAAAACAAAAAAAAATATATATATAAAATATATGTCATCTTATTAGAGCTTGTTGGGTTTTTCACAATTAAGCAATTGATGACGATTAAATATTGATTATAAAAATCAACCTATAGAAATGCAAAATCTAGAAGTGGCAAATGATGAAAATGAAGAAAATGAAGAAAACGAAGATAGTCAGAACCAACTAGGTTTAGCATTCAGAAATTATATTGCGTCAATATTAAATAATTAAATTGTATGTAACATAAATAATTTATTTAAATAATTTCTATATTAATAACTTTAAAATACAGTTTTTTAATTTTTATTTCACTAAAAAAACATGTGTATGTGTACGTGCGTGCGTGTGTGTGTGTGTGTGTGTGTGTGTGGGTGTGTGCGTATGTGTGCGTGTGCGTGCGTGTGTGTGTGCGTATGTGTGTGTGGGTGCGGGCGTGCGTGCGTGCGTGCGTGCGTGCGTGTGTGTGTGTGTGTGTGGGTGCGTGTGTGCGTGTGTGTGTGTGTGTGCGTGTGTGCGTGTGTGTGTGTGCGTGTGTGTGTGTGCGTGTGTGTGCGTGTGTGTGCGTGTGTGTGCGTGTGTGTGTGTGTGTGTGTGTGTGTGTGTGTGTGTGTGTGTGTGTGTGTGTGTGTGTGTGTGTGTGTGTGTGTGTGTGTGTGTGTGTGTGTGTGTGTGTGTGTGTGTGTGTGTGTGTGTGTGTGTGTGTGTGTGTGTGTGTGTGTGTGTGTGTGTGTGTGTGTGTGTGTGTGTGTGTGTGTGTGTGTGTGTGTGTGTGTGTGTGTGTGTGTGTGTGTGTGTGTGTGTGTGTGTGTGTGTGTGTGTGTGTGTGTGTGTGTGTGTGTGTGTGTGTGTGTGTGTGTGTGTGTGTGTGTGTGTGTGTGTGTGTGTGTGTGTGTGTGTGTGTGTGTGTGTGTGTGTGTGTGTGTGTGTGTGTGTGTGTGTGTGTGTGTGTGTGTGTGTGTGTGTGTGTGTGTGTGTGTGTGTGTGTGTGTGTGTGTGTGTGTGTGTGTGTGTGTGTGTGTGTGTGTGTGTGTGTGTGTGTGTGTGTGTGTGTGTGTGTGTGTGTGTGTGTGTGTGTGTGTGTGTGTGTGTGTGTGTGTGTGTGTGTGTGTGTGTGTGTGTGTGTGTGTGTGTGTGTGTGTGTGTGTGTGTGTGTGTGTGTGTGTGTGTGTGTGTGTGTGTGTGTGTGTGTGTGTGTGTGTGTGTGTGTGTGTGTGTGTGTGTGTGTGTGTGTGTGTGTGTGTGTGTGTGTGTGTGTGTGTGTGTGTGTGTGTGTGTGTGTGTGTGTGTGTGTGTGTGTGTGTGTGTGTGTGTGTGTGTGTGTGTGTGTGTGTGTGTGTGTGTGTGTGTGTGTGTGTGTGTGTGTGTGTGTGTGTGTGTGTGTGTGTGTGTGTGTGTGTGTGTGTGTGTGTGTGTGTGTGTGTGTGTGTGTGTGTGTGTGTGTGTGTGTGTGTGTGTGTGTGTGTGTGTGTGTGTGTGTGTGTGTGTGTGTGTGTGTGTGTGTGTGTGTGTGTGTGTGTGTGTGTGTGTGTGTGTGTGTGTGTGTGTGTGTGTGTGTGAATTCGAGAACTATGGCTGCGAAATCTGAATCCATTTGCCAAAAACATTAAACATAACATTTATACTCTTTGATAAAGCAAAATACAAATTCAATATTTATATAAAACGTTTAATAATAAGTAGCTCAAAGTAAAAAAATTATTACTTTTTTCACATATTACTACAATATTTCAACCATAATTATAATTTATAGTTATCATTCTAAAAGGACTTTTTATGAAAATAAGTACACACAATTTTTAGATAATTTTGATTGAACTAAAATTGTATAATCAGGTACTTCTCTTTTTTATTTTTCATAACAAAGAAATATATTTTATATATTATACAGACAACGCCGAGAAGCAAACCCCTAAGGTCAAAACGTAGTCCTATTTAGGAAATCATCTAAAAAAATATGTTGTTTTGGTGATTTTCGCTAAAAATCCTTCTTACGATGAGGAGCTATATTGATCCACAAGCTGCTGCATTTACATTTTTAAATGACGAATTGATTTGGACCATAAGTTTAGAAGATTTCAGAAATTTTTAGAAATTTGTAGTGATTCTATATTTTTGTTCATTTAAATCTATATGCTATATATTATGCCTAGACACATAATTTTATTTGATTATATAAGAGATTTTGTTCAAACATATTTGTACATTATTTCTACATGCAATTTAAAGTTAGTTTGCAAGACTTTAAATGACCATACGTATAGCATTTTCAGTCTGTCCAGCATAATTTAGGTACTGAAATGTAACAAATAAGACAAAAAGGTATTATTTTCGTATTTATCTTTGGGGAGCTAAAAAAAGTCCTCTACGTGACTTGTTTTTGTATAAAAAAGGTCTTTACCTCTAAAAGCTCATAAATGTATTCGAATCAGCATTGAATTGTGTCAAAAGAATATGCCACCCTATATTATTATGAAGTATTTGTATTGTTAACGACAAATTACAATTATATGTAATGTATGTAAAAAACATAATGAGTTAATGGCATTATGTTATACATATTTAATAAAGTTAATAACTAAATAAATATTAATATGTATTAGAAATAAATAACAATATAAATAAAATATCACACAAACAAACCTAAAAACGCTTTTAAAAATAAGAACAATGATTTCTTAATCTAAAAAACAAATATCAAAAATAACACAAACATAGAAACCGTTTTAAAATAAAAACAAATGCCTTATTAAAAATATAACAAACATAAACACTATTAAAAGTTAGAAATTATTGTAAATGTTCTTCTTATCTTCAAGTTTCTCCCGCTCTATCAAAAACTTTTCTGCATAAAATGTTGTTAAGTCATCCTTCATTTGCAAGAGAATATCATTCCTTTTGGTATAGGAGGTTGTGGGTCTTTTCCTCTTTTCCTGGATATTCAAATTTTTCTTATTAATATCACAGGCTGTCGTCACTTATGGATACGCCCCCTTGAACCAGAAGACACATTTGCTTCTTCAATATTTTTTTTATTTGAAATCTCTGAAGAGAAATCTAATAAAAAGTCTGGTGACACACTTCCAAATATTTCATTGAATTAAGCCTTTTACATGTCCTCTCTAAAACCCTAAGTTTGTTCTCACATTTCGAGGGAAAAATTATAATTCGAAATTTATTTGACAGGTCTGTAGCAATATCATCCCACTTTCTTTTTATGGTATTTATTTCTCTTTTCCCATTTTTGGTTTATACATTTTATACAGGTTTAAAAGGTTTAAAATTTTGGCATGAGTAAAAACATGCTCATCCTGTTCTTCTTTCACATCAACGGAACAAACATTGGTATAGAAAGAAATTCTGATATATTAAAATAAAAAAACAAAATGATAATTTACATTAAAATGCAAATTTAAAAGAATATATTGGAATGTAAAGAAAATGTGAGCATGATACAATGAAACCATGACACACAATTATTTCTCGAAAATTTTAAAATATTTATTAAGAGGAGTATTTACTTGGCTGTAGAGCGGAGCATGCAAGGGTTTCGTAGTACCCCACTTTTAAAGTTTATTTTTGACTTATTCTGAAGCAAAAAAATATGTACGTGTAGGTAAAAGATAAATCTATGCTCCTGTGGAAACACTTTTTTAAAATTTGAAACAGTTTTTTCTAAAAAAAAAAAATACAAAACTCGACTTGTTTTACCCATTTTCTCAATTTTTTTTAGAAAAAACTAAATTGAATTTTGAAAAAGTGGTTCCAGAGGAGCATAGATTTAACCTTTACCTACACACACAAATTTTTTAATTTTAAAAATAGTCAAAAATAAACTTCAAAAGTGGGGTACTACGAAACCCTTACATTGCAAGATTTTTCGTCTGGAAAGTGGCGCCTCTGTTAGATTTTTAAGAAATTAATATTTGTGAATGAAAACAATTTATAATATATTTTACTGATGTTTCACGAGAGATGAATAAATTTTACGTATTTGTACACCTTATTTTTTACGTAATTTATTTCTGTAATACTAAGATTGGCATATATATTATATGCAACGGTTTCATAGTACACCAATTTTACGGATTATTTTTTAATTTTACTAAAAGAAATTTTATGTAAGTTCAGGTAAAGGCTTAACCCATACCTCTCTGGATTTACTTTCAAAATATGAATCAGTCTCTTTTGAAAAAATCTAAGAAAAGAAACGAAAGCCACCCGATATGGCATGGACCATAAATTCAAAACAAAATAAGATTTGGAAATTTATTTGCAAGTAAAAGTTTTTAAATGTGGACATTTTATTGAATTCGAATTTGATTATGTTGCTGCCAGTCTGGATGGAATTAAAAAAAAAAACAAAACTCTATGATAGAGTTAAAATGTCCATATGGAGCTGAAGTGCGGACTGTAGCAGAAGAAATATGCAGTAGAGAAATAACTTTTTGGAAAAAGAACAATTCTATTAAGGAGAACCACTATTGGTATTTTCAAATTCAGGGCTAGCTGCACATAACACAAATGGATTTTTGCATTTTGTGCTTTTGGACTTCTGGAGGAATAGAAGTGGAGAAAATATCTCATATTGACAGCTTTTGAGAAAAAAAGATACAAAATAAAATTAAAATTTTTTATATGCAATATGTCTTGCCGGAACTTGTTGACAGCGAAGCAATAGAGACATGGAAGTACGAAACAGAATATTAAATAATTCATGAGAAATTTTGTTTAATGTTTATTAACATAACGCAAGGAATCTTAAATTATTTTGAATATTTTTATTAATTTAAGAATTAAATTTTATTTATTTCTAAAACATGGTAGTAGGCGATCCATTTAAGATATGATTAATGTCTTCTTATTATTATATTACACTATTTTAAATTAGGATTTTACCAGTGGCAGTGGTAATTGATGATAGGTATATAATTATTATTACACCAAATGTTTTAAAAGGCTACACCAACTAGTGGACCACGCTTTTAAGTCCCCAAATAATAGTTTCAAGATTTTGATTCGGATTAGAAGTTTTACTATACAGGGTTTTGTGTCAAAGCCAAGTCATGTAGGTATTGTTATTCTAATACGTAGATGAGTAACTATCATCAATAGAAATTTAAAATTCAAACATAAATCTTTGTAACGACGTTATTTATAACTTTATTAACTTCATAACGGTCAAAAATGTTAGTTAACTTATTTAATTTTAAACTTAGAAATTTTCGAAAAGTTCACTATATTGTTTAGTTGTTGCAACTTTACTGCGCTTAAGTAGCGTTCAGATTAAAATATAAATTTATGGAGCTTAACTGAAAAACAGAAACTAATGCTTTCATTCCAAAAAAAGTATTATGGCCAATAAGAAGAATTTTGAATTGTGATATCTGCAAGTCCATATTTAAAACCTTAATATTATCATTATACAAGAGTTATTTTTACAAATTGATACAAATATCGAACATAAGTTTGTTGACATAAACATTATTTCCATAATACAAATAAATATATCTCTGTTAAAGAATACTCATAATTTATTTAATATATTCATTTAAACATGTTTTTGTTTTTTGTCTGGATGATATTGAATACTAACTTTTTCTATAAAACTTCTTATCGACACATTGTGAGATAAAAAAACAGACAATTAATTAAAAGCGTACTCACAATTTCAATGCTATACTGTTTCCCAAATTATGAAAATACTAAACAATATTTAAAAAAAATAAAAAGCCAATTAAACAATGTGTTAATATCTAGAGAAGAACATCGTACTTTTTTTTAGAAACGAAAAGTAGTCAAAAATTATGAAAATAACAACATATTTTTAATTCACAAAAATAATAAGTCAGTTTTTGTTTTTTATTTAAATCATATCATTTTCAAGGCAATAAAACAGAAGAAAAGTCACCGAATACCGATTTCAAAAAGGTCTATTAGTTTTTATAGGAAATGGAAAGAGAAAGAACGCTTTTTAAACGAGTTAAAATTCTTTACATATTTCGATAACTATAAACGGATTAAGGTATTTTGTACCGTGTTAAAAAATTTAAGAAAATTTTTGAATAATATTTCTTTTTTTTTAAATTAGTAAACTTTGACAAACATATACAATATTCTAAAAGATAAATCACATTTATGTGATTATACAAAACTTTAATTTATTTTTCTAAAATAATATGGATTGTCCTCTAAAATATATATAGTGGCTCGCAAAAAGTCTGCTTTTTATGTTACTTTTTTCAGAAAATGTTATTCCTGATAAAACTTTATTTATTCAAAAAATTCTGTACCATAAATATAAATTTGGCTGCACAGTGAACTAGGTACTCTTCTAGGAACCGAACCCACATTTTTACATATAAGATTAATTTAAGAAGATGTATATAACTCCACATAGTAGTTTTTTAGTTATTGCAAATAATATAGATTATTATATCCTTTTTAACCTACTTCAAAAAGGAGGAGGTTCTCAATTCGTCTGTATATTTTTTTTATGTATGTTCAGCGATAATTCTTTAACACAATGTCCGATTTAAATTATTCTTTTTTGCTGGAAAGGGGGTACTTCCGGGATGGTCCCATATAAATTTGTTCAAAATCTAATAATTGGGTCAATGGGAAAATCCTCAAACTTTTCATTTTTTATGTATGTTTAGCGATAATTCTTTACCACCTCGTCCGATTTCTATAATTCTTTTCGTTAGTAAGGGGGTACCTCAGGGGTGGTCCCATATAAATTTGGTTCAGATGTGGTGATGGCATCTGCACGATTTTAAAGTCGGTTTTTTAAAATTACTTTCAACACATCTTACGTAAATTAAAAGTTTAATAATTTGGTGCTTCCTTTATGTGTCGTTTTATGATTTCTTTTTGAATATGTTTAAGTACAGATAATTATTATTATTATTATTATTATTACTGGCAGTTTATTTTAAATCATTAAAATAATATTTTGTTGATCCAAAAAAGGCAAAAAAAGCCATGTCACATTCAGTGTAATAATAAAAATTAGATATATAAATATAGTATATTATGTACCCACAGACTAAACTTTTACTTTCAATCTCGCCTTTTGTCGTAAAAAACTTTTAAATTTTTACCAGTGACG
Organism: Psylliodes chrysocephalus; assembly: GCA_927349885.1. Classification (NCBI taxonomy): domain Eukaryota; kingdom Metazoa; phylum Arthropoda; class Insecta; order Coleoptera; family Chrysomelidae; genus Psylliodes; species Psylliodes chrysocephalus. Next base: position 31,963,117 of record OV651818.1, on the reverse strand, counting down.
TCCGTGCCGGGTTTGAACTGAATATTTTTGAAAAAAAATATGGTGCGCCACTGCTTTTTCTAAAAACTAAAATTATTTTTAAAATTCTTATATTTTAATATTTAATTTAAATCAATTGGCAGCAGAAGGCTTGACTTGGCTTCATTGGCGGCGGTAGGGGGGAGGGAGGGGGGCTGGGGGTGCTTGGCCCCTCCATGGCAAGGCATAGCCCCCTCGGTACTAAGGTAGATCGAATCAGCGCATCAGATTTTAAGTTCACTGAACTCTAGCAAAGTAAACCGATCGGCAAAAAGAAAAATATGGTTTTAATTTTTTTAAATACAAATTAGAGTTCTTTCCTGTTATCAATTTTACACTGCCGAACCAAGCCTGATAGTAATGGGCGATATTTCACAAACTGTTACTTTTTCACTGATACTAAAAAGTAGCAGGTAAAGTAGGTAGGTTACTAAAGTCGTTACCAAATTGTGACTGTACAAAAAAAGAAATACTTTAGCCACGACATTCAAAACGAAATAATTTGTATATCATCAGATATAATAATTTTAAAAAGAAAAATGAATGAAATTCGTCAGTGTGGATTCTATTCATTAATGATTGATGAAGCTCGTTGATGCAAAAGTGAACAGTTTTCAGTTGTGGTCAGATACGCCAAAGTTTTAGACATAGAAGAACGGTTTTTGATATTTATTGATTGTTCTTCGTTTCGAGATGCTGCTGGTCTAGAACACTTAATATAAGATTTTCTACAAGCCTTGAAATTTAGAGCCCCGATTGTTGCTCAATCGTATGATGGTGCCAAAGTAATGACCGAAAAAAATGCAGGATTGCAAGCAAAAATAAAAACGTCTCACCCTTAAGCAATTTACACGCACTGCATGGCACACAAAATAAACTTTATAGTAGTGCACACGTGTAAATCTGTGCAGCCCATTTTTTAATGCGATTGTCGCTACATAAGACATAAGACATTTGAGCACATTCAATAAAAAATTGGTCTTGAAACTACGGAAATTCAAAATATGAGTACGGCTAGATAGAGCTGTCGTTTCCAAAATTTTGACTTTTAATTTTTTTTTTATTGGTGTCTTTGGCTTCAACAACTAAGGTCATAAGCCTCGTGTTCTATGTAGGTTATGGTACTAGTAGTTTTATACTCCATAGTGCAGACAGGCTTTGTTACTGTTTCCTTGCGCTACTTTAGGAACAGCACTGTTAATCAGAACCAAAAATTATAATGTTATCAAACAATTCCTATAATAAGATACCAAAGATGCCAAGTTTGTTAAAAATAGAGTTTTTAGTATCGCTTTTTGTATTTTATTTCATTTTAAGCATCATTCGCCTCCTGAGTAAAATTTTTCAAAATCCTAATGCTACGTTAGGAAAGGTTTTTTTTTCCTGGGCTCGTCTGACTATGTCTCCGAATAACACTGAAGCCTATTGGCTGATTGTGTTTTACCCCATATTAGCTCATAGCACTTACTCTGTTACCTTTGTACCTTGTACAAGTTTGTACAGATCCTTGTGTGAGTGGGTTCTATACGTTGTTGGAACGACCTGGGGTTGTCCAAAAAAAGACTTTCGTTTGCGATCTAGAGCTTCGCATTCGTACAGTATGTGTTTGGCCGTTTCTGGTTTCTTGTGACATAGTCGGCACATGAGTTTCCCATTGTACGTGCTAATTTTGTTCAAGTGTCCCTTTACTGGGGCGTGCCCTGTCATGAACACTGTTATGACTTTTAACTGGTTCCTATTCATAAAGAGTAGTTCTAGAGTTCTTTTGGGATAATATGGTCTGCCTATGAGGGCTTTTCTATGTGCCTGTTTTGGGGTACTTCCCCAATAGTTGATATGTTGTTCCCGAATCCAGTCGTTTATGAAACCCCGGACTGTACTTTTTGATACTCCTGGGTTTGTGTCTAGTTCCAATGTTTCTTCTGACCCTCTTTTTGCAAGTTCGTCAGCCTTTTCGTTGCCTTCGATTCCTTGGTGACCTGGCACCAAAAATAGTTTTACTCTATTTCGGTATGCCAGTGTTCTTAGTTCTTCGATGCATTCCTATACCCGCCTCGACGTTACTTTCTGACTCGATATGGCCTTAAGTGCCGCTTGGCTGTCTGAAATTATTTGAATATGCTGATTTTTGACAGCTCTTTCATTGTTCATTTTTGCACATTACAAAATTGCGTATACCTCGGCCTGAAATACCGAGGAATGTATTCCCATAGCATAGCTATGGTTAGTATCAGGGTTTTTGGAGAATATTCCCGCCCCAGTGCCTTCCGCAGTCTTAGACCCGTCTGTATACCAGGTTTGTTCCTGTCGTTGGGCATTGGGCTCCCTTATGGTGATATCCGCTCTTTCCTGTACTGAAACCTCAAATAGAGTATTAAAAGAGTATCTCTTGGTTATGTGATCTGATCTCATGTCTAGCAGGTCTCCCCTGTTACTAACCTTGAGATACTCATGTGACCTGGCATAATGTCAAGATTTCTAAGTGTATTCCCTAATCTGTAAGCATCCAATCTTGTCTCCCCTTGTCACACATAGTGAAGAGGTGGGAGTGCTATTAGTGCTTCCGTTGCAGAAGTGGGGGTTGTTTTCATTGCCCCCGTTATTCCGAGGCAGGCAAGTCTATGTATCTTGCTTAGCCTCGTTATTGCTTTTCTTTGCTGTGTCTTTGGCCACCACACCAAAGCTGGAAAGATAAGTCAAATAATAATGTACTATTTTGCTGTTAAAAGATGAAAAGAACAGTTTTTCAAATCTTTGGTCTAAAGTAGTAAAATTTGTAGATAATAATGAGTTATGCATTGAACTAGCACGAACATTAAAAAAAAGCAGATTTTTTAGTAGTAAGTTCAGCAGGTTATGAAGAAACAATATTGGGAACAAATGTTGAAGAGCATTGGAGGGTAATTGTATTTTTATGGGCCAGGGATGCTGTAAAAAACAAATTGTTGAAAGATTTGGTGACTTAGACTTTGCAAAATGTATTGATAGTTTTTTAATCTGTCCTTTGAAGGTGCTAATGCCTTCATTCATCATTATGCACAATTCTTTAAAATTGATGTATTTATTAAATTTAACTTACTGGAAAAGAAAATTTATTTTTTATAGAGTTTTAATGTAAGATCGCGAGACATCGCCGTAGACCGAACGTTAGCGACCAATTACCTCTTGATCTAGTCGTTACCTGACCTCAAAAAGTCTCTTCTGATCAATCAACAAATTACCCGTGCTTACAAACCAAAATTATCAGAATTCGAATTCATGAATACCAGAACTATTCATCACCGGCCAAGATACACATGATTCTCAAAAATTAATAACGAAGGATGTTGTCTTTGTCAAGAATACCGTATTAAAACAAATCGATGCATCATTGCTGTCAAAATACGACACGCACAAACCGATAAATCACGTCGAGAATGCACATACTTTGATTTTCTTTTACTATACGGAGAATGGTCGCACTGCGCAGCTTTCTGAGTGCCTTTTAAAAGAAGATAGAAAACTCCGCCATTTTGAACCCTTATTACGTGTTGCCTACATCTTGGCGCAATATTTTTAATAGGTGCGTTTTAATCATCCGCTTCTGCTTCGGAATTGTCGGTTTTCTTGTTTTAATCTGACAGGTTAAAACGACTAAAGGCTAGTATTAATTTTGGAGTGACACAATTTCTAATAAACAAACGAACGAACCCAGAGCTGCAACGAACGCAGTAATATTTCCGAATGACAAGAAAGGCCCAATAAAGACCGAAGAAGGAGGCGATTTTAAATCAGATACTATGTCTTGAATATGATTGACTACACTGATATAAATCAAAAACAATGACGTCATATTGAATATTGTCTTAAAATAGTCAAGTTTAACGTGACTACAGTAAAAACGTGGTCATCACAGGTATGAAATGTTAAATGAAATGACAAATGTAAAACTTTTACTTTTTAATTATTAAATCATTGTTTGGTTGTGTTATTTGCTTCGAGCATTATATGCTCGAAGGTTATTTGTAAAATAGAAAGAAAGATTTACGAAACAGAAAAGTGGGACAATGGTGACGATAGGGTATCAGGTTAAAAAAACAGGTATATTTATAAAATAAGCTCCTTTTTTTGTAGAGATCTAAAAAAAGGTCCTCCGCTTATATTTATTTAAACCATCAGATTCCTTTTTCTGAGCTTCTCAAAAACAGGTCAAACATTGTCAAAAATATCATTATACAGGGTGTCCTTTAAAATGTGTCCCAAAATTCTCAGGCAGATTCCTTAACCAAAAAATGGAAAAAAAGTTCCTATAGACCTATGTCCTAAAGTGTCCCCTAAGCGAGCAACAGCCTCTCGAAATCATTTTTTTTATTTTGATTTTTTGAATTTTCTTAAAAATGGAAACAAATAAAAGAACCAAATTTTGGCTGTTAAATATGATCAATAATAGTGACCTTTTGACACCTTCAAAAAGAAATTATTTCGTCAGGGGTGTACTTGGGAATTTTTTGAAAATTTTGATTATTCATAACTTTTTTGTGTTTTTGGTAATGACTTATCCATATTTTTTTTTACATTCTACATTGAAAACTACGTCAAAAAGGAATACTTGTTTGATCTCGATTGGAGCAGCCGTTTCCGAGAAAACATCATCCAAAGATATTCGTCCACTTTAGCTTAATTTTCAATTTTCCTAAATTACCTCGGTGAATCTCGTAAATAAAAATAACTTTTTTAGCTCTCTCTAAATAATTGTAGTTCAAATGTCGTGGTGGGACTATTTTTATTTAATAATAAGAAACGGTTTAAAAAAATATTTATTCTAAAAAAAAACAAATCAAAAAAAATTAAAGCAGATGCTCAATGTGGCGACCATTGGTTTCCACACACAAGCGCAACCGTCGCATCATAGACTGTCTTACACGAAAAGATACTTCAGGATTATTCCTAAGAACTTCGCAATGATGAAAAACTCGTTCTTCCAATTCTTCAACTGTTTCAACAGGACTGGAATAAACCAATGATTTTAAATAACCCCAAACAAAAAAATCCATTGGATTTAGATCTGGTGAACGAGGTGGCCAGTTAACAGGACAACCTCTGCCAATTACTCTACCCTCAAATCTTTCGTTAAGGTGCTGTCTAGCTTCAAGGCTGTAATGTGATGGAGCTCCATCATGCATAAACCACATGTTATGTCTGATTTGAATCGGAATATTATCAAGAAGCTCATGTAAGTTATTTTCCAAAAAAAGCCTGTATGCTGCTCCATTTAACCTATTCGGCAAAACAAATGGTCCAATAAGGTAATTATCAATAACTCCAGCCCAGACGTTTATTGAAAATTTATCCTGGTGGTGACGTTCAACAACCGCGTGAGGGTTATCTTCAGCCCATTCATGCATATTTCGAAAATTTATTATACCATCTCTAGTGAAACCAGCTTCATCGGTAAATAGCACTTTATTAAGAAACATTGCATCTTGATTACATCTTCCAAGAAACCATTCAGAAAAGATAACTCGCGGCTCATAATCAGTAGCTTTAAGTGCCTGAACTTTTTGAATGTGGTAAGGGTACAATTATTGTTGTTCACGCAAAACTTTCCATACCGTGTTACGTCCGACTCCCACTTCTGAAATTAAATGAGAGAATCTGTGTAGTGAATAGTTAAGAAAGAGAATCCATTGATTTGGGAAATCAGATTTTTTCTGCATAACGCAACTCTTTTCGATACGAAAAGTCGTGAAATGTAAGAGAAGCAATAACAAGTAAAAAAACTAGTTTTATACGATAAGGTACGGGGTAGCTAAAATAATAAATAAGTAATTACTTACCATTTGCTATTTTGTCTTCCACTGTTACTAGAGTTTTTCTTAAATGTACCAGTTTCCCGAAGTCTATCGTCAATTCTAGAAAACGTCTTAGCGCATGGAAGATGCCTATTTGGAAAGCGCTCCTGATAAAGTCTGCGAGCTTCATTGGCATTTCCAGAAGCGAGTCCAAAACATAAGTGCATGTCCGTCATTTCGCCGAATGTGTAATCATTATTGTAGTTATTGTGAGCCATTTTAAACAAAATAATAACAATACAACGAATCACACCAGAACACTTTTAGAAATAATGTTTAACTGAAGAAACATTTTTATCAGTGAGCGAAAAAAATTATCCATGAAACACAAACACGCCAAAAAAATACATATTTTTACTTTTTTATTCTAAACAGCTAAATACAAACCTTATGGTCTTCATAATAAATAAATGGGAACTAAATTTTTAAATTTTATTTAGAGAGCTAAAAATAGTATACAGGGTGATTGATTAGTGTGAGGAAGCTCTGTAGATCTGTTATAATAAAAGTAGGCAGCTTTAAGCTTCACATTTTAAAATTAGTTACGATGTGACAGGGTGTTTCATAAGGCCGTGCCAAATCAAAGTTATGTTTTTTAAATGGAACACCCTGTATATTTTTATATTTTTAGAATCTGCTCGATAATCTGATTTCAATGATATATCACACTTGTTATCTAATATGAATAGTAAAGGATCTACAGCTACCTACTCAAAAATCACATTTTTTCAAATTCAGGTGGCTGTTGTAGCCAAACAGTTGGAAATCGAGGAAAACGGCTTACAGTCCCTATCCTAACTTTTTAAGGTCTATTCAGTGACATAAAATACATATTATTTGATACAGGGTGATCAAAAATCCAAAATCACATCCGATTTTTGATCACCCTGTATCAACTAATATTTTTTGCCACTGAATAGACCTTCAAAAGTAAGGATAGGGACATGTAAGCCGTGTTCCTCGATTTCCAACTTTTTGGCTACAACAGCCAAAATTGAAAATTAACCTAAACTGCACGAATATCTTTGGATGATGTTTTCTCGGAAACGGCTGCTCCAATCGAGATCAAACAAGTATTCCTTTTTGACGTAGTTTTCAATGTAGAATGTAAAAAAAAATATGGATAAGTCATTACCAAAAACACAAAAAAGTTATGAATAATCAAAATTTTCAAAAAATTCCCAAGTACACCCCTGACGAAATAATTTCTTTTTGAAGGTGTCAAAAGGTCACTATTATTGATCATATTTAACAGCCAAAATTTGGTTCTTTTATTTGTTTCCATTTTTAAGAAAATTCAAAATATCAAAATAAAAAAAATGATTTCGAGAGGCTGTTGCTCGCTTAGGGGGCACTTTAGGACATAGGTCTATAGGAACTTTTTTTCCATTTTTTGGTTAAGGAATCTGCCTGAGAATTTTGGGACACATTTTAAAGGACACCCTGTATATAACTTTAAATTTAAAAAACGTAGCAATAAGGTAAAAAGGCGGAGCATTTTTGTACTTTGGCGTAACGCGTGCCAGCAAGTTAAAAAGCGGGACAATTACGCCTAAAGCGCGACGTCTGGCAACCCTGGCTGAGTACCTAGATATGGACGCATTTAAGGTTTCTGCAAATGAAAAGCCAAATTATTTTCAAGGTAGGATTTATTAATGAACATGGCTAAAGTTTTGATAAAAAATCAGAGGCCAAAGTAACTATAATACCAATTTTCTCTTCATCCATGATCAGTAAACAAAACAAATATTTATTTTTTATCCTACTACTATTACTATGACTATTACATAACACACAAACAAAAATTCATGATACCTGCCAATGTTATACCCATTGTGAAGTTAGTGTCAATATAAACCAAACATTTTTAAATCAGATTATTAGAACGTCATTATAATGACGTAAGAACCTTGACCACACTTGACTTGGTCCACATACTTTGATTTTCTTTTACTATACGGAGAATGGTCGCACTGCGCAGCTTTCTGAGTGCCTTTTAAAAGGAGATAGAAAACTCCGCCATTTTGAACCCTTATTACGTGTTGCCTACATCTTGGCGCAATATTTTTAATAGGTGCGTTTTAATCATCCGCTTCTGCTTCGGAATTGTCGGTTTTCTTGTTTTAATCTGACAGGTTAAAACGACTAAACTGACAATTCCGGAAGCAGAAGCGGATGATTAAAACGCACCTGATATTTTGCTTGCTGCTGTCAGTGTCAGTGAATATTATTTTTGAAGCCACAGTTTATTGCTAAAGAATCAGTTAGCTCACTCGGACCAGTTGAAAGTTCCAAAATAACATCCACTCCAGGGATACAAATTCAGGATACGCAGAATACTGCTGTTTTATTATAGGCGGTTGTCATATATTGTATTATGCGAGTTGCACAGTGTATAAACTGAAACATTGAGATCCAAAGTGCCGACCCAGAGTGAGCGATCTGATTCTTTAGCTGTAAACTGTGTCACAGGGTTCAAAATGGCCGCGCCCTATGTTGGGCGTGTCGGACCTCTCTCTTGCCTCGTATAGTAATCAAAGTATGTGACTTGGTCACATTTCTAGTAACTAATTTAAAATCGCCTAAAGAAATCATTAACCTAACCATTTTGACGGAGACGTCAAAACTAACAACAAAGATGTTATTTATTAAATTTTCTACAACTTACCAAGAATCAAAAGATAAAGACAGATTTAATATTAGATTGGGAGAATATGTGTAATTGGATGATATGAATCTGATAATTTAATAAATGAATATTGAAAATTGAAAATACAGGATCTGAAAATGCGATAGAAACGAAAAATTAGGAAGAAATTCACTATACAAGGTATGATGTATATTTAGCTACTAAACAAGTACTGAAACAGGGTTATTAATTCAATAATAGCAGCAAAACTCAAATTTTAGGGACAATCAACTAAATGGACTAAAAGTGACACGAACTCACTGTAAAAGAACACAGGGATATAAAGAAACGAAGAATGTAGTAAATAAACACCCTTATTTGGATAAAAAGGTAAGCGTAGACTAAAATTACACATACAAGGGGCCATCAAAAAGTACTTGTTTTAATATAAAAACTGGATCGTTACAGTACATTCTCAAATCTCCCTTTATACTTGTATTACAACAATAAAAAATCTGTTTACTGTGTTTAATTTTACTCTTAACACTATTAGTTCAATTCCAAAAAAAATTTGGCACCAAATTGTTCTTAATAAATTTCAGCATTTAAGAAACCTTTTTGAATTTCGTCATACGTACCTAATTTGTATTTTATATAGATAAAATTAAATAATTTAATAAAGCGTATGCAGTACCAGCGCCTATGCGGTTAATTATAGAAGCTCAATTAGCATGCATTTTTTGGGACCGTATTTTGAGTATACCGATTCGTCTCCTTATCTCTAGTCTTCATAGAGCAAATGACAGACACTAGAGCCGGCACAGCGCACGCGCTACTTGTACAATCCTCAACTCCAATTATTTGCTTTCTGGTTTCTTGACAAATTTCAAACTATCGGGGGTTTTTTCACAGCTTATACAATACAACTAAAACACTCTCTTGGCGGCAACGGTTTGCGACGATTCCGTCACGCATCGCTTAAGCTCCGCCTTCGGACGGAAAAGACGGCTTTGGCGTTCAGAAGCGTACTTAGGTAAGGAATTGGGTCGTGCGTATAATTTCGTTGATTGCCTAATTTCGTTGAGCCTATAATTTCGTTGATTTTGTTTGAGCTCTCTGTTGTGTTAAGTTAAAGGTACTGTTATTATTTTGGTGACTCCTTAGCTGTGAGAGGAATGAGTGAAAAAACAAAGACATCATTCTGTTTGTGCAGTCAAAAGCTGTTTTAATGAGGGTTATACCTACAAGAAAACATTATTTTGTTTTCCCAAGGGCGCAAACCGATAAATACCACAATATAAAAAAAATTCATTGTTAAAAATATAATTTATACAGGGTGTCCCATTAGTGCGTAATTGTTCAATATTTGTGTTGTAGACATGCAAAAAAGTTTTAAATAAAAGTTATATGGATTTGAAAAATACCTACATATTTTAAAAATATCTTTGGGTATACAGGGTATCGCGTTTTTGCCTGGAAAATTAAGATGTATGTTTTTTATTTTATGATGAAATTATTAACAGCCTTAATTATTGTAAAGATGAGTTGCTACAGAAAAATGTTATTAGGTACGTGTGTGGTTACCTTTTAATAAAATCCTTGCGGATCCACTCCTGTGATACCTGCCTTAAATATAACAAAGATCACGATGAATTAAATGATTTTTCTTTTTATTGCTTTTTAAGGGCATATGATAACGTCAATTTAGATACATTTGGAAATCCGCAACTGCCAAATGATGAATTTGTAGAACTAATTTTCAGCATTGAAAAGATATTTCAAAATAATATTGAAGAATTGGCTTCACTTTTAGAATTAATTAACCCAATACCCTTAAGTCATCCAGGCCAACGTTTTCCAAAAGAATAACCTATTTTAATGTATGTTTAATCTCAATAACTAAAAAATATACTGACAATTAGTTTGACTTAGTGTCACTTTTATTTAAAATTTTAAAAATAATTGCAGTCGGTTGATCAAAATATGAAAGGTGATTGGCGGATTTAATCTTTTTGCAGTGTTCTCACTACTTAGAATGGATACGAAATATATTCGTTCAGTTGAAGGCAATAGCATACTTTTTCGTTTTGTAATCTGTGCGTAGATAAAATAATATCCACGTGAGAGTAGAAAAAATAATTTTTCTAAGCCCACATGGATATTAGTTAATCTACGCACAGACTACAAAACGAAAAAGTATGATATTGCGCTCAACTAAACAAATATATTTCATATCCATTTTAGGTGGCGAGAACACTTTAAAAAAATTAAATTCACAAATCACAGTTCATTTTTGGTCACAAAAGTCCTATTATTTAAAAAATTTAAATAAGTGACAATTCTGTCAAACTAATTGTTATTGATATTAAATATACATTAAAATGAGTTATTTCTGTCTAGACTCGATAAATAATAGCATTTTTGTTTTTATTGTGTCCACATTTTAAAAAATCACATTTTAATCGAACTACATGATACTAATTTAATTAAAACTAAAATCCCAAAATTGTCGGTGAAGATGAGAACAGAGCATCTGCCTTCCACGCGAAAAGCCCGGGATCGAATCTAGGCCGAGGACTAATTAAATTAAATCTTTTTTTTTCATGTTTATTTTATTTTATAAATTAGTAAAATTTGTAAATTGTTTTAAAATTAGTTATTTTGTCTAAATAACCTAAAATAATTTTTTAAATTTGTAGATTTTTGTAAGTGGGTCGTAGAAAAAATTTACTGTATAAGTTAAATGGATTGTCCATATCACAATCAGACGATTGAGTAATTCGCCTACGGCGTCGTGCTCAAACTTCGTCTTCGTGTGATATGGCTATCAAATCCACTCTTGTTAAACAAACTACTATTTATTTGTTTTCTTGGTTTAAGTTTTACATTAGAAATAGGAACTAAATTAATTTACTTTTTAAGTTTTTTTATAAAAATCGATATTACTTTCTCCAAGCACAAATTTAGTACCTACGTAAAATTAGTACTAATTATGTAATTTCGTGTAATATTGTAATTCAAATTTCACATTACTATAAAGTTTCAAAATTCCCTACTTCGGTATGGTCAGGTACAAATTAAATATAGTATATTAATAAAAACTGTCAAAGTATAACTTCTACAAATCTGTATTCCAATGAATAAGAATACATCTAAATAAAACCAATACTGTTAAAATAATAGCACAAGTGACCGATTCGTTATAATTCCAGAATACCATAGAATTAGTTCCCAGATCTCAATCGAAGCATTCGTTTATCTAGGTATAAACCCTTTGCGTGATGAGAAACACTTGCCAGACACACGGGGTACCACTTGATTTGCATCCATTGGCATGACAAAATTCGTTAACAATTGAAGCCCTTAGTGTAAAAAGGATCCAAGCCACAATTTGTCGTGAAGTGACTGTTTTAGCTCAAAACATCTGTTAACGAGGATATTACTAGCCACATACAAATTTTACCTCTAATTCGAAAGATGTGCTATTTTTTGTAATATTTAAAACTTATTTTCTCAAAACTTACTTAATGTGGCATGTAACCAACCTTATTACGCCAACGTCTTCAATTATTTCAATACTAAAAATATTTTTTAATCCGGGCCCGACTTTTCCGTCGAATCTGACACCATTCCGTCTTGCTTGATTCTCGACCACCAAATCAAAGGCGCCGACATGGAGTTATGGAGCTGTATTGTATAAGCTGTGGTTTTTTCCTCTACACACGCTCTCAGGCGTAGGTTAGAATCAGTTTTCAATTTGAAAACCAGAACAAACCTATAATTTATTTGAAAATGCATGATAGCTCAGTTTTTATGGCAAAGGTCTATATTTTTATATAATTTTGCTATCATCCATTTTCAAATAAACTATAATTCAGACTCACCTGACATCTGTTTATAAATATGGGCCTAAATAAACAGACGATACTAAACATCGCGGAAACCACGGAAGTGCTCGGTACTTTGCGGAGGCGGTCAATGGATAGAGTTAGGAGGAAATTTTGAATGTTTGCCTTATACAGGTTTCGCGTCAAAAAAGAACCTTACCTCAAATTTTAACGGTCATTATCAAGCTCTTAGTTAATATATGTACAGATAGGCTACCACTGCATAAATCTATACTATGTTGATGTCGCTAATATAAAATTATTGTTTCTTTTTCTAATGCAAGCTTTCTCGCAGTAGCTTACGTAAACCGATTGCGTTGGGTTATTTTAAATGTGAAAATAGTGACTAAGTAGATAAAAAAATACCAAATAAAGTTTTAAAAGGTAGGTACGTGTTTATTGAAGTAAAAACAAAACATGACATTAATTAATTAATAATTCAAATAATATTGTAATGCTTCTAAAACATTTAGGTTTACAGCAAGGATTTGAAATTCCAAAAAATATCTATGCCTATTAAAAACCTATGCAACAGTAGAATTAAAAAAATATGTAATTAAGCATTTAATTTAAATATGAAAAATTATACCTATTAAGAATAAAGTAAATCAATATAAATTTACCTATTTAGCATTAAGTAGAAGTAGAAAATATATAAGAATTTTATTTACTTTTCTAATGACCTCGTTTAAAATATAAGTTATCTAGTTTCTTTATTTAAATTAGGTAACTAAATATTCTTAATGTTTTATTACTGATGATAGTTTAAATTTTAAACCATGTACAAATATACAGTATGCATTCCAACAGATAATAACAGATTATTGTTTTTTTTTTTTCAAAACTGCAATTCTTTACTAATTTTTTGATATTGCAGACATAAACTTTTTCAATCTTGTTAATTATGACTGTATTGTTTTATTTTTGTTTCGTAAGTTTGAAGCAGTACTATTGGCAACAAAAAAAAGTCTTCGTAATGACTGATTTTCTAGAGACTTCAATGTAAAATTACCAAAAAAATCTAGGTTTTCTGAAATAAGTATTTATATAGGTACATGCAATCAAATCCAATAATGACTCAAATTTTGTTGATGAGTATTTCAGAGTCAGACCTTGAACTTAAAATTGAAGTGTGTGAGGTACTTTTGTTTAAACTATAACTTCTTTTATTTGTTGGCAAGTTTAATACTCTTAAACAAGTAGGTACTTGACCCATAATCGATTGATTCTGAAGAAATTACTATTCTAAAAACATTTAAACAAAATTTATTGAACACAATACCTTCTGGTTTTTTTTTTGGAGGTGACATAGGATCACCGCTAATCTATTTTTCCTCTTTTGTTTGTGTAATACAAATTGTCTTAAAAGTAAAGATGCAATTTTTAAAAGTGCTTGATATATTTAGGAACATACAAACTTTGTTCCAGCAAAGCAGTCCTCTAAAGCCTTGAACAGATGTAATATATTCGTCAAACTTCTAACATTTCAGTCCATTCAAGTGCCTCTAATCATAAGTTTCTTCTAATTAGTCTTTTAGAACAATAAATAAAATATTTTTTTATTTTTTTTAATATTCATATTTTGTTTTGCTTTTTTCTCCTAAAGCGACGCCCATGTCCTTTGGTAAGAAATAATTCTAATGAGTAAAACGTAACCTCTTATATTTGAAACCACATAATGTAACGGTTGGAACCGTTTTCGCTATTTAGACCCGAACATTGTGACGGTTGGAACCGTTTTCGTTATTTTGACGCCAAACATCTCTACTCTAATGTCATTTGTCGTTTATGCCTTGCGTCAAAAGAGGGTAATTCATTTCGATTTATATTTTTCAACGAAGAATTATCTTGGACATCTGATGTACTAATTGTCTTTTAATATTCTTAATGGCCGTCTGATTTTAAAAGGTAAGTTTTCCTATTGATATTTTGTTGAAAATATATATTTTGTACAAGAATTTCTTAATTAAAATGTCAAGTATTGTACATAACCTCAACACATTGAATGACACAAGGATCACACGTTTTATATAATTTTATATATTATTTTGTTTGGAATGAGATAATATGCTTTACTATTTTTAAATATGTTAAATAAGACTTTTCCTTTTCCTATTAATTTTGGTCTCTGTGAAACTATTCACTTAACAGTCGCACTGGGACCCTAACTGGGTACTCGGAGAAAATGGAACAGGGGGGTTAGCGACTGACGCCAAATTTTCTTGAATTCGGAACAGGGGGGCTAGCGCCTGACCCCAGATTTTCTTTAAGTCAAGTAGGAGCTGTCAAAAAGTCAAGGGTCTTGGTTAAAATCAATTTTAATAATAAAAACTCATTTTATTAAAAATTTTAATGAAACAGTGTTTAAATAGAATACCATTATTAAACATTATTACAGTTTGTACATTTTCTAATTGTATTAATTTGTTCGCTAGCCGTATGCCTAGGGCAAATATACTTTTCGCAATTAGAACATGCCTTCATATATTTTCTATCAGCCGACCTTAGACAAATAAAACACTTTCCTTTTTTGGGATTTTTTTGCACAGCGGACCGAGTAGCTGGTCCGAGTGGCTCACGATGAACAACACCTCTTGTCGTAGGCTGGTCCTGTTGACATTCAAACCCAAACATTTTCAAAGCAGCTATGTATTTATTTTAAAGTCCTCTATATTTTGAACGATTTCTCATGTTAATTTGGCACAATTTCTTACCTAAACATTTTAAAAAAAGTTTTCTTCCAGATTTTTGTTTCGGATTCTCTTTTGCCCAGTTCTCGTTGGCTTTTATGAAGAGAATGTAGGAGTTGTAGGCAACTATATCAATCAAATTGAAAAAGACTGCCATCGGCCATCTTCTTGTGCCTCGCCGACAACTATATGCTCTTACACATTTATCAAGAGTATCGACGCCGGCTTTTGTGGAGTTATAATATAAAATAATTTCTGGTTTATCATTCTGAATTTTCATATCATGATGTTGCGTAGAATGCACAGTGACGACCTTATTCTTTTTTGGTACATAACTTACAAGTGTTTCACAGTCCCGAAAACCAAAGCGAATAGTGCCAGGCCTTGTAGCCTTCAAAGATTGAGGTCTTAGTTCTGGTGGAACATCTTTTCTGTTACGCATTATCGTCCCCACGACTGAAAGATTTTGTTCCAACAAAGAATTTGCTGCTGGGACTGCCGTAAACTTCCTGTCCATTGTGATGTTGCGACCACTAGTCTGCAATTTTGCTAATTCTACAAGACGTTTTACAACTTCCGGACCACTATTGTAATCTTTGGGCTGGTTTATTACTTTTCCGGTATATGGTTCTGCAGCAAAATAGTAGTAGTTTTCTGAGTCACAGAGCACTTTAGCTTTAATTCCATATTTACCAGGTTTTGTAGGAATATATAAACGAAATTTGCATCTGCTATGGAATGTTATTAGCTCCTCGTCTATTACAACTAATTCTGAAGGTACCAAAAAGTCTGGAAATTTTCTTGTGATACGTTCCCATATATCTCTTGCTGCAGCAAAGTTATCATATTCTATTCTAATTCCCCGAGTAGTTTGATCATCAAACCTAATACATTTTTGCAGTAGTTGGAAACGGTAATGTGAAAACGTATCCTTATAAATTGGCAAATTCTCGTTACTGAATAAGTCTATCAGTAGATCTTTGCTTTGCTTGTATAAGCACCTGCTGTTATCAATAATCCTATGTAGCCTAATATTTAGTCTTTTTCAAAACGTGTTGATTTTTTTGTATGAAAGAAAATTGTGAAGTACTTTCTTTTACAAGGGCGAGTTTCTGGTTTGTATGTTGTAAAATAAAATCAATGGTGTCGTCATCAAAAAAGAGGCGGAATGCTTCAAGTGGCGTTTTAGGATTTATTCCCTTTTTTATACCTGGGGCTTCGTTCATTATATTGGCAGCAATTTGTCTTCGTCGAGCAGTAGGGTTAGGTTTCCAAGTAATACCTGATGCAGAAATCATATCAGAATTGGTTTGATTTATTATAGCTTTAGGTCGTGGACGACGTCTTGCCATATTATCTAAAAAAAAAAACAATAAAAACTACTATGAACTTTTTTGAGAATAGAATACCATTTTCTTCGGTATCTTCCTCTGTACTACTACTTTCTTCGGCTGATTCCTGATCCATGATTTCGTTGGGAAATTCATCCTGCTCTAACTGAGCATTTGAAGCTAAAAAATACAAAAACTTATAGAATATAACCACTTTCAAATATTTGACACACTGCCGAAAGAAACTTTTGTGCTTTTTTGAAACCGGCTATTGATTTACTGTTATGTTACTAGATGATTTATTTTCTGTTTCTTGAAGAAAATGACCAGACTGTTCACCTTGATCGACCTCGGATTCTTCGTCTGAGCGTTGCAAATCTGAATCTATGATTTTCTTGAGATCGCTATGCAAAAAATCTTCCTCCCCATAAAGAGCTTCTTCCAATTCAGGATAAGTCAAATATCTTCCATTCATATCAAAATATAAATAAAACAGAATCCAAAAAATATCTTTTTCCTACGACCACTTAGGAAAGTGACACATATCACACTATATAGACCTATGGAAAGTGCCCTATATCACACGCGTATGAATAAGAATTTACTTTCCACCCAAGTGAGAATATGCTACTTTCCGCAGTAGCTGTCAGAAAATGTCAAACACATAATTTCTATTTTGATCTATGTAATGTCCATATTAATACTAAAATCGATATGATTGTTAAATTATTGTAAATTAGATCCTAGATATTTATCTTTAACAATTATTTTTAAAATAATTTTAAAATAACTAAGATATATTTGCTTTTTATTCTGGTTAAACACATAAGCGATTAGATCAATCAATTACCGTAAGGCCTGTTAGCTCAGTTGGTTAGAGCATCAACTTTGCAATTTGAGACCGTCCAACGACCGCGATCGAATCCTGGCTGTGCCAGAATTTTTTTTTTATTTTTTTTTATTTTTTTTTATTTGTTTAGAAATTATGAAAATTTAATAAATACGATTATTGTTGATTATTTTTTTAAATACATTTTAATTATTATAATAATCTGGTTTTACATTTTTTGATGAAATTATTTTGTGGTCGTAGGAAAAATATTGTACATCACTTGTGTGAAAAGTGATTTTCCACACTCGTGTGAAAAATGTCACTTTCCACACTCGTAATGTAATATACTATATCAACACTGTACTGCACAACAACTGTAATAAAACTGGTAAAACGTCGCGGAAGCTGAGCACATTGGTATTATAAGGTAGACGCACGCATGTCGCTCGTACTACACGTTATAAAAACGTCCGGCAAAGGTAAAATATCTTACCAATTTCATCAAACCGTATGTCAATGGGTTGGAAAAATATGTAAAAAAAAGTCCTAAAAGGATTTTGAAGAGAAAGTAAAAATAAGTACGTAATGCTGAAAAAACTAAGCTGGGGTCATTGCCTGACCCTCTTGTTCCCATTGCGACTGTTATAAAATTAAATTGTTCAATTAATAGTAAGAAGCATTTTATCTGGTTCCTTTACAAACTTCTTAGTTCCTTTATTAATATTTTCACCTTTTCCTTGTAGCCTGGCTATATCTAGACGATATAGAAGTTATAGAAGTATACAAGTATAGAAGTATAGAAGTTTTAGAAGTTCAGTTCAAGCTGTATCGAAGAAGTTCATTTCGAGTCATGGTTTAGAAGATTGATTCAGGATATATCTACACTGTTTATGGTGATTTTTATTTAGAAGTTTAGTTCAAGCTGCATCCAAGGAAGTTTATTTTAAGTTGTGTCAAGATGTTTGGTTCGAGTTCCATCTGAAGAAGTTTGTGAAGATTTGTACAATCCGAAGAATATCGTTTCGAGTCCCTTTGAAGAAGGCCTCTACAAGTCACTCCTTATATGCTACTTCTTGTACCACAGATAAGTCAATTGTGAATAAATCATCTAAATTTGAATAAGTAAGTCTCTGTGAATTAGAATTTGTTGCTACCTTATCTAAAACTTTATTTAATTATAATATCTTAATGGTTAGTGATTTTCTATATTTTTATCACTAATCGATAGTCAAGTTTAGTAAGTTTTAAATATAGTGGTGCTCAACATTCTTTTTCAAAGTAATACGAGTTATTTAATAACCTGACCCACTGCCCAAAATTATAAGATCTTAAAACACTATAAAAAATAGATAAAATAACAAGTATCATGTTACAAACACAAGCTTTTTCCTATTACAAACTTAACCCTACATTCCAAAGTCTCTTTTAACACCACTATACTTGAACAAATTTAAGTAAAAACTTAAATAATTAAATAAAAATAACTCGGAAGATAAACATAGAGATAAAGATATTAATTTGTTTCTCTCTAATTAGAACATTTGTATGCGATTCTCTACCATATTATCAGGCGACATAAACATTGTTTATTTTCCTATCTTTTTTTAATGATCTGAAAAGTTTTGGTTATATTACTTACAAGTTATTTGCATTTCTTTACGTAGGTAACAATTTCTCGATGTTTTTGTGGAATTTCGATACTTTTCATGAGGAAAAAACTTTGTACTATATTCACTGAGATTACAATACAAACAATTTGTTGATAAACTGGTTCAAAAAATGTTAGTTTCAATAGTTGTAATTGGTGGTAGTTAGGTCAGTTATGAAATTATGTTTCATTAAATAAAAAAAACATACTGGCTAACCGACTGCCGCACAGTGGGCTAACTCGCAGCAAAACCTGGCCATGAAGGTAAAAAAAAGTTGCGATTTTAAACTTTAGTTTCATGAAATTTCGCGTAGAAGACACCAGTGAATACTAGTCCAACACTGTGGTGGCATTCCATTCCCTAATCTCGATGATACGTGTCGTGATATTCGAGTAAACACGCGACGTCGATAACAGCGGTATTTTAACTGACATTTACCGCATTGTTATACATTATTTAAAGTGATCAGATCGGGTTCTTCTCTTTACATACGATAGATAGCACCCAAAAAGGTAAGCTATCACATTTAAAACCATTTAAAAAAATTATTTTGACTTTAAATGGAAGTATATTTTAACCTGTATCCCGTAACATCCAAATTCTCACAAATAATTGGCTACAAAATGTTCTCCACGTTTCTCCACTTTGTTGAATGGCTCTCCTACATCCTTAATGATGTAGCTGACGAGTTCAAAAGAAATCGCTTGCGCATATTTGCGCCATTTCAGTAAACGATAGTTTTTCTGCCGCGTGGAAAAGCCCGGCAAGCGTGGCGGGGATGGCTGTATTGTTGTACTTCCCCGCGCACTTAGAAAACTCGCAGTTCATACCAGCTAATACATAATGAATAAAAAATTATTAATTAGAATCATGGGTTGAAAATTTTTTTTAAATTTTTTCGAAAAAAATTTTAATTATCGATTTTGTTTATTTTAATTAAAAATATTTATTTTGTATCTGAATTAAAGTAATCATGATTCGAATAGTATTTATTTACAATTAGTATTTATTTCGATGTACAAAACTAATTATAAGTAATTAAGTAAGTAATTTAATTACTTAATTGTTTAAATTATACCAACGCTGGTATTCAATATAATAATTAAATCATTAATTAATTTAAATTCATTGTTGAGCAATTAATTTTAATAATTCTGTGATGAACTTTGGACTGATTTCTTTTTCAACATATACTTCCACTTCGAAATAAAATATTTGAATTTGTCAGAGATATACTGGCAGAAGGGACCGACAGGCAAGTCGCGGGTGTACAGTCAAAATTGTGTGTAGACGTAGACAGTCTTTTTCAGATAGCGACCCTCATGATAGCGAAATAGGTGTTAGCGACTACGATTTTTAATAATCATGTAAATATGTAATAAAAAGTTTAAATTTCAACATTTAATGCATATTTATTAACCTTAAAGTACCTTAAATTACCTTAAATTACCTTAAATACAAAGTTTTAGACGAATTCGCACAATGTATATTTTTTATCCGCCATATTAGATCCGCTATTTTGAATTTTACAATTCCGATGACTAATTCGTAATCAGTTTCCTTAAAATACCATATATCCAAATTTTTATTTAAATCTACTAAATTTTACTTTTTTTTGATCCGCCATCTTGGATCCACCATTTTGAATTTTTAAATTATAATGTCTAATTCGTAATCAATGACGTCAAAATATCATATATCCAAAGTTACATACAAATCCGTTAAATTTATCATTTTTGAAACACCATATTGGATCCGTCATTTTGAATTTTGTTTCTTTGACATCATATTCGTAATCAGTGACCCAAAAAACCTACAGGGACACAGTTTTGTAGATTTTTGTATTCATTTTGTCTATGTCCAGGTTTTAAAGCGAGTTAGCCAGAGATAACAGAGATATAAGAAGTCATTCATAAAATATAATATTCATGATGCCAAGAACAGTTCGCACTCAAAACATTCTATTTCTAGACGCGGGGCGAGGCGACGAAAGGTGAGAAGTAAAAGAAGGGATACAGTGAAGAATTTTACATAGTTTTATCAATAAATAACTGCCCGAGCTTTTACTACTTAACGTAACTTTTCTTGCCGGTGTAAGCCCTGTTGCCACTTCCATTCTAACATCACTAGGTTTTGGAATTTGTTGAAAATTATTACATCTAATTTAATGAAATTACATCTAATTTGGTTAAAAATGCCTATTTTTTGTTCTAATGCTCAATTAAGTCTTTGTAGGAAGTATTTTTTTATAATTATTTGAAAAAAATCATTTACATTAGCCCTTATGATCGAAAAAAAATTTAAATGTCTTAGTTTCAACCGTCTACAAATTTGTATAAAAAATCTTCTTTTAGAAATATACCTCTCATTTGACGAAAAACGAAGGCCTAAATGAAAAAAAACTATTCTTTATAAAAGTTTCGCCTATGTATTGTCAAGGTAAAAGTACTTTCCTCATATTTGTTGCTTTTAAATTAACAAAAATATAGCAATAAACCATTAGTGATGTCATGGTTTTACTAGAAAGCAAACATTAAAGGCAGAGCCTATCGACTCTTTATGCATCTATCTCAGTATTGAAATGTATGCAATCAGTTTGACCCCTCTTATATTATTTTATACAGGGATTATTGATTTATCCACCATGTTTAATAGGGTGTACTAATAATTACTTCAAGATTTCTTTTTTATTTTTAATGTAAAATGAAAATAAGAAAATATAAACTATTTATTAAAGGTATTTATTGAAGTATCAATTATAAACAGTAAGGCTATTGCTTTGCAAAATACAATAAATCCCCAATATAAATAAATTATAATAATAATAATAATTGGAAGGAAGTATATAAAGCATAAATTAATAATATTAAAATTTATAATTACAAGACTTTCAAACTAATCAGAATCAGATTCACCACACGAATCAACATTTTCCAAAACATTAGCGGCTGTGGTCAAACTATTTATGCAGTTTTTCTGTGTCATACAGGTGCAGGAACCGATACAGTAAATATTTTTTTTCCTGCATTTGCAAATTTTGCTTCCACAGTCTAGAACAGAATATTATTGTTAGAATATTGTTTAGTATGTTTTTTGCATTTGCATGATGTAAGTTCTGTTATGTCTGGTGGCAGGTCGGGCAGAGTCTTAAAAGTGGGTATCAGACTTCCATCTTGATCTACTTTCCATCCATACTCTTCAACATTAGGAAGCTGCATCTGGGTTTAAAGAGGTTAGCCAAATATTTAGCTGGTAAAAACATCTTAAACAATGTAGTCTTAGGGCGTCTTCAGTCGGTGGTAATTTAGCGATGGTTTTTGAAGAGGTCAATAATCCCCTAAAAATGTTAATGAAAGTAACATTGGCAGTTTTGAATACATTTTTAGGAAAATTCTTTCAAGATTAGAGAATATGTTTTCAGAGTACTGATCAGTGCCAAATCCATCCAAAAAGTAATGGTTTTCAAGGTAAGTTTTCCAACAGGTTTTGTTCCCAATGCCGGACAATTAAATGGTTGTATCACAACCGGTCAGAATGAAAAGCAGGCATATTTTTTAGAAGGTTTTCATCCAAATTTAAATAATGTACTGCTAGAAATCGCCTTGAGTCTCCTCGCCTTGTTCTGAACCATATATCTTTAGTAAAAAAAAATCGTCTTTTGATGGTTCAAAATTCTTTCCATATTTATTGATTTTCGCGAATCCACCACTAGTTAGAAATTAAATATGCTTTTGCTGAATGGAGTTTTGAAGAAGTTGTTCTGGCACAAAATGTGTTAAACGTCTTTTGTTAAATATCTAATGAATAAACAAGTTCTATTGTTGCGGAAGTGGAATATTGGGTCGGTCAATTTCTATATCAATATATTTCTGAAATCCTCTCTTTTGACGTGTTGTATTTTTGATAGAATGTCCTTTATAATGATCAAATACCACATCTATCATTTGAGCATTAAATTTATTTCTAAAAATAATGTTTACAAATATATGAGCATATTCTTTAAATGATATGCAACTTTTGGACTTTCCTATTTTGATATAATTTTTGTCTCTGCTACTTGCAGCAACAAATCCGTAATTAAAATTTTAAACGAAAACTTATAACTTACCCAAATATATTTAGCTGCAACAGGATGAATGTAGATATAATAAAGATGCAAAAATGTCTATATTTTTTCCCAATTTATTAGGTAATTTAATATATAACAAATACACTTATTAATTCTTTAGTAAAAACAGATAACAATATGACACATTGCCCTATGGAACATAACAAGCAGTTTTATAATAAAAAAAATGAAAAATCCTACCATATCAATAATGGGATACATCAGCCCGCACGTAGAGAGAAACAGAGCTATGCTACGTTTGAAGGTGAAGAGAAAGATACACTGAGAGTCGATAAATTTGACGGTGAGAATTAATTACAGCATAAACCTATGACATCTCTCATCGTTTATTGTTATATCTTTGTTAATTCAAAAGCAAAAAATATAGTGTTTACTTTGTTACCTTCTCAACACATAAGCAAAAATTTTATAAAGAATGTTTTTTTTTCATTTAGGCCTTCGTTTTTTGTTAAATGAGTGGTATATTTAAAAAAGACGACTTTTTAACTAAATTTTTGAAGGGCTAAAACCAAGATATTTACGTTTATATTTTTTTTCGGCCGTAAGTGCTAATGCAAATGATTTTTTTTAAATAAGTATAAACAATTACTCCCTACAAAGATTTTATTGTGCATTTGACCAAAAAATTAGTATTTTTTTCTTTATTCGGTGGTATCAATATCTGGATTTTTGATGATAGTGCCCTTCTGCACAGTCTAATTTTGTATTAACTCCGGGAAAAGGGTTACCATATCATAACCTTTCATCTGTGAAAAATTCAGCTATGTGACAAAAGAGTGGGAGGTGAATCGTTCTCTTGAGCGAATATTTTAATATATACACTTTACTAACAATGACAACAGCGGATATTATACCCACAATATATTGTGATTATACCCTACTGTGTCCCTTAGAATATGTCTTATTCACGGCCGCACGATATTTGTTAATAGTTACATCTCCTGGTTATCTCTGGAGTTAGCCCACTGTGCGCCGGCGGTGCTTGCATTTGTTGAAAAGAAAACCGTCTTCCGGCGGCATGGTATTCTCACATATAAGAAAGCCGCCGAAAATCTAAACTGATTTGTTGATCAGGGCGGCATGCTATCAGTGAATTAAAAAATGCCGACGGACGACGGTCTACTGTATTTAAAACATTGAATGCCGGTAGTAAGAAAAAATACTTGTAAAATCGTCTACATTTTTATGGCAAATAATCATATGTCGTACGCGTTTTATTTGTACATCGGTCTTCTTTTGACAGAGTAGATGAGCTGTGTCCAGGCCGTTGGTGTTTATGGTGGCGGCGAAGCCACCACCTTACGAGAAGTCGTTGCTTCGTCTTCTTGTTGTCACGGCATTATTATTATTATTTGTTCATGTATGTGAAATTTGCTTCTAAAGCCTCGCATCCACTTGCAAGTAACTTGCGAAAGTTTTTTCACCAAGTATTTGCCGGCGTGTCTACACTGTAGTCTAATTGTTTTGAAATTTATTGCGGCAACGTACTGTAGCAAGTTAGTTTGTTTCAATAACGTGTACACGTACACACACTTAGAAAAATGTCGTCTCAGCAAGTGGCTGCTGTGGTTGTGACATATATTCAGTTAGAAAAACAAATAAAGAAAAAGAAAAATGACAAAAAACGTAGAAAAATTTGGGTCAGAAAATGGATTCAGCGGAGATTTACTTTAGGTATACATGAATAGCTGCTCTCTGAATTGAGAAGGGAAGATCCACAGCAATTAAAAAAATTTCTACGAATGTCTGCGGAAGATTTTGATTTTTTGCTGAATTTGATGAAAGACAAAATATGTAAAAAAGATACCAAAAAAATAAAATAAACATTTAAAATAGTTTCACAAAATTTCACTAGTTGCTGCAAATATTTCGAAAGAGTCTTGAAATAAAAAAGTGCAAACTAATTTGCTTAGATTAGCCGTGTACACTACAAGCTCTAAGAAGTCGGCAAGTACTTGGCCCGAGAGTAAACTTTCAGCAAAATTTCTCAAGAGCTGCTGTTTACACGCATTACAAGTGACTTGTGAGAGTACTCTAGGCAAATTTAATTGTTAGTGGATACGAGGCTTAAGGTTAATAAAATACTACTGCTAGTTACGGCTTAAATGAAAACAAACAAGACGCATTCACACAAATACCTCCTACCACAACAATTACAAATGATTGGTGTTGTCCCCGATATGCGAGTTTTTTCCGGCGGCATTTTATGTTTCAAATACAGTAGACCGTCGTCCGGCGGCCTTATGAATACTATGATAGCCTGCCGCCCTCATCAACAAATCAGTTTAGATTTTCGATAGCTTTCTTATATGTGAGAAGACCATGTCGCCAGAAGAGGGTTTTCGTTTTATTAAATTCAACTACCGCCGGCGGTCGGCTAGCCAGTACGATAAAAAAACGTACTAGATTTAAAGTCTTTTATTTAAACTTTTTAAAAAATCCGCATGTATGATAACAGCCCATAAGATGAAACTGCAAGAAACTTATGGGTCAAAATTACTTTTTTAAACAACAAAAAAACAATACAATAATTGCCAGCTTACCTAAATCACTACACCATATTATCTACAGCGCGTTCTTGTTTCGAAGTATGTAACCGATGGTTTTTTTATAAATTCATCAAAAATAAGACACTCTATACATACATGTTAGTGATACTCCCCTTGTACCCTAACATTATTGACCACGTGGCACTGTCAATTGTCAACACTCTTGGCAAGTCAGGACGGACGAACGGAGAGCAGCGGAGGAAAGTAGTAGTCGGAGTCTTAGCTCGACCGCATAGCCATGCAAAAAACATAGATTAGTGTAATACTAATAAATAAACAGTTTTGGTGGTTTAATGACTTTTATTGGGGTTAATTATCCCTTACCTTAACATACATATTCGCTCAGTGCGAAGTCATGGCAGGGGAAGCAAAAGCGATACTAGCGCTAGCTGCAGATAATTCATGCATTTTAGGGCGATATTTTGTAGCATATCAAATACATGTATACATTTTACTTTTTTTTTCAAAAAAGTGGGTAAAAACAATACAATAAGCAACCGGAATTGCTGTGTTGAAAATTGTAAGAAACAGTGTAAAATTTTCAGTAGCAAAGTGGAAATTAAATCAAAGAAATAAATGGATATGTGTACAAAAAGAAGTAAAATAATCTTTATTTTCGTAATAATAACAGTAATACTGAAAATAGTAGAGATCAGAAACTTGAATGGTTTTAAATTAACAATAAATATCATTTCACGATGTTCTTCAACATCCCTTTAATCTTAAATATTCATGCAGTAAGAACTAGATTTCTGCCTTTGATTAATGTGGATGGAATGCAATTTTGGGACTTACTGATAGAAAACTTGTTTTAATCATTCATTCTATGTTATCTTTCGAAAAAAATTAAAAATATAAATAAAAATCCGTTTATACATTTTAACTTCACGCTAATTGTGTGTGTGTGTGTGTGTGTGTGAGAGAGAGAATGGCATTAGACTAAGTCTGTTTGCCACAAAATGAGGAATATATATATATATACAAAAACTTTATTAAAATGATTTTTAAAAACAAATTATATTAGTAGGTTAATTGATGATAGGAACTTAGTGAGATATGTATAAATTGATTTATTTTCAAGAGCAAGTAGGTACGTAATATTATAGGGCGGGAATATATTTATATTAATGAGCATTTTATACAATTGGATAATTGAATTATAATTGTTTGAACAATTGAAAAAAATATGAT
The DNA here is from genome assembly GCA_927349885.1 of Psylliodes chrysocephalus. Classification (NCBI taxonomy): domain Eukaryota; kingdom Metazoa; phylum Arthropoda; class Insecta; order Coleoptera; family Chrysomelidae; genus Psylliodes; species Psylliodes chrysocephalus. The sequence goes on along the minus strand of OV651818.1, from coordinate 31,936,381 downwards.
TAAGATCTGCAGTGGAGGAACTATTACATGTACATATAGGGGAATCCAGTAGGCCAATTTTAAAAAGATGGGCAGGGAAGCGCCCATGGTTAAATTTCAACCTTGTAATGTTCCCAGACTGGAATTTATTTAATCCAAATATATCAATATGAGGAATTACCCTAGGCAATTCTTTATGGATAGTAAAATAGTGATTATTAGAGTTGAAGCTGTATTGTTTGTAATTTGCTTCCCAGTTTTTTCTTATTTTTTTTTATATGTATTTACTAAATCTAGATAAACTGGCACCTGCGTCAACGATTCCTTATCGCATGCCTTTTTCGCTTCTAAATCTACACATTCATTGCCGACTATACCAGCATGGCCTTTTGCCCATATAAAAGTTATATCTTTATTTGAAGCTTTCAGGGTGTAAAGTCTGTTTTTTATGAGATTTAAGAGCGAATTTTGGTAATATTTATATGCAATAGTAGAAATTACCTGTAAACAGGATTTAGAGTCAGTGATAATCGCTACTTTCGTTACTGGATTTAATTCGCACCAGTATAATGCTCGTTCTATTGCAAAACATTCTGCTGTAAATATAGAGCAAAAATCCGGAAGACGATGATGTTCGACGTAATTCGACGAAGGAACGAAAAAAGCACATCCTGTACTTCCTTGCCTTCTTGATCCATCTGTAAATATTTTAGTTAACCTACCACCTAATCTATTAAAAATTGAATTTAATATAGTATTGTTTTCACGCTAATTATTTATAGATTTTTTTTTTTTTATTTTGACAGAATAGGTTAATTCTTCAAAGACAACTTATTAGACTTAGGCAACTTCTTATACATTTTCTCGTAAATACTGTTGCATATTTTTATTAATTTTTATTGAATATACTTTTTTTTAGTTTAAGCGATAAAAATATATAATAATAATAAATTAATGTTCCACTTGTTTTACAAATCCATATGCTTTTATTAAAATTCCTATATATACTTTTTAATTACGAATTCTATTAAAAATTGTATTGTCAGTATAGGCAAAAATAGTCCATTAGTACAAAATATATTGGCGCTGCTGTCACGTACGGAGCAAATTGAGTTACTACGATTGTAAGCATATAATTTTTCCACATAATTATTATATTTTTTGCTGACTATTACATAAGTCATCTCAATTTTCTGCTCTTCAAACGATAGATCAAAGCATTTTTGACTGGTAAAAGCATATGATCCTATTTTCAATTGTATATATATATATATATGTCCTTCTAGTTTATTATTAGTTGCACAAACTAACTCATTTCCAGAGCACATTTATGCAAATAATATGTGATTTTTAGTATAGGAAACCTCTTGCTAGTTGTGAATATTTTGTTATGTCTATTCTTTAACGAAATAGGGGAAAACTCCAAATTGGAGAAGAGACACATATTATTATCCAAAACTTTGAGTTTGAATACTTAATATTGTTGCGCAAAATAAATTAAAAATCGTCACGAAAACGGAATTTCAAGAAAAAAACCTGCTTTCATTGCGATCCAAAACAAAAGTCTGTTAAAAAGCGCAATAAAAAGACGACAAACAACAGCGTTCTAGGGTAAGTTATTAATTTTTTCTTTTTCCCTTTAGTCAAATTCAAATTTGCTTTTACCGCGATACCGCTATTTACCGACCAACTTCGCAAAATTTCGAGCATTTCCGAGATTTCAAATAAACATCATGATGAATAATGAATAAATATGATAAAATAAAACAAAAAATAATAAAAATAATTTATTATAAAAACTAATGTATGGTTGAAGCATAATTAACAATAAATATCGATTTTCAAATTGACAAAAACGTCCAATTAAAAATAAATCATAATTTTTTTTTAATAGAAATAATAATGCTGCAAAAAGTACCATTATTTTTTACAATATTCAAAACAATTGCAAAAAACCGTATTTTTAAAAAGTTTGCAGCCATACAGACAAGTATGCATACTTTGTGAACGTAATAATTTATTATTTTGAATTAACATCTTACTTTTTTATTTATAATGCCTTTGATTTGTATTACGTGGCTTAAAAATTTTATAACTTTTTAATTTTTCTTGAATTTCCATAATACTTTTACCTCTTGTTTCCGGTAGCAAGACATATAAGATGACAGTTCCAACGAAACCAAATGAGCTAAAAAACCAGAAGTTCCAATGAATTCCAACATATTCGATCAAAAGAGGAAATCCAGAGGTCACGAAGAAAAAAACGACTCCCATCACGGTTATTAAAATCGACACAGCTATAGATCTAAACTCTGACGTAAAGAGTTCGCTGGTTATTGTATGTGGAAGAGGACCCAGCCCGGTAGAATAAAAAACAAAATAAGCAATAACTGATATAACGGGTAGCAGCTTGATAGATGGTATAATTGGCGAGTTGATATATTTAAAGTAAAAAAACAAACCGATAAATAATTGCGATAATGAACACCCTAATGTAGAAAAGAACAAAAGAGTTCTTCTACCAAATTTCTCAACAACCATTGTAGTACAAAATACACTGCAAATGTTTATTATACCTATAATAATGGCCACCAGGTCTCCCGATAAGCCAATATCAGCAATATTAAATATGGGCCCTAAAAAAGCCAGCATTATCGGTGTTCCAATACCTACATGTACTATTGAAGGGATTAATGCCAACCCTAACCCCACTCGAGACTGTCTTGTTTTAAACAGTGACCAAACCGTAGCATTTTTAACGGAGTGCCTTTGTTTTAAACTGAATTCTATTTCGTCAAAATCCAATTGTATTTCTTTGCGATTTTTGTTAGATCTAAGTTTTCGTAGGGCTTGTAAACAGTCTTCAAATCGTCCTTTAGATAATAAATATACAGGAGTCTCAACGGTAAAAAATAAGAATACAACCAAAATAATTAAAGGTATACCTGTGACTAATGTGAAGGTCCTAACACTGAACACTGAACCGAAAAAATAACTATATAGGCTTCCTATTGGAGGAAACAAAAATATAAAACATCCGAATTTTCCTCTGTTATGATTTTCGCACATTTCCATGATAAAAATAATTAAAATAGCACAACTACCGTTATAAAGCGACATTAAAATACATCTTCCAATTATTATATAAATTATACGATTGCTGAAAGCGATGACAATATCGCATAAAACCATAAACATAGCAAACAATTGTAGCATATTTTTCCTGCCGAAAATATCTGACATCAACGGAACTAGAAGGGTTCCAGAAAGGCTTACCAAAGCCGGTAAACCCATCATCATAGATATTTGAAGTGTGGTCGCTGGTTCTGCAAGTGGATTAATATTTGTATCATTTGATTGCAATTTTGGTATTACTGGTGATGTCCATGCAAGCGATGAAGAGCCACCCATAACAACTAAATTGGCTGAAAAATAAAAAATAGAATAACGTAACCTATATAAGAAAACTATTTTTCCTACGACCACTTAGGAAAGTTACACATATCACACTATATAGTCCTATGGAAAGTGCCCTATATCATACGCGTATGAATAAGAATTTACTTTCCACCCGAGTGAGAATATGTTACTTTCCGCAGTAGTTGTCACAAAATGTCAAACACCTAATTTCTATTTTGATCTATGTAATGTCCATATTAATACTAAAATCGATATGATTGTTAAATTATTGAAATCGTTGTAAATTAGATCCTAGATATTTATCTTTAACAATTATTATTAAAATAATTTTAAAATAATGTTTGCTCTTTATTCTGGTTAAATACATAACCGATTAGATCATTCAATTGACACAAGGGTTATTAGCTCAGGTGGTTAGGACGTCGAACTTATCAACTTTGCCATTTTTCGACCGCGTTCGAATCCTGGCAGGGCAGTATTTTTTTTTTTTTTTTTGTTTTTTTTTTGTTTTTTTTTTATTTTTTTTTTAGTTTTTTGTTTGTTTAGAAAGTATGAAAATTGAATAAATACGATTATTGTTGATTATTTTTTTAAATACATTTTAATTATTATAGTAATAATAACCTTGGTTTTACATTTTTTTGATGACATTATTTTGTGGTCGTAGGAAAAATATTGTGCATCACTTGTGTGAAAAGTGATTTTCCACACTCGTGTGATAGTCGCACTCGGCTTGCGCCTCGTGCGACAATATTTCCCACTCGTGTGAAAAATGTCACTTTTCACACTCGTAATGTAATATACTATTTTTAATATTGAAATAATTTTGTAAGAGTAGCAAAAATATTGTACATCACTTGTGTAAAAAATTTTTAGTACCTATTTTGTACTAATTTGTACCACCAATAAAAATTTTGTACCATGTGCCGTTTTCAAAAAAAACGTGGCGCTGCTAGGTTAATATTAAGCTAGCAGGACCACATTAAAAAAATAAAATAAAAAATAAAACAAAGGTAGAATTAAAACGAACTGAATTTGTACCAATTTGTACCACCAATCAATTTTTTGTACTATATACGGTTTATAAAAAAACACATGGTGCTTCTAGTTTAATATTAAGCTAGCAGGACCACATTAAAAAATAAAATAAAAAATTAAACAACAGTAGAACTAAAAAAAAAAAATAAATTTGTACCAATTTGTACCACCAATAAATTTTTCGTACTATGTACCGTTTACAAAAAAAAACACAAGGTGCTTCTAGTTCAATATTAGGCTAGCAGGACCACATTGAAAAATACAAAGGTACAATTAAAAAGGACTGGTTTTGTAACAATATGTACCATTAAAAAAAACTTATTTTTTTAATCAAACTGCCTGAAACAACTTTCAAATTAATCCAAATCTGTTATAATTAAAAATAAAGAGACTTTTTGCAGAAAAAGAATCTATTGCTATTTTTGCATAAAACACAACATAATCTGTAATAATCGGAAAGCGGAATATTATGATTATTCCCATCACTAGTTCCCCACTACATATTCTCAAACTGTAGGGAGTACGCGTACGCAAAAGAGGCAGTGGCAATACAACACATAGATAAATTAATATTACCATGTTAAAAAAAATAAAACAAATTATTAAAAAAATAAAAAAAAATTGTTAAAAAATGGTTAAAAAAAAATGTTAAAAAGAAAACTACCTACTCACTAACTAAACAGGAATTACGTATATTACCTTTCTTCCATATATACTTTTTTCTGTTTTCTCTGTTAGTTTAAGTTGTCTATCTAGAATTTTTATTTTGTTTCAAATTAGGGCTTAAGAATAAAATATTAAAAATGTTAAAAATTGCTCCTTAACGTAAACACAAAACTCACGCACAACTCTCTCCTTGAGATTTCAGTGGGTGCTCAGTTTATATTTCGCAACTATTTAAATTTATTATTGTAAATGTGTTCTCATATTTATATTTTTTTGTGGAAAATAAATTATTATTAATATTATTATTATAAATTATTATTAAAAGACAAACCGTTTAAATGCACGGCACTGGTAACAAGTGGTAGTTCCCGGCCATACTACTTGGAGCCACCGTCGCAAATAAAACGACAGCGATGTTGTCAGTTTCCATAACTGAGATTAGAGTTATTTCAAACGCATAAGCTGCACCTTATCTGTGACCTTATTTTGTTTTTGTCGTGCTCGATACCATCCATACAATGGCCATACTATTGCTGAGATATTTTAAAGAGAGTTTGGCAACTGTGTTGATAACCTCGTTAAAAATGAAGAACGGAATGGAGGAAGGCGAAATGGTCGAAAAATGCACAAATCCATCATAAAATAAAAGTTATTATGATGTTGTGGATATAAATTATCCTTCGATAGTAAGTAATTATTAGGTCAAGAAGATTGATAAGTGCTGATTTGATGAAATTAGTAAGTATTAACAATATAATTTAATAAGGTGTTAGATTTGTTTAAGGACTTTGTTTATCATTGTTTTCTTATAGCCTTAACGAAGTTTAATTTAATTTTGGATCGATTTTCAATTCTTTTTAATCGACTTCAAAAAAGGAGGAGGTTATCAATTCGTCGCGATATTTTTTTTTATGTATGTTCAGAGATAATTCTTTAACACGGTGTCCGATTTCAATGATTTTTTTTTGCTAGAAATGGGGGTACTTCAGGGGTGGTCCCATATAAATTTGGTCCAAATCTAATAATTGGGTCCATGAGAAATTCCTCAAACTCTTCATTTTTCATGTATGTTTAGCGATAATGCTTTACCACCTTGTCCTATTTACATGATTCTTTTTTTGTTAGTGAGGCGGTACCTCAGGGGTGGCCACATATAAATTTGGATAAGATGTGGTGACGGCATGTTTTTGAAGTCGGTTTTTTTTAATTTTTAATTTAGATCACTTGTTTAATATACCTATTTGTAACAAAACATGTCTGGCCCTGGTAAAATTAAGTAAACTTTTTCAGCCCCTTAATTTAAATAAATATTTTTCTAATATTCAGCAGGCTGGTTATTCAAATAAAACCTTTTTTTCATTTTCCTTCCGATATTAAAATTCGCGAAAACTGTTTCAAGAATTTACATTTTATCTTTAGATAATAAAATTCGTTATCTTTGTGAAGATAATTTTTTGACAGATTCTTTTAGTAAAATTGCTTCAAAACATAAACGACTAATTGCAAATTCTGTACCAATTTTATTAGCTAATAGTACATCCAGTTCAACTACACTCAACCCAAACAATCAGATTTTAAAAAATGTTGAGGTTGAAGCACATACACAGTAGCATAAGATAGATTTGCTAATCTGCAACGAAAACAAGAAATTATTTGCAAACGTAAACTTAGTATTAGTGATAAGCAATTTAAACAACCCTCTGTTAAAAATAAAAAGTAATTTTTAAACTCAAATTTGTTAGATCAACTAGAACAAATTAGTTAAAATATAATTTAAATCGACTATTGCACTATGAGAAATATACTGAAGTTTTTTTTCTATGAACTAATTTTAGACAATTTAAAAATAACTTTTTATAAGAAAGGGCAACATTTTATTAAGACAAATTGTTCAATAAGATGTAAGTATGTACATTTTTTTGTTTTTATAGGAAACCCCTGACACCTGCATCAAAATTTGGTCCAGTTTTACAAGAATGAGAGGAGAATACTATTAATTTCACTTACAGTTGTTATTTGTACATGTTATGTGTGTAATAAATGTTTAAATGCACCTTACTTTTATTAAATGATTAAACTATACCTATGTACCTGTTGTTTTAAATATTTTAATATATTTTTAATTTATATTTTTTGGAGTTGTATTACTTAAAAAACTAATATTTATGTTAAATACAGTATTTTGATGTAAATATTAGTTTTTTTAAGGTAATGAATGCCAAAAAATGTAAATAAATAATAAAGGACATTTGAATGAGCCGCGTTTAGGCTTAACACTCTTCTTTTTAATTTTCTTGTCTTATGTTGACTATAACTGTTAAGTTAATCAGCCAAATGTGTAGCGTGCGATGGTGGCTTTAAGTAGTATGGCCGGGAACTACCACTTGTTACTATTGCCGTGCATTTAAACGGTTTATCTTTCAATATTAATTTATCTATGATACAACATCAACCTTTTATTTGAGAATACTTGATGCATGAATGAAACCATTTAAAAAGCAGTATAGATCCTTTAATTAGGAATAATACATGTTAAGAGATATGTGTAGACTAAATCTTGACAAAATATGAATTTGATAGTATGTCTAGTTTTGGTGTTATTTTAGAATATTGACAGACGTTTCGTTTTCCAAGTTTTTTTGATATTTTTAATTTTTCTCTTACTCTTTTATGGCTTGCTATGAACTGACAGTTAAGATATATCATCTTGATATTATGTCTAGTTATTTATTAATTGTAAATAGTTTTTTCCGCGCGGTGCATTTTTAAATAATTTTTAGAATATTTTTGGTTGTTTTTCTTTCTCATTGATGGCTTGCGATACATTAACAGTAACTTTATTAGTGAGGCTCTATGTTTAATTGTGTCAAAACATCAACCTGATAGTATCTCTAGTTTTGGAGTTATTTTAGATTGTTTGTTGACCGCAAAATATAAATATCTTGAAATTACTAATTTTCTCATTTCGTTTAAATACAAATTTTCTTATATCTGATTTTATATCTATTTTAAAGTTTATATTTTTTTAAAATTTTCTTCATTCTCTTTTTTATTTAATAATTACCGCAATATTAATTTAATAAATTTTATTAAGCTGGGACCGACGCAGCTGTTCATTCGGGTACCCTCGGCATTTTGGCTACTAGGTTTGGTCTGCTAAGTTCACACCAGTATTTTAAGAGAAGTAAAATGAAAAATAACTCAATAACATCTACTTACCGGATATTATTGTAAAATACAGAAATAAGGTGTCAGGTTTCTTGTCAGCAATTTGAGGCTGAAATTCTCCTCCTTTGGTAGGGAAATATTTAACTTCTTGTAGTTCAGGAGAACTATTTTGTTTTTTCATCTCGATCATAACGAATTTCAACAGTTTACGTTGTGGTATAGGTTGGTGCTTTCGACTGAATGAACAAATCAAATTATTGTAACATTATGATTTGTTAACACTTTTTTTTATATAATATAAAATAGTTTTTAGGAAATGATATAACCTTTTTATTTTAATCTACAATAAAAAAAAAAGTATCAATAGTAATGAGTGGTACGTTCACTGTCGGCAATTTTGAAATGTTAAATAAGTCAGTCCTAAAAACGAAAATAAAATAGTTTTAATGAAGAATGATTATCAAACTAAGGGCCAATCTTTTCACCTCTGAGTAAAGTTACATGTAAGTATACTTGACAGATTAAGAAACAATAGCCCTATAGTTTAATCAAAGGACTTTTAACTTTACTCGGAAGTGAAAAGACCGGTCCTTAGTATTAAAAAAGTATTTTCTACATGAAAAGACATTTTTAATTTTCAAATACTATCAGCTCTTAATTGCTGTATATTATTTTGGAGCATCTTGTATATACAAATCTATAAGTTCAAAACATAATTGAATCGGTGAGTGAAAGAACAAAAACGGTAATTTTAACTGAGATAGGCAAATTGTTTAAAATTTATAGGCCTATCACATAGCGAAAGATTAATACACCGATTAACATAGTACGAGCGATAGGGGCTTGTTCAATTTTCGGCTGAGTGAAAAAACACTACACGTGCGGCGCATGCACTGTTTTTTCACTCAGTAGCCATGTCGTTTTGTAGACAAATTTGACAGATTTCAAAAACTGGTGGCCACAATTTCATAAAAAAAACTAAATCAGCTGATGAACAAAAACCTAATTTTGTCATTCCGCAGTACAGCCAGTTTCCGTACACTGGTAAAACTCCTGGATATGTTACTACAAGTGCCTTCATAGGCGGTTTTCTCTCGCACACTTTTATGTATGGCGCGCGCAGTTACCTTTATGGCGGGCATACACGCTACGGTCTGTCTGTGCAGGTGTGCCTGAACAGGAAGCCATACACGCTACGACATGAAGCCAATCTACGCAGGCACACCTACACAGGTAGACCTCTCCAGTAGACCGTTACGTGTATGCTCGCCATTAGAAAAGGCATAAGTCAGCCGTTTCCTTGAATTTAAGGATCATTAAAGTTCTTAGTAGGAGGTAATATGTATTTAGGCTAAAGGTAAATGCCTTGGTTCAAGTTTCTTAAATTTTTGGTTATTATCTTTGTTCTAAGGATTTAAAACTTGACTAAAGAACCATTAACTTGGGAATGAATACATAAAATTTCTTAACTTAAGTACACGTCCTTCCCATTAAGTAATAAATAATCTCGTGTCAAGCACGAAATCTTTGGATGGTGATACTTATATTCGTGTATTACTTTAGTTTAAGATTTTTATGATTTTCTTTCAATCACATGAAACTTTACCCAAGAAAATATGTTCTTGTTTCAAGAGATTATTTTCTTGGCCCAAGACAATATTTTCTTCGATCAAAAAATATTTTCTAGGTTCAGCAATATTTTTTTTTTGATCAAGAGAATTATTTTCTTTGATCCAGAGAATATTTTCTTCGATTAAGAGAATATTTTCTTTGATTAAGAGAATATTTTCTTCAATTAAGAGAATATTTTGTTTATTAAAGAGAACATTTCCTTCAATCAAGAAAATATTTTCTTTGGGCAAGAGAATATTTACTTGGAACAGAACAATAGTTTCTTCGTTCAAGAGTATACAGAGTGTCTAATTAAGTCGGCACCATATGGGAAACTTTTTTATTATCAGTTAAAAAAAAAGATATTTTCATAAAAGTTCTGCGCGGTATAAAACCAAAAATGCAGTCATTAGGCATTACATTTTTTCAGTCATGTACGAGGTTTGTCGAAATATATGAATTTTATGTGGGAGTAAATTACCTTTATTTTTTACATTCAAAATTTTTGTTAAGAATACTTGATCAGAATTAAAAACTACTGTAAGATATTTAATATTATCTCAACCATTAAAAATCAGTTCTACGATTTGCAAAATTAAATGTATATTTCGTATTTTTGTCAAAAAGCATTAGAGATAAAGTTTTTTAGTAGACAAATAATATTAAATGTATGACCGTAGTTTTCAATAATTCTGGTAAACTTTCTTTTATAACAATTTTCAAAATTGTTAAAAATAAGGATATTTACTCTTGCATAAAATTCATATTTTCAGATGAACTTCGTACCTACGTAACTGAAAAAAAAATATATTTAATAGTTGAATTTTGGGTTTAGACCAAGCAGAACTTTTTATGGCGAATACTTTTTTGCATAAAACTAATAATAAAAAAATTCTGATATGGTGCCGACTTAAGTAGACATATTGTATATTTCTTTAAATCAAAGCCTGAATGGTGCACAATGTCTTAAGATATTTGCAAATCCTTTACTTTCATTTTTATATATAAAAAAATAATACAAAATCTGTATCTTTTTCTGCAGAAAGCAAATCTATTCATAAAAACAATTGAGCTCTCACTTTACTCCTTAGAACTTTCTTCTGCATATAAAACAATTACAAAAAGATACTTTTTCAAACTCTTAAAATAAAAAATCTTAAGGGAATATTAAATATAACGGAATTTGGAATTTATGAGAAATAAAACAAATGAGCAGAAATTAAACTTTGATACATTTATTCTGTTAAAAATTTATAAAAAGAAGGCAGTGAGCTAAACCCAACTAAAAAAAAATAAATAAAATAAAAACTCTTTTTAATAAAACACAGTTTATTCGTGGCTAATGTTAAATTATTATTTAAATATTAATTTAGGTGCAACACAATGAAAAGACATTGCTGTAGCGCTTACAATATTTTTAACACTTTAAACTAAAATAAATTTTCTTATATTTACAGTTTTTAACGTAAAAATAAGATGATCAAAAAAAGGCTACGTAGTTACAATTTAACAATGACCACGATTATTATTTATTATTATAGGCTAATCTTAAGTTATTACTAATCTAAAAGGAACAAGCAAAATCAGTTATTTTAATTTTGCCACATTACTAAATTTAAAAAGTAATAGACAGATAGCGATGAAACTTTATCTGAAAAGTTGGACAAAATAATTTTAAAATATTTCACCGTGACCTATGAACTACTTTATAACAGAAATAAAACAGGTTCCGTTACCACTAAAATGAAAGTTATGAACTTGCTTAGAATAAGTCATATTATCAAATGATGTGACAAATAAGTCTTCAGCATTTGTTACACCGCCTTGAAATATTATTTCAAAAGCTTGCACATGTTCACAAAAGCCTTAAGTGGTTGCAACATAAAATATATAGTCTTTTCATTTGTGAAAATGTTCTTAATTTGACCAAATTTACTCTCGCAAAGTTGTAACGCAAAGTCTTTTTTGTACAAAATATTGTTAATGGTTATCTAAGACACGCTAAAAAATGTTTTTGACAACTTAAATTTTGTTACTATTTTTTCAGGTATTACATATCGCGGACCAAAGTCTACCTTGGTTTGAAATCCTCTTTTATCTGAAAGTCTACCCGATAATTTTAGCAGTTGTTTAAGGGATAGTGTTACTAACAAATTTTTTCGACAAGTAACTGAGTTAGCGGTTTGTTTCAGTTGTCTGTGAAAAGCTTCATACCTCATACACCAGTAAAATCTTGGTGGTCCTAAATTTCTAATAACAATGGGGTAGTGCAATAGTAAATGATATTTTGAATATAATTTTCTGCTACATTTAAAACAAGTAAAACTATTTGTAGTTGCGTCCATTATAATTTTAAAATATTATTCTTAGGATAAAAATACTTTTTCGGTAAATATAAGTGATAAAAGTAGTAAAAGCTATGTCTTAGATAACCTCGTTGGTAAATAACAATATATTTTACAGCAAATCATTAATATGGAGGATTACAGGATCACATTCTGTAAAATATTTGTAAAGTTGCCACTGCAATAGATACCATAAATGTGAACATTGGACAGGATATTTAGCGTCTAAAATTTGGTACATTTTAAAACAAAAATCGAGAGCGTCGATTACGGACATACATTTGTATTCATAATTGTTAACAATGACAAAGCTACCTGTAATATTACTTTATGTCGGTCCTATTAGTATTATATATGGTTGAACGGTTAATCCTTTTTAAAACATATAGTCAATTTGATCCTTTTTTGCTTTTTCTAAATCTCCCGGAATTTTGACATGTACTAAAAAAGCATCTCGTGCCTCACTTATCGACGGTTTCCAATTGGTTTTACCCGCTTAAACCTGAGTCTTGGGAGGAACTAATGCTGGTAATATATACAATTTTATTGCTGTAGCTGAATCTACAAAAGAAAAACGTTGTGTTTAGAATAGAGCAAATACAATGGAAATGAATAGAGGGGAAGGGACTTACAAATAATATATTTACCATTTGTTAAATCCTTATCCAATAATTCTAATAGCGTAGTGTCTGTCGCCGTTAACGAATTTTTCCTTAAAGCCAACACAGCATCGAAAAAATTGTGAAAATTGTCCAATTGAAAATCCTCTGGTTGACTATGTTTAATTTGAAAGTCCACATTTACCTTAAAAAAAGGCAGTTATTGCAAAGAAATAAAATGTTCAAGATTAATATCGCATACCAGTTCTGGAGCTAAAGGACTCTTTAAAATAGGCCATTTTTCTATGAAACTTTCGATGGTTTCCGCCGGTTCCAATTTACGTATTTTGTAGGAGTTTTTCCAATGGAACAGTACATCAGATGAAGTCTTTCTTAAAAAGACATAATTTATATCCTTGATTTTAAGCAATTAATCTAATATTGAAGTTTTACTTCCATAGAATAATCTTTCTATAAGATTCTAAAATCTTTCTTTAAAAGACATAATATCCTTGATTTTAGACAATTATCTTGAATTGAGGCTTTACTGCTAATAAAATAATCTTTCTACAAGATTTCCAAGTTTTTAATAAAAATATATATGTCCTTGATTTTAGGCAATTATCTTGAATTGAGGCTCTAATAGGACGCTTAATTTCTATAAAAATGGCGTCTTTTAATGAATAACTAAAAGCTATATAGATACAGAACATTCTTAAGTAAATCTTCAATATGAACTTACTAATTACAAGACAAGAAATTATACAAAACATTTAGTAAATCTTCGTTGCATATTTACTAATTACACGACAGAATATTTTTAATGCAATAATTCTTTTGAACTAAGCACAATTAATACTTAAACAGATTTTAATATCATATGTATGTATATGTAAGTACGTACCTTCAAAGGCGACAAGCAGATGCCCTATTTTCCATTTGTTTAAAAATTCTGATAGTTCACTCATACTGCAAACTTTTTTTAACAATAACACGCAACACTTCCGTTTACTTCGATATTAGAATAACGACTAACAATAGAATGATGAAACACATCACACCACACTTAACCGGTAACTTGACCGCGTGGAGGGAGGGGACGTGTTCTTCTAACAAGAGAATTATTGCAATTTTGACTAATTGCACATATCAGAGTCTCAGTTTAAGATCACCGAAGTTGAATGTTACATTTTTAAGATCACCAGCCTGTAACTAAGGATTTTATTTGGCAAGAATATCATGGATAAACGGCAAGACGACAAAAACTCTTTTACTAAGAATACATAATCGTCATTCAAGATTATTTCCTTTAGAGAAGATAATCAAGAGCCAAGATAATTTAAAATCTAATATTAAGAGTTGCCTTTTATCTGTGTATTAACGTAAAGAAGATAGCCAATATAAAGATATTTTTATTCTACTTTAGTGATGAAATCATAGAGTTTTACTATCCTATATTATTTCTTGGAAAGTCAAAAATGAAGATTCTGATTAAACAATTACAAATAAGTTTGTTAAATAATAATCTATAAAGCTACAAAAAAAAATTTAAAGCACTTTTTAAATTGAGTGAAAGAACAGTATAACCAAGTAATTTTTTTCAAATATAATTTTTTGCATAATTTTATTTTTAAATTTATGTACATATTATTATCGATTAACAAAAATTCTATAACTTCACAATACATATTTAGGCCGAATAACCCATAGTTCTCCTTTAAAACAGTTATTTTTGTTTTTCTCAAAATGGTCATTTTGGATATGTATTGTTCTTTCACTCACCGATATCTCCAAAAGTGTTAAACTATTTTTTAAAATTAAAAAAATTAAACAATAATTCTTTGAGGTACACCACTTGATATTGTTAGGGGTATACCCAACACTGTCCACTATAATCAGTTAATCTAATCATTTCATGAGTGCATTTTGAAAGCGTATCTCGGTCCGAAGTAGCGTAGGTAGGTAATCAGTATTATTTCAAAAATATATATGTTATTTTCCTTATAGTTCAGTAACTGAAGTGTCAAACCTGTAGAAAATTCGCTGATGAGTTCCCACATAGCGCAATTTGTAGGTCATTGCAGGTTTTTTTAAACGAAAAAATCCTTAACGCGTTCTTGGTACCGGAAGGGGATGAAAATGGACCCTTAAACCTGGAAAATGGGTTTTCTGCTAATATCTGACTAAATATGCCAATTAGAGAATTTTTGTTCAGACAAAAAATGAAGATTAGCTCATTATCTACAAAAATGGCCTTTATCATTTTTCTTCGAAAATTCAATAGTTTTCGAGATAATGGCACTCAAAAGTCCCCTCATTTCAGCTGCTGCTCTACCTGCAGGAATTCCGCTGTCTATGAATTAACGTGTAAGCGGGCAGACGAATTGTTCCATAACTCGGGAAAAAAATCGATATTTTTTAATGATTCAAAGTTCATCGCAATGGGAAAACCCATAGCTACCATTCGATGTGACTTGAAGTCAGTTCGTATTTGCCAAAAATAGAGACTGCTTCATTAATTTATTCATATTTTCTTTAAAAATGGTAATTTATTTTAATTTTGCCTTTATAATGGGATCTTGGGGGGTCTTGAATGATCTCAGAAATTTTTTTGTACTACTTTTCTTGCGTTTTAATACAATTGATTTGTTTATTTACATATTTTAGCAGATTTCGGAGTTTCATAGAATCTTCGGAACAAGCGCGAATTATAATCTTATGATCCGTTATATTGATTTCCAATGAACATCATTTTAAAGCTTAGATGGTCTACTTTTCGAATATATTTTTTTATTTTTAATAGAGTCTAATAATTTTCAAGAAATGAGGAAAATTGATCACACGAGTGAAAACCGATTCTGTTTTTGTTTAACCATTTCTTGTTCCCCGCTCTTTATTTTTTGAGGATTAATAACTAGATCAAAGTAAAGCTTGTATTCTGACCTTTTCATTGATATAAGTCAATCCCCATATCCGTTCTTGGTTCTAAAAAGGTTGTTACAATTATATACTTCATTTTTACGCTGCCCCTCTGAGATTCGCTTTATGAATTTATACTGTATGTCAGCACGCTAACGTGTTAAAATGCAGGAGGAATTAAATGCATATTTTTCCAAAATTCTTTAAAAAATACTACCTCGTGCTAGCGCAAAAATCACGTAGGGATTTATAAACCAATACGCGCGTGTGAACCCTATTGAATCGCTAACTGCAGAAAGGGGACATATCCATATTTTTCCCAAATTGACATTTTTCTATTTTTGTGATCTAGAAGTTAAAACACATCTTTACTGTAAAAATGGGATATGTACTTTTATTGGTATCGGCGCGGTGAAGCGAATAAATTTTCATTTACTGCAGAAACGGAACTTATCCGATAGATGTCCCCTTTCTGCGGTAAATAACTCAGATTCGCAAACTCACAGTAGGTGTAGATTATAACCTATCTTTTTCCTTGTAAACTTAGTTGTTTATATTTTATATTATTGCTATTGAGACGCGGAAAAATGAGTTCAAATTCTGAAAGTGAAGTGGAAATACCAAAAAAGAGAAAAAAAGGCTCTATACACAGTGAATGTTATAAGAGAAATATAATTAAAAAGGCAAAACTATGTGGTTTACAACACACTAATTATGCTGGCAAAAATATCCCGGCCAAAGACATTGCTGGTGATAACTGGTAAGTTTTACCGTTTTGCAATATTAAATTGTATAATAGTAAATTATTTCTTTGTAGTTGCTCTCGGAAAAAATGTTTAAGCCTTTTTCGTGAGATCGAAAAATGTAACATGCTTCAATTATTTAACGAAATGGATTCAAAAGATCAACAAGACTTGTACTTGCAAAGACTCCTGGAAATACATAATGTTTCTCGAAAAAGGGGAAAAATAAATGCTGTCAGAAACAAACCAAAGTGTTTAACCGTTAAATACTTTGTACTTAATGAAAAAGAAAGAATTGAAGTATGCAAAAATGCTTTCTTATCAATTTACGGGGTATCGAAGAAGCGTTGCGAACGGCTTGTTTTCCTATTAAAAAATAATAAAAGTCCACGAGATATGCGTGGCAAAAACGTTAGTGGAAATGCAATAGCAGGGCACATCATTGCAAACATTCGTAGTCATATTGAATCTTATCCTGTGAAAATCTCACATTATACAAGTAAAGAAGTTCGATACTTGGACAGTAAGTTGTCAGTAAAATTAATGTATGAAATGTTCAGTCAGAAGCACCCAGATAATAAAATTTCATATAAATTTTTTTGGACCTATTTTAAAGAAAATTATGATTTGAAATTTGGCAGACGAGCAAAAGATACATGTCCTACTTGCGAGGAGCTCAATGCAAAAATTAAAAGTGAAACTTTAAACGAGGGTGCCAAAAGAGTAGCAGTTGCTGAACTTCTTATTCATAAACGTCGCAGCAAAAAATTTTATACAGCCTTAAATTCAACAAAAACATTAAGTGAAGAAAATGATGATATTCTATCCATTAGCATTGATTATATGGCTAATGTTTCATTGCCGCAAATTCCTGTGCAGGATCTTTACTATTTCCGTCAACTTACAGTATGTACTTTCGGAATCCACAATTTAAAAACAAAAAAATATGACTTGCTATGTATACCATGAAGGAGTGGCAGGCAAAGGAGCAAATGATGTATGTTCCTTTTTAAAGCATTACTTTGACCAAGATAAAGAGCATAAATTTAAAAAACTCCACATTTTCTGTGACAACTGTTGCGGACAAAATAAGAATAACACAATGGTTCGATTTTTAATGAGTTTAGTGGAACTTAAAGGATTTGAGGAGATACAAATTTACTTTCCTCTGAGAGGTCATTCGTTTATGCCATGCGACCATGACTTCGGTTTAATCAAAAGGCAACTTAACAAACATGAAAGATATTATACAGTCCAGGAATATATCGAAATAATCACGAAGGCTTCAAAGGATCCACAAAAATTCTCAATTGTAGAGGTTTCAAGAGATTTAGTGTTTGATTATAAAAACTGGTGGTCAGATTTTTACAGAAGAACCTGTTTGAGTAACGAATCATATGGAAAAAATGTACCTCGGAGCAAAAAAAAATCGTTCACTATCTCCTCATTTTATCACATGACCATTTCTTCTGCTGAAGAAGTAGTTTGCCGAGAATTTATAAATTGTTTTGTATCGGATACATTCCGACTGAGGAATACTAAACGTACAATAACCTACCCTACAACAAAAGTTTATACCGAAAAGTTTCCCATTAATGAGAAAAAGATGGCTGACATAAAGAACACTATTAAATTTATTCCGGACACTTATTTGGCATTTTGGGAAGAAATTACTGCATGGCCCACTGGAGAAAATGATCGAGAAGATCAATAAATACATTTGAATAGGAATTTTGTAAACAAAAGAAACCCAAAATAATTTTTTTTCCAATAAATAACTTGTTAGATTTCATTTACTGCAGAAAGGTGACATGTCCACAAGTCAAATTTGGCACCTGCGCCAAAACACAATATCAAAAAATTCTTCAGTCTATTCTAACTTATACTAAGGATCCTAAAGATTATATCCACAAAATTTGAATTACAAATATTTTTTTTTAAAGAAATTAGAAGGTTTTTTAACTTCCTGAATAATTATTAAAATGTGACATGTCCCCTTTCTGCAATTAGCGATTCATGTAAATTTTAATAATATTTGCCTCTTTCTGTTTGATGGCTAAACCTACGTTTTACTAGCTGTTTTTTTTACTATCCAATGAACAGAAAATCTCAAAAAAACACACCTGGTAATAGTACATAATTCTGCATCCAAGTATTAAAGTACTCTCAATAAGCGTAAAAAATTATAAATTAGAATTGCGTATTGGCCCCTACCCCCCCCCCCCCCAATACTTAACCTTAAAGCACTTTTTTTAATGGCACTGCACTTGTTGCTCAATATATAATTTTGTAATAATCGTCATACTTAAATATTTATATTTATATATTTATATTTAAAATATTTATTTTAAAAAAAACTATCCGCATATTATTTACTTTAATTATCGCAAAAGTACGATTATTTTTAAAAAAAAATTATGACTCGAGTACTTAGGTAGGTAAATAATTATTTTTTACAATAACTATAACGAGCATTTTTTTCCATAAGAAAGCCATTTTAATAAACTAATGAACGAATTTCTTTAGCACATCTGAGAAAAAATGAGAAAATTGTGATATTTAATATTTAAAAAGACAGTAAAAATATGGATGACAAAAATTTTGGGGAGAAAGAAGTAATGCCCAAGACTTGAAATTTGTACCAAAAGTAACAAAGTATAGCGATAATAAACTGGAACTTGAAAATTATATTAAGTGATCTGATATGCCGTTTTTATGGTTTTTAGTTTTGACATGTAAGTTAAAAAAAATAATAAATTTAACTAATAAGACACGATAGATTAATTTAGAAGAAATATTTTAAAGTTATCCTTGTTGGGGAAATAATTGCAGATAAAAAACTGGGTTATGATGGACAAATAATGTAATTTTTAACAGACATGTTATCTGTGAACAGCTTGTTATTTCTGTCTGTTTATACCACTGATCTGTATTATTTTACTGGATAGGATATAGGCTATATTTAACATACTAAAAATCCGTTCCACCAAGGAGACCGGAAGTACAACACTGCTGGCCGATTTGGGCAAATTATGGTGGGATCACAGAACTGAATTTTGGGATAATTTGACATACCTAACCTATAATTTGATTAGTTTTTCTTCTTATTATTCTTCTGCGGGCAATGTCCTTCGGGACAATTCACCCACAATTTGATTTTTTTATGAAAGAAAATATAAAAATGGAAACGTGAAGCATATTGTGTCTTCACGAATGAACGTTTATTGTTTATATCATAATAATGCTATCCGATACTACCTAAATAAATAAATAAATAAAGCGTCTCATCGTAATTTGTTGACACAATTAAATGTCAAATGTGATGACAAATCCGCCATATTATTTGCCCAAATCGGCCAATTTTTCAAAACGTTTTTTAGGGGGCTATATCCTATCCAGTAAAATAATACAGATCAGTGGTTTATACAATAACAGATCTGTTAAAAATAACACATGTTGTCAATCATAACCCCCAACTTAGGTTTTAGCACATACTTTGATTACTGTACGGGGCAAGAGAGAGGTCCGACACTCCCAACATAGGGCGCGGCCATTTTGAACCCTATGACACAGTTTATAGCTAAAGAATCAGATCGCTCACTCTGCGTCGGCACTTTTGATGTCAATGTTCCAGTTTATACACTGCGCAACTCGGATAATACAATATATGACAACCGCCTATAATAAAACAGCAGTTTTCTGCGTATCCTGGATTTGTATCCCTGGAGTGGATGTTATTTTGGAACTTTCACCTGGTCCGAGTGAGCTAACTGATTCTTTAGCAATAAACTGTGACTCCAAAAATAATATTCACTGACACCTGACACTGACAGCAGCAAGCAAAATATCAGGTGCGTTTTAATCATCCGCTTCTGCTTCCAGAATTGTCGGTTTAGTCGTTTTAACCTGTCAGATTAAAACAAGAAAACCGACAATTCTGAAGCAGAAGCGGATGATTAAACGCACCTATTAAAAATATTGCGCCAAGATGTAGGCAACACGTAATAAGGGTTCAAAATGGCGAAGATTTCTATCTCCTTTTAAAAGGCACTTAGAAAGCTGCGCAGTGCGACCATTCTCCGTATAGTAAAATAAAATCAAAGTATGTGGGTTTTAGACATTAAAAGTTCTAGTGACAAACTGTCAACCGTCATCGTTATGACCAACAGGGTCACCAACCTTGGTATTTTAAATATTCCCAACAGCCCCCTTATTTGAAAATACAAATCCTTGTTGAATAGAACAAAATCTAATTTTCATCCGGTCTACGGACTTGGGTCAAGGAATAAGCTAATTGATTGTTGCTGGATATGTACTTCAGTTTTAACAAATTTTGTGCAATTTTATCCCTTAAAAAATGATGTAGGACGTCAATATGTTTGGTTCAGGCTTGATAAGCTCCATTGCAGGCTAAGGTTTTGACACCTTGATTATCAACAAATAAACACATGGGTTGATTGTAGGATTATATTTCTTCACTAAACCTTTTTAACCATAGAGCTTCTTGCGCTGCTGATGACATCGCCATATATTCGGATTCTGTTGTTGATAATGGTACAGTTACTTGTCTTTTGGTGACACATGAAATGGTAGCCCCATTCTTCAGAAAAATATAGCATGTGACAGAACGACTATTATTAACATTATTGGCCCAATCTGCATCCGAATACCCCACTATATTGGACTGACCATCCACATTTTCTTTAAATTCTAATTTAGATGTATAAGTTCCCTTCAGATATCTTAATATACGTTTTACTGCACTCCAATGTAAAGGACCTAGATTTTTACTAAAGTGACTAATATTCTCTACTGCAAATGAAATGTCTAGTTTGGAGATTTGAAAAGCAAATAAGAGACTACTGCTTACTGCCTACTGCTTCTTGATATGGCACATTCGACATAGAATTCATTTTATCAGCCTTTTGGGGTGACATGGATTTGGACAAATTCTCACCTGGTGCAGCAGGAGTATCCACTGGTTTGCAGTCCCACATGTTAAAGCGCTTAAGAACATCTTGGATGTATAACTATTGGTCAAGTCATATTTTCTTATTCTTTTTGTCACGGGTTATTTGCATACCAGTATAAATCTGGATTCACCAAAATCTTTCATTTTGAACTTTTACATTATTATTTTTTGCCGGTATCATTTGAAAAATTTATTAGGTCATCTACATAAACGGCTATTATGAGTGTAAGTGAGGGAGTTACCTTATAATAGATGTATGGGTCAGCATTTGATTGAACAAGACCTTAATTTTTTAAAAATTTATCCAATAATAAATTCCATACACAACTCACCTGCTTCAGTC
Organism: Psylliodes chrysocephalus; assembly: GCA_927349885.1. Taxonomy (NCBI): domain Eukaryota; kingdom Metazoa; phylum Arthropoda; class Insecta; order Coleoptera; family Chrysomelidae; genus Psylliodes; species Psylliodes chrysocephalus. Next base: position 31,914,578 of record OV651818.1, on the reverse strand, counting down.
CATATAAAGATTTCCGTAGCTTGCATATCTTATTCGATTGACTAAAACCTTCTGGTTGCACCAAGTATATACCTTCATTAAGTTCATCTTGTAAAAAGGCAGTTATAGCATCAAGCTAGTCAATATCAAGATAATGTTCGGCAGCTAGAGCTAGCAAATATTTAATGAATCTTTTATCACTAATCTTGCCTTGTGTTTGATTATATTACCACTTGAATATTTTTTAGTTTTTAATACTCACAATTTAAGGGCATTTTTTATAAAGTTGAGTCTACTAGATCCCAAGTTTGATTTTTCATCAGTGCTGCATATTCATCTTCCATAGTAGTACGCCAATTTTACAATCTGAACGGCTCCTTTTTCTAATTCAAAGAATACATCTCTTAACATACAAATTAAATCAGTGACTGGATTATATAATCTGTAGGCTTTGATTTCTTTACTATAACCCATCACTATACAACCTATGGACTTGCTATCCAGTTTTTTCGCTTTTCTTCTGGTACCTTGCTTCCATAAATGTTATGTTTGCTTAAATTCGGTTTTATTCTGCTCCAAGCCTCTTCTGGGATAACTTTCTTTCAACAATACTGGTTAGTGAGATATTTATCAAATCTGCAGCTGTAGGTGCAGCTTCAGCCCAAAATATGTTGAGTAAGCTTGAATTTATAAGCATACATCTAGTTTTCTCAACAACAGTTCGGTTTAAAAGTTCTGCTTTCCCGTTTTGTTCAGCAGTGTAGGGAACGCTCACTTAATGTATTATTATACCACAATCTTGGAGAAATGTTTTAAATTTAAGACCACAAAACTCACCACCATTGTCTGTACGGAATTGTTTTATTTTCTTACCGGTTTGGTTTTCAACCAAACTTTTAAAAATCTTAAAATGTTCAAAAACTTTATCCTTGCATTGTAAAAAATAAATGAACGCCTTATGACTATAATCATCTAAAAATTACAACATATATTTAGAGCCAGCTAGAGTTTTCACCTCAAATGGTCCATATAAGTCAGCGTTAACTAATTCTAGAATTTCAGATACTCTTGATTCACTACGCGGGAATGGTAATCTATGACTTTTAAAGTACCCTTTTGCATGAGCAGAATCAGTAGTTACTCCTGCTTTGAAAGTAACATAATTTGTACCACTAAAATTTGAAATTTCAGATTTTGTACCCCGGCCGTTCCTATAGAAATTAACCTAAATTCATATTAGGCTCAAGAGTAAAATACCCTTTGGCACGAGTAGAATCAAAAGGTACTCCTGCAATGAAAGTAACATAATTTGTACCACTAAAATATGAAATTTCAGATTTTGTATCCCTGCCGTTCCTATAGAAATTAACCTAAATTCATATTAGGCTCAAGAGTAAAGTACCCTTTTGCACGAGCAGAATCAATAGTTACTCCTGCAATGAAAGTAACATAATTTGTTCCACTAAAATATGAAATTTCATATTTTGTACCTCTGCCGTTCCTATAGAAATTAACCTAAATTCATATTAGGCTTAGGAGTAAAGTACCCTTTTGCAGGAGCAGAATCAATAGTTACTCCTGCAATGAAAGTACCATAATTTGTACCACTAAAATATGAAATTTCAGATTTTGTACCCCTGCCGTTGATAGACATTAACCTAAACTTATATTAGGCTCAAGGGTAAAGTAACCTTTCTATAGGAACGGCAGGGGTACAAAATTTGAAATTTCATATTTTAGTGGTACAAATTATGTTACTTTCATTGCAAAAGTAACTATTGATTCTGCTTGTGCAAAAGGCTACTTTACTTTTGAGCCTAATATGAATTTAGGTTAGTTTCTATAGGAACGACAATGGTACAAAATCTGAAATTTCATATTTTAGTGGTACAAATTATGTTACTTTCATTTCAAGAGTATTGATTCTGCTCGTGCAAAAGGGTACTTTACTATTGAGCCTAATATAAATTTAGATTAATTTCTATAGGAACGGCAGGGGTACAAAATCTGAAATCTCATATTTTAGTGGTACAAATTATGTTACTTTCATTGCAGGAGTAACAACTGCTTCTGCTCGTGAAAAAGGGTACTTTACCCTTGAGCCTAATATGAATTTAGGTTAATTTCTATAGGAACGGCAGGGGTACAAAATATGAAATTTCATATTTTAGTGGTACAAATTATGGTACTTTCATTGCAGGAGTAACTACTGATTCTGCTCGTGCAAAAGGGTACTTTACTCTTGAGCATAATATGAATTTAGATTAGTTTCTATAGGAACGTCAAGGGAACAGAATCTAACAATTTACATTTTAACGTACTTTTATTGCAGAAGTTACGATTGATTTTGCTGTTTAAAAGGAATATGAATTTAGGATAGTTTCTAAGGAACGGCAGGGGTGCATATTCTGAAAATTTATGATTTTACGGTACAAATTATGTTGTGTTTTATGCAAAAATAGCAATAGATTCTTTTTCTGCAAAAAAGTCTCTTTATTTTTAATTATAACAGATTTGGATTAATTTGAAAGTTGTTTCAGGCAGTTTGATTAAATAAATAAGTTTTTTTTAATGGTACATATTGTTACAAAATCAGTCCTTTTTAATTGTATCTTTGTATTTTTCAATATGGTTCTGCTAGCCTAATATTGAACTAGAAGCACCTTGTGTTTTTTTGTAAACGGTACATATTACGAAAAATTTATTGCTGGTACAAATTGGTACAAATTGGTACAAATTTACTTGTTTTTAATTCTACTTTTGTTTCATTTTTTATTTCATTTTTTTAATGTGGTCCTGCTAGCTTAATATTAAACTAGAAGCACCATGTGTTTTTTTATAAACCGTACATAGTACAAAAAGTTGATTGGTGGTACAAATTGGTACAAATTCAGTTCGTTTTAATTCTACCTTTGTTTTATTTTTTATTTTATTTTTTTAATGTGGTCCTGCTAGCTTAATATTAACCTAGCAGCGCCACGTTTTTTTTGATAACGGCACATGGTACAAAATTTTTATTGGTGGTACAAATTAGTACAAAATAGGTACTAAATAATGTAATAGATTTTAATCGATTTTGCCCAGTTGGTCCTGCTATCTTAAGAGAGGTCGAAAATATAAAAGAAATTTGAGTGGTAAGACCAGCAGATACTGGTAAGAGTTAAAGGCTTTTTATTGGTCGATGCTAAAATATGGTTTGAGAATTGGTCTCCAACATTAAGCGATTGGTCTAATTTTAAATTTGAACTTTTAAGTCATTTTCACATAGAAAATTGTTGGACGATTATTTTTTAAAGCCTCTACTTTTGACAGCTCAACCTAATTTTTATACATTTTATGTTCAAAACAAAAAAAATTGTTTCATTGAAAAAAAAAATTTAAATTTGAACTTGTAGGAGTAATTTTAATAGAGAAAATTGTAGCCTCTTCTTTTGACAGCTCACTCTTTAGTTCTTGTGTAGCTTATGTTCATCTAAAAGTGTTGCTTTAGTGGGCTTTCACACCAAAGTAGCATGCAACGTGCATCTTGATGCCAGGAAGCAGGAAGCATGCTGCTTGTTTTAAAACCCATACAAATAAATGAATGGTTTCACACCGAAGTGGCGTCGCAAAAATGCGACGTGGCAACATGCTACGTGCGAGTCAAATATAAAACAAGTCGTATAATTCGCTACTGTGTCACGGGCTTCCAACCCGCGTAGACGTTATTTGACTTGTTTAGTGGCTGAGTTAATAAATTAATTTTTAAGTTTTGTTCGTGATGTCTAGAAACATCAGCGAGTGCTTCCACTTCTGTGTCTAATAATGACAGGCAAAACACTACGCACATATATAGCAACATTCACGCTGGCTAATTTATTCCATTTCTCTCCGATGGAAGCAAACTCGTCAACGAAGGTAACTATCCACCAAGTTATCCTCCTGGCTATGAGGGTTAAAATACACCTCAAACATTCACTGTCTTGTCGTTGACCGAATAACGACTTTAAAGCATATATTTTGTAAGTATATAATAAATTTATGTTTGCGTATTTTCTTGCCTTTTATTTTCATGCATTTATTAACTTATTAGGTACTTACCTCAAAAATATAAGTAGTCTTTCCTCCACAGTAATAGCTCTTCGATAATTTAATAATAATAATAATAATAATAATACTCTACCTAATTCATCCCCTTTCGACTGAATTTTAACCCCAAAAGCTGAGCTTGTGCGGGGAAAGGGACGGATATTATTATTATTTGCCGTGGTGTTCCAAGGCGACTTAAAGACGATTGATGGTGCCATTTGACTTACAGGTGAGGAAAACCCGGAAAACTTTACCCATCATCATCGAAAACGGTAATGCATGGTGATTTTATTTTAATAATCTGGATGGCATATCAACAGAAATTAAATTTCTGCTAATATGGCATCCATCAAATGCTATAGAGAACCATGCAAATAAATTCACATGGTCTTCCGTAGGATCTGAAACCGTGTCACGTTTTACCAGAAAATTGGCTGAAAAATGAATGCCGCGCCGTAGACACCTACGCCACCGTAGTCGATAAATTTGTATCCTGTAACTGCATTGATGGTTTCATTAGATCAACAAGCGTTTTAATTGTTTCTTTTTCCATCCTGTAGTAGTTTTGGAATTTTTAAGGATGTACTTGTAACTGCTGCGATACAATGAACGTGCTATGTGTATCAGCATTATCTCGTAAATACGGATGAATCCACAGTTTTCTACTCTTTTTCCTCCTCCTCCTCCTTGCAATCACAGCAGCAATTAATGAAATACTGTCTTCTTCCGATGACATCTTAACAACTATTTTATTATTTGCCAACAGAAATCTGATGATAAAAAAAGTCGCACTGAGCGACTTTGGTAAGAAAGTAAATCGTGAAGACGCCAGTTGCGACGTGCTTCCTGCTTTCTGGCAGCAAGTCGCACGTCGCATGCTACTTTGGTGTGGAAGCCCACTTATTGAAAAATTTTATATTTGAATTTTTATGAATCATTTTCACACAGAAAATTGTTGGACGTTTACTTTTTGAAGCTCTTCTTTTGACAGTTCTCTCTAATTTTTATACTTCTTTATGTTCAAATTAGAAAGGTTACTTTAATGGAAAATTTGCGTGCTAATCGAAGTACAGAAGGTTTAATTTTTTAACTGAATTAATTGTGTAAGACCCTGTATATTTTTCAATAATTCTAATATTTGTGTTAGCTTGTTTTACGAATAACTGCAAAATAATTTCACACTTCAGTCAGGTAGAAAAAAAAGGTTATCGATCTGTTTCGCTTGGACCGTAAATTCTTGTAATGTTTCACTTTGACAAAATAGGGCCTGAGGGTTACGCTGAAGTGAAATTTGAATTCATTCGAGTTTTGGGTCCTATTAAGAATAGTTAGTTAAAATATTCGATATTGAGATAACTTTTATTGCGAGTGCTGTGGTTGTGGTAATCTACGAGAAGAGGGTGAGTTTTCTCACAGAGTATATTCATTATTGCTTGTTTACTTTTACCAATTTATTATTATTATTAATATTTAAATTATCTGTTGTAAGAGATATGTTAATTACCGCTTGTTGACTGTTTTGCCTGTATGTTGTCTTGACAATTGTTTCGTTTATTCTTGTTGATACCTTGAGCAGGTCTGGGACCATTGCACGTCTCTTTATGGTATATAACAAGGCTCTGTGTCTGGAGGGGACCCTCGCGTTTTGGTGTCCATTGCACTCCTCAGTACAGGGTGTTATTGTCAAGTGATCTAGATCAGAGGTTATTATTGTTTATTGTTTTGTGTAGCAAGTTTGCTACGGTATTGAGTGAGTACTGTATTACTCATTGCACAACTCAATACGTTTGTTTAGGCACTTTGGATGGGTGTTTCGCGTTTAATGCCCATTGCACATTCATTGTAGTACGTTGTCGTTACTGGAACAGTCTAACAATCGAGAAAGCATTTTATTTTAACAATCAAATTGATATTTACGCCTAAGCACATCAAAATTATTTATTTCAATTCAACTACGTAGTATTCACAATTTAAAGCAGTTTGTTATGTCAATTGTTTCTTCTTAAGATTAATTGTTTATTATCTCTGCTTAACATTAATTAAGTCATGTTTTATAGAATGAGTATGCTCAGAAGCGTTTCTTATTTACAGGTATGCCATTGACCAACATGAATCGGAGTCGCCCAGTTGCCCAGTTATTTACAAGTGGTTAATTATTTTTGTTTGTATTATTTTTTTAAATTTTGTATTTTTCCTTTTTTTATTAATTTCAATTAATTAAAATCATTTTAAGTACCGCTCTGGGATTTTTGTTCCTATAATTGTTTACGGGATTCATGAAATGTACAAGAATTCGTTACTATTAGAAATTTCAATTCAATTAACAATGTGATTTAATTTCATATTTACGCACCATTCCAAAATGTGTATTTGGATATAAAAAAAAAGAAATATTAACAATGTGTAAGAAACAATAATTGTTCCTCCAAAATAATTCAACACTCTCAGAATTTTAAGCGAGATAAAAATTTAAGAGTCAACCATTCATAATGTTGCCGATATTGCCTTAGCTAGACAAAAAGAAAATAAACACAGGTATTTTTTTATTTTAAGTCAGATCACGTAATTAAAAACTGTTTTCTTAAAGACTCAAAGATAAAACACATCAAATTAATTTTGTTTCTTCATAGCAAAGCAAGTGTGCCAATGGAAATAAACATTATTCAACCTATATGGGTTTATTGATGGGCATAACTTAAGACAGTTTATTTCAAAATATAAGTTTGGAACAGATGTTAAAATTACAGGCAAGCCAGCTCAGTCTAGGTTCACGATACCCGTTTAATGTTTATGTTACTGATTATAACGATACGTAGATACGTATTATGAAGCGACATTTACCGGATGTTTTAAAAAAAATTCCGTGGATTTTGAAATTAGTTTAAATCAATTAAAAGTACTTGAACAATATCGAGATCAATTATGTCAGATTATTAAAATAAAAATTACTGGTTTACTAGTGTTTTGTTTCTGCAGTAAACAACTGTGCTATGGAAAGTAATTTAATTAATAATTTTATTGCCATGTCGACTTTTAGCAACATTGTTTTACAGGGTTTGATTTATTTTAAGCAAGTTTTAGTAGCCTTAGAAAAAGCATGGTTTTTCCTAAATATTTGAAAATGTTTTTACGAACAAAAAAAATTGATTTTCTTGGATGGAAGATTTCCACCGAAGATGGTAGATCGGAGTAGAGAAAAATAGAGGCGTTGACAAAAATTTCGTCTCCGAAAAATGTTAAACCAGTCAGGCTTTGGCCGAGCGGGTTATTATTAGTGACTGATTTGCAAGACTCAATTTTTTGAAACTGAAGGTAAAGTAAATGTTTGGTTTGATTGCTTTGATTTTTATTGTTGCAGGGATGAAATAATAAGCCTTGAAACATGGAGTCAGCATACTTCAATGTTTAATGTTATGTTTTATATCTCAAGGATGAAGTAATAAGCCTTGTGTAAGGTTTTAAAATAAAACTAGCAAATTAATTAATAAACTTTTAAAACACCGGTATATTAATATTAAAAAGCAAGCACAGAAATACATATGTGTATTATGAAAAGTCTAATAGCAGAATGTCACGTTCGATATTTATTCTCAGTCTGCCACCGAGATTCTTTTTAGCGGCAACAGCTGAGACGGCATTTTCGCTTTTCGTCTTAATTTGTTGTCAATACTGACTCATTTCTTACATTCGGCCATCCGGTCTCATATCCTGTCCTCAGGATTGTCACCGTCGGCATCTTTGTCTTATGCCTTTTGCCCACGAGTTCCTTTTGAACTCATTGGTGGGACCTTTTGTCCATGAGTTCCTTTTGAACTAATTGGTGGGACCTTTTGCCCAGGGCCTTTTGCCCTTGAGTTCCTTTTGAACTCTTTGGTGGGACCTTTTGTCCATGAGTTCCTTTTGAACTCGTTGGTGGGACCTTTTGTCCAGAGCCTTTTGCCCTCGAGTTCCTTTTGAACTCTTTATTGGGACCTTTTGTCCATGAGTTACTTTTAAACTCATTGGTGGGACCTTTTGTTCAGGACCTTTTGTCCTTAAGTTCCTTTTGAACTCTTTGGTGGTACTTTTTGTTCAGGGCCGTTTACCCTTGAACTAGCTCACCTTTTAGGGTTATCCATGGCTTCAACTTATCTACTGCCATCACCGTTCGGTATCGTTTCATACCCTCTCTTACATCTTCGACTTCATACCGGTCGTTGAACATAACTCGGATGACCCTAAATGGTCCTTTGAACTTTGGCAGTAACTTTTTACTGCTACCAGTAGCCGGATTATCTGTTTTGAGTACCATTACAATGTCACCAATCTTATACTTTTTTGCTTTATCACGAGCTCGATCGAATCGCTCCTTCTGGACACGTTGGTCATCATCAATTTTTCTTTTGACCTCTGACCGAATCTCGGCCAAGTCTAATCGTTCCAACTGCCCGCCTACTGCACTCAGAAGCTGCGCTTCTGCTATATTTCGAGGCTTGTACCCTGCAAGAATTTCCAAAGGACTCAAGCCTGTGGTCTTGTTCTCGGTACAATTGACGATACTTTGTATTTTCTGTACAAAGGTGTCCCACTTATTTTCTTCGCTTCCAGCGGCAGTTGTAGCTAAAATGTTTAATACGGTTCGGTTAACAACGTTTGCACTGTCCATTTGACCTTAGAGTAGCTACCGCATTTAATATGTTTTATTCCGTAGGCCTGGCAGAATATGCTAAACTTTTTTGCCGTGAATACAGTACCTCTGTCTGTTATTAATCGATTTGGAGCTCCAAATAAGTACATTATTTCTCTGAAAACTTTTATTACACTTTTTGTCTTTGTATCTTTGACTGGTTCAATGATTACAAATTTACTAAATCCATCAACGATCACTAGTAAATATTTATTTCCCTTTTCGCTAGTTTCGAAGGGGCCAATATGATCAGCATGCAGCGTATGGAATGGAGTTGGAACTTTTTCCACAGGGTATAATTGACCTTCTTTTCGACCTGTAGGATGCTTGTAGTAGCTGCACTGGAAGCACGACTTAATGTATTTCTTTACAAAATCTCTCATTCGAGCAAACCAATAATTTTCAGAAATGCGTTTTAGGGTTTTCTCTAAACCGAAATGACCGGATTCATCATGACATAAACGACATATTTGCCAACGACATCCCTTTGGAACTGCCCATGCGATTCTACCATCATCCAGCTTTTTGTACACTTTTCCATCTTTCAGAAATAAAAACTATCAAAATACTGTTTGTTATCATGATTTCTCTGTTGATACCCTATTATGGACTTAACCAAACTTATCTCTTCATCTTGTGACTGGACCGCTTTTATCCAATCGGCCTCTGTCAAGTCAACAGCACATATTGCCTCAGCATCATAAAGTCGACTCAGTGCATCAACATGACACATTCGACTACCGGCGCGATATTCTATTTGGAAGTTGTAATCTTGAATCTGTAACCACCATCGTCCAACTCTGGGTAACAGATCCTTTTTAATCATGGTTGTTCTTAGCGCGTTACAGTCCGTGACGACTTTGAATGCTATACCAACCAAATATACTCGAAAGTATTGAAGTGATAATACCACCGCAAGGGTCTCCAGCTCATATGAGTGGTACATCCTCTGTTGTGGACTGGTCTGTTTACTGAAATAACCAATCACTCTTTTCTCGCCATTTTTGAATTGCATCAAAATTCCTCCGACGCCTAAGGAGCTGGCATCTGTATGTAACTCCGTTAATAGCTCAGGATCAAATATAGCTAATAGGGGTTTTGTTACTAACACCTTCTTCACTTGCGCAACAGCAAGATTCTGTTCATCATTCCAAGTCCAAGGTATATCCTTTCTCAACAGTCTAGTCAATGGCTCTACGACATTAGCATAGTTACGGATAAATTTACGAAAATATCCAGCCAAACCTAAAAATCTTCGAACTTGTTTGACATTAGCTGGATTTGCCATGTTTAACACTGCTTCCACTTTCCTAATGCCTGGTCGGACACCGTCAAATGATATTTCTCTTCCTAAGTAGTCAATCTTAGTTTGGAAGAAATAGCATTTAGTCAATTTCAGGGTAAGGCCATTCACACTAAATTTCTCTAGAACCATTTCTAGTCGTTGCATACCTTCTTCAATAGTATCTGAGGGGATAATTACGTCGTCGATGTAAGGAAACGCAATCGTGTTTTTTAACTCTCCCAGCACATTATTTATTAATCTCTGGAACACTGCCGGAGCGTTAGATAAGCCAAACGGCATCCTCAAAAACTCGAAGTGTCCATCGGGAGTAACAAAGCCAGTTTTACTGATAGAATCTTCATCCATAGGGACCTGATAGTACCCAGAAGCCAAATCCAGTCCCGTAAAGTATCTATTATTACCTAAGCGATCGATCTGATCTTCTATTAATGGCAAGGGGTATCGATCTTTTGTTGTTATTGCGTTTAATTTGCGGAAGTCCACGCACATTCTATAATCGTTGGTCTTTTTTTTAACAAGTAGTACGGGACTCGCATATGAAGATGTCGACGTGCGAATTATATTATTTTCTAATAATTCGTCAATCATTGCTTGAAGAATTTGTTTTTCTACATAAGCCAGTCGGTAAGGATGATATGTAATAGGCATATCCACCGTTAAATTGATATGCATCTTTGTCAAGTTTCTTTTACCTATTTCCCTTAATGAAAAAGCAATACAATTACGGTAACGATTCAATAAATCAAACAATTTTCTTTTTGACTCTCCCGGTATATTACCACAATTAATTTCATTGATATCCAATGTTTTATTTTTATCAAATTCAATCATATTCACTGACTGCGATATTTCTTTTGGTAATAAAAACAAATTTAATGTATTTCTAATTTTACTTATTCCAACGTGATTCTGTCCCAGGAAATCGGATCCAATAATATCATAATTCATCCACTTATCGTCTAGAACGATGGCATTCACTGCCGCCGAAACTCCGTCGACAGTAATTCTTACGTTAACAAAAATATTGCTGTCTATTGTGTTACACATAAATCATTTTAAAATTTTCGGTGATCCCTTTTCGGTATGTAACTTAAGTTCTGAACAACGCTACTCTTTAAAAAAGTGCACGTGCTTCTAGTATCAATAAGGCTATTAATATTATTTTCATTTATACGCGCCGATTTCATAAACAATTTATTTGAACCTGTTAGATTAACAATTTCATTTACCGTCCCGGAATTATTAGTTTGTTTATTTTTTGTCATCTTATCGCGGCATTGAGCTTGAACGTGACCTATTCTACCACAATAATAACATTGAATTTTTGGCTTTCTGCAGTCTACAACTTGATTGCCGCTACAATTGAAACAAGAAACTCACTTTTTTTGCTGCTAGCTTAACTATAATATTATCGTCCCATCCATGAAAATGTCTCAACTCGTCAACTTTACGCAACCAATCAACTTAGCCAAATATACTCACGCCAGGTTCAAATAATGGTATTAATGTTTCATTCACAGTCATGCTAATAGGAAACGTAGTCTTAAAAGGTATAGTTACCTTCTTTTGCAGTCTTTTTACCTGCTTGCGTAACCGATGAATCTCACTCTTTAGATGACTTCTCGAAGTTCTTTTCCTTTTAGAAGAACTACACAGATTCAAGTGATGAAATCGACGAAAAACGATGTCGGTTTTATCGTGGGGGCGTCCTCGGAGGTGTACTCATTGCGATGCACTTTTTTGCACTTATTGAACAAGTTTTGAGATGCACTTTTATGCACTTTTTACGAAACAAGTTCGTCTCACGAACACCTTGCCAGGTTCGAGGTATTTATTGTTCACATGCGCGATCGTGGAAGACACGCGAATCTATCCCACTTCTGAATTTGTAAGGTTTTAAAATAAAACTAGCAAATTAATTAATAAACTTTTAAAACACCGGTATATTAATATTAAAAAGCAAGCACAGAAATACATATGTGTATTATGAAAAGTCTAATAGCAGAATGTCACGTTCGATATTTATTCTCAGTCTGCCACCGAGATTCTTTTTAGCGGCAACAGCTGAGACGGCATTTTCGCTTTTCGTCTTAATTTGTTGTCAATACTGACTCATTTCTTACACTTGAAAGGTTGGGTCAGCATACACCCATCTTTAATGTTATATTTTATGTATTAAGGACGAATAATAAGCCTTGAAAGGTATGGTCAGCATACACCCATCTTTAATGTTATACTTTATGTATTAAGGACGAATAATAAGCCTTGAAAGGTGGGGTCAGCATATACACCTATCTTGTGTTATTTTTTATGTCTCAACGGCGAATAATATGCCTTGAGAGATGGGGTCAGCATACTCCCATCTGTATTGTTATGTCTCAAGGGCAAATAATATGCCTTGAATTCTGCTTTAATTTTTTTCATTTCAAGTTATATTTTTTATTCTGGAAAAATCACTTTAAGCATGTGTTTAACAAGAATTCAACAAAATTAAAACTATCATAATAATATAAGCGTTGTTAATTATTGATAAGGAAAATAAATCCCAATATATATGTTAAAAAAAATCTGTATGTGCTGAGTACAATGCAGGCATTGTTTCATATTGCTACTCAAAATAAATAATGACGTGTTTTAGTGCACAGATAATATTTTCAAAGGTACCCGAATCAACAGCGGCGTCGGTATCACCTTAATAAAATTTATTAAATTAATATTGCGGTAATTATTAGATTAAAAAAGCAAGAAAATTTTATACAAATATAAGCTATAAACTATATATTAAACAAAATTTAAGAGAATTTTTATTCAGACAAGCAATTTTAATCTATTGATATTTTGCGGTCAACAAACAATCTAAAATAACTCCAAAACTAGACACACTATCAAGTTGTTATTTTGATACGATTAAATATACATGTCGTAGGCTCATAGTGAAATCCGTCTTTTCATGAAGATCCTAGTATTATCACGAAGTGTCGGTATATTGTATAAAATCGTGAACCTACATAATTTTCCAAGGCTTTTCATTTCGTCGAATTGTGTGTAACCCAACCTGCCTAAATTAAAATATAACGGTTTTATAAAATGCCCACAAAAGCAAGGCATTTTGGTGCCTATCATCTCAGGAGGGTGCACAATGAACCTAATAAGGCCTAAGTACCGTAGGGGGTAATCCACCCTCTACACGTTACAGACACGATGAGTTGCTTGGAGTTTAGATTCGAAATATATTGAAATCGACACAGTCGTAAAAATAGAAAACTATTATTTAGAATTTAGAAATTAAGGACGTAATTTTTATTCCTAAATCTAAGTAAGAATAATCTTTCTAATTTTTGTTTTAAACGGATTAGAAAAATAACTATTTAACAATGAATAATATTAAAAAAACTGACCGGTTCTACTTATTTTAGGCAATGCATACAAAATTTATTATTCAAATTGAATGAAACACCTACAATATACGGACTGGAATAACGAAAACCAAAAAACAACAAAACTGAACTCAAATCTCGATATTAAAGCATATAAATTAAAATAATCGGAAAGCGGAATATTATGATTATTCCCATCACTAGTTCCCCACTACATATTCTCAAACTGTAGGGAGTACGCAAAAGAGACAGTGGCAATACAATACATAGATAAATTAATATTACCATGTTAAAAAAAAATAAAACAAATATGTAAAAAAAAATTATTAAAAAAAATTAAAAAAAATTAAAAAAAATTGTTAAAAAATTGTTAAAAAATAATTAAAAAATTGTTAAAAAATTGTTAAAAAATAGTTTAAAAAAATGTTAAAAAGAAAACTACCTACTCACTAAATAAACAGGGATTACGTATATTACCTTTCTTCCATATATACTTTTTTCTGTTTTCTCTGTTAGTTTAAGTTGTCTATCTAGAATTTTTATTTTGTTTCAAATTAGGGCTTAAGAATAAAATATTAAAAATGTTAAAAATAGCTCCTTAACGTAAACACAAAACTCACGCACAAATCTCTCCTTGAGATTTCAGTGGGTGCTTAGTTTATATTTCGCAACTATTTAAATTTACTATTGTAAATCTGTTCTTATATTTATATTTTTTTGTGGAAAATAAATTATTATTATTATTATAAATTATTATTAAAAGACAAACCGTTTAAATGCACGGCACTGGTAACAAGTGGTAGCTCCCGGCCATACTACTTGGAGCCACCGTCGCAAATAAAACGACAGCGATGTTGTCAGTTTCCATAAACTTTCATGAGATTAGAGTTATTTCAAACGCATAAGCTGCACCTTATTTTATTTTAAAGAGAGTTTGGCAACTGTGTTGATAACCTCGTTAAAAATGAAGAACGGAATGGAGGAAGGCGAAATGGTCGAAAAATGCACAAAACCATCATAAAATAAAAGTTATTATGATGTTGTGGATATAATTGAGGAGTTTGCTGCAAGAAGGATGCAGCTCCATTTTTGGTAATTGTTGGGAAATTGAAAAAAACTGTTTTTCTTTTAAAGTTTTTATTTTAAACTGAAAAACGAAGTGCCAATCAATAATATCGAGGTTTAGTCAATATTTGAAACTATTTTAAACCTTATAATTTTTGGAGAAATTAGAAAAAATTAGAAACAAAAGCTGGAGCTGCATCTTTCTTCCACCAAACACTTGAAAAAATGCGTACTTACTACAGTCTTTGGCAAAAAAAACAAAATACCTAGTAAAAAGCCTTTATTAAGTAAGAAAAGTCAAAAGAATATAGGTCACCAAATACAAAAAAATATAAAAAACAATAAAAATACGCAGGTTGGTATATAAAAAAAAATCAACATTCGAAAAAAATCGAAATAATAAACTCACGCGAACCTACACTTCATTCATCTACCTGGTCATCATCATCCGTTCCAGATGTTTCGGGTCCCTGGTTCTCTGCTACAGCTTCACTTCTGAGGCAGTTGTAGAAAGCCATTTGGTCCATTGGAACGAATCGTGTTGCCCATTGCATTACATCCTGATACTTGGCCTTTTTGACAGGTATGAGATGATCATACACTGGAATATCAGAAGAAACTGAGAGTTCGATTTCAAGGTCTCTCAAGAGTTTAAAAAACAGAAAAATCGGAAGGCCAGTAGATATGCTAACTTTACTACCATCCAAGTGTTCCTTGCTGTATTCAAAAATGCGGTATTTTGAAATCTGGAACCTTTGTCTGTCCTCATTTAAGATCACTTTTTTAAAATGTCCTTCATAGTGACCACTGAAGTTCAGGATCATATTTTGTTTTACCAGAATAGGGATGAACTTTTTCGATGATTGCTTGATAAAATCTGCGTACTGTTTAGGGCTGAAAACGTAGTCCTTCTTCCGCAAAAACTTCTCAATAACTCCGAAGCACCGATCACATGGTAGAAAGCTGTGACCCGGCTCAGGAAAACGATGTTCAATCTTGTCAATAGACGTAGTTCTTACGAGCAAATACAAAAACTGAGTCATTACAGAGTTTTTGTTTTGAGCAGCAGCATTATCAGAGAAGAGATATAAAACTTTGACATTTTTTGGGAGTATATTATTTATATAATGGTACAAAAATGACACCACCTCGTTTGGCGACTTTCGAGCTATCGTTTCATCGTACATATAAAAGTGTGCTTGATTCGTCTTGGCAGAATGAACGCAGAAATTATATGTCCACAACTGGCGTTTGTAAAAAGCTTCCCCAGCAGGAACTTTTGGAAGGGGAAGGTTTTGCTGGAAGTCAAATGTCAAAACTTCAACTTCTTCGTTCTCTTTGCACAAGTTACTTTTCTTATTCAGCTCTTTAAAAAAGAAATCGGCCTTAATTTTATGAGTCTGCTTTTCCGCTTCTAATTCTTTTATTTCGTTTTCGTCGAGGGTCACATCTTTAAGTTTGTTATGCAAGATGTCACATTTTTTGCACGTATCAGAACGAGGTGAGCCAAAACTGTAGTTGAAGTTTTCCTTGAAATATCGATAATAAAAGTCATAGGGCACTTTGGTTTTATATAAAGGGTCACTGGTACTTGCCGGTTCATAAAGTTCCAAATAGAGCTCATGCATTCTTTTTATACATAGATCTGGAGACAAATAGAATCAACGAGACTTGTTTCTACTGTAATGCGACTCGCGTCTTGGAAAACTCTTGATATGCATGGTCACATTTTGCAGTATATCCTTTGATTTCCGGTTAGGTCTATTTTCGTGTTTTCCCTTGTTACTAGTTGGTGCTGTGATATTTCTGCCACGAAAACTTTGAGCAATGAGGTCTACACGTTTCCTTGATAGCCGTGAATTAAACCAAAAGCATGTCTACAAACTCGTACTGATAGGTGGCCCAGTCTAACAAAATACTTGTGAGAACAAGTACGCCCTTGTCTTTGATTAGTATTTTTACGAGTTCTTTGAATGGCAGCAGTTTGAATCAATCCTCCCAAATAGGTATTTTGCAAATTTTTGTCGCCTATTTTGTTAAACTTTTCTAGGACAGCGTTTCTTGTTTCTTCATCCACACTCTGAAAACACTTGTACCTACAGTTACAGTTCGATCCAGTTAATCTCGGTCCCTTCTG
Organism: Psylliodes chrysocephalus; assembly: GCA_927349885.1. Classification (NCBI taxonomy): domain Eukaryota; kingdom Metazoa; phylum Arthropoda; class Insecta; order Coleoptera; family Chrysomelidae; genus Psylliodes; species Psylliodes chrysocephalus. The sequence continues at coordinate 31,897,980 of OV651818.1, read as the reverse complement.
TACCCCTTTATAGTTCGTATACATTTTTCCTTCTGCAGCAGATTTTTTATTAATATTTCTTATCCAGGCAGCAGGATTTGCCATTTTTCTATTTTTTGGTGCAGGAACAGTAGGCTCCTCCGTGGGCAAATTGTTGTCTACCGATTCAGTGGATTGTTCAGAGATACGTTTTTTGTTTAGACGCTTCCTTCTAAAAGAAGGTCCCAATATCAGAACTTTCGTCAGAGCTTGAAGGCTCATAATATGGTGAGTCACTAGCACTAAATGGCTCCGACTCAGTTTCACTCATTTTTAAAAAGCGGCAACGCAAAACAAAACTACGTGAAAAACAGATTACAATAACAATAACAACGCATGGAAAGCACTTATGCGACTAACAATAGTTAGAAACAAATCAGTCATTGCCGCAATGCAGACAGCAAATGACCTTGCATTTCACGAAACCCAACGAACACACACGATCGTTTGGTACAAAAAGGATGCAGCTCCGGAGCTGCACCCTTCTTGCGCCAAACAACTGAGGAGGCAGATACATAAGTGCGGATAATTTCTTCATTTGTGGAGCTCGCGCGCAAATCCCGCTAAATCCATTTTCAGACATTTTGTACTTTTTTGCAGATTCCTATATTTCTCAATGATCCCTACAATATAACACTGTACTCACAGAGCAAATCGCGTTAAATCCCTTTTTAAATAGCTGTCAAATATACGACTTTGGAGCATACCGCGCTAAATCCTATATTAGTAGCAAAGCCCGATAAATCCCTATTACTCGTATACTTTCTTAACAGATTTTTAAAATGTAACATAGATGACGCTGAGTACGGCCAGTAAACCACGTGCTTTCCGCGTTATGTTTGCACGGTTAGTTGATTTCTATAACCTCATAGTTCCAGTTTGTACTGTGTATTATTGTTAGTAAGTTACAGTAAAAATGGATGATACTAATACCACTGTGGGTGCAAGTAATGTGGGATCAAGAAAAAGGCAAAGAAATAGAACCAAACGGGAAGAGATTAAATTAAAGAGGTAGGTCAAATTATTATTATCATTGTCAAGAAGAAACTTAATCATTTTGTTTGTTTGTTTCTCAAAAATCGGACCACTGCCGTTAAGTCATTTAAAAAACCCTGTTCGCACAAGGGCCCTACATATTGTTGTTCAGAAATAAATCTTGGAGATGTGCAAGAAATACGAAATTCTTTCAATGCCACTAACGACAAGATTCAACAGGATATCAAATTATGCCATTTTTTGTCTGCGACTGCTGCCGAACGTAAACGATCCATCAAAAACCAACCTAGAAAGCGGGAGTTCGCTGTAGCATATTTCATACCAAAACGACTTTCTAAAAAAAAGATTCAAGTGTGTCAAGCCATGTTCTTGAGGGTACTCAATATCTGCAAGGATCGTGTTAGGCGTGTAGCAAAAGTTTGTTTTGAGGGTAAAATACCGAAGGAACTTCGAGGAGGTGACAGAATTTCCAAGAAGCACACCCACACAAAACACAATATCAGACAATTTCTGGATGGGCTACCTGCTAAGGAAAGTCATTATAATAGAAGAAAATCAAAACGAGTTTATCTTGATTGTAGCCTAACCATGAGAAAGTTATTTAACCTCTATATAGAACAATGTGCACCAGAATTAAAGACTACAAAATTCGATATGTTTAGAAACATTTTTATTAATGAGTATAATATAGGGTTTAGCAGTCCTGCTTCAGATTGTTGTGCCCAATGCATGAGACTGAAATATCTGAAAAATAAGGAACGGGATGAGGATGCAAACAAAAAAATCGCTCTGGAGCTAACAATGCATAAGAAAAGTGCCAATGCATTTTACGAATCAATGAGAAGTTTATCTGAAAACTCATACACTTTCTGCTTCGACCTGCAACAGGTGCAGCCTTTGCCCAGAACTCCCATCAATGATTCATTCTATTCACACCAAGTTAGCTTGTATAACTTTTGTTGTGTTGACATAAAAGCCAAAAGTCCTACATTTTATATATGGACTGAGGACCAAGCCGGGAGAGGTGCTGAAGAAATTGGATCTGCCTTGTTCCACCATTTAAACAGCCTTACACTCACAGACATTCATACACTGAGATTATTCTGCGACGGTTGCGGCGGACAAAATAGGAATTCGTACATCATCCACACTTTGTATTATTGGTTGAAATTTAAAGCTCCAACAGCTGTAACAGAAATTATAATAACGTACCCGGTCCGCGGTCACTCATTTTTACCAGCCGACCGAGTGTTTGGTCGCGTAGAGAAAGACCTTAGGAAGCATCCAGTTCTAATACTAAAAAGCGATTATGAGACAATCTACAAAAGTCATGGAGTTGTCAGGTCACTCGACAGTGGCGAAGAAAATAGCTGGAAAATCTACAACATCAAAGCTCTAGAAGAAAAACTCAAGAAGATGAATGGCATTTCGGATATGAAAGTGATCAGCTTGAAAAAAGCTACTACGGGAAACGTTTCTGTATGTGGCTTTCAGCACTTTAGGTTTAGAACTGGTACGGAAAAATATACGACATTATCGAAACCACAGTCCAGAGGGATACTCCAATCAGACTGGAAAGTAAGGGTACTTGAAAGTCAAAGGGGCATACCCGAGAAAAAGAAAAAATCTTTGGGAAATCTATTGACCAAGCAGTTTGGAAACGATTGGAAGAATGACAAAAACTTGGCTTGGTACAATGATCTACTACATAGGCAACCAATCAACAATATGGAAGATGAGACAGCTGAACCTTGCGATTGCCTCTCAGAAGAAAATGCTGTGCATATTTAGTAATAATATTTTTTGAAAATAGTGTTTTACAGTTCAATATTTTTTTTATTAATAAAGGATTGGTATAATAGTTTTTTATATTTGAACCAAAACCCGCTTATTCCACTTTTTTTTTCTTTTTATAATAAATAATTGTTGAAAAAAAATCAGCGAAAATTGTTAAAAATAGTCCTTAACGATCAGCAGAATACAAAGGAAAAAGCAGTAAAACGGTAATCAGATTTTATTTATTGCAATATGTTTTTTGTGATTTTCTGCAAGTTTAACTTTTGGGATTTAGCGCGATTTGCGCGCGAGCTCCACATTTATTAACGGATCTGCATCGTTTTTGCACCAGTCGATAGGCCAATTTTTTTGCATATAACGTATATTTCAACTCAAAATGACACAAAAAAGGAGCTGCATCCTTCTTGCAGCAAACTCCTCAATTATCCTTCGATAGTAAGTTATTATTAGGTTAAGAAGATTGATAAGTGCTGATTTGATGAAATTAGTAAGTATTAACAATATAATTTAATAAGGTGTTAGATTTGTTTGAGGACTTTGTTTATCATTGTTTTCTTATAGCCCTAACGAAGTTTAATTTAATTTTGGATCTGTTTTCAATTCTTTTTAATCGACTTCAAAGGAGGAGGTTATTAATTCGTCGCGATATTTTTTTTTTATGTATGTTCAGCGATAATTCTTTAACACGGTGTCCGATTTCAATGATTCTTTTTTTGCTAGAAATGGGGGTACTTCAGGGGTGGTCCCATATAAATTTGGTCCAAATCTAGTAATTGGGTCCATGAGAAATTCCTCAAACTCTTCATTTTTCATGTATGTTTAGCGATAATGCTTTACCACCTTGTCCTATTTATATGATTCTTTTTTTGTTAGTGAGGGGGTACCTCAGGGGTGGCCACATATAAATTTGGATAAGATGTGGTGACGGCATGTTTTTAAAGTCGGTTTTTTTAATTTTTAATTTAGATCACTTGTTTAATATACCTATTTGTAACAAAACATGTCTGGCCCTGGTAAAATTAAGTAAACTTTTTCAGCCCCTTAATTTAAATAAATATTATTCTAATATTCAGCAGGCTGGTTATTCAAATAAAATCTTTTTTTCATTTTCCTTCCGATATTAAAATTCGCGAAAACTGTTTCAAGAATTTACATTTTATCTTTAGATAATAAAATTCGCTATCTTTGTGAAGATAATTTTTTGCCAGATTCTTTTAGTAAAATTGCTTCAAAACGTAAACGACTAATTGCAAATTCTTTACCAATTTTATTAGCTAATAGTACATCCAGTTCAAGTATACTCAACCTAAACAATCAGATTTTAAAAAATGTTGAGGTTGAAGCACATACACAGTAGCATAAGATAGATTTGCTAATCTGCAACGAAAAACAAGAAATTATTTGCACACGTCAACTTAGTATTAGTGATAAGCAATTTGAACAACCCTCTGTTAAAAATGAAAAGTAATTTTTAAACTCAAATTTGTTAGATCAACTAGAACAGATTAGTTAAAATATAATTCAAATCGACTATTGCACTATGAGAAATATACTGAAAGTTTTTTTTTCTATGAACTAATTTTAGACAATTTAAAAATAACTTTTTATTAAAAGGGCAACATTTTATTAAGACAAATTGTTCAATAAGATGTAAGTATGTACACTTTTTTGTTTTTATAGGAAACCCCTGACACTTGCATCAAAATTTGGTCCAGTTTTACAAGAATGAGAGGAGAATACTATTAATTTCACTTACAGTTGTTATTTGTACATGTTATGTGTGTAATAAATGTTTAAATGCACCTTACTTTTATTAAATGATTAAACTATACCTATGTACCTGTTGATTTAAATATTTTAATATATTTTTAATTTATATTTTTTGGAGTTTTATTACTTAAAAAACTAATATTTATGTTAAATACAGTATTATAATGTAAATATTAGTTTTTTAAGGTAATGAATGCCAAAAAATGTAAATAAATAATAAAGGACATTTGAATGAGCCGCGTTTAGGCTTAACACTCTTCTTTTTAATTTTCTTCTCTTATGTTGACTCTAACTGTTAAGTTAATCAGCCAAATGTGTAGCGTGCGATGGTGGCTTCAAGTAGTATGGCCGGGAACTACCACTTGTTACTAGTGCCGTGCATTTAAACGGTTTATCTTTCAATATTAATTTATCTATGATACAACATCAACATTTTATTTGAGAATACTTGATGCATGAATGAAACCATTTAAAAAGCAGTATAAATCCTTTAATTAGGAATAATACATGTTAAGAGATGTATGTAGACTAAATCTTGACAAAATATGAATTTGATAGTATGTCTAGTTATGGTGTTATTTTAGAATATTGACAGACGTTTCGTTTTCCAAGTTTTTTTGATATTTTTAATTTTTCTCTTACTCTTTTACGGCTTGCTATGAACTGACAGTTAAGATATATCATCTTGATATTATGTCTAGTTATTTATTAATTGTAAATAGTTTTTTCCACTTTCCATTTTTAAATAATTTTTATAATATTTTTGGTTGTTTTTCTTTCTCATTGATGGCTTGCGATACATTAACAGTAACTTTATTAGTTAGGCTATATGTTTAATTGTGTCAAAACATCAACCTGATAGTATGTCTAGTTTTGGAGTTTATATTTTTTTAAAATTTTCTTCATTCTCTTTTTTATTTAATAATTACCGCAATATTAATTTAATAAATTTTAATAAGCTGGGACCGACGTTGCTGTTCATTCGGGTACCTTCGGCATTTTGGCTACCAGGTTTGGTCTGCTAAGTTCACACCAGTGTTTTAAGAGAAGTAAAATGAAAAATAACTGAATAACATCTACTTACCGGATATTATTGTAAAATACAGAAATAAGGTGTCAGGTTTCTTGTCAGCAATTTGAGGCTGAAATTCTCCTCCTTTGGTAGGTAAATATTTAACTTCTTGTAATTCAGGAGAACTATTTTGTTTTTTCAGTTCGATCATAATGAATTTCAACAGTTTACGTTGTGGTATAGGTTGGTGCTTTCGACAGAACGAACAAATCAAATTATTGTAACATTTTGATTTGTTAACAATTGTTTTTTTATATAATATAAAATAGTTTTTAGGAAATGATATAACCCTTTTATTTTAGCCTACAATAAAAAAAAGGTATTATTAGTAATGAAGTGGTACACTCACTATCGGCAATTTTAAAATGTTACAAAAGTCAATCCTAAAAACGAAAATAGAATAGTTTTAGCGAAGAATGATTATTAAACTAAGGGCCGATTACATGTAAGTTTACTTGACAGATTAAGAATCAATAGCCCTATAGTTTAATCAGTAAGTAGTTACTTTCAACTTTACTCGGAGGTGAAAAGACTGGCCCTTAGTATTAAAAAAGTATTCTCTACATGAAAAGACATTTTTAACATCTTTAATTGCTGTGTATAATTTTGAAGTATCTTGTATTTACAAATCTATAAGTTCAAAACATAGTCATCTCCGAAAGTATTTAAGTATTTTTTTAACATTAAAAAAATTAAACAATAAATCTTTAACCCTTTCAATATTGCGGGGATCTTTTGGCCCCGCAGAACAAACCTTGCTTACTGGTTGGTTTTAAAAGTCCCGTAATAACATGTAAATTACTGTTACAGTAGTTTATAGGTCAGATAGGTAATCAACATTATTTTCACGTGAACAGGGGGTTTTAGATAACCTAAAAATACGGTATTTGTGTGTTTGCTAGTGAAACATACGCTTATCGCTTATTTTAGTGAAAATTAGTGAAAGGTATTAGCCTGCACTGATCCAAAACTTACTAATAAGTGTACATAAAGTCAATTGTTGGAATTTTTACCGATATTGGTAAGTAATTTTCAACGGGGCTTTTTCGTCCCATCAGTGTTTTTTGCTAGGTACAAAAGATCCCATCAGTATTATAAGTATTTTCTTAAAGTCATGAGTCGCCGTTTTCTTGCTGATGTAGAACTACAAAAAGAAGCCTTTGGAAGTGATGAAGAAAGTGATCCATTCCAGGGATCCGATAAATCTGATTATGAATCTTCAGACAGCGGAGAAAGCAGTGATGAAGAACAAAACCGTTCATCTACTTCGAAAAAAACGGATAGACATCAAGATGCCCAATCGGAATTGCTGTCAGAATCTGAGGAAGAACCTGAGAAATCCGAGAAAGAACCTGAAGCTACTCAGCCAGATGATGAATATGTGCCTAGCTTTTTCAACTGGCAGACAATTACCGATAATTTTAGTTTAAGATTCAAACCACCAGAAGAAGAAAATGGCATTGTTCTTTTGAATGTTACGAGAGACTCTTCAGAGCTTAATGTCTTTCTGAAGATATTCCCTAGAAGCATGTTTATGAATATTGCTGATTGCACCAATAAAAGGATAGACCTATTGAAATTGAAACAAGGCCAATATTCAAAACAAAATACCCAGCACACTGATATGTATGAAATTATGATCGTCCTTGGCTTAGTAATGTCTTATAATAGAGTACCATCTTTTGCATAATATTGGTGAATAATGACTCCTTGGCAACCGTGTTATAAGAGAGGCAATTGGACGAGATAGGTGCATATTTCTACTGTCAAAACTGTATTTCGCTTATCCTGAAAAACCTGCGGATTGTTCTAAAACATATTATATTGACGATGTTGTAGAGTGTCTAAAAAAGACTTTCCTCAAAGCAAGAACTGAGAGTTCTCACTAATCAATAGACGAAACGATGGTCAAATTCAAAGGCCGTTCATCTTTGAAACAATATATGCCGTTAAAACCTACGAAAATAGGAATTAAAATATGGCAAAGATGCGACTCTATGACGGGGTACATATATGACTTTAACATTTACTGCGGAAAAGAAGTCGTTGCAACAGAAGGTACTCTTGGAGAACGTGTTGTCAGAAAGCTCTGTAGTACAATTCGGAAGCCTGGCATATGTTTGTGTTTTGATCGTTTCTTCACAAGTCTCGAACTAATGATTACACTTGATTTTCCTTGTGTTGGAACTTGTATGTCCTAAATAATGAAGGTACAATGGCAGTGAAGTGGAAAGATACTAAAGATGTTTTGGTAATGTCAAATTGCCACTCGACCATCATGGGAGTAACTAGAAGGAGGCTAAAGAGTGGAGAAAAAAATGAAGTTCATTGGCCCGATGTAATAATTTTATACAATAAATATATGGGGGGTGTTGATCTAGCTGATCAAAAGATTTCAACATACGGTTTAGATAGAAAATCTGCAAAGTGGTGGTAGAAGGTATTCTTTAAATTACTCATGGCTGCAGTTATAAATTCATGGATAATTTTTTTTGAAGCTACGAATAAAAAAAATCCTCTAGTACAATACCTTGTTCCTCTAGCTGAACAATTAATTTCCTTGGGAAGGAGTAATGCGACATTCAAACGTCGTACTGGTGGACGATCTGACAAAGCCACAAAGAGACGGAAGATGATGGTAAATGTTAGAGATCATCTTCCAACTCAGATGCCAAAAAGACGAAGATGTCGCAGTTGTTCGGCAAAAAAAAGAGAAAGCCGTACGATGACCATGTGCATTGTTTGTAATTTTCCTTTATGCAAAAAATGTTTTATACCACCGTATTAATTTTAAGTACTAATGGGACTTTTTTCCCCAATGAAAAATACTGATGGGTCAAAAAGGCCCCATGTCCTTAAAAAGGACATAGGACAATGTTTTGCTCAATTTCTTATAAAGTGACACTAAGTGAGCTACCCTTAACTTAATTAAATGTTTCATAAAATATTTTTATTCTTGAAAAAACATATTCCGTATTGAAAGGGTTCAGGTACACCACTTGATATTGTTAGGGGTACATTCAACACTGTCCACTATAATCAGTTAATCTAAATATTTCTTAAGTGCATTTTGAATGTGTAGGTCGGTCCGAAATAGCACAGGTAGGTAATCAGTATTATTTCATAATAATATATATTATTTTCCTTTTTAGTATATTAGAATATGCATCGAATAATCGAAAATTAAACTAAGTCCACGATTACGACGACATACTGACTGACTGGTGATCATTTCGACAACTGACACCAACCAACAGCTAGGTTTCTGTTATGAAGACTAGAGATAAGGAGACGAATCGGTCCCAAAAAACGCATGCTAATTGAGCTTCTATAATTAACCGCATGGGCGCTGGTACTGCATACGTTGTTCAAAAAACATGGCTTCTTATGGGAATCATACATAATTTTATCAAAATAATAAAAATAAACTTGTTTACAGCTAAATAAAGCACAGAACATACTATTGTATTTATTTCTTAATAAGTCTTGCATGTTTTAATTGATATATTATTTAATTTTATCCTTATAAAATACAAATTAGGTATGTATGACCAAATTCGAAAAGGTTTCTTAATTGCTGAAAGTACAATTTTGTGGCAATTTTTTTTTTTAATTGAACCAATATGTAGTTTTAAAAGTGAAATAAAACATTTAACAGATTTTTTATCGTTGCAATACAAGTATAAAGGGAGATTTGGAATGTACATGGTATTACCTCATCCTTTAATTTCAGCTTTCCCCTTTTTATTTTGCTAACAGTACCATCAGTAAAAATAGTCTCATAATATTTGATCATATCTTCTAAAAAGTAGAGAACAGCATCATCTCTAGAAAGTGCTTTATCGGCACTAGGAACGATATATATATATATATATATATATGCTGCCACTGTTCTAAACGTTTAGTATCCTATAAAAAACATTTACAATGACACAATTGGGGTCCAAAACAAAAATAACAGTAGCAACTCTTTATCTAACATTAAAACTATAAAAAATAAATTTTCTTTTCTAGTAAGTTAAATTTAATGCATAATTATTGTTGTTTGTAAGTCAGCATCTATAACTGTAAAATTTTATATTATTGAAACTTATAAAAGAATGAACTACACTTTGTAAGACACATATTGTGACTAGTTTATAACAAATATTATATTTAGTCATGAATACATTATTTTACTTACATTAAAAGCTTTAAAAAGACATTGAATTGATTTCTTCTTGTGTTTTCTTTAGTTTTACATTTGATTTTTATCCTGTTTTACAATCTGAAATGACGTAAATCTTGCTTTGATGTTTTTTGTCACTCATGTTACTTGTACTCAGGTACTTTTTTACATTATTTTGATTCTTTTCATAAATTTTTTAAAAAAATCACTTTATTGTACTTTGACTTACATAGAAAATTGACTGCCCTGTCATTAGACATGCCAACTACAGTCAATTTCGCGAACTTTATAAAAAGAAGGACGGAAATTTGAAATTTGACCATTGCCGTTTCGCCTCCTTCTCTCTAGTCTTCATAGTTTCTGTATCTGTCACAATTATGGATATTTCACAGAATAGTTAAGAGAAGGTTGGTCAGTATTCAATGGTGATCTGGATATTTTAAAGTTAGAGTCTGACAATTTTAAGCTGAATAACTGATTTATGGGCAGAGTTGGTCACCGGCCATTTGTTAACTTCATGTTTGATTATACATTTGTACCTTATTCGTAGATATTTATACAAAAATAGGACAAGATTTTAATGTGATAATTTAAAGTTAGGTACACTATTTATACATTTTCAGTTCTTGTTTAATATTAAGAATTTTCTTACCTATCGTTTCCATTAACTTAAAATATATGCACCGAGAGAAGAAACGTTTGTTTGAAGTTAGGAAAATTTATTAATATAAAATCGGGAGTTTGGATATCTCTGAACTTGCGTAAGTTCACTATCACAGTGATATTTAGTAAAAACTCATTAGTTAGAACTAAACACCGATATGTTAATGTTCAACATATTTTTTACTTTAAAGGAAAAATAGATATATTAATATTAAACAATTATGTTAATTTTTAACAAATAAATTTTATATAAATAAACATATAACTATAAAAATAGATAACAACAACAACAGTAGTTTTTGCTTCGCTTCATAACAGTAATTACCAGATAGTTATTACCTAGTGTCACCTCGAATTTTTCCCGTATGTCAAATATAGAATTAATTTCTTTTCGCCAGATACACTTAAAAAACTAAAATTTTCCTAGTTTTCCAATCGACAATTTTTAGTAGCTACTACAATTGCTATTAGAACGTTTACATAACAAATATTATAGAAAAATTTTTGTTCTAAAAACACTTTTTTTATGTGTGTCATCGGCTCAACTGCTAAGGTTATCTCGCCTCGTGTGCTGTGCAGGCGTTGTTACTATTTCCCAGCGTGGCTTAAGGAATAGCACTGTTAAATAAAACTCAACATTGAATGGTCGAGTGGGGAATCCTACCAAGGCATCAGAAATAATTGTATATAATTAAATTAAATACAAAAATCCCGGCCAACGGTAGGATTCGAACCTGAGAGCCTTGGATCTACAGGCAGAGACTCTACCACTGAGTTACCCACCCCCTTAAAAACACTTTAAAAATAATATTAATATAATCTAACTTGAGAGCGAAAATGGGCATTGTTTTCAGAATACTTTTATCCTATTAAAGATTCTATAAGTATTGCAGATCACTATTATAGAATAGAAAAAGGCCGCGGATATTTTTTGGTAGAGCAAAAAACTGTCGCGTTCAATTAGGTGAGCGTCAAAAGGTTTCCGGCGAAAAAAGATCGCCGACGAAAAAAGAGCACAGGCAATTAATCGCGCTAGAGAAAGTAATATAACGCTTAAGAATTTTGCTTTTAAAATCTTTATGCCTCACGCAACTTTTTAACACTTTCACTGCCCCGCTCTCTAAGCCTGCACAATTGCAATTCCCACTGAACTTTTGTTTTTAAAACTACAGATGTAAGTTAACTTACTTTATTTTTTTATTGAAAATAGGTTTACTTTTATAGAATTTGGTGTACTGATAAAAAAAACGCGGCAGACGCGTCGAAGGCACCTAGCTATAAAAAATGGCCTGCATGTCCACAATACGGTATTTCTTTTAAAATAAAAATAACTAACAATTTTTTGCAAAACTATACTTTTATCTTCGTTTTTAAAATAAAGAAGTTAAATGCTGTAGTTCTTGGTTAAAATTAAAAATTAAAAATTAAACTGATTATTCTTTTTGAAACCAAAATTTTAAAAATAATAAAAATCTGAACCAAAAAATATCTTGCATAACACAATTTTCATCTAAAACTATAATCTTCTAAGTAAGTTCAACTAATATTCCATAAATACGCACTTCTTAAGACTAACTTGCAACCAACGCTATCATATGGTTGATATAAACGAATTTCTAAAACTGCCACCTATTTCAGTTATTTACAAGTCTTATCTGAGTGCCCAATACAAATAGGTTGCAATAAAACGTGTCCCAATATATCCCCAACGCGTTGTGACCACATGTATTTGACTGAGCTTTGTGGACAGTGGAAGTGTTAAGAAAAATACATATTCCGAAGTAATTTTTAAACATCGCTGTATCTATATTTTTCAAGTAATTTAAAAAATACTGTAAGTACTGTTGTTTATAAAATTTTGCTTTTAGATTAAATTTTTGGGATAAAAGAAAAAACAAAAAGAAACAAAAAGAAACAAAAAGAAACAAAAAGAAACAAAAAGAAACAAAAAGAAACAAAAAGAAACAAAAAGAAACAAAAAGAAACAAAAAGAAACAAAAAGAAACAAAAAGAAACAAAAAGAAACAAAAAGAAACAAAAAGAAACAAAAAGAAACAAAAAGAAACAAAAAGAAACAAAAAGAAACAAAAAGAAACAAAAAGAAACAAAAAGAAACAAAAAGAAACAAAAAGAAACAAAAAGAAACAAAAAGAAACAAAAAGAAACAAAAAGAAACAAAAAGAAACAAAAAGAAACAAAAAGAAACAAAAAGAAACAAAAAGAAACAAAAAGAAACAAAAAGAAACAAAAAGAAACAAAAAGAAACAAAAAGAAACAAAAAGAAACAAAAAGAAACAAAAAGAAACAAAAAGAAACAAAAAGAAACAAAAAGAAACAAAAAGAAACAAAAAGAAACAAAAAGAAACAAAAAGAAACAAAAAGAAACAAAAAGAAACAAAAAGAAACAAAAAGAAACAAAAAGAAACAAAAAGAAACAAAAAGAAACAAAAAGAAACAAAAAGAAACAAAAAGAAACAAAAAGAAACAAAAAGAAACAAAAAGAAACAAAAAGAAACAAAAAGAAACAAAAAGAAACAAAAAGAAACAAAAAGAAACAAAAAGAAACAAAAAGAAACAAAAAGAAACAAAAAGAAACAAAAAGAAACAAAAAGAAACAAAAAGAAACAAAAAGAAACAAAAAGAAACAAAAAGAAACAAAAAGAAACAAAAAGAAACAAAAAGAAACAAAAAGAAACAAAAAGAAACAAAAAGAAACAAAAAGAAACAAAAAGAAACAAAAAGAAACAAAAAGAAACAAAAAGAAACAAAAAGAAACAAAAAGAAACAAAAAGAAACAAAAAGAAACAAAAAGAAACAAAAAGAAACAAAAAGAAACAAAAAGAAACAAAAAGAAACAAAAAGAAACAAAAAGAAACAAAAAGAAACAAAAAGAAACAAAAAGAAACAAAAAGAAACAAAAAGAAACAAAAAGAAACAAAAAGAAACGAAACAAATAGAAGAAAAAAGGAACAGAAAAATCCAATACATATTTTCAAGTCGAATTAATTTACTTATATTATCTACATTGGAAAAAAACTGTAAACACACCATACCGGATAAAATGTGAAGCAAAGTTTCCTATGCGCCATTTTTGCCCGCGACCTTTTTTCTCCGGCGCTCTTTATTTCGCCGGCGACCTTGTTACACGCGACATTTTTTCGCGCGACTAAATGTTTGCGTCCGTTTTTTGTATATCCTGAAGCATCAGTAGGTGTAGAATTTTTATTTAATATTACTAGTGTTAAAAATTAATGATTAGAGCAAAACAGAAATTTTAAGCAATTGTTCTATAAAAAAATGTTTTTTATATTGGTACTAGATGTTTTTTAATCCCGTCAGCGTACCCACTAACTACCAGAACTGGATAGAGGAGAACACAAAAAAATAAGACGTTTAAAAAAAAAACATATTTCCCGCAAACAAAAATATATAACACAATAACGAAAAGAACCTACTTACATTTTTCAGGGCACCCTTTCTTCCCTGAGTAGGCACAACACCCTTCTTTTCACTTTTCACCAGATTGGTGACCCCAGATCGATGCCCCTCGAAGAATGACCCCGTGTTTCCTTTGTATTCATCAAAGTATTTTTCATATTGCATAATTGTTTAAATGTTAAATTAAAAACTGCTGATAATTACAATGTTTAATAGATTTGTTAATGTACTGGGCATCTGAAATTTATTTATTTAAGTAATTTATTCTATAATTATTTTATAACGTAACAATATAGTATTGTTTATTGCAACAATAAAATGAATCTATATACGTGTTGTCTATCTGTTACGAAATTTGGTGGGTTGGTTCAGGCCCGTAGTACCGGAACTAACCTGAATCATGTAGAAAAATTAAATGTTCCTTCGAAAATGGTTTTCTATACACTTTATGGCGGGATCAACTTTTTCTTTCGACAGCGGATTAGTCCGTTTCGGAAAAGGACCACACATTTTTCTTATACAAACAGGAGTACGTACAGTCAAAATTTCTGAATTTTTAATGTGTTAAATTACTTGATGTCCTTATCAAAGGTATGCATGGGCCCAATTCTATCTTATGGCTAGATTTTGCGTTAAAGTTAGAAATTCCTAATTTTTTAAAACGGCCACCAAATATAACCCTTAATTAGCTAAAATGCTGAAAGAATATTAACGTTAGAAATTCTTATTGGTAAAATGGAATCCTATGCCTAGTTTTTCAAATATAACTTAATATGTATGTAAATAATATATTATGATTTTTAAACAAGAAATATATGTACGTGTGTATACTAATATAAGTAGATATGTTTAAGAGAAATACCTTATATAAAATATTTTGGCATACTATCTGGAAGCAGACAAAAAATTTCGTACTCGCAGGGTGATCGCGGTTGAATATGTAAGGTGAAAAAATCACCAATAAATGTTGAAATTGTTACCAAAGACTAGAAAATAATTGCCTTGTAAGTTGCGAGTTGTTTATTAAAAAAAGTCCACATTCAGGGTCATACATTATCTCATTACAAAAAGTTCATTATACCGTAGGTCTAAATATTAAGTCATAGCGTTCTATATCTTCCATTAGGTCAGGGATCTCCAAACTATGGCCCGCGGACCAAATTTGGCCCGCCAGTGTCATCAATCCGGCCAATGACAGCTAATGGCTTATTCAAATCATATTGTTATTGAGAAGCATTTAAAAAAATTAATAGAGAAACATGTACGTTTTGTAAAGTATAAAAATATCAACAATTGTTTCGTGAAAATGACAATAACACATGATAGCTACTTGATTAAAAAAAAAATATTTCTTATTAGAATGTGTAGCACAATTAGGCCATTAATACCTTATTCTGTACCTAAATAGAATTCATAGAAGAAAACTCACAATGTACATAAAATTAAAAAGAGACTTCAGAAGTGAAGAATTTCCCAGATTTATCTGCTCATTGACTACTTCACACTGAGGATTCATTAAACATTTTTAATTTCTAGTTATTCAAAAAACTATGCCAGTTTGACAAAGTTTGTTAATGACTATTTAAAATATAAATAAATAACATCATTATAATATGTATATTTAAGAGTTTTTCCAATAAAGAACTCACAGGCAATTAATTTTTTAGTGTTTGGCAATAATGTGTTGTTGATTTATTTTTTACCATATCTACCCTATAATGAACATTTTATAATGGAATAATGTATGACCATGTATGTGGAATTATAAGATTGTTTTAATCATCGAGATAGAATAAAGAGGAGACGTTATGACGTTACTAAAAAAGTCCGCACTTTTCCATTTGCATTACATTTTTACGTCATATATCAAACTAACTCGTCCTAGTCAGTTTGGTCACTGTTTTGGTGAGAATAAATGCCATTTTTTTAAATATTTAAATTTTTTTTTTTCATTGGTGCCTTTGGCTTCAATAACTAAGGTCATCAGCTTCGTGTTTGATGTAGGTTATGGATTGTACTAGTAGTCTAATACTCCATAGTGCAGGAGTATTAGTACTCTAATACTCCTACGCCCCTAGAGACAGGCCCTGTTACTGTTTCCTTGCGCCACTTTAGGAACAGCAGTGTTAATTAGAACCCAACAGTGAATGGTCCAGTGGGAAATCCTACCAAGGCATCAGAATTAATGCTAAATAATTAAATTAAAAAAGATCCCGGCCAACGGTGGGATTCAAACCTATGACCCTTGGATAAGCACTGAAGATGGTGTAATATTTTGCTGAACATTAAATAGAATTTTCAGAAATATTATATATTTCTGGTCTCATATTTTTATGAATTTATTCTATAATTTAAATACAGTATAGCAAAAAGTTTAGTAAATTTGGCAAAACTAAAACTTACTGAGGGTTTTAGGAAGAATCTTCAATCCCGGTGAAGATTAGAATTTTATCTAATGTGTTATTACAACTACCTAATGATACCAAACTTCTTCCGAGCACCTCAGCTTCCATTGCTAGTACTTCTGAATATAAATCTTCAGATCATGAAAAACATTTTTCTAAAAAGATACCTTCTAGAGAATTCCAGATATAAAGAAATCATCTCTGCTGTAAAACGTAAAAACTATATAGAAAATGAATACATGGACATTATATCAAGGCTTTACGGACCATATGAACTACATCTTCGGAAAATTAAAAAAAAAAAACAATAAATCCTTATTAAAGCAATGCTCTGAGAAGTTTACTTATCAGCTGCGTACAACTATGTACAACGTACCTTCAACACATATATTCCTCATACCAGAACCATTAGCAAATGGTTCCAAAGTTTAAATGGGGAGCCTGAGTTTACCAGTGAGTCATTCAAAGCTCTAAATTTAAAAGTGCGGTCAGGCGATTTATATATGGATGAAATCAGGCCCGTAGCGAGGGGGGTGCCAGGGGGGCTGAGCCCCCCTAAAGCTTGTCTGCGCCCCCCCTAGAAAATTGCCCATATATAGAAGCGCGATTAACGGCCGTTGAAAATACAAACAATGAATAATGAGTCGCATCGACGATTTTTAAAATTGTACTGATTTTTTTTTGGAAAATGTGATTTGGGAAAAAATGTACTTAATATATATTCTCTTACAAGAAAGTACTTTATTTATTAACAGTTACTTATTGCTTACTGTCCATTTTAATCAAAACATAATAAAAATAAAGCCACAGACAATAAATTGCAACTGGAAATCGGAAAACTGATAATCATAAATTTTATTTCGGTAATTCCCCTAATTTACCTGTAGTATCAAACCAAGATATTTTGTTAAAACTTGAAACTGTACACGCACGGGCAAAATTCTACAAAGCAGGTAGGCCACACTGACTGACATGATGAAAATAGTCTCAGCGATTGTGCAAACGCTTGAAGAAAAGCGAAATAATGATGAGTACAACCGGCTCGTTAATATAATGAACGTTTTTCAATTATTGATTCAGAAGACCCATCACTGCTAAGAAACAGAAAACTCAGCAAAGTGTTAGAAAATATTGTACTTACCGAGCCTATGAGATCTAAAGTCGTTAGCCAAGCAGATTTCAAACAAATATTTTTTGAAGTTCTTGACATAATATTAGTAGAGCTAAGACGTAGATTTAACGACAACAATGATTTAATTGAAGCTATTATGTCAAGAGAAAAATTAGATATTGAAAAATATCAACCACTGGCCGAACTAGGCATTCAATTGACAAGTGCTGCGGAAATAGAAGTCGTCAAGAAATATATAAATCGACAGAGAAACGAGAATGCTGCAGAGAATCCCGATATTTTTCAGTGTATTTTTAGGCAAAACCTGCTTTTAAAGAAACTTATGAATTTCTAGCGACTTGGCGTACTTTCACTTGTAGTACGACTCTTTGTGAATCCAGTTTTTCTGTCCTTACTAGAATTGATAGACCTCAGCCACCATGGGCGTCGTTTGGGGAAGGCAAGGGGGGCAGTTGCCCCCCTGGCTTTTAGCGACCTAATCAACAACGCGTAAGATATGCATTACGAACAACAATCTCATAAAGAAATAATAATATTTTGGCTAATATAGTTGAAGAATATTATAGGTTGAATATATTTATTGCATATCTGGATTCTCCTATTACGTCGCTTACATTACGCTTTTCCGAAGACTCTGTTAGTTTTTCCTTAAGCCTGTTACATCCCAAAAGCATAAAAATAATACTTTTTTCACTACTAATTAGAAAATGAAAGTAGTAGAAAAATTTTGAATTGACAATTTTGAAGCTGAATGCCAAACTGGAGTACGAAACAGCTTTCTACACACAATCAGATCTCCATTAATGATATAGCATCCAAACATTGTGAATTTTATCCAGACATACAAAGTGGTTTAAAAAGTATTTATGGCTCTTCCACCAACGATAGAGTTAATCGAGAGAACTTTTAGCACGCTAAGGCATGTTAAAACATGGCTGCGATCTATTCGATCAGTGCGAAATCATGGTAGGGAAAGCAAAAGCGATACTAGCGCAAGCTGCGGATAATTCGTGTACTTTAGGGCGATATTTTGTAATTTTGGCGTATCAAATACACGTATATATTTTAGTTTTTACTAAAAAATAGGTTAGAAACAATAAAATGAGCAATCGGAGTTGCTATGTTGCAAATTGTACTAGCAAAAATTATATAAATTTTCAGTAGTAAAATCGAAATTAAATCAAAAAAAGAAATAGACAGCTGTATAATAAGAAGAAAAAAAACCTTTATTTTTGTAATAATAACAGTAATACTGGAAATAATAGACATCAGAAAAGGTTTTAAATAAACAATTAATTATTATTTTATGATATTCTTCAACATCCCTAAGTCTTAAATGTTTAGCAAATGATTATAGTTTTGCCTTTTATTATTGTATATGGCTAAAATGCAATCTTGTGACTTATTGATAGGAAACAAGTTTTAATCATTAATTTCTATGGGTTCTTTCGAATTAAAAATGAAGAAAATATAAATTACAATCGCAAATATACCAATTATTTTTGTTAATACGTTTTAATTCTACGTTATTATATAATAGTAGTGTTTTTATTTTGACATTATTTAACCTATTCTTCAATGATAACTTATTAGGCTTAGGCAAGATCTCATACATTTTCTAGTAACTACCTATGTTTTATTATTGATTTTTATTGATTATACTACTTTTTTTAGCTGAAGTAATAAAAATATATAATAATAATATTAATAATTTTTTCACTTGCTTTATAAATCCATATACTTTTGTTTTGTCTTTTTTTGTTGGGTTATTTTATTTATTAGAGACTTGTTATGACAACTTAAGTATCAGTTCTGTCAAATAGGTCAGTGGCATTGTTAGGGTTACTACTACAGTTCCACTCCCCCTTAGCTTCGATATTCAGTGAGATATCGGAATAATTTTTTCGGTTTGAAAGACTTTCTTATGATGGATTCAATTGTTCTGTGACGTCATGGCTTCCTTCTGATTTTTCCGAAAACAGATTTATTTTATTTTTAAAAGGAAACACTCTTTTTTATTGTAAATTTAAATTTCTGGGACATTTTTGTATAATAATCGTGTATTGACAATTTTCTGTCAGCTGTCAAAATGGCTGCCTTATTGGATATTTTTTCTAAATATGTTACTATTAATTCGTTTATGGAAAAACATATAGGAATGTACGAACTTTATAAAATCTTTTAAGGCTTTAAAATTCCCATTGAGACCCATTTACCGTATACCAGTGGCGTATCTAAGCATTTTTATTATTAGCAAACCGTTTAATAATTTATCCGCTTTTATCTTCGTTATTAATAATTGAGATATTGGAATGAAAACTTATTTGTTTAAAAGCTTGGGACAAATACTCTAATATTCTGGATTCAATTGGTGTGTGACTTCATGGCTTACTTCTGTTTTATCGGAAATAACAAAATCTCAATTTATTTTTAATTTTTAAATAGAAACCCCCGTTTTTATTGAACATTTGAATTTTAGGGACAATTATGAATAAGAATCATGTGTTGAAAATTTTTTGTCAGCTGTCAAAATGATCATCATATTGAAACATATTTTTTTTAATATGTTACTGAAAAAATTTTCAATACACGCTTCTTATACAAAAATGTCCCTGAAATTCAAATTTTCAATAAGAAAAAGGGTTTTCATGACGTCACAGAATAATTAAATCCATCAAAGAAAAATTCTCTTTTATGTTTCATTTTCTTTGTTTTCCAATAAATAAACATACTAAATTTTTTCAAAATTTTACCCCCCCCCCCTATAGAATTGTGTAACGACGCCCATGTCAGCCACCTCAGCGGAGGTCAATGTTACATCCGAGACTGGCAAACCTTACCCATTTAGCATTTGAAAAAGAGAACAAAAAACATAAATATTGAAAATCTGCTTGTTGAGTTCAATAATTTAAACAATAGGAAACTGCAATTATTCTGAAAATTGGTAAAAAAAAAATAATTTTTAACTCTGGCATATTTGATGCCGCTTTTACTAACTCAACCCTCAACCAGTTAAATGTTCATAGGAAAAGACGTTTCATATTTTTTTGTTTAGAGTAGAGTTTATTCTTTTGTTTAATCAAAATATTTTTTATTGAATAAATACCTATGTGTTTTGTAATTGCTTGTTTTGTTTAATACTCTCCTCGCACGAAGAAATTCAAAACAAAACTCTAATATAAAAAAATGAAGCCCCCCCCCAAGATTTTGTTTAGCCCCCCCTGAAACACGGGGATAGCTACGGCCCTGGATGAAATGGCTATTCGCCAATTAGATGAGTGGGTTTCAAATCAGGGAAAGACTTATGGTTTTGTAGAAATGGGGGGACCGGAGTAAAAGAAGAAACCCTAGCTAAAGAGGCTCTTGTTTTTATACTAAATTGTGTAAATGGAAACTGAAAACTTTAGCTTATTTTTTAATAGCTGCAGTATCTAGTGAACAAAAGGTTTGGTTAGTATAAGACTTTTTGAAAAAATGTAATGTCGCAAACGTTTATATAATAAGTCTGACATTTGATGGCTGCCCAGCTAATTTAACCATGGCCAATAGATTAGGTTGCAAATTAGATCATCACAATCCAAAAACATTTACTGATCTGAGTCCTCAACAAGAATTGGCGGTATTTTTGAATCCTTCACATATGATCAAACTAGTCAGGAATACCTTAGGAGATTTAATACTCAATTGTGAACAGTGATAATGAATTGATAGAGTGGAGATATTTTATGAAATTGCAAGAGCTACAAGGAGTATATAACTTTCGTATTGCAAACAAACTGAGACAACAACATATAGTTTTTAAACAACAAAAAATTAAGGTAAAGCTCGCAATACAGTTGTTTAGCGAAAGTATAGCAACTTTCTTACTTTTCTGTAAAGAGATTTTCGGCATAAAAGAATTTGACAACTATTGACTTTGTAAAATTAATTAATAATTTATTTGATGTTCTGAATACAAAAAATTTTGACATTTCAACTTTTTTGGATATGGCTGATAAATGTATTGACAGCTTAAAAACACATTGCAATGTGTAATTATTATTAGACAGTGGGGGCCATATGGGATTTTTAGGATTAAAAGTCTGTATCCACAGTATTAGATGTTTATTTATTTATTTAGTCCTGCAAAACAATTTATTATCTTTTTTATCAGTATATAAAATTTCCCAGGATACTTGAAATTATTTTTTTTTTTCGATCCGGTTATAATAACAACTCCACAGTAACACAATTCGTGTCAGCCTATAAAAAGCTACTCGTCCATGTAGAGTTGTGTGAAAGTTTTCGTGGGGACTGTATACTCTTAGAAAAGATTAATAATTTAAAGTAGTAATGTAGTCAAACTTAATATAACATCAATTAGATATTCATTTTCCATCCAACCACAAGCTTATGAAAATGATGAATAGAAATTATTAAAGCCATCGCATTAGATCACGGTTATGTACCACATCCATGTATTACTCAATTTTCGAAATATGTAATTATTTACATCGCGGGTTACGTTGTTCATTCTACAGGGTGTTTCAAAAAGATTGGTCATAAATTATACCACATATTCTTGGATCAAAAATAGGTCGATTAAACCGTACTTACTTATATACAAAAGTGCACCCAAAAATAGTTACAGAGTGTATAAGATAAAAATTTAACGTTGCTCTTAAACCGTTTGGCATTTTTTTATGAAATTTTATAGGACGTGTTAGAATACCATGACTAATAACACCGAAGAAGAAGCAATATTTTTTTCTTGATTTTTATAGGTTTTTGGAGGATGTCACCGCTCTTTTCTTCACTCAACTTTTTTGTAGTATAAAATTTAATTACAAATGAAACGCCACTGGAATGCAACAATCTATTTGGAAACTTTTTTGTCTCCTAGTATTTGTTTGTAAAAAGTTTAGTTTAGACGATACAGCCATTTGAAATGACAACTTAAAAATATTCAATGGACATTCTACGTATGAAAAATATCAAAATCAAGTTTATTTTTAGATTACAAACTAATATCATCAAAATAAAAAAATTTCATTTAACAGGTGTTCAAAATTACATTTTCCTCCTGTATACACTTACTACATAGTTTTAACAATGAAAATCGAATTTTGATATTTTTGCATACGTATAATTTACATTGAATATTTTTAAGATGTCATTTTAAGTGGCTGTATCGTCTAAACCGAACATTTTACAAACAAATACTAAGAGACAAAAAGTTTCCAAATAGATGTTGCATTTTAGTAGCGTTCGATTTTTAATAAAATTTTATATTACAAAAAAGTTGAGTAGAGAAAGGGGCGGTGACACCCTCCAAAATCCTACAAAAATAAAAAAAAATATATTACCTCTACCTCAAATTTGTTAGTCATCGTATTCCAACACGTCATATAAAATTTCATGAAAAAATGTCAAACGGTTTGAGAGCAACGTTAAAAAAATTCATTTAAATTTTTATCTTATACACCCTATAATTATTTTTGGGTGCACTTTTGTATATAAGTAAGTACGGTTTAATCGACCTATTTTTGGCCCAAGAATACGTGGTATAATTTATGACCAATCTTTTTGAAACACCCTGTATAAATAAAAAAATATATTATGGACAAAGTTCTTAAGCACTAATAAGTAATACAAAAAATATTAATACATATTCATTCATAGATATTAAAAATAAATACAAATTGTATTACCCATCAGAACGTGTTATCGCCACAGTTTATAGCTAAAGAATCAGTTCGCTCACTCTGCGTCGGCACTTTTGATCTCAATGTTCCAGTTTATACATTGCGCAACTCGGATTTGTATCCCTGGCGCATACATACGCAAATCATAATAGCCCAAGAGCCCACTGCAAGTTTTTACCGCCATCTGATAATGAAACAAAAAAGCTTGTAAAAACATTGTACTTTACCAAATGGCAACTGTGCAAATCCCAATCCTGAGCAAAGTGGTTAGAAACAAATATTTTATATTAAAAAAAATCACATAAGGCATGACAGCGCTAATTTTGTTTGCCCTTATAGTTTTCCAGATAATAACATATTCAAATATATCTTGATATATATTGTTAACGGGAAACATTTTTTTCCTCTTAACATCGCACAAAAACATCTACACACGATTATAGTAGGTATAAATCATTAAAAATATGAATCAATTTTTGCTGATTTAAAAATTTACAAAAAAAAGCTACTATGATTAAGGTTTAAAAGAATTGTCTAACAAGAGTTTATAATTATTATTAATTACCCACTATGCATAAAAACGGTAAATTAATGATAACTTTATATCACATTGTTACATTGTAAATCTCATTTTTACTCTTGTTTTCATCTATAAGACGGACTCATAACCGTATAAGCCCAGAGTAGGGACGTTATTCAACGTTACTGGAAGTTCCCAAAAATGATGTCTTTTTAACAAACCAGATATGACATTCCTGTTATATGCAAGAAAGTCTTTTTACTTTTACTTCTTGTATATGTTACTATAGAGCCCATAAAATAAAATAATTTTTGTCTTAGTCTTTCAAATTTTATATTAACTATGTTATATAAATATTTTATATATTTCATCTATATAAAACAATAGAAATAAATAAACTTAAAGTTAAAAACTTAGAAGACATGAAGACAAGTTAAATTTCTAATCCCAGGTAATTTTACAGAAAAAGTATGACTATACAATGGTCTAAATTAATATCGAAAGTAAAAGTAAGAACTTTAATGAAATAATTAGTAGGAGATTCATAATAAAGTACTACCGGTTACGTAAGTAGCAAGCGATTATTGGTATCTCCATCTATGAACGCGGGACGAACTGGTAGATCTGCTAGATCTGCGATGTTAAGACTAAAGATAGTCATCTTAAAGATATATAACTTGTACACATTACTGTGCTGACCTATATGCGATATTATTGTGAGTTATATAAATTAACATTTAATATATTTTCGTAACATTAGTAAAACATTTTCATTCTGATAATCTTCAAATATAAAATTACTGACTTCAAATCGCCATTTTAATTACATTTTTCTATCATTCTTAGCATCGCTAAGTGCGTCCAGATGTCCTATCGCAAAATAGTGTTTATATCGTCCCTACTTTATTCTATCTCAATGGTTTTATTGAACAACTCGCAACTTACAAGGCAATTAGTTTCTATTTTTTTGGCAACAATTTCAACATTACTTTTTGATTTTTTTACCTCACATATTTAACTGTGATCACCCTGTAAGTATGAATTTTTTGTCTACCTCCAAATAGTACAAGCACAGCTCATGTACAAGGCTGTACATTCCTAATTCAACACAGTGTGTCAAAATATTTAATATACGGTATTTCTCTTGAATATATCGACTAATAATAATCTTTGTTGTTAACTAGAGAAGATAAAATAAAAAACAAAAAAATAATAACAATTTTTAATATAAAAAATAATATGTCATTTGACCATATATATCAACAAAAAATGGAGATTTTCAGATTAACAAATGGGTCAGTCATATAAGTTTTTTTTTTTCAGTAAATATAAAATTAGGCCAGAGTAAAAAAGTAGTTTTAAATAATACAAATAGTGGTGCCCAACTTCTTTTTCAAAGTTATTCAAGTTATATATCCCCGTTATATGTTTTGTCTCGCAAAAATTATTAATGTCAATTATGACTACGCTAAAGGTGAATTCAAATATCTAACAGACGGCTAACTTCATCTTTGTCATATCAATGTACAGAAAATCTGGTAGATATTTTTTTTATAGTAGATAAAATTTTGTACAATATTATTATCGTAAATAACTATTACATCACAATATGAAACAACCTGTAAATTTAAAAAAAAAATAGCACTTTTTGGATTGTACATAATTGAGTCATCATTTAACTTCGTTTTGATAGAGAAAATAACAACAACGTACGTCTAAAATAAATAAATAAAATTTATTTAGGATCACTATCCAACGTAGGTTTTTGCGCTTTGAAATACAACCGCAAAGTTGACGGTTTCCGCGAACTGACGTTAAGTGACAGCTTTGTCACTCGCCGAGCGGATAACTTGACAGCTTTATTGCTCGCCTAATTTAAATTAGATATAATATAATAATATTTATTTTTAATAAATGATTTTGAAGTTATTTGTACGTAGTTTGATGTTTTTTGTTTTATTATCCAGGTTAACATTGACTTTCAATATCAACTCCTTTTTTTAAGAATAACGTAGATATAGACAACACATTATACACTACTTACGTCAAATTTTCAGTTTTTTTATCTATTTCCTAAAATAATGTGATCGTAGAAAAAAAGCTTGCGTGCATTTTGAGCGAAATGTCGTTGCCGCTTTCGACAGATTGCCGCGCTCCGCTACGCGTCGCGCGGCAATTTTCTGTCTTAGGCGGCAAAGTATCACTTTTCGCTCTTAATACACAAATAGCTATTACGAAATATCGATCAAATAACGTCAGACTATAGGAAAGAGCTTGTTATAATAGGCCTTGTAGCTACGTTTTGTTGATTAAAATGATACTGACTGCCATTGAAAATGCAAAGATGTATATTTAACAGCCTTTTGTCGATTTTAGAGCCTTTTAATAAGTAAATATCAAATCATACCCACAAATAGTCCTTCTGTATATACTCTCCCGTAATAATTTGGCAACTATGTAAATAACAAAGTAAATGCTTGCAATTTGCCTTTACACATAAAATTGGTCTATTTATTCTTCGTCGTTGAGCAAATACTTGAAATAACATTTTACTATTTTTTATTTATATCACATGGCTTAAAACTAAATTTATAATTTTTCAGATTTTCTTGAATTTCCGTAATACTTTTACCACTTGTTTCTGGTAGTAAGACATACAAGGCGACAGCTCCAACAAAACCAATTAAGCTAAAAAACCAGAAGCTCCAATGAAGTCCAGCATATTCGACCAAAAGTGGAAATCCAGAGGCCAAAAAGAAAAAAGCAATACCCATCACGGTTATCAAAATCGATAAAGCTATAGATCTGAACTCCGACGTAAAGAGTTCGCTGCTTATAGTATTTGGAAGAGGGCTTAATCCGATAGAAAAGAGAACAAAATAAGCAACAATTAATATAACTGGGAGCAGCTTGATAGATGGTATAATTGGAGAGTTGATATATTTAAGATAAAAGAACGTGCCGATAAGCAATTGCGATAATGCACAACCTACTGTAGAAAATATTAAAAGTGTTCTCCTCCCAAATCTTTCTACGACCATTGTAGTAATAAATACAGTGCAAATCTTTATTAAACCTACAATAATTGCCACCAGGTTTCCAGATAAGCCAGTATCAGCATCATTAAATATGGGTCCTAAGAAGGCTAGCAGTATCGGTGCTCCGCTGC
This sequence comes from Psylliodes chrysocephalus, assembly GCA_927349885.1. Lineage (NCBI taxonomy): Eukaryota > Metazoa > Arthropoda > Insecta > Coleoptera > Chrysomelidae > Psylliodes > Psylliodes chrysocephalus. The sequence goes on along the minus strand of OV651818.1, from coordinate 31,871,148 downwards.
CTAAATATAAAAATGAAGGGATCATTGCCAACCCTAACCCCAATCGACTTTGTTTAGTTTTAAAAAACGAGGAAATTGTAGCATTTTTAACGGTAACCCTTTGTTTTAAATTGAATTCCATTTCGTCTAAATCTATTTGTATTTCTTTCTTGTTTTTGTTAGGTCTAAGTTTTCGTAAGGCTTGTAAACATTCTTTGGATCTTCCTTTTGATAATAAATATACAGGAGTCTCGACGGTAAAAAAGAATAATGTAACCAAAAGCATTAAAGGTATACACGTGATTAATGTAAAGATTCTAACACTGAACATTGGACCAAATATATAACTGTAGAGGCTGCCTAATGGAAGAAACACACCGAAAAAACAACCGAATTTTCCTCTGTTATGATTTTCGCATATTTCAATAATAAAAATAATTAAAATAGCTGCACTACCGTTAAAAAGCGACATGAAAATACATCTAAAAATTATTATATAATTTATGTGATTGCTGAAAGCAATGGCAACGTTGCATAAAATCATACATGCCGCAAAGAATTGTAACATCTTTTTTCTGCCGAAAATATCTGACAGTAGTGGAGCTAGAAGGGTTCCAAAAAGGCTTACTAAACCCGGTAAACCCATCATCATAGATATCTGCATTGTGGTCGCTGGTTGTAGAAGTGGGTTGATACTTGTGTCGTTTGATTTCAATTTAGGTATCACTGGGGATGGCCATGTAAGCGATGAAGAGCCACCCATAATTATTAAATTTGCTGAAAAAAAAAAAGTTTCGAATAAAGTATTTAGATAGTGATACGATTTTTTTTTAAATTGTAACAAACTAATAAGAGGAAAGCAAAGAAAATATCAGTTTTAAAATAAAAACTATTCTATTATAAGTATAACCTATAAAAATATTCATATTTACCCACCAAAACATCAATAAATAAAAATTTAAAAATGTATTTGCATTTACAATAAATACATTTTTATAAAATTAAAATAACTGACTCCAAAGTCGTGCAGATGCCATTACAAATTGAATTTTCTGATTTTATCACAGATCATAACCAAATTTATATGAGACTATCCCCGAAAGACCCCTTTTCTAATAAAAAAAGGATCATAGAAATCAGAAAACGTGGTGAAAAATTATTGTACATAAATAAAAAAATCTGATGTGTCCAACACATGACTTTCTTATCTAGTTATTACAGGCTTTTTCCGGTTATTTTGTACAACCTATTGCAGCACCTTCATAAATGTTTAGAGGATAAACTAAATATATACATTTTCCACATACATCTACCTCGAAATATTTTTCTATAGATATTCATTGAAAAGGAAAATACTGAAAAATTAAAATTTAGCACTTTTCCTACAATTTTTCCATTACGGTCCATTTTAGAAAAATCATGTATAAACAAAAATTATAGAGATCGATATCGCAAACAACTTTTATTTTAACAATTTTCATAAAAATCAGAATTTTGCACATTTTGTCAAATTTCTCGAATACAGACCATTTCAGGAAATTTTGACATAAAACAAAAATTATAGATAATAATATAAGAAGTAACTTTTATTTGAAAAATTTTCTTCTCCAAACATAAATAAGAGACATATTACATAAAATATAAAAACGGCCTCCCATAAAGTATCCCCCCAGATGTTTCGACTTTCTCCAAAATTTAATCATTTCACTTCAGGCCGAAATAAAACTTCATTCATGTTTTTTTCCTTATCCGTTTTTGAGTTTTCTTCAAAATTCGAAATTTACACATTTTCTCAAATATCTCGAATACGGTCCATTTTAGAGAAATTATGTATAGAATAATAATTATAGAGAATTATATTACAAAAAACTTTTAATTGAACAATTTTTATAAAAAAATATTTTTTTTCATTATGTCAAATTTCTCGAATACGGACCATTTTAGGAAAATTTGGTATAAAACAAAAATTATAGATAATAATATTAGAAGTAACTTTTATTTTTCTTCTCCAAACGTAAATAACAGATATATTCTATAAAATATAAAAATGACCACCTATAAAGTACCCCCCAGATGTTCCGACTCTGCCCAAAAACTAATCAGTTCATTGGGCGATGGAATAAAGCTTAAGTTTAAAATTTGGTGTTTTTCTGTGTATTGTTTCATGAGTTATGGTGGATACACACACACACACACACACACACACACACACACACACACACACACACACACACACACACACACACACACACACACACACACACACACACACACACACACACACACACACACACACACACACACACACACACACACACACACACACACACACACACACACACACACACACACACACACACACACACACACACACACACACACACACACACACACACACACACACACACACACACACACACACACACACACACACACACACACACACACACACACACACACACACACACACACACACACACACACACACACACACACACACACACACACACACACACACACACACACACACACACACACACACACACACACACACACACACACACACACACACACACACACACACACACACACACACACACACACACACACACACACACACACACACACACACACACACACACACACACACACACACACACACACACACACACACACACACACACACACACACACACACACACTCACACACACACACACACACACACACACACACACACACACACACACACACACACACACACACACACACACACACACACACACACACACACACACACACACACACACACACACACACACACACACACACACACACACACACACACACACACACACACACACACACACACACACACACACACACACACACACACACACACACACACACACACACACACACACACACACACACACACACACACACACACACACACACACACACACACACACACACACACACACACACACACACACACACACACACACACACACACACACACACACACACACACACACACACACACACACACACACACACACACACACACACACACACACACACACACACACACACACACACACACACACACACACACACACACACACACACACACACACACACACACACACACACACACACACACACACACACACACACACACACACACACACACACACACACACACACACACACACACACACACACACACACACACACACACACACACACACACACACACACACACACACACACACACACACACACACACACACACACACACACACACACACACACACACACACACACACACACACACACACACACACACACACACACACACACACACACACACACACACACACACACACACACACACACACACACACACACACACACACACACACACACACACACACACACACACACACACACACACACACACACACACACACACACACACACACACACACACACACACACACACACACACACACACACACACACACACACACACACACACACACACACACACACACACACACACACACACACACACACACACACACACACACACACACACACACACACACACACACACACACACACACACACACACACACACACACACACACACACACACACACACACACACACACACACACACACACACACACACACACACACACACACACACACACACACACACACACACACACACACACACACACACACACACACACACACACACACACACACACACACACACACACACACACACACACACACACACACACACACACACACACACACACACACACACACACACACACACACACACACACACACACACACACACACACACACACACACACACACACACACACACACACACACACACACACACACACACACACACACACACACACACACACACACACACACACACACACACACACACACACACACACACACACACACACACACACACACACACACTGACAGACATCATCGCGAAAATAGTCAAAACGGATTCAGGGGACCTCAAAACGTAAAAATTCGTCAAAAACTCGAGGTCGAAAAAATCATGATTCCTATACTTTCCTTATATGCAGATAGGAAAGTAAAAAGATAGATGGGTGATTCTCGTGTAACTGCGATTTTTACAACTTACGTTTTTCTAAAACAAAAATGTCGCTCGCGTGATTGACATTAAAATAATAATATCGTTTATATTAAACATTTATTTAAATTTAACTAACAATAAATTAAATCTTTAAATTCAATAACAAATTTTGATCTCCGTTAACCTCCAATCACTCGAATCACACTCGGAGAAACATGTTCCACACTAAGGTGAACGCACCTCCTTCTGTTGACATTTGACAAGTCAAAGTCTTCAAGTGTCGCTTGTCACCACTGTCATGTGGAAACGGTTAAACAACTTGAACCAAAATGAAGAGAGAAATTTAAATTTGAAAATATTAATATTAATAAAATTATGATTTAGCAAGTTGTAAATATCCCGAAATATATAATTTTGGGAGTGAGGATGACCAGGAACTTGTTGGATACGTTGTGGACAGTAGGTAGACTTTTTCATAATTATAATGTATTTAAAATTTATAAAAAAACCTTCAGTTTTTTTACTTTGGCCTTCTGCGTTTTACTTTCTTCATATCAAATATTGTATTCTAGATTCAAATTTCAATATATCTTCCACAGTCACCCTCTAATTGTAAATTTCTTTAAATTTTAACTAATTTGTTAACCTTTTTTCAATTTTGTGAATAGTGAGGGTGGCATGATTCCTTGATTCCACACAAGCTAACTTGCTTCTGGAGATCAGATTTGATTTGTAAGGGCTTATCCCACACTCACTATTCCCAATACCAGTTTTTTGTCACTTTGTTTGTTTCTTGTAATTTTTAATTTGTTCAAACAATTGTATATATACTATTTTAACTTTTGTCTTAAAAGTCTAATTCAGATTTTATAATATATTTTTTAAAATCTTTTTAAATTGTAAGTTTACATCCACAATTTTTGTAGATGAGCACTGATGATGGCAAATAAGCCGAAAGCGCTTTGCATTGATTAATAAAAAAGTTTTGCACGAAATACAAGTTTTTCCTTTTGAATCTAAACTACGTGCACACAGCTGTCAACCTTTTTTGGTTATTTTAAGAAATTTATATATTTAATTTCAAAAATAAGAATCGGACATGCCACGGTACTGACATTTTGGGTATATTTATATGCAGCTTAAAAAAATTGCGAAGGTTTATGATCTAATTCATAATGTCGGTTGTAAAATACCTCTAAATTTATAATATTAATAACTTTTTGATGAGGAAAACTTATGCTAAACGATAAGTAAAACACTGCACATAAATCACAGTTATCCGAGAATCACCCAGATATCACTTTCCTTGAATAATTATATATTCAATATTATTAAAGTTAAACTATTAGAGAAATTTAAAATAGTTTACGAATAATTACCGAACAATAGATAATAATAACCCAGCATAAATATTATTTGTAAATTTTTTTGTCAGCTCTTATTTAGATAAATAATATGCTCCATGTCCGACATTCAAGCCTTTTATTATATAGTCTTAGAATCTAAGCATATTGCAGCCCTGTTTCAATAGTGCCATAACCTTATGAATGTTAATTTTACAGGAGAAGCGAAACAAAAACGATTGTGGATGTAATATTTTTTTGAGCAGCATTTTCAGTACTTGTGCTTACCAAATTCGGTATACATATTGAAAAAAGATGTCTCTACTGAATAATGATACTTGTAATGTAATGTGAAATCTACACAGATAAGCCTAAAACAAAAAAAATGTTATGTGATACGGCAGTAGGTACTGTCGATGACGCTTTGCGCAGAATTTATTAGAATTATTGATATGGCATTTTTACATAATGTAGGCATGTTCATAATGTATACGTTGGGAAAAGAAGGTCAATTTAAATTTTTTTTTAGGGATATGGCACTATTGAAAAAGGGGTGTGATTTGTGTGAAAAAATGATAAATTTTTCCAGCAACTTTTCTGTATTCTAAAAATTGAAGACCACGCACTACACTCAAGCTATTATTTTTTTATGGGCTTTTAAATTCATAAGTTTTTATAGCAAAAAAATTCGTAGATGGGAAAATAATTGAAAAATCGAAAAAAAATTCGTTAAATTTTCCAATATCAAAATTGTCTTGGCCACTCGCCCCACTCAAGCCAATATGTTTTTTGGGCTAGTGACGATGTACGTATTCATACTCGATTGGCTTGTGTGAAAAAAATCAGTTAAAATCTCAATTTGTCCTTATAAAATTACGACCTTATTTTTACTCTTTGGCCACTTGCAACACTAAAGCCTTTGGTTTTCCGAAGCCAATTTTGATTAATTATTCATTCACTGAACATGGCTTGCATGGAAATATGATCAGAAAACACCTTTTTTTCTGTTGTCCATATGTTATCCTCAGGGGCCATTCGTAAATTTTCTTTCATTCTACTCAACATCGATGTACTTTTCAATCCTCTTCGAGGCTTGTATGCGAAAATGGGGCACGAAAATCAGTCACTGCCTGACGATCTAATATTGCAATAGCCACAAAATCTTAGTAATTAACGCTATAATTCACAGCCACACAAAAAATGTTTTTCTGGTTTGGAGAACAGACTGTTTTTTGCATGTTTTTGGGGTCGCTAAGATTGAATCCGGGGTAAATTGGACGCTAACGCGTCGGGGTTTTGCCTTACCTTAAAAACCCAAGAATTGAGGCTTTTCAGCAATTTTTAAAGCATATAAGCCTATGACTCGAATTTTAAACACAAAAGTTAAGCTGTTAACTTTAAATCCTTAACTTTGTAACTTCATAAACTCATAACCTCATAATGCAAGAGCCACATAACTTTAAAAACGCTATAATTTACAGCCACAAAATGTTTTTTTATGTATGTTCAGCAATAATTCTTTATCATTTTGTTCGATTTATATGATTCTTTTTTGTTAGAAAGGCGTACCTCAAGAGATCTGGTGATGGGATCTATAAGAAAATCATCAAACTCAATTTATAATGGCATCTGTACGATTTTGAAGTCGTTTTTTTTTTAATTATTTTTATAACTTAATACATTTTCTACATGTTTTTATGCTGTTAAGAATAACTGAATTTGATTGATAAATCTATTGTGAGTTTTCCAATGAACACATGTATGTAGAAAATGTATTTAAAAAATATACACTTAGCAGGCGATTCGTTTGTTTATGTCACTTAGCATAATTACAAAATTTATTTTGAACTTCTTTAATTCGGTTGACATAAACAGTATTGCAATTTATTTCGAAACAAATCATTGTACAAACATGTTATTGTTTGTATAACTTGTTTTAGGGACCTTATAGCCAAAATGCCCCCAGAATGACAGTTTCAACAAAAAAGGATAAATAATTATATGTTGCACATTACCCCTAAATAATTAAATGTGGATGCGCTCCCAATATTACTATTATATGAGTATTCGACGGGGTTAAAACGTTTACAAAATGTTATAACTTTACATTTTAATGTGTACAGCTGTAAATAGTTGGAACTGCACCAAAAATTAAAATGATCTAAATCGTTACGATTAGGTTCAACAATACTGAATAATTGCTATCATTATAAGTTAATTAGAAATCAACCGAAATACATAACTATCTAGTTAATGAAGATTTTCTTGAAATAAATAAAAATAACTTTATAACGTCTATTATTTACTTACCGGATAATATTGTAAAATACAGAAATAATGTGTCAGGTTTCTTGCCAACAGTTTGAGGCTTAAATTCTCCTCCTTTGATAGTCACATATTTAACTTCTATTAGCTCTGGAGTACCACTTTGTTTTTTCATATCGACCATAACGAATTTCAATAGTTTTTGTTTTGAAATAGGCAGGTAGTTACTGAACCAAAAAATTAATTTCTTTTTAATAGTACGTAAATTTCGTAATATTTTTATTTGATATCTGTAATAAACAAAAAGTATAAATATAATGAAGTGGTTCTCTAATTATCGGCAATTTTTAGAATTTTTATTTTCAAAAGATTGGGACTAATTGTTAAAAAACCGGCTAAGTGCAAGTCGAACTCGTGTATAAAGAGTTCCCCACCATCGTACAAAATTAAATACTATATAGGTACTTATTTTTTAAATACTTTATTAAGATCGAGCAAAGAAAAGCCAAAAAACACGTTTCTAGTAGGGGAGCCCCCTTTATTTTCTAATTTATTTGATGTTATAGCAGCAATTTACACATTCTGTGTAAATTTCAACCGTCTACCTATTACGGATCACGAGATACAGTCCGCTGACAGAGAGACGGACGGACAGCTGTTGGTTATCCCTCGGATACAGAACTCTAAAAAAGGACGACGTCCCTATTGCAGCCCAAAGATTTAACTTTTACTTAACCAAGAAAAGGTAACAGAATTGCATTCCGCCTAAAATTTTAGGTAAATTTGGCACCAACGTTGTCTTTATCTGCTAAAGTTCTTAAAAAATTGTTTAAGAATTTTAATGCAACGAATAAAAGTTTACTTATTTGTGTTTTATATAGTTGGCAACAAATCAATGCTTTCTGGTCAAAAAAAGACAATATTTTATATAAAAAACAATATAGAAGAAGAACCGAGACAGAGTAAAACGGACCGCAGCGGGTAATATGCCTTACTTGGCCAGAGATAACAGAGATTAAACCATTCATTGATAAAATATAATATTCACAATGCCAAGATTAATTCGACAATCGATACACTCTATTTTTAGGGACGCGGCGAGGAGACGAAAAGTAAGAAGTAAGAAAAGGGATAAGGAGAAGAATTATAATCAGATACAACTTATTTTTATCAATTAATAAATCTGTAAGCCGCTGTGCGCTTACAATAAACAAGATAAATATCCATGCAGGTGTAAGCCCTGTTGCCACTTCCATTCTAATATAACTAGGTTTTGGAATTTATTGAAAATTATTACATCTAATTTAGTAAAATTACATCTAATTTTTAAATTTAATATATCTAATGATTCAAAAATTTTTGGGTTCAGTTGCAATAAAATAGGTTGAATTATTTTAACTTTTTTTAATAGATGTAAATAATTTTGTAAACAAAACAAGTATAGTGAAATATGCATATGACAACAGCGAATATTATACCCTCCTGTGTCCTTCAGGACTGCACGATATTTGATAGTAGTTACATCCCCTCGTTATCTCTGGACTCGGTGCTTTATACATATATATACAGTGTGGAAAAGCCAAATGGAATAAATTCATTATTTCGATTACTGTACATATTTATAGAAAATCCCGAAATATGTCAAATTTAAATTATAAATTGACATTCTTTAAAGTAAAAATGTGATCCCTACCTTCAACCCCCTTTGAGTAACAGTTACAACCCCTAATTTTTTAAATGGGAAGTATAGGCTTGTGATATATCGTTTGAAAGGTCTTTTCATTCTCTATCCAAAAATGTTATTGTTTTTAAATTTATTGCAAAAATTAACATAAAAAAATAAAATCATCTTATTACCGAAATTCTCTAGAGTACCTACACTACTATTTCCCGTTTCTTTTTTAATATCAATTTAAAAAAATCTTTTAAAAAACTATCATAGCAATGTTAGTTTGTTTAAAACGCCTTAGCAAATTGGTTTGTAATAATTATAACTGCAGGATATTGTCAATATTATAATTGTCGTTTGAATTTCATAAAAACGGTTAGATTAACAGAAATGCATAAAATAACAGTTTTACAGTTGATTGGTTACGGAGATAACACCCGAACACAAATGGAAGTTGCTCGCCTATTTCATGAAAAATTTCCGAATTTGCCGCATATATCCCAAGGTACAATTAGTAAAATAGAAAAGCAATTTCGCGAATTTGGACATGTAAAGCAGATGAAAAAAGTAGCTGCCAATGCACTGAGTGATGATATCAAATTAGATATGATGAGTTTGAGGAAAACCCACATACAACGAGTAGACAAGCATCTGCAACATTTAATGTTAGCCATACATCGATACTAAACATATTAAATGAAAATAAAATGCATCCCTATAAAATGATACCGACTCAGGAACTCATGGAAGAAGATTTTGATAGGAGAACAAGTTTTGAGAACAAATGATGGAAATGTTGAATAACAATACCATCCAATTAGAAAACGTTATGTTTTCTGATGAGTGCACTTTTTCCGTTAACGGTCATACTAATCGTCAAAATTGCCGCAACTGGTCAACGGAAAATCCTGACTGGATGAGAAAGGTCCATACACAATACCCTCAAAAGGTTAATGTTTGGGCAGGGATTGTTGAAAATCATATTATTGGTCCCTTTTTCATTGGGGGGAATTTGAATGGCGATAATTATTTAGCACTACTACAAAATGATGTGGTGTCAAATTTGGCAAATTTAGTTCCTGATCCAGGAAACCCTCAAGTTCCAGCAAATACCATATGGTTCCAGCAAGATGGAGCACCTCCACATTACCAAATCAATGTCCGCCAGTACCTGAACTTAACAGTTCCAGATCGCTGGATAGGGAGGCGAGGATCAATAGAATGGCCAGCAAGATCACCTAATCTTACCCCATTAGACTTTTTTTTATGGGGCTATGTGAAAAATATTGTTTACAAAACTAAACCACGTGATTAAGATGACTTAAGAGAACGAATAATGCTTGCGATTAGATCGGTCACGCCTGATATGTTAATTAACGTTAGAAGACATTTTTATTTAAGATTAGGATGTTGCCAAGACGTTCGCGGTGAGCATTTTGAACATCTACTTCATTGACATTCATATTTTTTACGTCATGAACAATTAAATATTACATATTGAGTGTATTGTAACAAATTTCGGTTATCAGTTATTTTATTTTTTTTATGTTAATTTTTGCAATAAATTTAAAAACAACATTTTTGAATAGAGAATGAAAAGACCTTTCAAACGATATATCACAAACCTCTACTTCCCATTTAAAGAATTAGGGGTTGTAACTGTTACTCAAAGAGGGTTGAAGGTAGGGATCACATTTTCACTTTGACGTGTTTCGGGATTTTCTATAAATATGTACAGTAATCGAAATAATGAATTTATTCCATTTGGCATTTCCACAATGTATGTGGTGGTGCGTTAGTTTTTAAAATGTGATCCTTCAAAAGTTATGTTGCCATCCCAGCAAACATTTTCTATAACATTAGTTATAACTTGACTTTGTTAAAGACGAATTTACTTATTGAGGTAATTATTACGTAAAATTGACTAGAAAAATATACCTCTAATGTAAATTTACCAAACGGTTTTAATTTATATTTAAATTTACGTAAATTATACCAAGAAATCTACCTTTTACACAAATCTGCTTAAAAGTAACTTTAACCATATCAGCAAGGAAAAAACTACTAAAAAAAATAACCAATTACTTCAAAGTTAAATTTCCTTTGTAGTAAAATTAGGTGCCATATTTAGGTAAGTAATATCTACCTGTTTGGTAACTAAAAATCATCTTTATAGTAGAATATCCAACTAGGTAGATTTGGTTAAAAATTCTACGTAATTTTATGCCTCCATAGTAACCTATTTGGCCGCTTTTATTTACTCTCCTTTAAAGTAATATTAGGTCGAGATCGTAGCAAAATTCTACCTCTTTATCTACCTAATTTCAACCAAATAGTCGAATACTCATTTAGTTGACCTATAAGTCATCTTGAAGAAATATTTATTAACTTTGTTGTAGCAATTAACTGAAAAATCTACCACAAAGTAAATTCGACTAAAAACCACCAATTTAAAAAGAGTTATATATGACCTATTTGTAAAATTTATTATATTTAGGTTATTTTAACAATTAGGTTGTTCAGTTACTGTCTTCGTCGTTATTCTTAAGAATTTCGGCCATTTTAAAAAAACCATTACAGTCGTAATCTTAATTTACGTGTGGTGTAGATAGAGCTTTAAATGAGTGCGAAAAATAATTAATAAAATGAGTTCGAAAAATAATAAATCATATCGTTATACTTCCGATTTTTATCGTAAAGTGAAACGTCTAAAATCTCAAGTGCAGAACAACGTGACCTAAATATGTTATATTTACCTATAGGTAAATTTTTTATAAAACCTATAAGTTATTATTTCTTTAAATAGGTAAAGTTAACTAATATGTCGTGAAATTGAAGTTAATTCAACTTAATAAAAAGGTATTTGTAAAATACGTAGATTTTCTTAGTCATAATAACTTTTAGGTCGAATTCGCACAATACGCCATATTTTCTTAACTTAATTGAAGTACGATTCCAAATTTTAAATTTTTAAAATGACCATAACTAGAACATACGAATGAAAATACCGAAAAACGAAACATTATTGATTTTCTAAAGTGATACACAACAAACGTAACATAGTTTTAGCTCATAATATTATTATTTTTTTACACGATCATATTTTTTTCCTATATTTTTTTAATTAGAGAGTATTTTGGAAGGGCATTGTTATTTTTCTAAGTAGAACTATTAACATGCACGACAAAATTTTCTTCGCATTAATTTCAACAAGCGTGAACTGTATATTCACCGCAATTACATTACCTACATATATTTTTGTCACCGACATTCATTTATTTTCAATCTTTCATGTGAATTAGGTATATATTTTAGTTGTGTTGGTGACGTCTTACAATATTTCTACTTATATATAGATAAAAATACCAAATAAGTATAAAATTTCTTTTCGTACACTTGGAGGCATACGTCATCTGCAAATATTTTGGTAGTTTCTACCTAAACTTAGTTAAATCAACGTCGAATTAACGTTATACTGACGTCAAATTTCCCTAGAGAGGTATTACTAACCAAACGTACTGGGCTACTACAATGTGGATTTAGATGTAATTCTACCTATTTTGGTAAATAAAACCAAATTTCGACGTCGTCTTATTCTCCACTTATGTCGAATCCACGTCGAGCCAACGTAAATTTTACTTAATTATTGTTAAATCTAATTTTGCGACCAAATTTATTATATATAATTTAGGTAGTATCGACGTCAAATTACACCAAAATGTTTGCTGGGATATTACCACTATTTGTTCTATATTGTTAATAATGCAGATATTGGTAATTTATTACCAGTTGTTACCAAATGGCTGTATCATCCTAGCCATGTAGGCCAATCAATTATTAAAAAAAAATTAAAAACAATTTGGGGCGACAAGAATAGATTCAATAAAACTGAAATTGTTTGACGTTTTTTTAGAACCCTGTATTAGATCATTTGACGATCTTGCACTATGAATGTTTTTACGTATTCGCTTTACATCTTTAGTTATGAAATCTATTTTTCCATTTTTCATTTCTTTTCGAATTAGTTAGTTATTCACACATATCACACGCAGCAGAACATTCATGTTGTGTCTGTTTAAAATGTCCTCCGGCAACTTCTTATTATTACGATCTAACTTTATTCAAATATTTTATTACTAACACAATTTGATTATAAAAAACTATTCAATTTTATTTTGAATATTGCCACCTCTAACAGTTTTTGATAACAGAATGTATAACCCTAAATAACAATAAATATTTACCTTTTTCACTTGAAAACCGTATTTTCTTTCATACTTTCAAGAAAATCACACAATATATATTTTACAATAATGATACTATTAATTTTTTTCTAAACGAATGAAAACTATAAGTCTTTGAAGCATCTACTGGTAAATTATTTCCGTCAATTGTTTTTAAATGCACTAAGTCATTAGTACATTAGTACCTTAATACTTCTTAACTACCCAACCTCATCGATATACGAGATATGTTCAGAAAGTAAGTGTACTAGATTTAATATTTTTTTAGAAAAACTGTAATTAAAAAAATACTGGATATTGTTCATACACTTGTTGACAATTTTTCCACTTAATCTCCATCCTGTTCAAAGCATGTAGTGTGGCGTGGCACAGTTTCTTTATGCCCAGTGGCAGCTGATGCATAAGTGCTGTAGAGCTGCAGAACTCAAAAAAAAAAAAAAAACCGGACGATCGCGAAAGCTTTCAAAGTCGATCGCCGAGGAAATGACACAGGTAGTTTATTGTTAAAAAAAAAGTATAAAGAATTATGAAAACTGTACCACAACATCTGACCCTACTCTTCGGTACGGGGGCGCGCGGGCAGGGGAGTCGTTTGATGCGCGACGACGACAGCAACAGCAGGCAGTGAGCGAATAAGCGTCATTCAGTTCAGTACGTACGTATCCTCGCGAAAGTTAACAAAAAAGATAGCAGCTAAAAGGCGACAAAATCGTAAATTGAATATTATTTAAAAGGTAAATAGAAAAAACTATTAATTACATCATTATAATGAGTTATTTCATTACTATGTTTTATACATGATTTCTGCAACAAAATATTAATTGTTTGTGAAGAGATGCGATTTTTGTCATATTTTTTTTGAAATTTTTAGCGTTCCTGGATACTAGTCCTTTAGGAACAAGTCAAAAATGTTATAATGTTTTTGCTGAAATCATGTATAAAACATAGTTATAATTAATTCATGCTATCAGGCTCTTAAGTTGATACACGTGTGTTTTTTATTATTTGTAGACGGAGAACCGTGAATCCCTGAAACAATGAGTGGGCCGAAGAAATCCAAAACGTATCACTTCAATCCTGAGTGGGAAGAAGAGTTTTTCTTCACTATGGTAAAAGAAAAATGTGTATGTTTGATATGCCGATTTGCCATCACCACACCAAAACGAGGTAATTTGGAGAGACATTATAAAACTGAAGATAAAAAACATGAAGACAGCTTTCCACGTCACAGTGATATACGAAAATCTAAATTGAAAGACATGAAGCGTTGTTTGGCAGGTGAAGAAGCAATGTTTACAAAACCTTTGGAGAAGTCCAAATCGGCTATTATTGCATCATATAAAATAAGCCACATTTTAGCTAAAAATAAGAAGCCATTTGATGATGGAGTGATGATCATTAAAGAATGCTTTCTCGAAGCAGTTGAGTCTTTGTTCGTAAATTTCAAAAACAAAGCTAAAATAATTTCAACCATTAAAGATATTCAACTATCCCGGCAAACCGTGACTAGACGTGCGGAAACAATAAACAAAAACTTGGAAAGTCAAACTATGAATGATCTCAGAGACTGCTCTTACTTTTCACTCCAATTTGATGAATCCACAGACGCAACAGATGTGGCGTAACTGTGCATTTACATACGCATGGTCTTTCCAGATATGACCGTTAAAGAAGACTTTCTAACAATAATACCGTTGAAAGAATGTACTCGAGGAGTAGATATCTATTATTCATTTCTAAAGTACACACAAGAAGCACAAATGCCGCTGTATAAACTTATATGCATAACCACAGATGGAGTTCCAGCCATGACAGGCAACCTTAACGGATTCATCGCACTGTGTCGAGCTAATGAAGAATTGCCGAGCTTTTTCGCTTTCCACTGTGTGATTTATCAACAAGCATTTTGTGGAAAAATATTAAAAATAAGAGATGTCATGACGATAGCCTTCAAAGTAGCAAACTCTATCCGAGCGAGAAGTTTGCAGCGGCGATTATTCAAAGCACAACTGGAAAGTAGCGGATTCGAGCACACTGACTCTTCTTCACGTAGATGTAAGGTGGCTAAGTCGTGGAAGATTCCTTGCAAGATTTTATGAGTTACTGCCTGAAATAATAATATTTCTAGAAGCCAGAGGAGACTATGTTGAAATGCTTAAAAATGGAAAATGGCAGAGCGATTTGGCTTTCTTAGTCGACATTACAAAGCACCTCAACGATATAAACCTGGAGTTGCAAGGAAAAGACAAAAATATTGTGGACATGATGTCCTCCATAAATGCTTTCAAGCGTAAGTTGAAACAATTGAAGGAAGAAATTAAAAAAAAAAAGACTGCAGTAACTTTCCAACCCTGCTATTGCAACAAAACTCTGAAAGTTTCATGTCACATGAAAACGAAGTGACAAAAATTCTGAGAGAATTTGAAAGACGCTTTGAAGATATTAATAAAATGGAGAATATTTTATCATTTCTGTCTTACCCATTTACCTGCACAAATGTTCATGAAATCTCTTCTAGCTGCAGCCACTATTTTAAAATGAAATGTACTGCTCTTGAGGATGAAATGTTGAAGTTCATTTCGGATATAAATTTAAAAGCTAGAGCCGGCAACAGTGATTCTTATTCTTACTGGTCATCAATATCCGAAATAAAATATCAATTGATGAAACAAATTGCCCTACAAATAACTGCTTTCTTTGCATCAACATATCTGTGCGAGTCTGCATTTTCGCATATGAAAATAATAAAATCAAAATATCGCACACGTCTAACAAATGACCACCTGACAGCCTGTTTGCGTTTAGCATTAACAGAAAACATCCCTAATTATGAAAATTTCGCGGAGGACCACCAATGTCATGCTTCGACATCAGCGTTAAAATAATTTTTCTTTTTATCACTTATCAGTAATATTTTTTATTATTTTTGTAGTGTTGGATGATTAAAAATTTAATAAACATCACTAATTCAGTTTTACTTCTAATTGTTTTTTAATAACTATTTCTCCTTCACGATGAACCGACGATATGCAGGATCGCGCGCCTTCGATGAATGCAAAAAACGCAGACCGTTCGTCGCGTAAATCATTGACGGAGGCCTTTATGTCTGGCAGTGGACGTTCAAAAGGCTGAAATGATGGTATTTTGGTTTTAGTTGGTGGGATGTATGGTTTAAATATCGATCTCCTAGTCAAATATGTTTGCTAGGTCGGTCTCCCTAAGAAAAAGTATGGGCACCTCTGTTTTAGACAATTTAAAATATACATAAAATATATTTTGTGGTTAATTAATAAATAGTAAATAGTTTGCGAACAGCGAAACATTCTTGTCAACAGTATAAGACAAAATTAATTTGATAATTTAAAGTATGACATTTATAAATTTTCAATTATTCTTGAATATTAAGAATCTTCTTACCTTTCGTTTCCAGTAATTTAAAAAATATTAATACTCTTGTTTAATGTTAAGAAAGTTTATTTACATTTAACATATCATAAGTTTGAATATGAGATAACTTACGAAATTAAACTACGCTGTGCTATAACTATGTCATAAAATTAAAACTCATTATTTAGAAATAAACAGATATGTTAATATTATACGTATTTCCGCGTTTAAAATTAAACTAGATTTATCAATATGTTAATTGTTAACACATAAATGTATATTTTAAATTATATTTAAATTGTTTAAATATATACCACTATTTTATTTCCATCTTAGTTATTAAATGGTAAATTTTATTTAAATTGGCAACGATGCAAGATACAGTAAACAAAGCATTAATAAATCTTTCTCAATACCATAAAAAATGGGACACAGAACAACTGATTAAAAATAGTATGAATAAACGAAAATAAAATATTACTTGTTTTCGAAATATAAGTTGTAAAATTTGAAAAATCTTTATTTATTTCTCAGTGCAATCTCACTAAATTCGGTAAACATTTTTAGTGCCTTAAAAGGTCTTTACAAAAACATACTACATATTCCTTAGACCAAAATAAGTCGATTAAAGCAAAATTATCTTAGTACAAAGTTGCTTCGTTTGGACTCCAGAGGGCCTTGAAGGTACAATTTTTAAATCGTTTTTCCCATATAAATTTAAAACGGCATATACGATTTTGCTGAAATTTGGTATATTGGTAGAGTGTTATGTGGCAAAAAAAAATTATATTAAAATTTTGTCCGATAATAATACATAGGCGTAGAACTTGATTTTTTAAATAATTTCACCTTTAAAAATTCTACGCCAATGGAAGAAAAAGAGTTTGAGTATGAAATTTAGATTGCGCAACTCATTTACTTTAAAGAAGGTACTCTTGATAAGACTCGATTACTCTCATGGTTTTCGCTAAATTTCTGTTTTAATAATTTAGAGTGTATTTGGTTTCACAAAACTATTTATTTACAACATAATCAAAATAGAGATTTTACAAAAATTGTTCAAAATGTTCACCATTTTCACGCATACAAAGATTTATACGTCGAAGAAAATTAAAATGTATCCTTCATAACTTCTTCATCACCTCTAAGATTGTTTATTGCATCTTGAATACGTTGCCAGAGTTGTTCCTCATTTTCTACAGGTTCCCTGTAAACTGTGGATTTCAGATGTCCCCATCAATTTGTGTGGATATTTTTCATTCAAGTGGTTTCTAACGTTTAAAGAAAAATGTGGTGGAGCTCCATCTTGCATAAACCACATATCTCTCCGAAGTTGGAGAGGTAAATCTTCTAACAATTCTGGCAACGTATTTTGTAGAAAATCCAGATAATTTTCTCCAGTTAATCTTCGTGGAAGTATGACAGGACCAACAATGAAATTACCAATTATTCCAACTCATACATTAATTTTGAATTCGTGCTGAAAATGGTTTACCTTTATTGCATGCGGATTTTCAACGGCATAAACATGTTCATTATGGGTATTAGTTATACATCTTCTTGTAAAACCCGCTTCATCGGTAAAGAGAACCTTCTTGACAACGTTTGGATCTCTTTCTCTTTGCATATTAACAAATCGACAAAAACCCAAACGAATTTGAAGATCATGGACTAATAATTCTTGTACTGGCTTCTTATGGTATGGATATAGCAATTGTTCTCTAAGCACTTTATGAACGACATCTTTACTCACTCCTAGTTCCCTTCTAATTCGTCTGGTGCTTAATTCTGGATCTTCTTCAACACGTTCTAAAATGTCTTCTTCAACTTCAGGAATCCTTACAAAACGTTCTCTTCCATTATCAACAGTGTTGAGAGCAAAGGAACCGGTCTCCCGAAGACGTCTCTCAACAGCAGCAAAAGTTGGGTGGCTAGGTACACGACGATTTGGAAACCTTTCAGAGTACATCCTGACACTCTCTCGAGCATTTCCTTCACAAAATCCTAATGTCAGTAACATATCGGTATATTCTGCATTGGTATATTGTACATCCATATTAATAAACCACGCATATGTTTTTTTAATTATTGAGTTAGATAGAACATTTTCAATCGTTAACAAGAGATTAGGTGTTAAAACTTGACAATATTTTTATTTAGATGAAACTATGGAAACCAACAATAAATGTTTTTGTATACGTATTGCAGGCAAATAATTAATATTCCTCAAAAAATCGTACATGGCAAGAATCGAGTATTTTTGTTAAAAGTCTCGATTAGAGGTGTTGAAGAAGATATGAAAAAAGTACATTTTTATGTTTTTCATCGTATAAAATTTTGTCCGATAATAATACATAGGCGTAGAACTTGATTTTTTAAATAATTGCACATTTAAAAATTCTACGCCAATAGCAAAAAAGGGGTTTGAGTATGAAATTTGGATTGGGTACTCATTTACTACAAAAAAGTACCCTTGATAACACTCGATTTACTCTCATGGGTTTCACAAAGTTTGTATTTTAATGATTACTGTTTTTGTTCTAAAATTACTAAAATGCAAATTTCGTCAAAACCATGAGAGTACCTTTTTTAAAGTAAATGAGTTGCGCAATCTAAATTTCATACTCAAATTCCTTTTCTTCCATTGGCGTAGAATTTTTAAAGGTGCAATTATTTAAAAAATCAAGTTCTACGCCTATGTATTGTTATCGGACAAAATTTTAATACAATTTTTTGCCACATAAAACTCTACCAATATACCAAATTTCAGCAAAATCGTATATGCCGTTTTAAATTTATATGTAAAAAACGATTTAAAAATTGTAACTTCAAGGCCCTCTGGAGCCCAAACGAAGCAACTTTGTACTGAGGTAATTTTACTTAAATCGACTTATTTTGGTCTAAGGAATATGTGGTATGTTTTTGTAAAGACCTTTTACAGACACCCTGTATACATATTAGCAGAAAAATCAGTTAAATAAACTTTGCTAGTGGCGTACGGCATGCGTAACACTTTCATCCCTTCTAAATTTTACACCACTGTCCAAAAATTTATTTGGAGTATAATTTAAAATTTTTTAATGTTTTTAAATAAATCATGGGAATATATGAAAAATACCAAATCACAAAATTAAAAAATAAATTATAATGAAAATTATCCACCTTTGAGTGTGAATATTTCTGAAACAAATTAATTTATGAGTTTCCAACAAGAGTGGGTATATGATTTATTTAAAAAACGTCAAACATTTAAAAGCATAGTCCAGATAAGTTTTTGGACAGTGACGTAAATGTTAGAGGTGATAAAGGTGTTACTTATTTATACCGTACCCCACTAGCAAAGTTAATTTAACTTATTTTTTGGTGTATCTTATGACTTTAAAAATGCGTACCGAATTTAATAAAAAATATATAGCAATTAATAATTTTTGAATATTCAACTTTAACACCCTGTATTTTGAAACCAGTAATATTTTATGTAAGCATGTTTTTAATCAAATAATTTTCAGTGTTTCTGTGTCCCATTCTTATTGAGTAAACAAAATCGCATTTTAATTGATATTAAATAGATAAATACATCAATTTTCGGTTTAATCAAACTTTAATTGACCTTTTGTCAATAAATTTGCCATTAAATTTAATTTGTATTATTTAATTTTAGTAGCGTCACCAAATCTCACCGAGTGTTTTTTATTCAATATTTTATTTTTTAATTTATTTGGAAAACATATATAAATTCAAATATGAACATATAAATATGATGAAATATAATAAAGTATTTCGTTTGTTCTTTGTAGCTTCTAGTTTAAAAACTCACTAACCAACAGAAATGTTCCACAACTTTCTTGGACATTACGTCAGTGGCGGCTCGCTATATGATGCAGGTGACGCGCTGCTTTACCAAAATTTCAGTAGAAATTAATAAAAAAATCAACTGAATAGCTAAATATTTCTTTTTCTGTAACAAAATGCCCTGCATTTTTATCTCTATACAAATTACAAAACAGAAATATCCAAAACTGTATCTAATTTCGAGGTATCTAGACCACTGCATGAAACAAACGAGGCGCTTGATAAAAAAAATCCGACCGTTTGGACTCGCTTGTTTTTGGAAATATAATACAATAAAAAGATTTCTTAATCCCAGCGAACAGACTTGACGCGCTATGCATAAAACCGCGCGTTTATGATGGTTGCCATGGTAACGGAACGTTTCGATCTAGTCGATTAATGCACTTGATGCGTTGATTCAGTTTGCTTCTTTCAGTTGGGACTATTTTTATTCAGTGGTTGGACTAGTTGGTCAATTGCGACTATTACGAGTTTTTTTTTTCGATTTTTCTTACAATGTTTCCAGTACATGATCCAGTATGTATGCTATTGGAGATGCCATTCTGTAGATGGGAGAGTGAGGATAAAAAATACTTTTTAAATTCGCCAAAACCTGAACCTCTACTAAATGTAAACAAAGAAACTAAGTCAAAAGACAGTGTTTTAGTTTTAAAACATAATTTTTTAATGTAAAAGAATAAAATACGTATTAGGTATTATATAGTTTTGTAAGCTAAACAGTAACATAAGGATGTGTATCATAAAAATGGTGATGATCAAAAGGTATAACTTCTTTCAGTTGCATCAGATGATCATGTTTATTTGTTTTAATTGGAAGCTGCTTCTTAGAAAGTACTTCGATTGTTTCCGGAACGTTGGCATTTTTTTTTTTTTCGATTTATTCTTCTTTCTGCGGGCTTCCATTCTTCAGGAAACGTGATTTTATAAATAATTGGAAAATTAGGAAGGTACTTGAGAGCACGCAAGTTGGTGACAGTTGAGTCTCCCGATTTTGAACCTGGTCGAATTGAGAGGTAATATCTCAGTTTGGAGAAATCTTGAACATATTTATTACGTAGATATTTAACTTTGTAGCAAGCTTCTTTATAAGCAAATATAACAAGATGGGAAATGTAATTCCCTATTTCTTAACGTTCTTTCGATAGCAGAGTGCATGCTATCACACACCATTTGTGTATGTTCATAAACAAGAGACTTTTGAATATTTGTTATGTTTTCTTATTTGCAAGGTGTTGGTGTGCATTGGCTAAAGTTGCATTTCTGTTCTGATAGGAACAACCATCGCTAAAGAGTATCACTTCTTTGCCATCACAAACATTTTCCTCAGTATCCAAAAAGTTATAAATAATAATCGCATATTAATTGCCTTGGGTGTTTTCATAGACATAGAAGGTGCTTCTGATAAAACCATCTTCCCAAAAATAATACACTCACTAACCAACAGAAATGTTCCACAACTGGTTAGTGGGTGGATACACAACATGCTCTCAAAGCGAGCGGTAAACATAAGTGTAAAAGATGTGAATATAAGAGGTTTGGTTGCGAGGGAATGTCCACAGGGAAGGGTGATATCACCTCTACTGTGGAATATGGTCCTCGACACCCTCATCAGCCGCCTCAATAATGACAGTCACTACACAATAGCATATGCAGATGACTTGGTAATTCTGCAAACAAGGAATATTGAGAACATACTCTGCGAAAGAATACAAGTAGCTCTAAAATATATTGAACAGTGATTCAAGGATCATTCACTGTCTATCAAACCTACGAAGACAGAAATAGTCCTTTTCACAAGAAAAAGGATGAAAATGAAATTAAAACTTTCAGAACTCCTAAACAAAAAACTAAACTTTGAAACAGAGGTGAAGTAACTAGGTCTCACCGTTGACAGCAAGTTAACATGGAGCTCGCATTTAGAAAACAGAGTTAAAAGACCATACATTGCGTATAAACAATGACGCCAAAACGTGGGCGCACCTGGGGTTTCTCCCCCAGAGTCATCGCATGGACTTACACGGCTATCATAAGACCTATGCTAACATACGGTGCAGTTGTCTGGGTACCGAAAACCCAAAAATGAACAGCTATTCGTAAACTATAACAAACTCAAAGAACAGCATGTCTCAGCATAACAGTAACAATGAAAACAACACCGACCAAAGCCATGGAAGTCATTCTCAGTCTCACTACCCTTGATTTTTACATCAAGGAGATTGCTCTAACGACAATGACATATCTCCGCATGGTTGTAATAGAACCTGATGTGGAATATGGTGAGGCGGGACGTCGCTTTTGGCAGGAAGTGCTTGATACGCTCCCATTGCTTCAAGCGAACATGGAATCCATCTCACCGAGATATATCTTCCATAAGCCATATAAAGTTATAATAGAACAAACAGAGCTAACGGGGATATTCATAGCAGCAAAAGAAATAACCAAAAACAATATCACTGGAAGGAACATGCTCATCTATACAGATAGCAGACAAGTACTGCTCACCCTAAACAGACCACGAATTAACTCAAGGTTAGTACTAGAATATCACGAAGCTTTTGGCAAAGTATCCATCAACAATGTAGTCACCTTAAAATGGATCAAAGATCACGCCACATCGAAAAGTAACCATGTTGCTGATTCACTAGTCAAGAAAGCAGTCAACTAAATACTTTTTGGACCTGGCCCTTCTATTGGCCTGACCAAATCGGTAGTGACAGGCCTAATCAAAGAACATTTCCTTGTAAAATTTAAGGAAATATTGGATGAAACAAGAAACTGCAGAGTTGCCATGGAAGTTATCCTGACAACACTGCAGCAAACAAATAGTTGACTAGACAGAATCTGCGCCTATTCACAGGCATTCTGACTGGTCATTGCCAAGTACGAAAGCATCTCCATATCATGGGGCTGTCAGACTCCGCACTCTGCAGAAGGTGCGAACAAGAAGATGAGACTATCGAGCATATCCTTTACGATTGCTGGATGCTCTCATTTATTAGAAGATTTGTGTTCGGCGAGTGTCGACTGACACTGGCCGATATAAGAGAAGTACCTCTTGGCGACGTCAACTACATTAAATCTGTAGGTTAAATCACGAGCTAGGAGGTGCTTATCATCTCAAGAGGATGCACAATGGGCCTAATGAGTGCCGCGGGGGTAACTTACCCTCCACACGTTACAGATACACATCGCTAAAGAGAATCACTTCTTCGCCATCACAAACATTTGCCTCAGTATCCAAAAAGTTATGAATAATAACGCATATTAATTTTTAGCGATGTGTCCTTTGACCTCATTTCAAAGGAAAAAGTAACTATCTTTGGTATTGAGATTATGAACAGTGAAGTTATGGATAACCAACTTTTTTTATAATAAATTGCAGATGCTTTTAGCATGGGGTATAACAGTGTAGACTGCAAGTCCATTGTATAAACATGTTTAGCAAGAGTTTTAATTTTAAACTTTTCCTCTCTGGCGATATTTTGATTATCATGCGTTTTTTGGGACCGTATTTTGAGTATGCCGATTCGTCTCCTTATCTCTAATCTTCATAGTTGGATCAGACCTTAGATAAAGAACAGACCTTTGGAATTCTAACGACCTGTCAAACAATAGCTGCCAGTGGGAAGGTCTTATAAATATAAGGGAGTCGCGATATAGCCTTCCATCTTGGACGCTATTTTTATTTGAATTAGTAGTCGCCAAGCTTGACAATTTATAAAAAATCTAAGCGGTTTTTAAATATATTTTTCCTGGAAATCACCTTTAACAATGATAGTTGCAACGAGAAAAATACATTAAACTGATAATAACTGGCATAAAGAATGCAAACATACTTACTTAATGTAATCTTGAAAGTCTTTTGTGCGTTTTAGAGCCTTATGTTAAGTCAGTATACCGAATTATAACCATAAACAATCCTTGCAACATAACTCACACATACTCTTAATAATTTGACAACTACGTGGCACCGTGAATGTTTACAATTCGATTTTTATAAACAAAATTAGTCCAGTTTGTTCTTCGTTGATTTGAAAGTGCTAAATTGCAAATTTGTTATTCTAGATCATTGTTAAAAAAATATAAAATCATTTATTATTTTTATTAATATTTAAAGAGTATTATAGGTTTGTATTGTCTGTCCGTTCCATGTCACGTTTTTTGCCCTCACGATAAGTTAAAAACGAAAAAATATATCAACTTGAAAATTTCAGGAAAAATCAAGTTCTATAACGGGACGAAGTTTATTGATTTTTAAAAAATCTGAATAAAAATGGAGGAGGGTAAAACAAAAAATGATATCGACTTGAAATTTTTGGAAAAAATCAAGTTCTACAATGGAACGAAGTCCTCTGAGTAAAAAAATGATTAAAAATTGGGGGTTAAGAGGGTCTGTTAAATAGGAGTATAATATAGAATGCCAAGCATTGTATATCTTCTTTCTAGTTTTTACATCGGTATTGTCACGACTAGCTTTCTTTATGAAATAAAAAACTTATAAAAAAACAGTAAAACCACTTTATTTTAGATATAAATATACAAAAAGGAGCTTACCAAAACATACCCTTTGGATTGCACGTCACTCCTACTTTCAGAGTTGTCTGCATAATGGAATGACAATTTTTTAGAACTGGTATCACCGACAATTTTAAATAAATCAAGTCCTATTTCCTATACAGGGTGTTCCATCTCAGACGAGCCACCCCGTATATTTCTTATCCCATATTAATTCGAAAAATTTCCCGAAACACGTCGGATGATTTTCTTTGGGGACATCTTTTGACGTATATTTGAGGCTTGAACGAGCAACCCACTATAAGGGGGCGCTTCAAAATTATATAGGGAAGAGGGGTTTAGTGATACTTTATTTGTAAGGTCTTGGAGGCCTCTTTTCAACGGTGTACGAAAAAAATCACATTCTTAAAAAAAATAATTGCATTGCAAAATTAATAGAATAATGTCTAAGACCACAAAAATATCATAAGGAATATGGAATTTGCTCCTTAGATTTATCAAGCAAATTATTTAAATAATTTCTTGTTTTCGTTTTTTATCGAGCTTACGGAGAATATTTATATTTACCTCATATTAAATAATTGGCCGGTACGATACAAACTAGTACCTAGGAGAAAAAACAATCAATGTCGTAAATCGAGCCAAAAATGAGAAATTAACCAAATATCGTTGTAAATAGGCCATTTAGATAAAAGGGTTTGTTTTGGTTCAAACTGGACTGTCAACTGCAGTTTTGAAATACAGTTGGTGGTATTTATTTTTCAATAACACGTCGCTACAATATAACTACGAATTGAACTAAACTAAAGTGTAATGCACTGATTCGTAAGAAAAACAAAACACCTGGGTTTGATTTGAGCGAAATATTTTTATAAAAATCGAAAAATTAAATTAGTCGTTATAAAAACATTTAGTGTACAACTCGAATGTGTAAGTTTTGTTCCCAAAGTAATGGAATTGGAGCACCGTTAGATACGTACCTTGATTGCCCGAATGACGACACACTATCCGATGACGAATACCAAGATCCAGACTGCCTACATATCCAATTTCAATAATCAATAAATTTAAAAGAAATTAATATTGAGATAACTAATATTTCTGAAAATCCCGGTTGCAAAAAACAAAGCTCTCATAATTTTAATCATATTTTGTTCTTGTAAATTTACTGAATTAAACCAGCAGTTTCATAGTACCTTAATTTAAATATTATTTCCTTTTCAATTTTATGAAAATCAAAAAATATTTCAATTTTGTTTAAAGTTGGGCCAACTGTCTCAAAATTTCAAATGATACATGTCTTCGGTGATATAATATCGTTTTCCATTTCCTTGTTTTATCAATAAATAATATTCTTTATATAATCAAACATTTATTGCTATTTTAAAAAGTTACAAGTGGAACTTTCTAATTAAACCTAACATTCTTGTGGGTCATTTAATGTTCAGTTATTTACTTGACCTCGACCCAAAACCTAAAACCTAAAACCTAAAATAGACAATTGGTAAAATAAAACATACATATAAGATAGCTTTTTCTGTTTAATTATTATTTACAGAAAAATTTTCATAGTTTTTATAATTTTTAGAACGATAAAAATCTAATAACAAACAGTATGTAATCTCAGTAGTTAATGTAATAAATACCAATCATTTTTTATATTGTTGCTAAAGCAATTATCACAGAAGAGAGAAAGAATGTTTAAAAATTAGTAACAAGTGATTCCATCAAAAAATGTTTTTCTATTTTCCCCATTAATTTGTATTTAAAATTACGAAATATAGCTATATTTTGCAAATGTCCTTCATGTTTAATACATCAATTTTGTGACAGTGTTACTGTTTAAAACAATAACCAATATACAACACACTGTCATGATTTTCTCAATAAATAATTATAGATCTTTTACAAAGAGAAATATTAAATTAATTGAGTTATTTCTTTAGGTTTTGATCTGAGCTTTTTTTTTAAATATCGGGAACAAAATCTTTACATAGTTCTGTCTAGAGTGACAGCTCTGATATTTGACTAAATACGTATTTTTTTACTCTTATATTTCTGATAACCGATAACTGAAAATAATGAAAAATTTTCTTACGAAACTTTCTTTGCGTTTTATATAACAACTATATAAGAACAATTTAACAACAATAAAACAACGACGGGGTGGGTGGCTCAGTGGTAGAGTATCTACCTGCGGATCCAAGGATCCCAGGTTCGAATCCCACCGTTGACCGGGATTTTTTCATTTAATTTAATTATTTAAAATTCTGATGCCTTGGTAGGATTCCCCACTCGACCATTCACTGTTGGGTATCAATTAACAATGCTGTTCCTAAAGTGGCGCTCGGAAACAGTAACAAAGCCTACACATAACACGAGGCTAATAACCGTAACAGTTGATGCCAATGACACCAAAAAAAAATAAAACAACAATATAACAACAATATAATAAAAATATAACAACAATATAACAATAATATAACAACGATAAAATAAGAATATAACAACAGTATAATAACAGCATAACAACAATGTAACAACAATATGCATAAAAATCTTTAATTATTTAAACCTATGCAGCACATTGGTATATTGTAACTTTTTTTTTTCATATATGGGAAGGACACTTAACCATCTAAGCCTAGCGTAGAAACGTTTACTTTTATGATGAAACAATATAGACGATCCAGTGATATTATAGCGCCTCCTTGTTACGTTTCTCAACGTTACAAGAAGTTCCCAAAAATAATGTCTATTTAACAAACCATTCCTGTTTTACCCAAGAAAGCCTTATTACTTCTTGTAAGTGTTATCACAAAGCCCATAAAATAAAATCATATTAATAAGCTAAATGTGACGTTCCAAATACGATACAATTCCTACCTTTTTATTTTTATGTGCGACGTTCATTAGAAGTTGTTAAGGGAAATCAAAACCTCGCAAAACTTCTATTTGTTACTTATCTACTTAACCTACCTCTGTTATGTTAACACAACGTAATAAAGTAATTTGCATAAAAAATATACACGAGAAGTACTGTGAATCTGAATTCGGATCGTTTATGTTTACGTCAATTGTCATTTCTCACTTTTTCTTGTCATTTGTCATGTTTTTGGTGTTTATTTTTTAACTTGGGGAATTTATTTTATAAATAATTATTATTTATACATTTGAGTAGATTTGGTAAGGTTCCTTTATAAAATAGAAAACTATTTTCTAAACCATTGTCTTTATTTCAGATTACACAGCCTGGTGTAAATTTAATATTTCATTCATTAGGTACCCAATACAAAATGGTTTGACAACAATAAAAACAAAGAATGTCAGATAAATCGTTGTAAAAGAGAAGAAACATTTAACCACATCCCCCACAAGCCATTCATAAAAGTGTATTTGTTGTGAAGTTCTCATCATCATCTATTGTATAGTCCAGGAGACAGTGACGATTTTCGGTATTTATTTTCCCAGTCAGCAAGCACGAATAGAGAATTGTAGGATTAGCAATTCTAAGCAAAATTCATATATATTTAGAGGGGGGATCCGATGGGCTGAGGCCGAAAATGCGTCAAAACATACGAGAACACGGCCCTTTTTTCCATTGATAAAAATAGTTTTAGTAGTAAGAGATGAAGTTAAGTAAAAAAATAGTCTGATTAATCTGTATGGATAATATATTTGGCAAGTGCATAAAATACACTTTCAAACGAGTTATGTACACAATTATTTCTACGACCACAATTATTTAAAGAATGTTCCAGGTGTTTTGTATATTAAAGTGTACGCATAGGACACATAAATAAAATCTTATATCACAATGTTTCACCTAACCAGTTAGTTTATTTATAGAAATTAAACATAATAATTGAAGACATTACAGAAGAAAATAAGGAAATAAATTACATTTCCTTTTACACTTTTATATAATAATTGTTTTATTTAGAATTCACGAATCACTTATTACTCTACATTAATTATAATTATTGTTAGTTTCGTTATGTCAAATCATTTATACTAGAGGTGTGAGGAAAATACAGTAAACTGTGGAACGCCAATATCGTTGGATGCGCGTGGTAGAAATGGTCCTATAATACTGCTAAAAACATAGCTAAATTTTCATGGAAACACTGTACTTTTGACATTTGCGATACTCCGACGAATATGCATTATTGATGTAATCTCATGATTTTACAGTAATAGTTTTTGCAATTTTAGTGTGATTTTTAGGTTATTATGGTTATTCATTTTATTTGGTTCTGATCTTTTGCGCTTTTAGAGTATTTTTCTTTTATATAGTTTTTAATTTGAATTTTAATATTGTGATCTATTTATATTTTATTGCTGCTTTTCGACTAGTGCTTTATTCTTTTTGTGTTAAAATAAGCGTTATAACCATTAAGTACATGCTTCTAGTTGATATCTACCTAATCGTCATCGGGTGCTTGCAACAATGGGAAAAAGTGTATGGTTTTTTTGGTGTAAAGTTAGATGCCTTCATTTTTCAGGTAAGTTATTTGTAGTTATTTTTTACTTAAAAGGATAGCAATACGTCCTGGTTCGGGGTGTGACTTTTGGGTTTTAGCTATCTGAGCCAAATTGTCGGCTAAGTGTCCTCTTTTAGGGCAACCAGAACCGAAAACTATATAGGTATATAATATGTTTTTTTTTAAATTATTTTTTAATATGTATGCAGCTTGGATGAGGGCTTTAGGAAGAGATCCTAAGACTAAACACTGACTGCTATAAATGCCGTTTTTAGAGCACATTTCATAGTAAGTGATTTCATTCCAACAGCAATGAGGAAACGTTTACAAAACATGCTGTACCAGCTATTACTTTAAGACCTCGTCTCTTTAAGTTATTATTACTTCATTCTAATGCATATATTAAAATTGTTTTTTAACTTATGTCCTTATGATTAAAAGATGTAGGTATTTTAGTTATGTTATAATAGAAATATATGATACTTTGTATTGACTGACCTACTGGCCACGGGTCATTCCACTTTTACTCCCTTTTTTCATAAATTATCAAATTATTTAAAAACAATTACATACCTAGCTATTTTCTGTAAATTACATTAAAATTTTAGTATTAATACTTTACCAATAAAACTTCAGTTAATTTATCTTATATATATACACAACGGAAGAGTTAATTGGATTTTCTCCTTGTTGAGTTTCAAAAATAGTAATTTAACATGATTTAAAAACAAATACATGAAATGGGCAAAATAGGCCTGCAAAGGCACTTTGTAAACAATCTCACTTGTATCGATGTGACGTAATGCGCGAATTCAATCTGGCTTACTTTTGTTAATAGATTGGCGTTCCATTTTAAATATACAGTTCACCGGGAATAGATTATTTAAATATACATGGACCGGGAAAACAAGTACGAAAAAATTCACTGGCTCCTGGACTAGTACTGTATCAAAGGAATTTTTATGAATGAAACAATATACGACCCTCCACAATTGCGGTCTACTCTACTTCCGCTGTTGTCAGACATTATTTTTTTTTGGACAATTTAAAGACCTAACAGTAATTCAAGCAAACGCAATAACATTACTACAGTTAAAAACATCGCAAACTTGGCATCAATATTTTAATTTTATCCAAATATTGCATTTCTGTCGACGATCATTCGCGTTGACTTCAGAAATTGTGTAATCTGTATTGGTTATATATATATCTATAGTTAAAAGCACGTAAACTTGGCATCAATGTTCAATCCGATTATTGAGTTTCTACCGCGGACACCACCGTTCATTCTTCAAAAATTTTGTAAATAATCCTATCTGTCTTGGTTATATATCTATGCATTTAACCGAATGTCCAGTTACATTTTACACCAAATACTTTTAAAAGATATACAAAACTAACTTCTGGGTAATAATATACTTAATGTATTTAAAAATACATTTTAAAAATATTATTATTTTAGGTTTCCATTGTACCCGATGACAATCTAGAAATTTTAGAAGCAAACGTAAATAGTACAGACTTGTCTAAAGAAGAATATATAGCACCTGAAATTTTATAAAAAAGTGAATCTACAGCCTAGGTACATGGTACGTCTATATGGAAAAAAACATCAAATTCAAGCTGTTCATTTTTTCAATGGGCTTGAATGTATCTTGAAATCTAACCATCAGTTCAAGTACAAACCCAGAAGAAAAGTTAAGAGAAATCACAGATGATGCTCTTGAATATATAGCAGTGAGTATCTTGCTATAAAACATTAATTGTTTTTATAAAATCTGCATACCTAACTTGGAAATCCATAATCAAGCATAAAATTTGTAAAATTCAAAGAAATTTCAATACAAACATTGGTTGTTTTACTTAAAACAACAAAGTAAATAAGTGCAACTATTTAAACTTGAGCATATTTTTACTTTTCTATCTGCATACAGAGTTTTCGACGGTTTTTTACGATTTGGTGTCCCCTGAATCCGTTTTTACTATTTTCGCGATGATGTCTGTATGTGTGTGTGTCTGTATCCTCGATAACTCATGAATGGATACAAATTTTAAACTTAAGCTTTATTCCCCCTCCAGTGAACTGATTAGATTTTGGGCAGAGTCGGAATATCTAAGGGGTACTTTATAGGTGGTCATTTTTATATTTTATGGAATATATTTGTTATGTACGTTTGGAGAAGAAAATTCTTTTTATAAAAGTTACTTACAATATTATTATCTATAATTTTTGTTCTATGGAAAATGTTCATAAAATTTGTCAAAATTTGCAAAATTCTGATTTTTAAAAAAACTAAAAGTTGTTTGCGATATCGATCTCTATAATTTTTGTTTTTACATGATTTTTCTAAAATCCGTAATGGAAAAATTGGAGGAAATGTGCTAAATTTTAATTTTTCAGTATTTTCGTTTTCAATGAATTTATATAGAAAAATGTTTCGAGTTAGATTGTATGTGGAAAATGTATATATTTAGTTTATCCTCTAAACATTTTTAAAGGTGTTGCAATAGGTTGTACAAAATAAGCGGAAAAAGCCTATAATAACTAGATAGGAAAGTCATGTGTTGGACACATCAGATTTTTTAATTTTTATATTATTTCCTTTAATAATAGTTAGACAAGTAGGTCAATATCTTTTTTATTTAATATGTTGTAGAAAAGTAAAATCTGCTAATATAAAAATATAATTTATCTTCTTCCAATAAATTGTCATATATTTATTTTACATTATAGCATAAATAAAAATATTTCCAAGCCACATGTGATTACAATAAAAAAATATTTATCACCTTCGCATAAATTTACAGGCAAGAAATCAGTGTACCTAGTCATTGTTGCAGTCGTCTATTTTTCACCGATCAAGCTTTAGCATCGTATAACTGCCATCTTGGTAAAAATATTGTAAACCTTTAAAACATATCTTATATAAATATACTTTTGTACAATCGTATTTAAGCTTTTAGTGAACCTTTGCAATATTGGTACTTTATTATACTATTTAACTAATTTTGTCCAATCTTTCAGTGGCACAAAATTGATCAAAAACATTTGATCGAATACATTTGATCGAAAACGTTTGATCGAAAAAACATTTTATCGAATAACAATTGATCGAAAAGAAAAATGATCGAAAAGAAAATTGATCGAAAATAGATTTGATAGAAAAAGCAATTGATCGAAAAACCAAATATTCATAAAATTATGATTAAATAAGAAAAATGAAAACAATAATTTTAACTAATTTACCTAACCTGTGCGGCCTAGAATTATCACTGGTTACTTCGCAGAAACTAAAAATTAAAAAATAAAATAAACTTAAGTAATATACCTAACTTACCTAAATTATGCGAGAGCAATCAGGTAAATTTAAATAACATAGGTTAGTAAGTTTTTTTATTTATATAATTTGTTTGCGAGGCAAACCGCAACGATAAGCTTAGATAAGCTGTGTTAGATGCAAAAATATAAATAAAATAAAAATACTTAAATAAAAAGTAGGAACTGTATCGTATTTGTAACGTCACATTTGGTTCATTAATATGATTTTATTTTATGGGCATCTACAAGAAGTAAAAAGGCTTTCTTTGATATAACAGAAATATCAAATCTGGTTTGTTATAAAAACATTATTTTTTGGAATTTCTAGTAACATTAAAAAAGCGTAACAAAGTAGCGCTAAAATAATCACTGGAACATTAGCATTGTTTCATCACAAAAGTAAACGTTTTTACGCTAGGCATAGACGCTTAAGTGTCCGTTCCATAAATGAAAACAAGAGGATAAACAAAAGTTACAAAATTAAACGTTTCTGTACATAGTACGACTACCTAAAAAAACCGTATATTTTTCCACAAAGTTTAACGATATGTCAAATTTGTAGCGTTTTCATTATAAAGGGTGAGTCATGAGGAACCTTACAGACTTCTACCATATGTAGAGTCCCTTAAGGGGTATATCATATGAGCATTAAAAAGTGGCAACTCCCCTTCGTTATTAATATACGGGGTGTTTTGTGAATTTTGACCAAACTTTATATGGCCGTAAAATCTACAAGGATTACCAGATTTCTTTAATTTTTTGGTGGAGCTTTACACTGGTGTCTATCATTTAATTCATATCCTCAAAAGTTAAAAATTCCAGGAATGGCTTAGAAAAAATTAATCTCGACGATTCATATCAAAAAGTTCGCCCTGTATAAGATTTTTTTAAATTATAATAAGTTATTTTTAAAGAACATAGAAAGACAATCAAAACTGTGTATGTGGCATTTTTGTCACATTATCTTTAATTTTTTTATTAAGTTTTGATTTTGAGCAAAACTGAAAAATCAACTTAAGGGGTCACATTATAATGTTATAACTTAAAGAAAAAATTGTTAATGGTATACATTTGAACTAAAACTAGTCTAACATAAGCCTTTAGTGCCTACACCGTTAATATCATTTTATTCAATTTCCAGGCCTAGTTATACATTTTTAATTAATTTTTAAACAAAAATCACCCTGTACATTTTTGGAGACTCAAATAAATTAAACATAAGTTCATATGTATTTATTAGAAATATTTCATTTCGTTTAAATTTCATCAACAAACAATAAATAAATTTTAACGAATTAGAATAACGAACAACTAAGAAATTAAAAAAAAAACTAATACTAAATACATAGAATAATGATAACATGTATACTAGAAAATAAAATCATGGTAATAAATTAACAATTACAGACGTTGTTCGAAATGAAACCCTCCAGCTTCTACGCATTTTTGTTGCCGAATCGTTAAGTGCCTTATTGATTTACGGATAGTCAAGGGATCGTTTCTAATAACATTAGATAGAGCAAAGGATAATTCTATCAATTAATTGTTGTCGGACATTATTATTTTGTGAATAAACTAATTCTTTCAATCGTCCCCAAATATAGTAATCTACAAGGTTAAAATCTGGGGATCTTGGAGGCCATGAAATAGGACCTGCACGTCCTATCCATCTGTTGCCAAAAACATTATTTAGATGGTTTTTTACCGCAACTAAAAAATGAGGCGATACTCCATCATGTTGGAAATACATCCCTCGATTACCTACGTTGGCAAGTAAATTAGGCAAAGTATTTTGCAAAAAGTCTAAGTAAACTTGTCCTCTTAAAGGACCATCAAAAAAGTGAGGTCCTATAAATTGGTTATTTATCACACCAATCCACACGTTCACGGAAAACCTTAACTGAGACCGAAACTCTCGAACAGCATGGGGATTGTCTACTGCCCACACATGTAAATTACGGGAATTATTTATCCCATCCCTTGTAAACTGTGCTTCATCTGTAAACAATGTTCTATACAGTACTGGTCTATGATTTGCAATCCACCTACAAAATTCCAACCTATGGATTTCATCTTCAGGGTGTAGCCGCTGAACTAATTGAATATGATATGGGTGTAAATTATTTTTTCGTAAGACTCTAGTCACTTTTGATTGGGTAACATAAAGTTGTCGACTTACTTCCCTGGTGCTTATTGTGGGGTTCGCAATAACAGCATCAAGAATATTATCTTCCTGCTCATGATCTACATTTCGTTCCGTATTTGCTTTAGGGAATGTGCCATGTTCTCGCAAATAATTAAAAACTGATGCAAATATAGAATGACAGGGAACTCGACGACCAGGAAATCTTCTATGATATTCTCTTGCTGCAGCTCTGCCATTCCCATTACAGAATCTGTACATAAAAATGATATCTGCATATTCTGCATTTGAAAACTTATAGGGCATTTTGAATTACAACACCAACAACAAAAATTCTAACACTATTGTAAAATAGATAAAACAATGCGAAATATTATTTTACACGTATAAATAATGGTTGCAAATGACAAATAAATAAAAACAAACAAACGTCAAACTATCACAACCTACCATGATACATAGGTACCTACTATGTATTTTTAATAAAAATAAAACCACATAATATCTTAGTTGCAAGAATAAAATGTGCAGCTTTTATTAGAGGTTAATAAATAGCATTTATAATTATTAATTAATAAGTGTGAATTTATTGTTCGTTATTGTTATTTGCTACAATTTATTTATTGATTATTGACATGTTTAATTTAGTTGAGTAGTTTCTATAGTCTACAAAAATAGGCCGATTTCTATTTAAAATTTAAAAATAAACTAATCCGGATCTGGAAATTGTCGAAAATGAATTTAACGATCTAGTAAGCTCACTAAAGGCTTATGTTTGGCTCGTTTAGTTCAAATGCATACAATTAACAATGTTTTCCTTATGTTATAACATAATTTATGTGACCCCATAAGATGATTTTTCAGTTTTACCCAATATCGAACCTTAATAAAAAAAAGGTGACAAAAATGGCACATTCACAGTTTTGATTGTCTATCTATGTACTTTAAAAATAACTTATTATAATTTAAAAAAATCTTATACAGGGCAACCTTTTTGATATGAATCGTCGAGATTAATTTTTCCTAAGCCAATCCTGGAATTTTTAACTTTTGATGATATGAATTAAATGCTAGACACCAGTGTAATGTTCCACCAAAAAATTAAAGAAATCTAGTAATCCTTGTAGATTTTACGGCCATATAAAGTTTTGTCAAAATTCACAAATTAATAACGAAGGGGAGTTGCCACTTTTTAATGCTCATATGATATATCCCTTAAGGGACTCTACATATGGTAGAAGTCTGTAAGGTTCCTCATGACTCACCCTGTATATAATATGATATATATTAAAAAAACATTTTTAAAGCCATCTGTTAAGGGACTGTAGGTAAAATGATTTTCGACGAATGTAATTCTTCTCATATAATTATTATTCTATGGCTTCTAAATAATTCAATGTAAAACATAATTCTTTATTTTAATTAATAGTTGAATATTGACTGTTTTTTATTTATAAAGCGTTTGATTGTATTACGTGGCTTAAAACTAACTTTATAATTTTTTAAACATTCTTGAATTTCCGCAATACTTTTACCCCTTGTTTCAGGTAACATCACATACAATACGATAGCTCCAACGAAACAAAATGAGCTAAGCAACCAAAAACTCCAATGAAGTCCAGCATAATCCGCTAAAAGTGGAAACCCAGACGAGACAATGAAGAAGAAAATACTCACCACGGTTACCAAAATCGATACAGCTACAGACCGGAACTCTGACGTGAAGAGTTCGCTGGTTATTGTATTTGGAAGAGTGCCTAATCCGGTAGAATAGAAAACAAAGAAAGCAACAACTGATATAACTGGTAGTAGCTTGATATATGATATAATTGGCGAGTTGATAAATTTAAGGTAAAAGTATAGACCAATAATTAATTGCGATAATGCACAACCTAGTGTAGAAAATAACAAAAGAATTTTCCTATCAAATTTTTCTACAACCATTGTAGTTATAAATACAGTGCAAATTTTTATTACACCTACAATAATGGCCACCAGGTTTCCAGATAAGCCAGTTTCAGCATCATTAAATACGGGCCCTAAAAAGGCCAGCAGCATCGGTGCTCCGCTGCCTAATTGTACCATTGAAGGAATCAATGCCAACCCTAACCCCACTCTACTCTGTTTCGTTTTAAACAATGAGGTAATCGTAGCATTTTTAGAGGTTACCCTCTGCTTTAAACTAAATTCTATTTCGTCAAAATCTATTTGTATTTCTTTACTGTTTTTGTTAGATCTGAGTTTTCGTAAAGCTTGAAAACATTCTTTAAATCGTCCTTTTGATAACAAATGTACAGGAGTGTCGACGGTAAAAAAAAAGAATAGAACCAAAAGAATTAAAGGTATACATGTGACTAATGTGAAGATTCTAACACTAAATATTGGGCCCAATAAATAGCTATAGAGGCTTCCTAATGGAAGAAACAACCCGTAGGAACATCCAAATTTTGCTCTGTTATGATTTTCACACATTTCAATATTAAAAATAATTAAAATAGTCATACTACCGTTAAAAAGGGACATAAAAATACATCTTAAAATTATTATATATTCGATACGATTACTGAATGCGATGGCAACATTACATAATACCATACACGCCGCAGACAATTGTATCATGTTTTTCCTGCCAAAAATATCAGACATCATAGGAGCTACTAAGATCCCAGAAAGGCTTACTAAAGCTGGTAATCCCACCATCATAGATATTTGCATTGTTGTAGCTGGTTCTGTAAGAGGATTGATACTTATGTCATTTGATTTGAATTTTGGTATCACTGGGGATGGCCATGTAATCGATGAAGCGCCACCCATAACAACTAAATTTACTAAAAAAAAAAAAATTCTAATCAGGAAAAAAAGTTGAAATATGTAAGAAATTGTAATTCAGAAACAAGCATTGTTTTTAAGGAAAACAAAAATCTGTTAGAATTTGTTTAGATCATTAACATTAGATTGTAGATACCATGCTTTTTGCTAATTAAAAAAAAAAATACAATATATTTAATAAAAATTATAAAACTCGAGCTAGGTATTATAATATAAATTACACAAAAATTATACGGGCTAGCGAAAAAGTCTCGAAACCTGGTATTTCCATTGAGACCAATAAATATGAAATTGTAGGGTGATGAATGGGACTGTACTATACCAATATTTTTTCTGATCCTATACATACAGGGTAGTGAAAAATCTGACAACAGGGTATTTTATGGTGATGAATGGGACTGTATTACAATAGTATTATTAGTATTTTTTAAAAAAGAAAAAATAATCTTCTTTCTGATATGTCACTCGACCTACGTTGCCATTTAAAAAAATTCAAGAACGTAGGCGTCACATAAATTTGACATATCCTCCATAAAATGCAGAATGCATTCATTCGTTTTAAAGAAAATATCTTGTCGCCAGACATTTTCGATACCCTATATCTTGTACTCAAGAATAATTTATTGGGTCAATTCAGAAACAACTTTTTTTGTAAAAATACATTTTTGAAAACTCATAATGTTTTGTCTTATTTATATTTTTAATTATGAATTCAATATGCATTTTTATTTATCGTTAGAAAAAGGTATTAAGAAGTTAAAATGAACAATGCTGTTTAAAAACGCGTTATGTCATTGTTTTTATATTAATTTTTTTAAAGTTGGTCCATTTCTAACTACTACGTTGAATGCAGATACTGATGGGCACGCTACCCTCAAATAACAGATATTTTGACAAATAGGGATCTTCTTAATGAGTTTAAAATCTTTTGACTAGAAAGCGACGGCTTTACATCTCCTCCGAAAGATGGCACACCCCACGCTATACCTCCTACTCATTGATTTAACGGCTGCCAGCTGTGGTATGCAACTACAAGAGTTGTTTGTTTGTGTTTCATAAGTACGCTGACTTTCCTTAAGGTAGTCACGCATCCAAGTAATAACTACTTGCTATCTTGCTTAACTACATATATCAATACACAATAGTGAACCTGTTGAGCGAGGCCGCTGCCCATCATTGATTTTAAAATAAAAGTTTTTAATATTTAATCATAGAGATAACAAATAAATTTCTGCCATAGAAAACTAGAAAAAATTTCATATAATAAGCTTATAGAAATGAATGAACATTAATATAATACTATACATATATATTTCCATTTGTGATTACAAATTTTATGGCAAACTCATAGATAACCTTTTGTGTGACATATTTGCGTTAACTATTTATGCGTATACGTTGCATATACCAGTATGCTGGTGCGCAAATACATGTCACTCACCTGCCTAATAAATAATTACTATACTATCCTATTTTTTTCCTTTTATTATTTTATAAACAAAACTATACATTTTAGGAAGCAGATATTTTATTGAAGTGATAACCTGATACCTACCTTATTTCAGCAAGTCGTTTAAAAAAAACTGTAATAATATAAAACAGGGAGAGTTTCCTTGGAATGGACAGACGTTGAATCGGACACTTTAATTATCTAAGGGCCCGGCTGAGATATTGCCGCGATTATGCAACTCATACCTGGCTACGCCTACCGGCATAGATGCCAACGGCCTGGACACAGCTAAAATTGAAAAGTAAAGTCTTACATAACATAAAATTTGTATGGGTGTCTAAATCAATGAGCTTTTGTAGCGTACTTGTAGGCTACAAAGGCGAACACGTTTTAGCACTACGGTGCCGTCATATAGGAGGATGTGTAAATATGCAACCCGTACATCACTTTTTCTTAGTTACGTGTACGTACGCAACACGATCTGATTCAGTCGCACGCTTGATGCGAACAAGACGTGTTCTAAAATATTTCTTATTTTTTTTTTTGTTAGAGTATTGTTACTAGTCATTACTGACTAACCTACAATTTTAATCTAAAAATCTTATAAACTAATCTAATTACTTATCTACCAAGTCCCCATTGGGATGTCTTAATTGTTTCTATACGAAAGCATCATAAGTTTATTACACTGTTTTACACTAGCATCAACATAAACGCTCACTGCACTAGCTCCTTTTGAGCCTTCTATTGAGTGTAGAGTTGTCCAGTAACTGCAGCGCTTCTTCGTTGACGTGGGAGTGGAGTCGACTCTCATGTTTTGCAGCAAATATCTTTATTTCCTCTTCGATTATTGGCATCTTCAGGTCTCTATGAAGATAATCGTTTCGATAGAACCAAGGTGCATCAACAATGCATCTTAGGACTTTATTTTGAAAAACTTGTATTATGTTGATATTACTCTTACTGGCACATCCCCATAGCTGTATGCCATAAATCCAGATTGATTTTAGGATTTGTTTTAAATCAGCAGTTTGTTGTACATTGACAATTTGGATTTTCTTCCTAGGAGCCAATACATTTTTTTTAAATTAAGTTCAAGTTCTTTACGCTTTTTTTCATGTGCTCTTTCCATTTAAGTCTTACATTTAGGTTCATCCCTTGGTATTTGGCCGAATAGTGATGCGGAATAACGTCATTGTTTATTCTTATTTGTTTTTGTTTATTTGGTCAAAGAGTAAAATCTACATGGACTGATTTATTTTTATTTTCCACTTTTTTGTCCATCGATTGATTATGTTGCAGGTTTCCTGAAGTTTTTCTAAAGTCTCTGTATTAGTTCCGCCAACTGCCAATATTGCAGTGTCATCCGCAAATGTTATTTTAACACATTGTTGTTGAGGGATATCGTTGGTGTATAATAACTAAAGAACCGGTCCTAGCACACTGCCTTGTGGGACACCTGCAATAATTTCTTTCATTTCAGAGTATGCCTCGTCTTGATTTACTGGTACATTTTTCCCGTTCTTATGAATAAAGTAAATATTTTTTTGCTGTTCTAAAGACAATATCTCCAATAGAATATATTCAAAATACTCTACCCATTGGACAGGTATGCAAAAACAATAAGAATGATGTTAACGATTATGTTCCAAATATTCATATTACATGAATTTGGACAAGCGAGTGTCTTATGAAACC
The DNA here is from genome assembly GCA_927349885.1 of Psylliodes chrysocephalus. NCBI lineage: Eukaryota > Metazoa > Arthropoda > Insecta > Coleoptera > Chrysomelidae > Psylliodes > Psylliodes chrysocephalus. Next base: position 31,829,826 of record OV651818.1, on the reverse strand, counting down.
GACACTCAATTCATGAAAAGTAAAGGAGTGCGTTTCATAGATAGATGTTTTTTTTATTCTAGTTGACTTATATAATGATGAAAAGGGTCAGAAAATCAAACTACGAAATTCGAGATGCAGTCGATGCGGTTTTAAAGAAGAATATCTCTATTAGAAGTGTCGTCAAAACGACATGTATTTCTGAATCTTTATTAACGAATTTGGTAAAAAAATTCATACTGGCTAACCGACCGCTGGCGGTGTTTGCATTTGTTGAAAAGAAAACCGTCTTCCGGCGGCATGGACTTCTCACTAGTGTTGCCAGAATATATTTTTGTAATGTACCAGATTTATCTAAAAAATGTACCAGATTTCATAAAAATGTACTAGATTCTATAAAATTACCAGATTTTTCTAATTATGAAGTATGGTCATTAATGAGCAAAAAAAGGTTTATAGATAACACGAACACAACAATTTTAAACCTCTCGATAAATTTCTGACAATAGGTTTGTTCCCGAAGCGAGTTCCTAACATATTGAGTATGCGCAGTAAAAAATAACTGTTCCAGCAGAGCTAAGTTCCAAACAAATTGAACTTGTTTGGCGTTTCCGCAAGATTAAAAACTTGTTCATAACGTGTTTGTAACTAGTTTTAGTAGTTCCTAAATAAAATACGAACTTTTACTTTCGCGCATGCGTGCTTATTTAAAATAATTTTTCTTCTTTTCTTCCATTGTTTTTAATTGGATTTTAAGTTAGTTTTGTGAGTGCCTATTATCTTTAATTTTGATTAAAATCTTATACAGCGTTGTAACAGCAAAAAATATAATAAGGAGGGTAGTTTTTGTTTGTGCGATTTTGAATTGATTATAAAGTACATCCTCATTATCTTCTTTTCTTAAAAAATATAATCGAATGATCTATATTTAGTTAAAACAGCAACATTATTTTTTTTAACGTTCCAGCACACATTTATTTAGAACTCATTCCGAACATTATTCTGCTCACGCATGCATATCAGATAATGTTTGTAACAAGTTTGGAACTCGCTTCGGGAACAAACCTACTATTTTATCTCTCGACCAGTTTTTTAATAAGATTTTAATACCTTTTGGTACTCTTTTATCTCTTAAACAGTTTTTAAATTTTTTTTTATCTCTTGAGCTATTTTGAAACAATATTTTATCTCTCGATAAATTTCTAACAATATTCTATCTTTCGAGCAATTTTTAACAACTTTTTTTTATCCCTCGAGCAATGTTTGTACAATTTTTAACAGCCTTTTTTACCTTTCAAGCTATACTTGAACAATATTTGATCTCTTGTGCAATTTTTGAGCAAAATTTTAACAATTTCTAACACTAATTCATCTCTCGAGCAATTTTTAAAAAAGATTTTAATACCTTTTGATATTATTTTATCTCTCGAACAGTTTTTAAATCTTTTTTTATCTCTTGGGCTATTTTTAAACAATATTTTATTTCTCAATAAATTTCTAACAGTATTCTATCTCTCGAGCAATTTTTAACAACTTTTTTTTATCTCGAGCAACGTTTGTACAATTTTTATCACTATTTAATCACTTGAGCAATTTTTAAAGCCAGTTTTACCTTTCAAGCTATTTTTGAACAATATTTTATCTCTCGAGCAATTTTTATTAACATTTTTTATCTTTTTAACAATTTTTAAACAATGTTTTATCTTTCGAGAAATGTTTAACAGTATTTTTTAATTCTCGAGTAATTTTTGAATAAGATTTTAATAACTTATAATACTATTTTATCTCTTGAACTATTTTATCTCTCAAATAGTTTTTAAACCTTTTTTTATCTCTTGAGCTATATTTAAACAATATTTTATCTTTCGATAAATTTATAACATTATTCTATCTCTCGAGCAATTTTTAACAACTTTAGCAAACTGCACAATATTTTAACTCTAGACAAATTTATAAAAATATTTTAACTCTCGATAAATTTTTAACATTGTTTTTTATCTCGAGCAATGTGTACAATATTTTATCTCTTAAGCATGTTCTAATAGTATTTTATCGTTCGAGGAATTTTTAAACAATATTTTATCTCTCATTAAATTTCTAATAGTATTTTTATCCCTAGAGAAATTTTTGAACAATACTTTACCCTTCAAGCAATTTCTAATACTATTTTATACTTCGGCCAATTTTTTACCTCTCAAGCCATTTTTGAACAATATTTGATCTCGTGCAATTTTTAAACAATGTTTTATCTCTCGAGAAATGTCTACTATTTTATCTCTGAAGTAATTTTTAACAACTATTTTGATTTCTCTTGCAATTTTTGACCAATATATTTTACACTTCAAATGGAAACATACCTACGCTGAAAAAGTACTAGATTTTGTTTCGAGTGTACTAGAGTACCAGATTCTCAGAGAATGTACTAGATCTAGTACAATTGTACTAGACTGGCAACACTGCTTCTCACATATAAGAAAGCCGCCGCAAATCTAAACTGATTAAATGCCAGTGGTAAGAAAAAATACCTGTAAAATCGTCTACATTTTTGTGGCAAATAATCATGTGTCGTACGCGTTTTATTTGTACATCGGTCTCCTTTTGACAGAGTAGATGAGCTGTGTCCAGGCCGTTGGTATTTATGCCGGTCGGCGGAGCCAGGTATGGATTGAAATTTTATGGTAGCGGCGGAGCCGCCACCCTACGATAAGTCGATACTTCGTCTTCTTATTGTACGGCAATATTATTATTTGTTCATGTATGTGAAATTTTGTTCTAAGGTTTATAAAATACTACTGCTAGTCACGGCGCAAATGAAAATAAACAAGACGCATTCACACAAACACCTCCTACCACAAAAATTACAAATGATTAGCGTTGTCACCGATACGCGAGTTTTTTCCGGCGGCATTTAATGTTTTAAATACAGTAGACCGTCGTCCGGTGGCTTTATCAATACTCTGATAGCCTGCCGCCCTCATCAACAAATCAGTTTAGCTTTTCGGCGGCTTTCTTATATGTGAGAAGACCATGCCGCCAGAAGATGGTTTTCGTTTTATTAAATTCAACTACCGCCGGCGGTCGGCTAGCCAGTACGAAAAAAATTTAAGAACGATCCAGATAATTTTGTTGGAATATTGACCTGTTGGAATGTCGCTATCGCAGAAGAGTATTTAAGCCACAGTTGGTTCCAAAGATTTTATTACAAGGTGTAATTTTTGACAATCCTTTTTTTTTTTTTTTTTCAAAAAGACATTACATCAAAGTCAAAAACCAGTGAACAGTACATAAAAAAACAATACAACTAAGGCTTAAAGATTAACAGAAAATCTCTAACAAATTTAACATACGTTAGGAACATTGATAAAAGAAAGACATTCACCAAAGATCAGGAAAAGTTATTAATTTCTTACATTAAAATTACGTCTATAATGGGCCATGGTTTGACAACAATCCAGATCAGAAATCTTGCTTACCAGTTTGCCGTAGCAAATAAAATATTTACGCTACAAGATTAGAACAAAATAGTGCCAGGTATTTACTGGCTTTATGGATTTATAATTCGATATAATCCGTTAACCTGAAAGCATGTCATTAAGTCGAACCTCTAGCTTTAATTAAACACCAGAACATTTTTTTCAATTCTGGAAAAACTCTACAAGAAACACAGTTTTGCTTCTAATATGATATGGTCATATGGAATTTAAATAAAACCGGTTGCATGACTATAACAAAGCCCCCAAAGTAATACCTGTACGTAGTCTAAATCAAATAGCCTTCGCGGAAAGAGCTTATAACTATTCTTTTGTTCATTAGTGCATCAGGAGGAACAATTCCTCCTATATTTATCTTTACAAGAGTCTACTTTAAAGACAACATGTTAAAAGGTGCACCCGTTGAATGGCTAAATCATCTGGTGGGATTTGTTGAATACCTGAAACATTTTGTGAGTCATGTTTATCCGACTACCGATAATAAAGCGTTTATTATTATGGACAATCAATCGACTCATGTGAATATACAAGTAGTGGATTTTGCCAGAAAAAACCACCTAATCATTTTAACGCAGCCATATATAGCCGTGTGCAGTCCATTTAAATCAAGGTATAAGCAGGACATGAATAATTAGTTAATGTGCAATCCAGAAAAAACATTATATTAAAGTTGTACAGTTCGTCAATTCAGCGTTTAAAATTAGCAACATTTGAAGGGATTTTCTATCTTCTTCTGTTACTGACAGACCTGACACAAGTTCCATAACAAACCAAGAAAATAACTCTGCAGTTGCTTATAGTCTACAGCAAGAGTTTCTAATAGAATTGGGACTAATTTCTCCAGAAAATGTAACACCATTTCCCAAGGCACAACCACGAAATAAAAATAAACAATTTGGCCGTAAAAATGAAAAATGTTCCATCATTACTGAATATCCCGAAAAGGACGAACTTCTGAACGTTGAAGAAGAGAAAATGAGAAGAAGAAGAACAGGAAAGTTAACAAGAACTCCGAACAAAGGAAACGTAAAAATGTATTGAAGATTAACAAAGAAAAAATATAAATAAAAAAGTATTGAAAACCTCTGAGGACAGTTCTATTAGTGACTGATGCAGACACTTAAATTTCCGTCTATGATAAATTTCCTTCTCCACAAAATCTTAATAAGACTGTCTTCAGTGCCGTAAGTGTCAAAAATGGGTCCATTGGTCATGTGGAGTAAAAGGGATATTACATTTTTTCTAATAAGTGATTTTAAAGAAATAGTTTGTTTTATAGTGACATATCTGATCTTATTGTGTGACTGTCCAATTCATAGGCATAACTGTCCATTTCAAGAGCAATTGCTTATGAATTGGACATTTTACAAATTAAAAATAAATAAATAAATACTTGACAATCATTGATAATTGCAAATAAAAAGTATATTATTTGCAATTATTTTAAGATTAGACAAGCTCACAAATGTTTCACTCATAGTTTAATAGGGTAATTTTGTCCATTTTCAAATTTAGTAATATGTTACAACCTAAATATGTCCATTACAAGGAAATTATATTCTACGCCTTGTTCTCAATGATCATAGGTAGGTAGTATATCCCTTTCCCCGCTCTGTAGGCACGTATTTTAATGTTTAAATACCCTAAAAATTATTTAGAAAGTTCCATTATTCGGTATTTAAAAATTTAAGCAGATAAAACAGTAGCTTCCTGTCTCAAGTACAACGGTCCTTTTGAAGTAATGCCATTGCATGAGCAGGACAAGACCATATAAGAATAAGATAAATGAACAGAAAAATTGGTTTTAAGTATTTTCAAAGTAAAATTGACAAAAATTGTGTAAATAAAATGTAATTTTTTTGTGTTCTTACTTTTTATAAATAAATAATTTGTTTGTACACACTTATTTTTATTTCACCTAATAAGAAAAGAGATTGCACGAGAACTACCACGCCTAGAAAGTACAAATTTGAGTCAAACTTGTATTTTTAGTCTATATCTTTTACTTATCTTATGGCCAAGTTATGGATTTTATCACAAAATACCTTTAATTTATGAAAACAATTAATATTTTTATTAGTATTATTTACCTTAAACCTTCATATTTCTAAACGGATATATTACAAAATAACCAATAAAGCTTAAAGTAACTGCATAAAATCTAAAATGGCAAAATAATTTTAAATACTATCTCTCATTTAATGCTTATAATTCTATGTCCCACGTGACGTCACCGTCAGTCAGCTGCATGCGCAGGAACATACCGTTAGTCTGTGTGTATTCCAGGGTTAAATATACACCAGGTGGACAAAAAAAACCAGTAGGTAACATTTAGTTAACAATTTCTATAAATGAGTTTATAAATGTTATAAATCACAATCAACATAATTTTGCCTTTGCTTTTGTAATGTTCGTTGTATGTATCTATTTTGAGTTATAAGTTACATTGTACTTAAATTCGTGATAATTAAGTCTGTTATTGCAATAAAATAATGCTAGTACGATACTTAGCATATACCCTAACAGTTCAAATAATGGTTCAATCGTTGGGTGTAGAATAAAAATGTTCTCGGTTATTGTGTTTAATCTTTTTTTAAACATCTACCTATGATCATTGAAAACAAGGCGTAAGTAACCACAGCGTAATCCACCCACATACCTATAGCCAAGATCATCTCTAAAAGATTCAAACACAATTACCACTGTAAAAGAATGACGTAAGAAAGTATCTTACTACCCCGAGACGAAAGTAGAGGTGGGAAGGACTGGAACAACCAGTTGTTATTTTGGAACTTTCTAAATAATTCTGAGGATATTTATACTTTAAAATACGTGGACACAGAGCGGAGATAGGGGGGTACCACATACCTATGATCATCTCGAACAAAACGTTTCATATATTTGAGATCGAGCTTCACTTTAGGTAAGTTCGTTTGATCTTTGAACTCTCCGCTGCAATAAAAGTATTGAAATAACGTATACCTGATATTATTGTAATTATTTTAGCTGACAGCCACCGTTTACAAAATGAATGATATAATTTCTAAAATTCTGCCGAAAAATTGTATTTTATGTCGTGACCTATTCGATCTTAATCGCTCATACCTATTTACAATCTCCACTTATAAATACCTGCACCTATCATTTTCAAACTTATTTTTAACACTAAGCATCTTTGGAAAATGTAGCAAAAATAATATAATATCCAACTACAACTGTTACAAGTTTAAATAATTTCTCTAAAATCTTGAAATACGTGTTCAATGTGCATACTTTCCTCTTATTTTTGTTTCGTCAAATAATTAGTCCGACCCAACATAGTTTTGTTGCTGGTCGTTCTACTGTAACTAATTTAATATGTAATATAACTAGGTATATTTTTGAAGTTTTGTATATGAGAAGTCTGGTTGATGTTACTTACTACTTTTCCAAAGCATGTGATAGAATTGACGAAAAACTTCTAAGTAAACTTTCAGCACTTGGATTTTATAGCTCCTATTTAAATTATTTTTAGTCATATATGAAATCGTTACATTTACACTCTGTTCTTGAGCCATATAAATCAATGAAATTCCAATAAATATTCGGAGTTCCACAAGGCACGGTTTTGGGGCCTTTTATTATTTTTGCTTTTTAATAATGATATTGTTTGTAATTTAGGCGTCTTAAATCTATACTGTGCCGATTACTTAAATTGTTTTTATAATATCTTTACCTTCATTAGGTGCGTCAAGAGAATCTAAGCAAAATAAATAAATTCGTATTACCTTTATTAACTTACCAGATAATATTGTAAAATACAAAAATAAAGTATCAGGTTTCTTGCCAACAGTTTGAGGATTAAATTCTCCTTTTTTGATACCCACATATTTAACTTCTTTTAGTTCAGGTGGACCACTTTGTTTTTTCATCTCGATAATACCCATTTTCAATAATTTTTGTTTTGAAATAGGAAGGTAGTTATTGAACCAAAAAATCTATTTCTTTTTAATATTACGTAAATTAACTTACGGGAAATTTCGTAATATTTTTATTTGATATCTGCAATAGACAAAAAAGTATTATAATAAAATGATACTCTCATTATCGGCAATTTTTAGAATTTTTATTTTTTACAGAGCATTAAAAGCGACATCCCAATTGCATCCCAAAAAATTATCTTTTACCTGATCAAAAAAAGGTAACAAAATTGCATCCCACCTCGAAAAGAAGTATTTGCTATATCATTTTAGATTAACTCTGCAGCAATGTTGCTAAAATTCTTCACATATTATTAAATAATTTTAATATACTTCAAAAAATTTACTTATTTTTAATTATGCTAGAAGTGGATAAATTATATTGAGTACAAAGGACTAAAGAAAAATATCCTTTCTTTCTCACAAAGTAAATTCTAATTGGCGACCGGTTTCGAAGTAATTATTTCATCATCAGGCACACCTACATGGAGAGACATGGAGAGTCATGGAGTCAATATATTGAATAGTGCGAAATATATTTAATAAAAAAGATAAAAATTGAAAGTAAAATCAAAGTTGAAGTTTAAAGAGGAGTGTAAATAATAATTTGATTTGCCATTACATATCCATTACAGATAACATACGTATTTTATCATAACAGAGGTAATGGTCACGATAAATATAGAGGGTGTTTCTTAATTCATGCGACAAAATTCAGATGTGATTCCTCGTATGAAATTAAGATGGGTCTTTCCTATAACAAAATTTCCTCAGCTCACCCCTTTCCGAGATATCACCCTTAAAAGATGGTGACTAAAATAGAGTTTTTATTTTTTTTCTAAAATTTCAGTAATGTACTTTGGCTACAGGTGGTCATTTCCAGCATTTATTATGAATCGTATTATTACATTTTACATCGTTACTGTTTTCCACTCAATTAATTAAAAAAATTATAAATTATAGTGTTTATTTTTTTTTCTCTGCAGCTATTATAATTCCGTAGTTTTATACCTAGCGAATAAAAGATCATGGTGAACTTTTTGTGTTCTTCCTATATTATATTGTGTAGTCATTTCTATATTTTTTTTTACCATTTATTTTTTGTGGTGATTGCTGTTCCAACATTTTTTTATCAATTTTTTCAAATTTTTAATTTTTTCAGTTTTTACTTTCCTATCTGTATACAGATATAAGGAAAGTATAGGAATCATGATTTTTTTCGACCTCGAGTTTTCGACGGATTTTTACGTTTTGATGTCCCCTGAATCTGTTTTGACTATTTTCGCGATGATGTCTGTGTGTGTGTCTGTGTGTGTGTGTGTGTGTGTGTGTGTGTGTGTGTGTGTGTGTGTGTGTCTGTGTGTGTGTGTGTGTGTGTGTGTGTGTGTGTGTGTGTGTGTGTGTGTGTGTGTGTGTGTGTGTGTGTGTCTGTATAACGCATAACTCATGAACCGATACACAGAAAAACACCAAATTTTAAACTTAAGCTTTGTTTCAACGTTCAATGAGCTGATTAGATTTTGGGCAGAGTCGGAACATCTGGGGGGGTACTTTATAGGGGGTCATTTTTATATTTTATGGAATATATCTGTTATTTACGTTTGGAGAAGAAAATTCTTCAAATAAAAGTTACTTCTAATATAATTATCTATAATTTTTGTTTTATGCAAAATTTTCCTAAAATGGTCCGTATTCGAGAAATTTGACAAAATGTAAAAAAAATAATTTTTTATAAAAATTGTTCAAATAAAAGTTGTTTGTAATATAATTCTCTTTAATTTTTATTCTATACATAATTTCTCTAAAATGGACCGTATTCGAGATATTTGAGAAAATGTGTAAATTTCGAATTTTGAAGAAAACTCAAAAACGGATAAAGAAAAAAACATTAAATTTTAAACTTAAGGTTTATTTCGGCCTGACGTGAAATGATTAGATTTTGGACATAGTCGGAACATCTGGGGGGGTACTTTATGGGAGGCCACTTTTATATTTTATGGAATATATCTGTTATTAATGTTTGGAGACAAAAATTGTTCAAATAAAAGTTAGTTCTAATATTATTATCTATAATTTTTGTTATATGTAAAAATTTCCTGAAATGGTCCGTATTCGAGAAATTTGACAAAATGTGCAAAATTCTGATTTTTATGAAAGTTTTTGAAGTAAAAGTTGTTTGCGATATCGATCTCTATAATTTTTGTTTATACATGATTTTTATAAAATGGACCGTAATGAAAAAATTGTAGGAAATTTAAATTTTTCAGTATTTTCGTTTTCCATGAATATCTATAGAAAAGTGTTTCGAGGTAGATGTATGTGGACAATGTATATATTTAGTTCATCCTCTAAACATTTATAGAGATGCTGCAATAGGTTGTACAAAATAACCGGAAAAAGCCTATAATAACTAGATAGGAAAGTCATGTGTTGGACACATCAGATTTTTTTATTCAGTTAGTACATTAATTTATTCAATTTTTGTTAGTATGAATAAATAAATATTAGTGGTATTAGTGGATATATTTTGTTAATTTCTCTTAAATTAAATCAATATTTCATCATTTTTCATCGTGCTAACAATGTAAAATACACAAATTCTCCTTTTTTTTACCTTACCCACTAGGCGTACCTGAAGATAAAGTGATCACAGTTGGAAACGGGTTGCTGTTTAAAAACAAGTCTTTATAATATAAAAAGTAACTTTTTTCTTTCGTTTTCCACCTTTAATCTAAAAAACTCACACATTGCTACCCCAAGTTTAAATTGAATTTAATGGCTACCTGTTGAAAACTCTGAAAAATCAAGGGCAATACGCCCAAGAATATGCCGATGACATAGTCATCCTTATCAGAGGGAAACGCCAAACCACAGTCTTCGAACTCATGCAAAGAGCTCTTAGGCTGACAGAGATGTGGTGCGTCATATCAGCCCTTCTGATGAGCTTGCAGGAATTTCAGCGCAAACTGCAATCCTTGCAGTTTGCTTAGCCGGATATCCCTGGGCGAAGAGCATGGAAGCCCGCGGCATTATCTACCATTTTTATAGTAAAGACATATATTGCACACAAAATATGTTTGTAATTAAACAATAATTAATAAAATTTGTTTTTAAAAACGAATTTCTGCTTCTTAAGTAGTTAATTGGCGCAGTCAGTAGGATATTCGGGAGTTTACGTATCGAGCGTGAATTTTTCGTTAAACGAATAACTGGATATCGAATTTAACAACGGGTGTGTCGTTCGTAAAGGTGTTGTGTTGCCGGCTTTTTCAATTTTAGAAAACCGACTATCCATCGAGGAACCTGCTCAGACCAATCAACGAGGCACTGGAATTTGGAACGAAAATTGTCCAAATTTTCTTCAGAAAACTCTAGTGAAGACTGCATTGCTTTACTAGGTGAGATACTAAAAGTCCTTTTCGTTCTGTAAGTGTATTTTCTTTATGACTGACTTGATAAACTAATTAAATCAACTGAAAGCTTAAGTATAGAATTGCCTATTCCTGACCCTGAAAATTCCGAAAATACAGTAGAAAATTTAGATAATAGTAACAATAGTACAGTGTCGAACTGGCCCGGTCGGCAAGTCGGCATTTGCCGACGGGGCCAAACCCTTTCGGGGGTCAACGGTCAAGAACTAGAGATAAATCAAACCACCATCAAAAAAATGTTTTTTACAATACTTCAACGAAATCCAGGAAATCTGGCAACATTGGTACGTCTAGACGTAGCCTAGGCTGCTGAGACAATTTGCTTCACGTTGATACTTGTTTTTTAGAAATTTCTGCAAATATGAAACTCTTTTAATATCATTTATCATGATAAAACATTTTGAATATATGACTCCCGTCTCAAATTGTCTTGAGACAGAAAGTATTGATTATATCCAAGCATGCCATTTGGTAACAAATCTGAAAGCAATGCTAAATGAAATATATGACAAATTTTAATTGTTAAAAAGACGAATGCATTTTTAAATTATATAAATCAAATTGAGACCATTAGAAACAAAGATATTGTAATTGAACATGAGCTGCCACAACAAAGGTTAAGAAAAAGAAACGTATGGTAGACGAAACAACTGAAGATTCCGTTATTACCGATCCAATGAAAAAATCAGTAATTAATCAGGCAATTCAGTATAAGTCAGAGATCTGAAGATTTTTCAGACCTTGACTCCAGAAATTTTAAAAGCTTGGATTTATTAAGCGACTATAAATTTACTGATATTGCAGAAAGATTAGGATCGATAATGTAGAATTAAAAAATGAATTATTAGTTTTACACAAATATACCCGGATATTAAAAAAATGTAAAAACAGACCTCTGTATAAATAAGCCTGAAACAAATGATGATGAGTAGGTTGCGTACACTGTACTTTTAAAATTTTTAGAAAATACAATATGCATATATCCACTTTTTTAAATTTGTATATGGCTCATAAGTTTTTAATTACTTTAATTACTAGTGGCATGCGAACGAGTATTTTCTCTATTAAATATCTGATGTGTCCAACACATGACTTTCCTATCTAGTTATTACAGGCTTTTTCCGGTTATTTTATACAACCTATTGCAGCACCTCCATAAATGTTTAGAGGCTAAAATAAATATATACATTTTCCACATACATCTACCTAGAGACATTTTTCTATAGATATTCATTAAAAATGAAAATACTGAAAAATTTAAATTTAGCACTTTCCTACAATTTTTCCATTACGGTCCATTTTAGAAAAATCATGTAAAAACAAAAATTATAGAGATCGATATCGCAAACAACTTTTATTTCAACAATTTTCATAAAAATCAGACTTTTGCACATTTTGTCAAATTTCTCGAATACGGACTATTTCAGGAAATTTTGACATTAAGCAGAGATTATAAATAATAATATTAGAAGTAACTTTTATTTAAACATTTTTTTTCTCCAAACCTAAATAACAGATATATTCCATAAAATATAGAAACAGCCTCCCATAAAGTACCCCCCAGATGTTCCGACTTTGTCCAAAATCTAATCATTTTACGTCAGGTCGAAATAAAACTTAAGTTTAAAATTTAATGTTTTTTTCTATATCCGTTTTTGAGTTTTCTTCAAATTTCAAAATTTAAAATTTTCTCAAATATCTCGAATACGGTCCATTTAAGAGAAATTATGTATGAGATAAAAATTATAGAGAATTATATTACAAACAACTTTTATTTGAACAATTTTTATAAAAAAATAATTTTTTTACATTTTGTCAAATTTCTCGAATACGGAATATTTTAGGAAAATTTTGTATTAAACAAAAATTATAGATAATAATAGTATAAGTAATTCTTATTTAAAGAATTTTCTTCTCCAAACGTAAATAACGGATATATTTCATAAAATATAAAAATTACCATCAATAAAGTACCCTCCCAAATGTTCCGACTCTGCCCAAAATCTAATCGGCTCACCGCAGGCTGAAATAAAGCTTAAGTTTAAAATTTGGTTTTTCCTTGTATCGGTTCATGAGTTATGGTGGACACACACACACACACACACACACACACACACACACACACACACATATACACACACACACACACACACACACACACACACACACACACACACACACACACACACACACACACACACACACACACACACACACACACACACACACACACACACACACACACACACACACACACACACACACACACACACACACACACACACACACACACACACACACACACACACACACACACACACACACACACACACACACACACACACACACACACACACACACACACACACACACACACACACACACACACACACACACACACACACACACACACACACACACACACACACACACACACACACACACACACACACACACACACACACACACACACACACACACACACACACACACACACACACACACACACACACACACACACACACACACACACACACACACACACACACACACACACACACACACACACACACACACACACACACACACACACACACACACACACACACACACACACACACACACACACACACACACACACACACACACACACACACACACACACACACACACACACACACACACACACACACACACACACACACACACACACACACACACACACACACACACACACACACACACACACACACACACACACACACACACACACACACACACACACACACACACACACACACACACACACATTTTGTACGTGTACCTGTTTATTTTAATTATAATTAATAACGTTTTATTTTGTGATAGAACAGATGTTTAGTCAGATTTAGTCAAATAGTACTTACCTATTTGCACTCCTATTTTGGACTATGTAATATTAATTTTCTTATTTGTTGTTGTTGTTTACGGAAGCCGGTTTTTTGTTAATGTTAATTTGTGATTTTTTCTTTTTTTACTTTTATTTTTATTTATTTTGGTTCTAATATCTAAATTTTTTTTATTTTGTTGTTTATTTAAAAAACTAAAAATGTTTTTTTATATAAAAATTAACCTTTATTTTTTATTTATTACCTACACAGTATTTATATTATGTTTTAAACGCATAATTTTACAGTTTTCTTAGATTATTTGAAACGGTCGCAAGGTACTTGAAATTTTCATGATTTTGGACTATCTACTATTTTAACACTACTTTTTTATATATAAATTCTAAATATTTTTGTCTTAAATGTGATTAATCACCTTTATGGGAATAATCGAGTTGGTCAAAGAGAGTAGGATGGGGGGCCAATTACTCGTGGTGCCGATGGGGCCAAATTTAGCCAGTCCGACCCTGCAATAGTAATCAATTAAATATTTTAAATTAACAAAGTAGTAATTTAAGTAATAGTATGGCCGCAAACTTTAAACCTGAATATTTAAACTGTGTCTCGTCATTTGATGGCAACCCAAATGATTTAAATAATGAAAGCCTTGTTAATACTTTTTGCGATAGATTTAATCCATTTAGTTTTCATAATGTGTATCTGCTTCAATTAATTGTAAGTAAATTAACGGGAAATGCTAGAACTGTAGCAAATATTCAAAATGCGCAGACTTGGGATGATGTAAAAGGTGTTTTAAGACGAAATTTTGCTGATCAACGCGACGAAACGTGCTTAAATAGAGACCTAGTTGTTATGAGACAATTTCCAAATGACAAAATTCAAGATTTTAACACAGAATTTTAACCATTTTAAATTTGCTCTGTAGCTTTGTATACATTCACGGTGAAGCTCAGGCTTCAAAAACTTTGAAGAAAAACTTGTATAATGATTTAGCCCTAAAAACTTTTCTGTGTAGACTTAAAGAGCCATTAGGCACCATAATACGTTGCATGAGACCAGGCACCTTAACAGAGGCCCTACAATTTGTTGTTGAAGAAGAAAACACCCAGTATTTTTAAAATATAACCACTAAAAATTTCCAAAGGTCAAATAATTCGCAAAATAGACCTGGTCAACAAAATTTTAACAGAAATTTCAATTCAAAACTTCTGTAAAAAACGGCGATATCATAATTCCTTATCAAAAGATACATAATTATAAGATTCCCGAGAGTTTAACTATTGCGCGAAATGAACGCGCTCTTGTAACTATATTAAATAACACTACCAGGGCCATATCTTTAGATTTTTTGGAACCTATATTATTTGAAAAATTTGATAAAAACTCTTTATAAGATGTTAACATTAATAATTTTGATGAGTATTCTAAACAAACATTAGATTTATCTCAGATCCGCACCGATCATGTAAGGAATTTTCAGATACCTATTTTTCATATCGATAACGTACCATTAAGTTTTACTAGTAAAGTTAAACATAGTATAAAAACTACAGACGAGGTACCCGTTTATTCCAAAACTTATCGTTATCCCTTTATTCACCGTAAAGAGGTGAATGACCAAATTGGGGAAATGTTAAGTCAAAATATTATAAGACCTAGTAATTCGGCTTGGTCTAGTAGTACCTAAGGCACCTAATAAAAAAACTGTTGAAATAAAGTTCAGGGTAGTTATAGATTATCGTAAATTAAATGCAAAAACAATCGGAGACAAGTATCCCTTGCCAAATATCATTGATTTATTAGATTAACTTTGGAAATGTCAATACTTCACCACTTTGGACTTTGCTAGTGGATTTCATCAAATCGAAATGTGTGAAAACGATATTGAAAAAATTGCTTTTAACACCCAAAATGGACATTACGAGTTCTTACGAATACCATTTGGGCTTAAAAACGCCCCCGCGACATTCCAAAGAGTGATGGATAACATCCTCAGAGGAATTCAAAATGAAAAATGTTTGGTGTACTTATATGACATCATTATCTTTTCAACATCCCTCAAAGAACACCTTGAGAGGTTAAGAGCAGTATTTTAAAGGCTAAGATATGCTAAGTTTAAGATCCAACTAAGCAAGTCCTTAGAAAGGAAGTGGCCTACTTTGGCCATGTGGTCACTCCAGAAGGAGTTCGCTCAAATCCTGACAAAATAAAAGCAATCAAACATTTTCTTTTACCTACTACCACTAAACAAATTAAAGGGTTCCTCGGTCTGTTAGGGTATTACAGAATAATTTTGCAAATATAATAAAACCTTTTACTAAGTGTCTGAAAAAGGGTGCTAAAATTGAGCACAATATAGAATTTTTAGAGTGTTTCAAATTTTGTAAAAACATATTACGTAGTAACGTGGCTTTGGAAGCGATCTTGTCCCAAGGTCCCATCGGTAAAGATTTACCAGTGGCGTACGCTTCTCGCACGCTTAACGACTCCGAAAGAAATTATAGTACAATCGAGAAAGAACTTCGATGTATAGTTTGGGCTACGAAATATCTCAGGCCATACCTGTATGGGCGAAAATTCTTTATTGTAACGAAAACCATAAGCCCCTTCAATATTTGTTTTCATTAAAGGACCCCAGCTCAAAATTATTGCGCTGGCGAATAAAGTTAGAAGAATTTGACTACACTATAATTTACAAAGAAGGTTCATTAAACACAAAAAATTTGGGATGAAATAAATGACATAATACAAAACGTTGACGAACAAACACGGGACTTAAAAACCACAGACATTAACGAAGTATTACATCTAAATCAAAATTTACCAAACAATCCTAGGCCCCCTAGTCCTGACCTGGACACTATATCAATCTTTCTTTACCCCGACCCTGAATTAGAACAACAAAATATTAATGACGATATTGACGATGGTCAAACAGTTCACTAAAATGCAGAAGACCCTATAGTAGGAATACCCATATGTGATTCTCCTGTGAATCACGGCCAAAATCATGTAACCATACAGTCTGTCTTTCATTCACCAGCCAAACCAATAATTAAAATTTTATTTGAACGTAAACAAAGAATTACTGTCCAAATTTCCGACAGTAATTCTGAACAAGACAATAAATTTTATAAAAGACTATATTGCTCCTAACGTACAATATTATTTATATTTTGCAAAGCCTCAAATGTTTGAACCATTTTGTGAAGTAATTAGGAAACATTTTAAATGGCCCTCAAACTTCGGAAATGTAATTCTAAATTAATCGATATTACCACTAAAGCAGAAATCCCAGAAACAATTAAAGGAAAAACTAACCACCGCGGAATAAGCGAAACTTATAATAATGTTAAATATATTTATTATTGGCCAAATTTAAACGAATCAATGCAAACATATATTAATAATTGTGAAATATGCCAACGTTGCAAATACGAAAGGAACCCTGTTAAAATTCAAATGAATATTACCGCCGAAACAGAAATTTTTTTGACAATTATCTATACTTTTTCCAAATACGCCATTTAATAGCATTAGAGTCAACAGAAATTGCTAATAACCTAATTAGTTTCTTTTCCCATCATGGAATACCAAATCAAATAATAACTGAAAATGGCACCGAATTTAAAAATACTGTAATCACAGAATTATTAGATCTCCACAAAGTAAACGTGCATTTTTATTCTCCGTACCACCCACAATCAAACTCTCCAGTTGAAAAGGTACACTCGACCTTTAATGAACACATAAGTATACTAAACATCCGTGGTTTTAGCAAAACCCTAATCCGAATGAAAATGAAGTGTGCCCTTTTAGCTTATAATCATACCATACATTCGTTCACAAAAATAAAACCAATAGATGTTACTAATGGTCACCTAAAAACTGAAAATCCTTCCGGCTTAAATATGGATATGATATTAACTAATAATTTTATAGAAGAACACAAAGAAATGACACGCAAAATGTATGCTAAAATAAATGAAAATCTAATAAAACAAAAAAAAGGTTATCGGAAAAATTAATACAAATCGCGATTCCCCAGAATTGTTCAAAGTAGGCGACGAAACTTATATAAAATCTCATGAAAAGAAAAAGACCGCAAATAAATTTGAAAAACCCACTGAAATTACAGCAGTTAGTAAAAGTGGTAAAATCGTGGCTACGTCCCTCCAGAATAAAGTCCATATGGACAATCTCAAAAGATCACGTAAAAGAACGTACTCATTTTAATTAATTTTTCAGGTTTCCCATTGTACTTGGGCTTCGGGAACGAACCTCCTTCAGAAATTTGGACAACAACTTAGCGTCCAACTTAAACTCACAAATTTAACTTTCTGTCAATACAATAAAAACTTATAATGCTACTATTCAGAAAATTAGTTATAATGAAAAGTTATTAGATTCAAAAATAGAGCAAATCAAATCAATAGGTAATTCAGTAACTTACAGAGAAAATTCGCTATTTATTAAGGATGTAATAAATCAAATTTTGAACATGTACGAAATAATTCTTTCAATATTACAGGATATAGAAAACTCTTTAACTTTTGCAAGATTAAAAATATTGCATCCTAGTATAATGAAAACAACAGATCTCTTTTCAGCTCTAAAATCAATAGAAAATAAAATTACAAAATCACAATTTCCTTTTGAAATTACTTTAGAAACTACACAATTATTCGAATCTATAATAAAAATTGAATGCTACATTTACAAAAATAAAATAACCTATATTCTTAATATCCCTATAACTTACTCAGATATCTTCAATATTTATCATTTATATTCATTACGTGTCCCTCATAAGGGTCAGTTCAAGGTACTCATTCCCAGAAATAAATTCATGTTAAAAAGTCAGTTATACTTTACTTTTCAAAACGACAATTGCATCAAAACTCCCCTCAAAAATTACATTTGCGACAAACAAGATATAGAAGAAATTAGCAGCCTTACGCCCTGTGAGCTTCTTGTTTTGGATATGAAAAACACTTCACGATGCAAGCAAATTCATTTTCCTCTATCAAACTCAAAATTTAATCAATTGTCTAACACCAATAACTGGATAGGTGTATTTCCAAACGAGGAAGTCATAAAGGTTACCTGCAACGAACAACAAGAGGTCAGAAAGTTAAAAGGAACGTTTTTAATCGAAATTTCATTAGGATGCCAAATTCAATCACCACTAGAGACGCTTGCCAATGAATAGTCAATAGCCAATAGTCAACCAATACTTCTTTCTGACATTCAAATCACGAAAGACACAGTGCCATACCTAAAACCAGCAGTGTCCTTAGAAGATATCAAGTTAGATCAGCTGTCAGATATCCTGCACCAAGCTACAGAAAACCATCCCTTGTTTTAGACAACTGGTATATCCCATATATCCAGCGTGTGGACCATAGTTATCTACATTATGATGGCGGTAGCAATCACAGCCTTTGCCTACAAGAAGTTTCACCCCTGGAAGAAGACATCAACATCCCAAGGTCCAGTGATGCCATCACCATCCATTCAACTCCCTCATCTACCCTCGTGAGTTGAAACTTCGGTGGGAGCAGTCATATCAGCTTCTGATGACCTTGCAGGAATTTCAGCACAAACTGCCATCCTTGCAGTTTGCTTAGTGGAAGCCCGCGGCATTCATTATCTACCATTTTTATAGTAAAGACACATAAAATATTTTTGTAGTTAAACAACTAATAATTTTTTTTTAAAAAGAGATTTTGGCTTCTTAAGTAAATAATTTTATCTTAATTCTCTTAGATAGCCAAGTAGCCTTACAGTTCATCAAACTTCTAGAGGTGTTCGACGCCCAGACAGAGAACGCGCTACGTGTGACTAAGATAGCTATTGTACAGTCTGCTAAACAAGTTATTTTAAATAGTTTTTAAAATTTTTAGGTAATTAAATTTTAAAAGTGTGGAATAGTTTAGGGATTAAATTGGTCTGATTGGACTTTCTTAGAACGTTTTTAAAAGCAGCTAAAGATAGTATGTAGAATTGAAAATAATTATTATGCCATAAAAGGTGTTTTGGAATTCCTTCAACCTTTTGAAATTGAGTCAGAAAATATAAATTTTATAGGATAGCGGAAAATACCTATAATTTTTTTGTAGGCCTTTGTAAATCGTGGAAATAGTTTATATTTTATTTCTACCTTATTAAGGAAAATGGTACCTATTATTATTAACGGTTGTTTCTGAAACATTACTAAAATTTTCGAAATTTTGTTTTTCTACAAAATAATAAACTATACTATTTAGAAAAAAATTTATTTCTCTTATAATTTTATAAAAAATAACAGGGGAATATTTACATTTCTTGATCTATTAAACAAAACGATAAATTATCTCGACGAATGACACCATGTTCTAGTACGGAAGCTAGCTTTACATTTTTGTTGGTGGTTTCATGGGTTTCATATCAATTTTTTGTAATTGTAGTTTACACGTACATATACCTCTTAACACTTGTTTGCTTTATTAAAAAAGTGTGTTGTTGTGATTTACGTCGAAATAAGTCAAAAACAACTTGAAACCCCATATAAAATCAAAAAGGAGAAACGGAAAAAAATTAAGCCTGTAAATGAACACAACTCAGAAACAAAAATAGCTATCTAATAATAAAAAAATAAAATTTGATTCTTGTGCAGCTTCATCTATATCATTAACTGTTTTTGGTTTTTTAATGGTTTTTCTTGGTGATGAAAATTCCGATATCTCACGGTTATCGATTCTTTTTTTCTCTCCAGAAATGCGGACGACAGTGGCTGCAGCAACACGATCATTTACATTTTCAAATGGTATTGAAGGTGAATTAAAGTTTCCTTCTCTTCTCATAAACTCTATAACATTGGCTATTATTTCGCGAGATTGACTGTTAATCACGCGGCCTCTTAGTTTGCTATTAAACTCCATACTTAGGTTCTATTAAACTGTAATGAGCAAAAAACACAAACGAAAATAAAAGAAATGTTTTAGCGAAATTTACATCTGACATTTACGTCTGAATGAAATAGTGAAATACTTGATGCGCAGAGTGTACTTTCATTGCGTAAATCCGTCGGGATGCCTGTCAGTAGTGCTTTCTCTGTCTAGCCGTCGAAAGCCTCTAGAAATTTGATGAACGTAAATGCTGAATCAAGTCAAAGCTTATCTGAAACTGCCTTGGAATATTAAATGATTTGGCAACACACAACAAGGTAAAACTAGCGTGGGTACCAAGGTACAAAGGAATCCAAGGAAATGAAAAGGCTGATGAACTCGTTAAAAAGGAGGTTAAGATCTACCATTCGCAGGACCCGAACCTCTATTTGAGATTAGTAAAACCTCTGCTCGACAGGCAGTGAACAGGTGGATTACCACAAAACACCTAATTCACTGGTAACAGATAAGAGGGCACAGAATCAGTAAGCTCATGCTAAGGGGACCAAACCCGCGCATGGCTACTGAGGCACTTCTCGCAAGGCCTCAGATATCAACCATTGTGGGACTACTAACCAGGCACTGCTTGCTGAAACACCTTCATGTGATGGGATTACACAATGACGTTTCATCTTTTTCGGCCTAGAACCGGAAAGTACGCTTCAGAGATACTTGGTATGGAACTTATTAAAACTAACCAAAGAAACAGGACTATTATTCCAAGGATAGTACCTAAATACGGGGAAAGCAGCAGAATACAATAGACCTAAGAGGCCGCAGTGTTCTGGGCCAAACCTAACCCTACCTGCTTATAACCGACAAAGATAAAGATGGCTACATTGCAGCAGCTTTCCTTGAATTAGACAGTTCTTAAAAATATGCCATAATATTATCTAGAACAATTTTTTCTTTCAATCCATAAAATGTTTCTCTTGAAGTTGAAGTTAATAAACTCAATGACAACGAATTAACGTTTTTTTTACATATTCAGACGACTTGATAAACAACGTTGATCAATTGTCTAGCAACGGGTAATGTTTGTGAGTATTCCAGACAATAACGTCTAGGCCTTTTCGTTAGTTATAGTATTATGAAACTGTAGAGATTTTGCGACAGAAAAATGTAACTTTCCGGCACGCTTATGTTTTTGAAAAATGATTAAGTTTGCAAATTATCCATAAAAGCGTGTTTGGAACTATGGTAGTAGCAAAATTATATTACTTTCGCTGAAAAAATTAAATTGGTCAATATGATGCAATTCGGATGGAAGTGGGATCCAACTCGGATAGTAAAAAATCTATCTGCTCTGTGCAAGATACAATTTGGTGGTTTTCAAAAAAAAAGGTCTTTACATGAAAGGAATTGTCTCCCAAAATAAAAATATAATCATTATTTTTAAAATCATGAATGGTAAACAATTGTAAAAAAAAATTAGGGCAATAATCAAAAGTGCCGTCACTTATTTCTTCTAGAGCATAAAGATTATTTTTACATGAAAACAAGACTATATTATTTATTTCATCATTTTAAGAAAAAAATATTCGTCCCTATTACCCACTATGCATAAAAACGTTAAATTAATGAGAACTTTACATCACATTGTTACATTGTAACTCTTGTTTTCATCTATAGGATGGACTCATAACCGTCTAAGCGCAGACTAGGGACATTTACTTTTGTGATGAAACAATGTAGACGTTGCGGTGATATTATAGCGCTACTTTGTTACGTTATTCAACGTTACTAGAAGTTCCCAAAAATGATGTCTTTTTAACAAACCAGATGTGACATTCCTGTTATATCCAAGAAAGTCTTTTTACTTGTAGATGTTATTATAATGCCCATAAAATAAAATCATATTAATGAACTAAATGTTACGTTCAAACCTTTTTATTTTTATCTAATTTTATATGGACTATAAATATTTTATATATTTCATCTACATATATAAAACAGAATAGAAATAAATAAACTTAAAGTTAACAGCTTAGAAAACAAGTTAAACTTCTGTTCTAATCCCAGGAAATTTTACAGAAAAAGTATGATAAGACAATGATCTAAATCAAAATCAAATGTAAAAGTAAGAACGTTGATAAAATACTTTACACTGAGCATCTGATTCCCCCATAATACAGTACTACCGGTTACGTAAGTAGCAAGCGATCAGTGGTATCTCCATCTATGAACGCGGGACGAACTGTTAGGTCTGCCAGGTCTGCGATGTAAAGACTAAAGATAGCCATCTTAAAGATGTGTAACTTGTACACATTACCGTGCTGACTTGTATGCGATATTATTGTGAGTTATACAAATTAACATCGTATAAATGTTTGTCACAGGAAGTAACTAAATAGAAGTACAAAAGATGTTTATAAAACTTCATATGCTAGGAATGTTAATGAATATGAATATCTGTGGGATATTTTAGCATTGTTTTAAAAATATATCAAGAAAAGCCTCTATGATAAACGTTATAAAAAGAGTGGTAATGTTTCATGTTTAGTGGGTAGTTTTTAATGTAACAGAATTTAATAATCTATGAAATTCAACTACTTATATCAGTTGGAAGTTTTGGTGCAATTTTAGACCTAGCAGTATACATATTTTTTCTCATCCTTTCAACGTCATGAGTAGTAATAGTTTCACAGTGGGATTCTCTTACCTCCATTCTAATCAAGCCCATTGGTTTTGTCGAAATATCTTCTATTGCTTTAATTTTTACAGCATTACTTAGAGTCTGCATATTTAGAAGTTCTTCTGATAATTTCCCATGGTTGTGGTTTAAACAAGATTCTATCACTTCAAGACAGTCCAATTTTGTTTTAACAAAAGCTTTGCACTGCGTTTTCCTGGACACACAAAGCAAAGCCAAAGTTTTTTTTGTTAATAACTTGTGGAATGAAAATTTAAACCCATCGATCACTAAAAAATCTTTGCCTTTTTTACTTTTAATTTTTATAGCCTCCATTATACGTATAGTTTTACTGTACACACTTTTAATTATGTTTAAAAAAACTGTAAAATCTCTGTAACTTTATAAGGCGAAGGAGGGAAAGCTGGTACCTATTACAACAATTCTCGAATTATACTATTATTTATTGATTAGATGGAGTAGAAAAAAACTAAAAATAAGGTTTTTGAAATATTTAGATTTTGTTTTATACAATAAAATATATATAGTAAACGGTGGAACTTATTGAGAAATTAATATTAAAAAATCACAAAAAATTTTGAAGTAACCTAGTTGAAAATTTTTTGTGATTTTTTAATAATAATTTCTCAATAAATTCCACGGTAACCTATATATTTAATTGCAAAAAACAAAACCTAAATATTTCAAAAACCTTATTTTTAGTTTTTTTCTACTCCATCTAATCAATAAATAATAGTAAAATTAATTATAATTCGAAAATTGTTGTTGAAGTCTTACTTTCTCATATTTTTTATTTAACATTGGTGGCAAAAGGACCTCCTTAATAACTTGTAACAAAGTTTCTATATAAATTACTTTTAATGTTTAAGATTAAAACTAGATTTAAATGCAGATTATCATTAATTATATATTAATGAATATTTAAGGTGTAAATGCAGGTTATCGTTAGAAATAAATAATTCTAAGAATTATTTTCTTACTTTTCTATTTCAACGTAGTTAAATGGTTCCTATATCCTGAGAGACATTTTACAAAAAGAAAAAGGCATCAATAGTTTAACGTACTTTGAAAAATTTTGATTTGGCAACAACGGTGAAATTAATACCTTTTAATGTACATTAGCTTGGGATACAACTTGACCTATGATGGGAGACAATTCGACCCACAAAAAACTACCTGCGCAAGACGGGAGACAACTCGACCTTGCCCAAGGATATACCCTTTTGAAATACAAATATATACAGGAAAAAATATAATTATCTTCAGAAGTATTTTTATTTATAAAATGTTTCCTTGTTCTTAGGTAGGGTCCTCTCGTCCTACGTTAATAACATTTTGTTTACGTATTATAGTAATTGGTTATTTAACCTATGATCGTAAATAAGTATTAAACTTAAATTGGTTTTGCCCTTCAAAAATTCACTAAATATAGCCTCTGGTTAGAAATCTACATGGTTAAAAACGGTAATTTTATTTAAGAAGTGTGACGGTAGTTATATAGAAACTATGACAAAATTTTATTTTGATAATTTACAGCATATTTATAAATGTTTAATTCTTATTAAATATTAAAAGAATCCTCTTACCTCTTGTTAGTCTTGTTTCCAGTAACTTAATATATTATATGCACTAAGAGAAACGTTGTGTTAGCACAACTTACGTCTAGTTGTCTAGTTCGCTATTTCAATGATGTATAACAATAATATGTAACAAGTTAAAAACTCATTAGTTAAAAATAAACAACAATATGTTAATATTAAACGTAGTTTCTCGTTTAAAAGTAAAATAGATTTATTAATATTACAGTTATGTTAATTAATAACAAATGTATATTTTATATAATATTTAAGTTATTTAATATAACATTATTCTACTTCCAAGACATCTTTGTATCCTAGTTGTCAAATGGTTAGATAAAAATATGAGCATGTGGTGTTATACTTGACTAGACAACACAAATGTGTTGCCTTCGTTAATTCTATTAGAAACTCGAATTGAGAACCATCTATTTCTTGCCGAAGAGTCCCAATAAGGAAGAATGGCATTCTCATTAGTGAGCAAAATCAAAAGTAGAGTGTTGAAATTTAATTTCTATATCTGCTGTCTTTCCTTTGGATATAATTCAATACCTATTAAGGAATTAGCAAAGGCAGTAGTTGTTTTTCGGTGGAAATCGGTCGCTCATATTTTGTGACCTATGGCTTTGTATTTTATTTTACGTCTTGGGCACATTTGAGTTACAATTATTTTCTTCTTTATAAAAAAAAACTTTATAAATGAAACGTATGTCAACAAACTATCTACAATAACTTCATATTTAATAATGGTACTGTCAATTTATCGCAAGCTGCCAAAGAGTATGTTATATTATATTTGAAATGGAATCTTAGTACACTGCGACCTAAAGGATCTATTGTGTCCCCTACTGTCACTAATGCAACACGAAAATGCCTATAAGGACCCTTCCATTCCTATCTTCTCAAGGACGTGTAAGATTTGCAGTAACTTTAAGTTAGGTAAATCTCCCTCTTTTATTTGATATGCTCCTAGAATGTAAATGTAAATGGAGGTTTCCTCATCCACATATAATCAGCAATTACTAACTTCTACTACTCTCAGTTTACTGAGATATCCTTTGAGTCAATAATGTCCAGTAAGGGTTTCTGTTACAATACGTTCTTGCTAAGGCATATACAGACTTCCGATCTTTTCTGGTTATATTCAGCCAGAAGTATCTTAGCCTGTCTTAGCAAATTACCGGTTCTTCTACTGTCCAATTCTTTTTTAATCTCTACTATAATTATGTTTTTGCTGATACCGTAGAACGGCTCAAGTCCCACAAAGGGTGTTTGAGCCCCTTTCATTGCGAGACTATTTGCAATCTCGTTATCCTTTACCCAGTTATATCCCGAGACCCAAGTAGAGTAACTGTATTTTCGTCGTCTAGTCCATTTAATTTCTCTAGGCATCTCCAGACCATTTTTAAGCTGAGTTCAGTGCTTTGATGGCTGCTTAGCTTTTGGACAAGATAATAATCTCTCGTCTACGATAGTTTATCTCGATGGTAAACTGGATACACTTCTCAATGGCATGAATTTCCGCCTGGAAGATGCTTGGGTACTCTAGGCCCATATACTCATATTTCAGTTTCTTCTATGATTTTAGAACCATCAGTATACCTCTCAATAGCATGTCTTTCGGTTGCAAATATGATGAATTCTTAGCCTCATTCTTTCTTAGCCCAGCTTTGAGGTTTTGAATTTTTTAACAGAACTGTAGTTCTTTCTTATTTCATCTTAGTGCATCTCCCAATATCTTCGGTCCTGAAGCTATTAAACGTATGTCTGATTACTCCGTTCCTGATTTGCAACGTTCTATATCATTAAATGTAGAGGGTATTACGTCCCAATTTCAAGGTTACAATGTTTCTGTGTCATTGCTGTATTGTTTCATATTAAATCACTTATCAACAAAGAAATTATTTGCGCTGGGTATAATTAAGTTTAATTTATTTTATAAATATTTAGAAACAGTTATTTTTATAAAAAGGGGTGAGGTATAAGATTACCTTCATTGCGGCCATAGGACAGTATCTCATTGCACTGGTGATGCAAACAAAGGCTAGTCTTTGTACTTTTGAGATATTAGGTCTCGTAGTACATAAACTAGTTCTGTTATTCTAGGCTATAGCCCCGTAAATGATGATTGGACTAACTATTGCTGTATACATCCATTGCAGTGTATTCGGGTTACATCCCGATCTTTCACCCGCAATTTTCCTGAATATTGGTGAATTTAGGTATAATTTAAATTTTCCGCGCATCGAACATTTGATAATAAAATTGCGACAGCATCGCAGACTGAGCTATATGTGCTGTGCGCGAACGAAGACTTCCCAACTATCCCGACTTCGTATCGAACATCAGCCAGATAGAGAGCTTTTTGGTACTTTACCCAGTTCGGCTATAAATTATTTATATCTATAATCTCACATGTATTTTTAAATTAATAAATTCGTTAAATGTAAAAGGGTTACATTATATAATTAATGAGAAAATAATAATATTTCAATCACAAAATTAACCAAATACCATTAGGGCGTTTGTGGCCTTATTTCCAACTTCCTTCCTATGTGTGTTCCAGAGAAGTTTGTTGTTCTAGGTTAGGCCTAGATATTTGACTTCTTTTTTCCATTTTATATCTATTCCGGTTTTGAGACTGAGATTTATTTTCCTTAAAAAGGGTACTAGTATTATTTTTGTGGTGTTTGTACCTCACGGCACCATTTTTTAGTGAGTTCTAGTCCTCTTTGGACTATATCAACCAGGATTTTTCCAAACTGCCTCTAGCAAATGGCATAATCTTGACAGGGTATGCCGAGGTCAGTCAATGTGCATAGAAGTTCGTCTACTGTAAGGCTCCACATTAGTGGAGATAAAACTCATACTTGTGGACGTACTCTGATTGTGCAGATGGAGATAGTGTCATGTCCTATCTGTGTCTCTGTAGTTCTCGAAGATAGTAGCTGAGCCATAAATCTGAATGTGGTGCTATCTACTACTCTGTATGCAAGTGCTCTTTTGACCGATTTGTGTGGCGTGTTATCAAACGCTCCTTCTATGTCTAGAAAGGCACACACGACCGTTTCTTTGTTTATCAGTGCATCCTGGATTACGTCAGTCAACTGTACCAGGACAGTTTCTATAGATCTTCCTGCTCGGTATACGTGCTGTCTGTAGTGGAGTGGAACTCTCTCCAGGACTTCTGTTCTAATATAATTATTAAATTAAATTAAATATGAAGACAAGTCTTTATAATATAAAATCCTATCAAAATATTTACTTAATTATTTTTTTAAAGATATGTAGAAGCCAACCTGGCGTTCAATGGTTTAAACTCAGATCATATAAAATTTTAAAATTCGAACATACCTAATTCGAGTTATTTTAAATTGATTGTTGACTGCAAAATATCAAAGTCTTGCAATTAACAACTTGCTCATTTCTAATAAATACAGATTTTCTTAAATCTGGATTATTATCTATTGTATAGTTTATATTTGTTTAAAATATTATTGCTTCTACTCTTTGTTTAATAATTACCGCAATATTAATTTAATAAAATTCATCAAGCTGTGACCGACGCCGCTGTTCATTAGGGTACCTTCGGCATTTTGGCTGCCAAGTTTTGTCTGCTAAGTTCACACTATAAAGACCAGATAGAAAGAAGAAGACGAATCGGCAATGATCAAATTTCAAATTTCTGTCTTTCTTTTTATAAAGTTCGCTAAATTTACTCTAGTTGGCAGGTCGAACACGTCGAGCATCACTGCCGTTTCTTTTCTATATAAGTCAATGTAAAATATAGTATATTACATTACGAGTGTGGAAAGTGACATTTTTCACACGAGTGGGAAATATTGTCGCACGAGGCGTAAGCCGAGTGCGACTATCACACGAGTGTGGAAAATCACTTTTCACACAAGTGATGTACAATATTTTTCCTACGACCACAAAATAATTTCATCAAAAAATGTAAAACCAGATTATTATAATAATTAAAATGTATTTAAAAAAATAATCAACAATAATCGTATTTATTAAATTTTCATAATTTCTAAACAAATAAAAAAAAATAAAAAAAAATAAAAAAAAAATAAAAAAAAAATTCTGGCACAGCCAGGATTCGATCGCGGTCGTTGGACGGTCTCAAATTGCAAAGTTGATGCTCTAACCAACTGAGCTAACAGGCCTTACGGTAATTGATTGATCTAATCGCTTATGTGTTTAACCAGAATAAAAAGCAAATATATCTTAGTTATTTTAAAATTATTTTAAAAATAATTGTTAAAGATAAATATCTAGGATCTAATTTACAATAATTTAACAATCATATCGATTTTAGCATTAATATGGACATTACATAGATCAAAATAGAAATTATGTGTTTGACATTTTCTGACAGCTACTGCGGAAAGTAGCATATTCTCACTTGGGTGGAAAGTAAATTCTTATTCATACGCGTGTGATATAGGGCACTTTCCATAGGTCTATATAGTGTGATATGTGTCACTTTCCTAAGTGGTCGTAGGAAAAAGTGATTTTTTAAAAAATGGTGAAAAGAATCAAAATAATGTGAAAAAAGTACCTGAGTACAAGTAACATGAGTGACAAAAAACATAAGAGCACGATTTAATTCGTTCCAGATTGTAAAACGGGATACAAATCAGATGTAAAACTAAAGAAAACAAGAGTAGAAATCAATTGAATGTCATTTTGAATCTTTTAATATAAGTATAACAATATATTTATATCTAAATATAATATTTATTGTCAACTAGACATAGTCATAACACGTATCACGGAGTGTAGTTTATTTTATTACAAGTTTCTATAAAATAAAATTTTGCAGTAATAGATTCTGACTTACAAACAACAGTAATTATACATTAAATTTAACTTACTAGATAAAAAAATTTGTTTTTTTATAGTTTTAATGTAAGATAAAGAATTGAACCCCAATTTTCTCATTGTAACTGTTTTTTATAGGATCCTAAACACTTAAAACAAACAGCATATATATCGTTCCTATGGCCAATAAAGTACTTTCTAGAGATGATGCTGTTCTACACTTTTTAGAAATAAATGCAACAGTATATTCTGTGCTTTATTTGGCAATAAACAAGTTTATCTACAACTGTCATTATATGGATGTATTATATGCGTATCTAAGGCAACATAAAGCAATCCATATATCACTAGTGAGAATATATTCATATTACACGATTGTCAATTATACCCCACCAGAATTAAAAATCATTAGATCTAGTATGCGTTTGACAAGTTAGTTGACAGCATGTTGACAGTTATTCGTTGTTCCCGATTCTTTTTTGAAATTAAACTTAAAATATTAAGCCCGTTTTAAGTGATTATCAATTAAAAAAATGGAAGACGATGATTACATGGAACTAACACCTCCTGAAATCCGCGACGCTGCTAAAGTGGCGTCGTTGGAATTATTACCTGAAATATCGAGGAAAAATTATGAGATTGCATACAACAAATATATGTCGTGGAAACAAACAAAAAATGTATCCTCTTTTTCCGAAGACACTGTGCTTGTATATTTTATGGAAATTTCTAGTAAATACAAATCGTCTACTTTATGGACAAACTATTCCATGCTAAAAAGCATATTAAACATCAAGCACAATGTCGACATTGATAAATATCCGAGATTACGTGCTTTGTTGAAAAGACGAACCGAAAATTACGAACCTAAGAAATCTGAAGCTCTGACTGGTGAACAAATTGAGAGGTTTATAAAGGAAGCCCCAGATTTTAAATATCTTGGAACAAAGGTAAAAACTCGAATCGAAAATCAAAATTCTTTATCTTAATTTACACATTTTTTTAAGGTTGCCTTGATTATGGGGGTCATGGATGCTTGTCGATCCTGTGAATTAAAGAATATGAAAATTGGGGATTTAAGATGTTTTAAAGGATGTTTTCAAGTAAACGTGCCACACACAAAAACCAAAGTCCCAAGGAATTTCACAATTGTGGATAATTTTTCCAAAATCGTTAAAAAATATATAGACCTCCGGCCCGAAAATGCACCACAAGATTTTTTTCTCAATTTCCAAAAAGGAAAGTGTACAAAACAAGTGATAGGAATAAACAAGTTTAGCGCAATGGGAAAGCAAATTGCTACGTTTTTACAATTACCAAACCCTGAGAGATATACTGGCCATTGCCTCAGGCGTTCATCTGCAACATTGGTTGCTGATTCTGGAGCTTCAATGATAACATTAAAACGTCATGGAGGCTGTAAATCCGCCTCCACAGCAGAAGGGTACATCGCCAATTCAAAAAAGAACAAAATAGAAACAGCTCAAGCAATTTTAAGTCAAATCAATAATGAAAATTGTGTTGGTCTTAATAATCCATCATCTTCTGACAGTGATCGACATGATTCTGTACTCATCAATAGAAACACTAATTTTTCTTTAAAAAACAATAATCTCAATGATATTACCGGAGCTATTAATATTTTAAATTATTATGTTACTATTAATTACATCAATAAATAACTTTAAACGAGTTCCTGTATAAATTGGCGTTTTATTTCACACGGTGGCTTAAATACTCCTCATTTGAAAGGTCTTTTAATTGTGAACAATCTTGTCAATTCTATTTATAACAACTTCCACGAATTTTTTCTAAAAATTCCCTTTTCGTTTTCGGTGATCCCCGTATTCAGTTGTAGATAAAGTATAATATTCAATTCGTGTATAATGGACCATACTACACTCGAATATTTACAACACTCGTGTAATATGGTCAACATTATACACTTATTGAATAATATACTATTATCTTTATTATTTTGACAAAATTATGTAAAATTTCCAAGTATTTTGAACTGCGCTGCTAGCACCAGCGCCCTTACGGTGAATTAAAAAAGCTCAATTGT
Organism: Psylliodes chrysocephalus; assembly: GCA_927349885.1. Taxonomy (NCBI): domain Eukaryota; kingdom Metazoa; phylum Arthropoda; class Insecta; order Coleoptera; family Chrysomelidae; genus Psylliodes; species Psylliodes chrysocephalus. The sequence continues at coordinate 31,798,021 of OV651818.1, read as the reverse complement.
CGTTCATTTTTTGGGACGGTATTTCGAGTAAGCCGATTCGCCTCCTTATCTCCAGTCTTCATATTTCACACCAAATATATCGGATAACAGATAGGCCTTGTTTACATTAAATTTCTGACAGTATGTTTTTCCCATGTTGTCAAATCTCTTCCTTCGATATTCGGGAATTCATTTTTTATTAAAAAATTACTCTTCCCTTTATTTTCCTTACCTTCTTTACTCCCTTTATTCTTCCCTCATAAAACAAATAAAGAATATGAGTTTTTTATTCATTACAATTACTTAATATCTGTATTTTTCGTCTTTAACACGTGTATCGTATGTGGATATTGAACATTCTGATTCATAACCTTTAGGTTTGGCAACCTTTGACGGCGTTTTTGTAGTAGGAAATATGTAGTGTGCCAAACTGTTTGTAATAAGAATGTTATGCGATCATTGTGTATGTGAGGTTTTGATAGCATATAGAGAGACATATATAGGGCATAAGGCTTGCTTTATTTAATATTGTAAAGGCATGTATAAAATTGTCGCTGATACCTGCCCTAAAAGAGTTGTCATTCCGATATGCAGACAACTCTGCAAGTAGGTGTAGGTGTGACGTGCAATCTAAAGGGTATGTTTTGGTAAGATTTTTTTATATTTATGTCTAAAATAAAGTTGTTTTATTGTTTTTGATAAATTTTTTATTTCATGAAGAAAAGTAATATCGATGTAAAAACTAGAATAAAGGTATATATTGCGTGGTATTTTACATTAAACTGTTCACGGTTTAACAGACCCCCTTAACCCTCCCTTTTCAATTATATTTTTTTCATCTCCTTATAAAGCTTGAGTTTTCTTTTTTGAGTTAAGATTTTTTTTTAATATTTCAACCCCCCCTTGTCCCCTTATTTTTATTTAGATTTTTTCAAAATCAACAGGCTTCATCCTGTTATAGAGCTTGATTTTTGAAATTTTAAAGTTGATATTATTTTTGGTTTTGACTTATCGGGCGAACAAAAAACGTGACATCTGACGAACGGACAAAGTAAACCTATAATACTTTTTAGAGACTAATGTTTGAATAGTATAAGAATAATATGGTATATATTATATATTTTTACAATATATTCGTGTATATTTTTAACAATGATCTAGAACAAAAAATTCGCAATTCAGCACTTTCAAATCAACGACAAACAACTACAAGACTAATTTTATTTACAAAAATCAAATTGCAGACATTCACGGTGTTATCCACATAGTTGTCAAATTATTATGGGTATATGTACGTTATGTTACAAGCATGTTTATGGTTATAATTCGGTATTGACTTGACATAAGGCTCTAAAAATTTAATTATGGAAGTTGTTTGTATTCTTAATGACACTTATTATAATTTAATGTATTTTTCTCGTTGAAACTATCATAGTTGAAGTTGATTTCCAGGAAAATTCACAATTAATTTTGAAGTGTGACAGCAATGCAAAACAAGCGTCGTAGACGAAGGTACTAAATTATTGATAAAACAAATGCTTGCTCCTCAGATAAACACACTCGCACAAATTATCCCCACTCAAATTAGCAGCCGTTTCGTTCTTTCTAATGCAGTAGCCAATGCGACAGCTCTGTCTGCGTAATACAAAATACAATCTGAGTAAAGGCTTAATTTTGAATGAATGGATTAGTTTAGTAGTTTTCCATCGTTCTTTCAAATACTAACAAAATAGTTTCTCCAATTTGAGCTGCTATTTTAATCTATAAGAAAATATACAGAACGTTTATTGAATATATTGAAAATTGTTTCTAAAAATTTACCTTTGATTCAGAAGACTTATTAAACGTGAATATGTTATTAAGAGTTGAATAATAAATTATTTTTATAAAATCTAACTAAACCCTCTTCAAACACTACGGTTATGTGCAACGTAAGATACACCTTTCCCCGTCTGGTATATCATGCGGACAGAAGGTGTATTGGAGTGTGAAGGAGTCTATCTTAGATAATATGACGTCTATGGTTCACACCAGTGAAAACAATACTGCACAGAAATGTATAAATATATATGACCCAAGATTATTCGATTAAACTAGTTTGCTAATCTCAAAGTTTGCTACAAGAGGAGCTCTAGTATCTAGTTGTAAAGGAAAAGTTAAATGGAGTACAAATATCTAAGTAATTTGTTCTGAACGTTTCAACTTATCATTTATCACTGTGTAGTTAAATTACTAATAAAAACTAGCAGTGGCGTGCCGTGACATTTTTTTTTGGAAGGGGAAGCGATTGTTTAAAAATACAGCAGGCCAGTAAGCATAGCGCCGCAGACGAAATTTTTTCGCGGCGCATTCACCATTTTGTCAAATTCTTTCTTTTTTTCCTCAGTACTACGGATATTCGAGATTGAGATTTTTGAAGTGTTACTATTACTTTATTACCTAGTTTAGTACTAGAAGCTGTAAAAAACTTACCATTGAAAAGCTTCCTTGGTTTTTGTAAACGTAAAAAAAATTAACTTAATTTTTTTTTATGTTTTCCAGCATTTTTCGCACAGTTGACACAGCAGTTGACATTTATGACATTTATTTATACTTAAGATCTATTCGCCTATCCTAAATGGCTGCAAATTTGTCTATAACATCGTCGTAAAATTTTGAATTTTCAGAATACTGTTTAACAAGCTGTTTTTTAATGGATATTAGGGCTAAATTAAAGAGTCTGTTTTCACTTGTTGAATTTTGTTTAAAACTTTTAATGCGCTTTGAAGCTGAAATACTTCGCTCAACTGACGCATTTGACGACTTCACAAAGGGACTTATTTAAACTAGTTTTTAAAATAAAAATTAACACATTGATGTCCGTCTTTTTATCACTAATTTCAGTTGTTTCATAAAGAACACTTAACTGTGACTTTAATGCTGGAATATCGAAAAAATTTCCATAATTTAATTTTAGTGAATTAAAAGCTTCCAAACGAAATTTTGATGAATCGTAGTTACTAATATTAAAATTGCACAATTCAACAAATTTTAATTCGTGAAAGTTTTGAAATCGAGAGTTCATTTGTAAAATATTATCAAAAATTTCGGCGTATAATCGATGACGCCAACATTATCAATTATAATTCTCTTTTTTTCAGTTTCTAAGCCAATGTTTTGAGTCTTATTCCAAAAGCGTTAAAACTAATCTCGTTTTTTATTCATTTTATTTTTAAAATCATCAATTTGTTTAATGCAAAAGCCAATGTCATTTGACTTTGTCTATAAAATGTCGAATAAAATGTCAGTAAAAGGGAAAATCTCTGCAAAAATATTGAGCAAAAAATTGAAATCAAAGTTTTGTTTGAGCCAATGCAAATACCATTTAGCAGCAGTAACAGTTTCAGCATCCCATGTTTCTTTATTATCCAAAACATCTTAAAAAAAGTGTGTCAAAGAATTACGGTATTGAAACACTGCTTGCACTAAACGTCCATTGTAGTTCCATCGCGTCGGAGCAACTTTTGGAAACCTTTTTTGAACATGAATGTCCAAAGCGCGAGTTCTTTTCGATGACTTTGAAAAGAAGAAAGCCAAACAACTAAGCGTCGAAAAGAAAACTTTGCAATTGTTAATATTATCCATGCTTCGCGATAAAACCAAATTAAGTCTGTGCTATACAGTGAACGAAAATTGAATGTTTAAACTTCTCTTTCACTTTAGCTTGAAGGCCTCCTAAATGGCCAGTCATTACGGCAGCACCATCGTAGCTCTGGGCAACAAGCGTAGAACCACATTCTAAACTTAAAATATTGTCACAAAAAATTTTAAACAATGCATTTGCAGTTCGTTCGCTAGTGACGTCCAAAAATCTTAAGAATCGCTCTTGAGAAATGCCATCCAATACATATCGCACAACAATGGATAATTGACTTAAGTTTGCTACATCTGTGGTTTCATCAAGCGCAATTGATACGAAAGGTGCTTTTTTAATTTCACTTTTAATGTGATCCATCACAACGTCGGCAGTGCATTTAATTAAATCATTTTGGATTCTGTTTGAGGTACCTCGGAAAGTTGTCGAATCAATAAAATTATTTTTTAGGGTATCATCGTATTTTGCTAAAAAACTTAGAAGGTCTATGTAATCTCCTCGATTGGCGGATCTACTTGCTTCATTGTGACCCCATTGTGAATTTTGTTGCTTATTTTTAAATGATTGTCCAAACTATGTTCAATGCGATAGGTCCCGAATGTTTTTTCATTAATTGTAGCACTTATATAAGATTTGCCTTAGAGAATATAATAGTAGAGGTGTTACTCAAATGGGTTTGTTATGGACTAAGGGGGGTAACCCCTTTGGTGTTAAGTACACAACGCATTATGATTGGCGAGTTAGGAACACGACGATTTATGATTGGCGAATTTAAATAACGCGCGTATTTGTGATAAAGACATTTCATTTGACGTCTTGTTTTCGTTTTTAAAAATATCATTTTTGTAGCTTCCAAAGACAATTTGGACGAGGTTTCCCTTTGATAAACTTTTTAAGTGTAATTTTATTACAAAATAAGTGCTAATTATGCCGAAAGCTTGTATAGTTTGCAATAATACATACTTAAAAGGATCCTGGTTGACGTTTCACAAGTAAGTATTCTATATTCCATAAACGTAACTTAAAATGGGAAATAGGCAAATGAATAAGAAAACATATTTGTAGAATTTTCTTCATTTGAGCATGACCGCAACTGGTTGCGTTCGACAGAAAATAGTTGTTTTCTTATAATGCTTTTTGTATATAATGTAAAATGGATTAGATATATTTTTGTATTGTATATATTTATTCAACTACCATTAATATTTTAAATCTTTTTTTACTTATTTCAGATTTCCCGCTGATCTCACAACCAAACTATCAAATACTTAGTTTGAGCATTAATAGCAATAGCAATAGATTAATAAAAGGATCTATACCAAAATCTGTACCTGTACTTTGCTATAAAAATGAGTTTTTTTTTCAAATAAACTGTAAATACTTGTAATTCGATATTCATATATGTGGCTTATTTTGTTAAATACTAGACATACTCGTATATATTTTTATTATTATTATTATTATTTTTTTTTTGTGTCATCGGCGTCGACTACTACGGTCATTAGCCTCGTGTTCTGTGTAGGCTTTGTTACTGTTTCCCAGCGCCACTTTAGGAACAGCACTGTTAATTAGAACCCAACAGTGAATGGTCGAGTGGGGAATCCTACCAAGGCATCAGAATTAATTTTAAATAATTAAATTAAATGAAAAAATCCCGGCCAACGGTGGGATTCGAACCTGAGACCTTCCGATCTCAAAGTCATGACTCTAACCACTGAGCCAACCCACCCCGATATTATTATTATTATTATTATTATTATTATTATTATTATTATTATTATTATTATTATTATTATTATTATTATTATTATTATTATTATTATTATTATTATTATTATTATTATTATTATTATTATTATTATTATTATTATTATTATTATTATTATTATTATTATTATTATTATTATTATTATTATTATTATTATTATTATTATTATTATTATTATTATTATTATTATTATTATTATTATTATTATTATTATTATTATTATTATTATTATTATTATTATTATTATTATTATTATTATTATTATTATTTCTCATTTTTTATGTGTCCTATAATAGAATCCGATGTTAAAGAGGCAATATTGCGTTTAAAAAACTCACCTTGCTTAGATTACTATGGCCTTAGTGGTCCTATGATGAAAGCAGCTGTAAAATCACTAGTCCAACCTTTAAATATTTTATATAATCGATGCTTATTAGACGGTATTTGGCCCGACCCATTAAAAATTAGTAAGGTACTGCCTTTGTTTAAAAAAGGCGATACAAATATAGCGGATAATTATAGACCGATAGCTATAGTACCGATTGTGGGTAAAATACTTGAACTTATCTTAAGTGAAAAATTAATGGGCTATTTTGAAAGCAAAAATCTGTTTTGTCAAGCCCAATTTGGATTTAGGAAACATAAATCTACCATAGGAGCTTTGGCTGAAATAATTGATTACGTAGTCGAAGGCATTGATGAATGTACTAACACTACAGCTATGCTTTGCGATCTCACCAAGGCATTCGACTGCGTAAATATCGATATACTGTCCCTAAAATTAGAGCATTATGGAGTGCGTGACAAAGCATTGATGTTATTTAGGTCATATTTATCAAGCAGATCGCAATACGTATTCCATGATAATCAGAAATCAGAACTAGTAAAAAAGTTATCAGAGGAGTTCCACAGGGGTCTGTTTTAGGCCCCCTACTATTCTTAATTTATGTTAACGATTTGCCAGATATCATGGAACACGGACATTGCGTGTTATATGCTGATGATACTACCATATTAACAAAAGATAAGATAGTTTCGAACAATGAATGTCTACAAAAAGCGAAAGAATGGTTTACTGCTAACGAACAGAATCTTTAAAGATGGCGGAGTGTAGTGAAATCGCAGTTTTAACGTCTGAGCTGAATAAGCTCAAGAAAAATGAATTAATCGATCTAATTTTAACATTTAAAGTACCGATGTCTGTGACAAGTGATATATTAGTGAAATATATAAAAAAACTTATGGTCAGTGATAAACAACCAGTAAATAATGAAAAATTCCATGATAGCTACTCTAACCTCAATTATTGTGTTCAATGTGAAGGAAGTCTTAAAAAGTTAGACCAAATAAAATGTGAATTAGACACTATGAGTAAACTAACTTTTCACCTGGAAAAACGCACACAAGAACAGGCAGATTTAATTGCGTTATTAAAACAATTTAAAGATTTAAATTTCGAAACTAATAATACGCCATCTTGCAGCAAAAATTCAAATTCAACTTTAATATTAAATAGTTCTCATCGGGCTCAGTTTGGATCAACAGAGGACAACAAAAACTTAACAAAAGATAACAATTCTAAAGATAACAACCCACAAAAAAATTTCAATGAAGTTCTCAAAACAAATATACCAAAACAAACCATCAAAGAAAGCAGGTATGAAAGGTCAACAAACTCTGAGGACAAAAACAGAGGGAATTCCCTTTACAAAAAAAGATACAACAATAAAGCAATTATTGGAAGCAATGAAATTCAAAATAAACAATTTAAAATAGTACCGAGACAAGGATTTTTACATCTATCAAGAATTGGAAATGAGATAAAAAGTGATGACGTTTTAAATTTTTTAAAGAAAAGTGCCCCAGACATTAACTTTTCATGTGAAGAATGGCACAGAAATGATAGGGTGTCCACATATAAAGTTTCGTTTCCGATGGACAAAATAAACCAGATTTACGATCCAGCTATTTGGCCCAAAGGAGCAGAAGTTAGAAGATTTCAATTTAGACAGAATTTTCAGAAAGACACACAAGTGACTGTAAATATCTAGATTTCACATCAACAAAGAAGAATGACATATTTGATAAATTTCATCTACATAGTATTTTGCAATGTAAAAGATCGGTGAGTATATTTCATTTAAACGTGCAGTGTTTGTCTAACAAAGTGGAAATGCTCGATGTATTCTTAAACGAATTTAATTTTGATGTTCTTTGCATCTCGGAACATTGGTTAAATGAGATTAATCTTGGTAGCGTGAACTTGGATGGTTATATATGTGCTACTTCATTTTGTAGAAGTGAGAAATTGCGTGGCGGCGTAGCTATATTTCTAAAAAAACATATAAAAATAAGCGTTTTGGACATAACAAAATTTAACTTCGAACAATCAAGTGAATTTTGCGCATTAGAACTTCCCGAGTTGAAATTGCTTATAGTGGTTGTCTATAGATCGGGTAAAGGAAATATTGATTTATTTTTTGAAAATTTTGAAAAGTTATTAGATATAATTGTAACACTTGAACGAAATATTATTATCTTGGGTGATTTTAATATTGATTTTAAAGTTACTTCGAGAGGTAATACCGAGCTCAATTCTATTTTAATGTCTTTTGGTTTAAAAACTGCGATTAATGAATATACTAGAGTCACGGCTACATCTTCCTCATGTTTAGATAACATAATTACAAACTTAGACGATTCTTCAATAAATTCGGGTGTTTTTGAACCATGTATTTCAGACCATCGAGGCCAATTTATAACGGTGAAAAACAATATTGAAAATCAACGACAAATTTTTTACAACAGGATTTTCTCAAAAAAATCAATTGATAAAATCAGATATTCCCTAAACTCTATTGACTGGGTTATCTTTGAAACAATTTATGATGCAGAGTATCTTGCAAATTTTTTAATAAAAACCTATAGTGATTTGGTTGTCAAATTTTGCCCACTTAAAAAATGCGTAGAACAAGCAAAAAAATCACCGGTAGTTTGGTTCAATGAAAATATAAAATCTATGAGAAATACTCTATCAGCTCTTAAAGTTAAAGCAGAAGTAAGCAAACAGTCGAGTGATTCAAACACTTATAAACAATTTAGAAATCAATATTATCTTACACTGAAAAATACCAAAAAAACTGCTTATAGTAATTACATAACAACATCTAGCAATAAGTCGAAGGCCTGCTGGCGAATAATTAATTACGAAGGAAACAGAGTTGTCTCTAAGAACAGTAATATTTATCTTAATCCTGACGCATTTAATGATTTTTTTACAAATATTTCTCTTGAAATAATTAAATCGCTTCCAAAAGTATCTAATAAAAGCCTTTTATCTTTTAAAAACTTTCCTGCACCAGTTGGATCATTTTTTTTAAATCCGGTCACACAAAATGAAGTTTTGAATACAATAAAATGCTTAAAGAACTCTAATTCTCTTGACGTTCATGAACTAAACGTTAAAATTATAAAACAAACTACTGATTTGTTGTTAGATCCTTTGACCAATCTGATAAATGTTATATTTAGTACTGGAGTCTTTCCAGATTGTTTTAAATATTCGAAAGTTATACCATTACATAAAAAAGGCGATAAGAATATCGTGGACAACTATCGTCCAATTTCAATTTTATCTGTATTTAGCAAGATCGTTGAAAAAATCATTAAATCACGTCTTTATAGTTATTTTGAGTCAAAAAACTACTTTAGTGTCACTCAATATGGTTTTCGAACCAACAAATCAACGGTTCAAGCTGTAATAGATGTTGTTCATGGAGTGGTGTCTGGCCTTGAGCAAGGTAGTCACACAGCAGTTACTCTTTGCGACCTGTCGAAAGCTTTCGACTGCATTTCTCATGACATCTTGATTGAGAAGTTAAATTACTACGGCGTCCGAGGAAGTGCGTTAAAACTTTTAGAATCTTATTTATCTGGACGCTTTCAGGCTGTCACATTTCAGAACCAAAGGTCAAATTTTAGTTCGGTTAAGCATGGAGTTCCACAGGGCTCTGTCTTAGGACCATTATTATTTATTATATATACCAACGATTTAAGTAATTATATGGGTCCTTTTAAATCTGTTCTATTTGCAGACGATACCACTTTTGTGTACTCTGCAAAAAATGAAATTGAATTGAAAAATACTGCAGAAACTATTATCGCTAAAGCTGAACATTGGTTCTTAGCTAACAATCTCATGTTAAATCAAAGTAAATCTCAGGAATTGCAGTTTTCTTCGGTTACCGATTCTCAAAATTGCAATAGTGCTAAGTTACTTGGAGTTATGTTAGATAGTAATTTAACTTGGAGAATTCATATAAATAAATTAAAACCTAAATTATGCAGTACCTTATATCTGTTGAGGCAGCTTAAAACTATAACAGATCGTAACATATTAAGAACGATTTACTTTTCCCTATTCCATTCCCACATAAATTATGCCACTGCACTTTGGGGTAACAGTTCAGATGCAATTTTGATTTTTCGGCTGCAGAAGAAGGCTGTTAGAATCATAACTGGTTCCAAATTTAGAGAACATTGTCAGCCCTTGTTTATTCAGCAAGGAATAATGCCTCTACCAACGATTTATATATTTAGTGTCCTTTTGGAAATTCATAAGAAATTATCATGTCTTTCTAGGCAGTCCGACATTCACAAATATCCTACCAGACAAGCTAACAACTTAAGAATAAATAGATATCGTCTAAATAAATCAAAAAACAATTCCCTCGACCTTGGTCTTTATAATGTATTGCCATCCGAGTTTGGGCTGCTGGAGTTTAATTCATTTAAGAAAAAATTAAAAACATTTATGTTGACACATTGTTTTTATTCCGTAGAGGAATATATCGATCGGTGTAAACTTACATAGTTCTTAAACCTTCTACTCTATTTGTTTTCTCTTATTTTTTATGTATACTCACCTAACTTAATTTGAGTTATTTTTATTCTACTTAACAATTATATGTATGTAGTTATTTCATTGTGTAGTTCTGTATTTTATGTTTAAAAATAAGCTGTTATTTTAATATGTACGTTTTGTGACTTGCTACAAACATATATTGTAATATGTAACGTAGTCAAATAAAATTTACTTTACTTTACTTTACTAAAACTAAATGAATCAAAGAACAAAAAAATAATTTTTACTTCTGCTAAAATTAGTCAAATTTCAGAACCTGTTTCATTACTGGGCATAACCTTGGATGCGGGGTTAAATTGGTCACACCATATTGACAACCTCTGTTCGAAATTATCTTCACAAATTTTTGCACTACGGCAGATGAGAAATTGTCTAGATAATTCAGTGTTGAGAACTGTATATTATGCGCTTATACATAGCCATTTGACGTATGGAATATTATTATGGGGTGGAAATTATCACATGCAGAAAGCATTTTCTCTTCAAAAAAGCGCTGTGCGCTTGATTGAGGGCGAAAAATATGATGCACCATGTAGACCAATTTTTAAGAGGTGCAAAATCCTGCCATTACCGTGCTTGTATATTTTAGAAACTCTAACAACTATACATGAGAAGCGTAATCATTTCAATACGTTTTCTGACCAACATAATTACAGCACGAGAAATGCACAGAGTCTTGTACCTCTTAGATCTAGGATAGGTTTGAGTCAAAACAACAAACTCGATTTGAATTTATATAATTTATTTGAAAAATATAATAAAAATGTTAAAATAAAAGATATGACACGTAGAAGATTCCATGATTTAGCCAAACAATTTTTATTAGATGAATGTTTTTATAGTGTACATGAATTTACTCTGTTTTTAAATACTGCTTCTTCAAATTTAAATGTTTAATGTGTTAGTATTTTTTTATATAATTTTTTTTTTCTGTATATGTGCTATGGTGCGTCTATTGCTATACATATTATTTTATCCCTATATCTGTTGTTTATGTTAAGTTTGTGTTACGTAAATTCATTTTGACTTAAGGTTTGTAATCTACAATTTTTGTTATTTTATATTAATTTAATTATTTTATCCTGTGACTTTAACTGTACCTTGTATGGAAAATGGTCAATAAACGATCTATCTATCTATTATTATTATTATTATTATTATTATTATTATTATTATTATTATTATTATTATTATTAATATTATTATTATTATTATTATTATTATTATTATTATTATTATTATTATTATTATTATTATTATTATTATTATTATTATTATTATTATTATTATTATTATTATTATTATTATTATTATTATTATTATTATTATTATTATTATTATTATTATTATTATTATTATTATTATTATTATTATTATTATTATTATTATTATTATTATTATTATTATTATTATTATTATTATTATTATTATTATTATTATTATTATTATTATTTTCGTGATCTCAGCACATGGTGGTATAATTTTTCGCTATACAAAATGTATGAGCTCGGACAACCTAGCAGGGAAACAATTCAGTTTAACCCACTTAGGTACCGTTTAAGAACCTGCGAACGATGTGGCAGGTTTGCAAAATGACTGCTTTCTGTGCATATCTCACTATGTTTTTTGATAATCCTATATCTTGGAGATTTTTACTGAAGTGTTTCGATATAATTCCCTCCGCTGACATTACCAGTGGGACTATGGAGACTTCGTCTAGTTTCCAGATGTTCTTTAATTCATATGACAGATTTTCATATTTCCTGATCTTCTCGGTCTCGGTTTTAGTGACGTTGTATGACAGTGGTACAGCTATATCGATGATCAATCCTGTTTTCTTTTGTTTATCGATAATGACGATGTCTGGTCTATTGTGGTCGACTGTCCTGTCCGTTGTTATTGGCCTATCCCAGTACAGCACCGTTTCTGCTGATTCAAGAACAGCTGCGGGCTGATATTTATAGTAAGGTGGGCATGAGCTCAGGAGACCGTTGTTTAAAGCAAGTTGTTGGTGGATGATCTTGGCAACTTGGTTGTGACGTCCTAGGTATGCGTTGTCTGCTAGGTACCGACATCCTGCTATTATGTGTTCGATAGTTTCACCCACTGATCCGCATTTTCTGCATCTGTCTTCGACCTCTAGTTTTAGGCAGTGTTTCTCATAATTTCGTGTTCTCATAACTCTGTCCTGAATAGCCATTATGAATCCTTCTGTTTCCGGATATAGATAACAAGCGTCAAGCCAAGCCAATGATGGTGCCTTATCGATGTTATCTAACTCCAGACTCTTTGGAAATTATTATTATTATTATTATTATTATTATTATTATTATTATTATTATTATTATTATTATTATTATTATTATTATTATTATTATTATTATTATTATTATTATTATTATTATTATTATTATTATTATTATTATTATTATTATTATTATTATTATTATTATTATTATTATTATTATTATTATTATTATTATTATTATTATTATTATTATTATTATTATTATTATTATTATTATTATTATTATTATTATTATTATTATTATTATTATTATTATTATTATTATTATTATTATTATTATTATTATTATTATTATTATTATTATTATTATTATTATTATTATTATTATTATTATTATTATTATTATTATTATTATTATTATTATTATTATTATTATTATTATTATTATTATTATTATTATTATTATTATTATTATTATTATTACATTATTGTTTACAGGCATAAAAATAACAACAGTAAAGAAAATACGCCCTTATCTGCAGTTCCCAACATTGAAAATTTCGAAGTTAGCAAAGAAAGAAAGCTAATGAAAAGATATGATTAGCTCTTTTTAAAAGGCAAACAGGTGCTGGTAATAATAGCCTTTGGAACTTTTGAAATTTAATTAACTGTATATCATTAAAAGTCTTCAGAATACATTTTATGTACATTTCATTTGTAGGGACGAAAATATGCAAGACAGGGAACTTCAATCTTTAACTCTCTTTAAAAAACAAAAATTTGATAAACTCATCACCTAAAACCACAATATCTGTAAGCTCCTTTCTAAAAGGGAAAGAGAACTTAAAAAAGAAAAACGAAGGTTTGTTGAAGTCAAATAAGTTATTTTCTCATATAATCAAGCATTATTATGATTTCAGGAAAGCAATGCTTAAGAAAAAAAAAATAAACAGTTATTTTTTTATAGAAAATTAGTTCTTGTCCAAAAGAAGTTTCTATGCCAAAAAAAAATATAATTGAAAAACTTAGGGGAAATATTTTTTACAAAGTAGATTGGAATCTTTAAATAGTATGATAGGATATATAAAAAATAATTCTTTTATAAAAAGTACAGATATACTTGTACATGTAAGAATTAATTCCAGTAATATTTATAAATGTTTTTAATGATAAGGAAACATTTTATTTATATATGTTATTGTGGGTCAAATTAGTTTATTTTTTAGGTTTCTCTTGCAAATGGATCTAAGGTCAAGAGAGCAATTAAAGATCATTCTAGAACAAAATACTCCCCTGAATTAAGAGCGTTAGCACCAACTTTAAGTTTCTACAGTATGAAGGCTTATACATATGTGAGGGAAAAATTTACCAATTGTCTCCCACATCCCAGTACTTTATCAAAGTGACATTAGGCTGTTGATGGTTCTCCTGGATTCACTGAAGAGCATTGAAATTTAAAGGCGAGAAAGTCAAAAAGGTTATAAAAAAGGTTTTTTAAAATCTTTTGATGGATGAAATGGCAATTATGCAAAGTGTGGAATGGACTGGCCAAAAATATATTGGATATGTTGATATTGGCAGAAAGTTTCAACAAAATCAGTCAGTTGAAGCAAAATAAGCTATTGTGTTCTGCTTGTAAAGTTAATAAATATGTCTATCACGAATAGTTAGGTACCTACTATATTTTATATTATCTCTTGTTTTGATTACATTGATTAATAATTTTATTATAAAACATGTACATTTAATATTATTACTACTAGAAATAAATTATTGTTATTTGTTTTCATTTTTCTTTTATTTACTCTATATAAAAAATATTTTAGTTTTTAAATGATCTACTTGAACTAAACGAAAATAATGTGTGATCACGAATTAATTTGAAAGCATACAGTTTCAGAACCTATATCTACAATAAAGAAAGTTTTCAATCCTAAACGAACATATAGTCATTTTCAGTAAAACATGTATACAATACAATGTATAACGAAAGCTTAACATAAATAGAAAAAGAACATTGTTTAATAAATTTGTTTATTAATCATGCGAATCAATTATCTAAATTATTAGTTATTGTGAAATTACAGTGCATAAATGGTAAGAATAAATACGAACCCTTTCAAACCGTACGCCATTGAGAATGGCGTACCTACCCTTCTCCCCTCACGCCAGAAGTAATGATCCCGCTTATACATAACAAAATACATTGAATGATATCTCTAGTCTTATATGCTCTTAGAGATTTGCTATTTACATGTCGTTTTACACTTTTGTGGAAATTATCCAATGTGTTTTTTCGGCTATATTAAAAAGTAGGCAAGGCCAGCAGAACAATTTCTTCAAAGTTTTGCAGCCGGTTAACCATTCATACATTTCATAGAACACCACGTGAAAATGCCTGGTAAATTTCTTTGCTGACTTTTCTACTTTCGTCTCTAAATTGATAGGATCCTTTAGTCTACTAGAATTAATAATATCCGTTTTCTCTTCAAAATTTCTACTTGAAAATCATTTTTTCAATAAAGAGCACACAATACAGACACAATTTACCACATTATTATTGTTCACAGGCACAGTACATAGTTCCTCCATTTTACAAAAAGAAAAACAACTACGAAAAACAAACCGAAATTTATCTGAAGTCTACGATTTTTCTCACACGTCGATTCGCGGTGCGAATTACAATATGCGTAAGGCGACGTAAAAATCGCTGCCTCTCGACCGTATTTCACGTGACCAAACAGACTGACTACTGTGTCGCGGCAAAGCAGGGTCAATAGCACGAAGATGAGCTGGCTCTTTTAAGACGCGCTTCCGCCGACGGACAATTAATTTTCTCATGGGTGGTGCGTGCGTTTACACATTACACCAATGAATTATTAGTACATTTACGAAGTTTACGTATTGTTTCAGAGAAAATATGGTACCTAATTTAATATTAATTTCTATGCATTGTAAACTGAAAAATATTTATTATTAAATCTCAAAGTGTAGGGAAGCGGTGCTTCCCCCGCTTCCATGGACTGCACGCCCCTGTAAAACTAGTTAAATTACTAACAGTTAAAAGTTTGATAAGGCTATCTTTTATTTTTTGATATATCAGCTCTTAATTACTGTGCATAATTATGACCAATCTTATATAAACAAATATATGGTTTCATAATATAATTATCTCTAAATTTTAAATAAAAAATAAAACAATTCTTAATGTTATATCACATTGTTTGTGAATTTCTTGTTTAATGATAATTTTTTACCATCTTCTTAGGTAAAGGTATTTAGAAAAAAGAAATTAATTTGATAATTTAAAGTTAGGAATAGATTTTCAATTATTTTTAAATATCAACCTTTACCTGGCCTTGTGGGGTACGTACATACCTCCGCTCTTTCTCGTCGATTTTTGATATCTAAATCTTCGAAATTGAAACTCGTAACGACCTCTAACGGTAGTCAAGGGATATACTTTTTTACTTACGCCAGACACAACTAAAATTTTAGCCATTTTTATCAAAAACGCATTTTTTCAAGTTTTTTTTTTATGAACACTGATCTGTATTTTTTTAACTCCGACTATTCTACAGTTTAAAGTGGTATCTAAGGAGGATCTCTGAATTTTTTTAAAACAAAATAATCAATATTTCAATTTTACAAAGATTGTCCAGGTATGTTATTCAGGATGAGCATGCCAGGTGAAGGTTAAGAATCTTTGTACCTCTCGTTTCCAGTAATGTCAAGAAATTTTATTAATATGAAGACCACAAGGGGAAAATGAGAAATGTGACAATGTATTAAAAATTAAGCTGATACCGCCATCTTATAGTTAAATGTCCATACTTTATTGTAACCAAATCTCCTAGGCAAAGGGACTGTAAAGTCATCAGTTTCTAAATATCATATACATAAAAATAACAAGAACTGTCCACATCACAAATGGTAGATAAGGATATAATATTTAGTTGTTTGATTTTTTCTCACGTGTTGTCGCATGTTGCATATTTTGAGATTGAGACTTAATCATAATACAGGGTGAGTCGGGAGGAGCGCACCAAAATCTAGGAGTATATTATACACGTGAAAATAATGTAAAAAAACTCATATGTTCTTATCCGATTTTCATTTGTTTTCAAGTTATGGCGTAATTAAAAATGTTCATCTAGCTTTCCACTTCTGAATTTTAACATTATCAAAGTAAGCCATATGTTCAAGGCTCAAAGGCATTTGATAATTCTGACGTTTTGATGAACTGTCAGTGTACAGTGAAACAGTAACTGAACGTTTAATTTCGAATTTATGTGATTGTTAGTGTTGCAAAATGCCAGATACTTATTCAAATTTAGAATATGCAAATATGGTGTTTGTTTATGGTTTCTGTAATGGAAATGCTACAGCTACTGCTGAATAATATCGTCAACGTTTTCCACACCAAAGACATCCTGATAAAAACGTATTTATTAGAGTTTTCAATAAATTGTGCGAGACTGGCAAGCTTCCCATTGCTTTCATAACATCTGAACGCGCTACTCGACAAGGTTTTGTAGAAGTAAAAAATATTCTGCATCTAGTAGAAGAAGATGCAACTACTAGCTCACGGAGAATTGCCACTCAATTGGGAATTCCACAAAAAAGAGTGATAAACACTCCACGAGCAAGGCTTATATCCTTATCACGTACAGAGTACAGCACCTACAACCACAGAATTACGCTAACCGTATGGAGTCGGTGGATAAATAATAATCATCGGTTTGTATCGAGTATACTCTTTACGGATGAAGCTACATTTACCCGTGATGGCGTTAATAATACTCGTAACTATCATGTATGGTCAGACGAAAATCCCCACGCAACAGTCGAGAGCAATTTTCAACAACGGTTTTCTGTAAACGTGTGGTGTGGTATGGTTGACAGTTATTAAATGGACCCTTTCATTTTGGAGAATCGTCTCACAGGAGACAACTACCTCAATTTTTTACAAAATTAATTACAAGGCCTGCTAGAGGATGTTTCTGTAAATATTAGAATGCAAATGTACTATCAGCACGATGGAGCTCTTGCACATGTCGCTCGTCAGGTCAAACAACATTTGGACGAACGTTTTCCAGGGCATTGGATTGATCGTGAAGGTCCAATTAATTGACCTGCAAGATCTCCAGACCTCACACCATTAGATTTTTGTTTATGGGGCTCGATGAAAAATTAAGTCTACAAAATAAAAGTGGACACACGGGATGCAATAATTAGATGAATTGAGAATACTGCAGCCCATATTAAAGAAGAAAGAAATGAATCAATTAGAAAAGCAACAAACGCTCTTCGTAGATGAAACAGATAATGTTTAGAAGTCAATGGCGGTATTTTTGAACATTTATTGAAAGAACGCTATATGATTAAGAGAATTTTTATGTGTAAATTTGTTTATTTGTTAATATGCTATAACTTGAAAACAAATGAAAATCGGATAAGAACATATGAGCTTTTTTACATTATTTTCACGTGTATAATATACTCCTACAGTTTGGTGCGCTCCTCCCGACTCACCCTGTACATATAATCAGCGATTGGAAAACCTCTTTTTTTAAGTTAGATTATTTGAAAAACTTTACACCCTATATAGGAAATAAGTACTTCTCGAATCCAGTATTGGACATGCACGAATTTTTGTATGAATTTTTAATTCTTGTTGCTTTAAACATCATGTTTCTATTATATTTAAGATCCTGTACCTAAATCTATTGATAAGTTTCAAGGTTTGAAACACAATATTTTTACAACTAATTACCTCATTCAAGAAAGGTAAGAAGTTTTTTACAGAAGGAAAGAAGACTAACTAGACTAGATGTTAAATTATAATCCAGTTTTGAATTTTAGATATTCGTTTTTTTATTGTACATTTTATTTAATTTGGGACATTCCCTATTTTCCTGTTGATAATAGGATTTTTCTTATTATTTTACTTGTTTAGTAGACAAAAATAATTAATTTTATTGCAAATTTACTAGGTAATGTTTATTTTATGCTAAAAAAATACCTATTTGTTTAACTGATTTAACCTTATTCACTAATTAAGGTATTTAAAATTAAAATGTTTTTTTCTAGAAACTTACTTTTTCTGATATTCCTCATTTTTCCTCCGTTTCCATCTTAGTTATTAAATCTTCAATTTTATGTAAATTGACAACGTTGCAAAATACGGTAATCAAAGCATTAACAAATCTTCCTAAATATATTAAAAAATTAAATAAAATTGAAAATAGTTACCGAAAGTGAACGGTGACTGCAACTTTAACATAACACTATATACATTAAGTAAAAAAATCGCATTTTAATTACATGATAAAAAAAAGATAAATACATCAAATTTCAGTTAATTTAATCTTAAATTGACCTTTTGTCAATAAAATACAGGCTGTCCCCATAAAAAATCTAACTTTGTTATGTATCATGTTGCTAGAAAATCCTGTAGGTGATGGCCAAGCTATTTCTGCACTAAGGTGAGGTCTTGAAAATAGAATTTAATTTGATAAATTATATGTATCTGTGCTTTTATAGATTTGTTTAATTTATTTAGTTTAACTAAATATTTTAATTCGATAAGTAATATTTATTTTAGTAACGGGACCAAATCTCACCGAGTGTTCTTTTATTCAATTTTTGTTTTTATTTAAATTAACGTGTCTCGGCATCAGGGGCCATTGATATAGGTACAACTGTACTTCCTGGTTTTGTCTCGGTATTACACTTTGTAGTCCTGCTTTGGGCCTAGCTCGAGCTACCGTTTTTAGAGATCTATTCATACCTAAAAAAGAAAATACCATACTTCTATTTCGCGATCGTATCGACGGTTCAGTAGCTACTTCTCGCTAGATCGTATCCTTTTTCGTCGTCGGTCACAAAAGTCACTTTTCGTTTTGGTATCAGCTCCATAAGACCTTTTTAGATGTCGCAAAAGAAAATTTAAAATAATGGTAAAAACATCGAGGAAAACAATAAAACTGGAGCCTTATAAGAAAATAAAACGAATTCTAAAGATATTATACTAGAGTTCTAGTAAGTGTGTTATTTTGTTGGAAGTTATCAAATCACCTAATCCACTAGCTAGTTTATTTACTTATGATCTTCATTGTTTGTGTAAAATAATCAAGTTGTTATTATTGATTAGTAAATAAAATTGAAAAAATACCGGTGTGACTTCCGAATATTTCATTGGTAAAAATGTTCTGTATCATATGTCGCTGGTGTTAGAAGAATTGGGTTCTTTTGTAGAAATAACTAACGAGTCATAGGTAGTAGAAAAAGAAGTGTTTTTAATTTACTATTTTCACTGAAGTAAATACATGGTGGTTGATTCCATTTAGATATAATAATTTTCTTATCTTCACTAAACAGTTTTAAATATTTACAATTTTAGTTCATCACAATTTGCTTAACTAATATAGTTGATTTTTTAGTTACCAACTTGAAAACATTTGTTTGTAGAATTTCTTAGCCCATAACAATTGTAGAAGAAATAACTTTCATCAGAAAATAAAATGCATTAAACGCTTGTAAAAATGTAGAAAGTAACGTGCCGTCGGCAGAAAGCAACTGAACGTTCGGATAGCAACGACAACTGTGAGCGATGATAGCAAAAAGACAACTGAGCTCCGCGTCGAGCTCACCCTAATATATACTGTTGGGATGAAATGAGTGTCCGGGGCATAGTTGACGCACCTATTCGGTTTCAACCAATGAAAACATCATGACATAATGAAATACGTCATTTGTGTTTCGTTAACTATGCGCCGGACACTCATTTTGTTCCACTGCACAGCTGTGCACACAGGTGTTCGACGTTCATTTTTCTGAGAAAAATGCTATTTATAGTTTTATGACTTCACATTATATTAGGGTAAAAAGCAGTCGAACTATTTGAGAATTGTTTATTTATTTAGTAGATGTAAAATATTAATTTGTTGATGTTTTTACTGGTGAAATTGTGGAATTTAACCAAAAATATATTGACATTGTCAAATTGTATAATTTATAAAAGTTAAGAATCTAATAATTCTTCTACTGGAACAAATCCATTATTCCTACAGGTTATTGGCCCAGGATCCCATTTAACTTATTAAATTATTTTTCTTGGACATTTTGTAAAGCATGCCAAACGAGATTTCTTCCGAGAGTTCGTCAGCTTCTCTACCTTATTTCGAGAAACTACGAGGTGGTGAAAACTATTCAAATTGGTCTTTTGCAATGTCAATGTTGTTAAAGCATGAAGACCTTTGGTTCAGTGTAGTTGGATATCACAATGATCACAAAACGAGTGCTGAAAATAAAGCACGAAAGGATCAAAAGGCTTTAACAAAAATATGTTTAATGCTTCAGCCCAATAGTTATCCTCATCTTATAAATGCAATTACTGCGAAGGATGCTTGGACCAATTTACAAGCTGCCTATGAAGATAAAGGATTAAATAGAAGAATCACTTTGCTTTGATCTTTATGTGCAATTAAGCTCGAGAATTTTCAAAAAATCGAAGATTACGTTAACGATTTTATGAATCTCTCCCAAAAATTGAGTGCAATAAATAAACCCGTTGATGATAAGCTGCTTGGTGCTATGATGTTGCAAGGTTTGCCAAAGAGTTATGAACCCATGGTAATGGCAATTGAACACTCTGGCGTAACAATTACTAGTGATTTAATTCGAAATTACTCCAAGATACTAAATGGAATACTGATCGATGTAATCCTAACCAAGCATTGTGGTCAAAAGAAAATGACACTCGGAAGAAAAGCAGAAAACCTTGGTGTTGGAACTGCCGTTCATTAGGTCACACAAAACAAAATTGTACAAAGAAAAAGTTAGAGCCAGAATATTCATCGAGTACCATCAATAAAAATAAAGACAAGAAACAGAACAATAATCCTAAAGATAAAGTCGCAGCCCTGATCACGGCTTTAGGATGTCAGACAAGCTTGAAAGAATGGTACATTGATTCAGGAGCTTCGAGTCACATGACTTATCGAAAAGATTGACTCATTAACTTTACGAACAAGACAAATAATGGCTTGAAAGTATGTGTTGCTAACAATCAAACTCTTTACAGTGAAGGGATTGGTGATTTTCCCGTTCATTTAAAGTCAAATATTACAATGATCGCCGATGTCACATATGTTCCTAACCTAGCTTCGAATCTTTTGTCAGCTGATTTCTAAAGGCTATGTTGCTGTATTTGATCGAGATGGATGTAAAATACTAGATTCTCATGATTTTGTTTTCCAGGGCGATATTCAAGCTACCGCTAGTCAAATTGATGGAATATATCGGCTTGACGTAGCAGAACATGCTTATGCAGTGAAACAAGTAGATTCACATATCTTGTGGCATAAACGACTTGGACACCTTAATCGAGTTAGCATGAATTTAATCCGTGATAAACTTGGTACAGGTATTAATTTCCAATATGAACTAGAACCAATTTAGTGTGTACCATGCATTAAGAGAAAACAAAGCCGTCGTCCTTTCAAAAATGACAAACGTAAGATGTCAAAGGAAAAGTTAGATCTTCTGCATATGGATTTATGCGGACCAATGCCCGTTACTTCTTGGGGTGGCTCCAAGTACTTTTTCAGTCTTGTGGATGACTGTACATGGAAGGTGTTCGTTTATTTTCTTAAATCAAAAGATGAAACCAAATCATTTTTTAAAGATTTTAAAATAAAAGTAGAAAACGAAACCAACAAAAAAATTAAAAAGATACGGAGCGACAATTACAGAATTAACTAATAAAAGTTTCCAAGATTTGATTAAAACATCAGGAATATTGCATCAGTTCTCTGTTCCATATACTCCACAACAGAATGGCGTAGCAGAGAGAATGAATCGAACCATAATGGGAAAAGCAAGAACTATGATGCAAGAAGCTTCATGCGATCATCGTTTTTGAGCAAAAGCTGTTAATACTTCCGTTTATTTAATTAATAGGTCTCCTATCAAAGTTCTTTCTGGTGTTAGGCCCGAAGAAAAATGATCCGGTAATAAAATAGACCTCGGCCATTTAAAAGTATTTGGGTGCATTGCTTGCTTGCAAAAACTGATATTTGAGGGTTACAGCGAAGAATCTAAAGCATATAGACTTTTTAATCTTCAAACTCAGGAAATTTTAAGGGCTCGAGACGTTGAATTTTGGGAAAATAATTTTTACAATGACAATCTTAGCCTGCCGGCGAGTAACAGCAAAAGTATAGTTGCTTTAGATGACTTATTTTCTCTGAGTTCGTCTTCAAATTTCGAAGAAATACCTCCTCAAGATGATTTGGAAGCAATCCAAGTTTCAGAAGCTGTGGACGATAACGCCGATATCAGTGAAGAAGAGAACGCCTTACAACAACAAACCCCAACTATACTACCTCCAGAGCCTAGATATTCACAGCGAGAACGTGTTCCTAAAACGTATCCAGACTTTATACTTTACCAAACTATATGTAAAGTTGAAGAACCGGAGGAACCTGAAACTGTCAATGAAGCTATATCTGGAGAATACAGTAGCGAGTGGAAGGCCACTATGAAAAGTGAGTTTGACTTGCTTATAGAGAATCACACCTGGGAACTGGTAAATAAATCGAATAATAAAAATATTATAAAATCCAAATGGATTTTTAAACTGAAACGTGATGCAAATAGAGAAATAACCAGATTCAAAGCAAGGCTTGTTGCTAAAGGCTTTACGCAAAAGTATGAAATCGATTATTTTAAGACTTTTTCTCCCGTTATTCGTCATTCTTCGATTCATCTACTGGAACAAAAAGTATGCCTTCTTCACAAAGCACTCTATGGATTGAAGCAGTCTGCTCGGTCATGGAATAAAAGAATTAATGAAGTACTGTTAACGTTTGGTTTTAACAGATCAAATCATGAAAGTTGCATATATTTTAAAATTATTACTTCCAGCATGGTTATTTTAGCTTTGTATGTTGACGATTGTTTCCTATTTTATAATGACCACAAGGAAGTGGCCAAACTGAAAAAAGAGCTTACCATGAATTTTAAAATTAAAGATTTAGGTAAAACTGCCAACTGCCTTGGACTTAAAATTAGGCAACATCACAAAAAGATTACATTAAATCAGGAAACTTACATTTTAAACTTGTTAAGAAAATTCAACATGGAGAAGTGCAATCCAGTCAGTACACCGCTTGATTGTAATGTAAAATTTCAAGACCACTACACTGCTATTGACAATGTACTATACCAACAAGTTCTTGGATGTTTAATGTATTTAAGTGTTATGAAACGGCCAGATATTTCTTTTGCCTGTTCGTATTTAAGCCAGTTTAATACCAGTCACTCTTTAGAACATTGGCAGGCATTGAAACGTGTACTTAGATATTTAAAGAAAACCTCTAGCTTGGGTTTAGTTTACAAAGGAGATAGTGAGCAGATTATTATCGGCTATGCTGATGTAGACTGGGGCAGCGATGTTAGAGACAGAAAATCATTAACAGGATTTATTTTCACATTTTCCAATGCGGCTATTTCTTGGGAAAGTCGTAAACAAAGCACCGTGGCGATGTCCTCTAGTGAAGCCGAGTATATTGCTTTAAGCGACTCACCGAAGGAAGCCATATACTTGAAAAGCCTCTTTTCTGAATTGCTGGGGTCATGCCCTCCAATAAAAATCTTTTGTGATAGCCAGTCAGCGCAGAAAATAGCAACGAATCCAGTATTACACAGAAGAACCAAACATATTGACATTCGTTACCATTTCATTCGCGAAAAAATTGACAATAATGAAATAGTTTTGGACTATCTGTCCACAGCTGAAATTGTAGCATATTTTGCACAAAACCTGTACCAAAACCAAAACATGAATTTTGTGTTAAGGAATCAGGACTGTTCGTTACATCATTTAGTAACTAACTATTGGATTAAAGGGGAGTGTTGGAAGTTATCAAATCACCTAATCCACTAGCTAGTTTATTTACTTATGATCTTTATTATTTGTGTAAAATAATCAAGTTGTTATTATTGATTAGTAAATAAAATATATTGACATTGTCAAATTGTATAATTTATAAAAGTTAAGAATCTAATAATTCTTTGGGATCTTCTACTGGAACAAATCCATTTTTCCTACATATGTTAATTTTAAATTATTTTTGATTTTAGATCTGATGGTAGAGTGGTGTCAGTAACGCCATTTTGTAAGATCAATTAGTTTTTATGTTTTGGTATGCACCCACATGGGTTGCAAATGAAACGCCAGGTATTCACTTGAATTGCCACGTTTGTTATGGTTTAACCAAAAAGAACTAAATCGTACAAGAATTAGTGTGCACTCACATGAGTTGCTGAAGAAACACCAGGCATTAATGCCAACAAATTGTACAGATTATATTAATGTGCACTCGCATGAGTTGCTGAAGAAACACCAGGCATTTACATGAAATGCCAACAAATTGTACAATATATATTGTTGTGCACTTGCATGAGTTGCTAAAGAAACACCAGGCATTTACATGAATTACAATCTTAGTTCATGGTCTAATAAAACAAAAATGTACATATATAATTTATTGGTGAACACTGGCATGAGTTGCCGAATTTAAATTGTAAATAATCTGCTTCCTCAAGCGCTGCAAAAATCTAGCACTCCAGCATTCAAAATACTATTAGTATTAAGATTATTTATATTCTTGTAATATACCTTATAGTGTGCTAAATAAGATTTGTCCTAACTACAAAGGTTATTCAAAAACTTTACATTAATGCACTGATAACGTATTTAAGGGAATTCCTCTATTTCCACACAACCTTAGGTACAATAACAGGTATTGATTCTGCATCCGATAGTAGCATCACATCCAATTCAGATACACCCGCGAAAATGGAGCTTGAAAGCACAACCCAAGGTACAATTGATTTCCCAACTGAAGACCTAATTAGTTTCTCAGCTCAAGAACGTACTTTTATTTTTTGGAAGCGTAGATACACCAACAGAGGTTTTTGGTCCTGAAATTCATACTGAGATTGCCAATAGATGTTTATACCTCATTCATTCTGGACTGGAACGTGAGGAGAAACAAATTCTGTATCTCTCAATCCAAAATTGTTCAGGGTAAGCTGAACTTAGAAATTCAAAAATGTAGCTAGCCTAAAGCATGATAATTTTTTGTACAAAATTCAAGATCAGTTGGGTGAAGCCACATCAGCACTGGAAGTACCATTAAATATCTTACGGTTTCCTTAACAGCGTTAATTTTTAATTGTCTTGCAACTCAATCCGTCAGTCATGATGTCACTAGAAGAGTCTCCTATAGGTGAATGTCTTTTTGGTAGTCAGTTATTAAAATTCTAAAAACATCTCAGCAAATGTAGGAAAATGTAAATTAATTAGTATTAAGGAGAGAATACAGGAGTGAGAGCTCCTCAGTGAATGTGAAGAAGAAGCAGGAGGACTTTTATAGGAAGAGGATTAAAATAACGCTAACAAAGAAATTCAGGGAGATAAATCTCAAAAGCTATCAGCAGGGAAGGCCTTAGAGGTATATGCAAGCCTATGTGCTGGTTATTTACCCAAATTTTTAAGCTTTAGGCATACAATTACCAGTAATTATACAATAATAAATTGGATTCAAGGGGTTCAAATTAATTTTAAAAACACCTCATTACAATATATCCCTTGGAGTTCTGCATTTTCAGAAGAGAATCTTTAATTAATTGATGCTGAATTAAAGAAAATGTTATAAACTCAGGTAAGAGTTATTGTAATCTTGCAGTTGGTCAATTTTTTTTTCCTCATACTTTTTAGTCAAAAAATCCAATGTTTAAATGAATATATTGAACCTCCATATTTTAAGATGGATGACAACCGTATTGTATCAAGACTTATATTCAAAAATTGCTATATGACCACAATAGACCTTAAAGAGGCATATTTTCCTATTTTAATTCATAGAAAATTTAGAAAATTTCTTACATTTAATCAGAAAGAAATTATTTAAATGTAATTTTCTTCCTTTTGGCCATAACATTGCTCCATTTATATTCACGAAACTGATGAAACCAGTTTTGAGAATTTTAAGACTAAAGGGCATTATCTGTTAAGTTTTTTACAATATTGGATTTGACAGTAAATTTTGAGAAGAGTAAGATTATTAGCTCCAACATACGTCAATATTTGGGATTTGTATTTAATTCTGTTTACCAGAGAGAAAACAAGAGAAAATCCGGGGTCATATCAGGTCTTTATCAAATAGAAATAGATATCCAATTCAGGAATTAGCCTTTTTATTGACACGCTAACATCAAATATGGATGGATGGATGTATATGAAATTGTTTGGAAGAGAAACGGTTTTGCACCTTATAAGTACTAACTACAATTATCGTAGTAGAATATCTATAGACCTATCTTTAGGCTTTTAAAAGTTCCTCAAGATATTACATAATGTGTTCCCTCCACCATTACTGGCAACCCAGTTTACAGATTTATTTCAAGAAGTGACGTTTGTGACCGACGATGACAAAGGGTACGATCTAGCAGGAAGTCGAAATAGAAGTATCGTATCTTCTTTTTTAGATATGAATCCTTTCTTTTTTTTTCGTCTTTTTTGTTGACACGCCACACACATGGATAAAAAAAGACATATCGTATCTTTTGTGATATTCACAAACTTTTTAGAAATTTCAGCCAACATTCTGTAACGACCACCATGTCCCAGTGCTATGTAAGCTGCCACAATAACGTCATATAACTCATCAGCGGTTATATAATACTTTATATTATTTGTATTTTCTTTATTTCGTACGGTAAGTTTCTTTATACCTCCGGTTTCCACTACATCAAATCTTTTCAGTCTTCTTTGTTGCAAGGGTGATTTCTTTTCCGTTTTTTAGCCTCTTCCACTTGTTGCATAAGTGCCAAATACTTTTCCTTTGTCAAAACATTAAAATGAGTCGATTTCTCGTCCTCAGATCTCAAAAACTCTGCCAAGAATCTCTGTCTCCACTCTTTTTGACCTACGTGACTAGTTGAATCGCGGTCCGAAGTAGTTTACACTAGGACAAATCAGTTTTTCTTAATCATAATTAATTTATTTCAGGACAAACGACTTTAGACTAGGATAAACTAGTTCATCCTATGACTCTTCGGATAAACTGATTTGGCCTAAAAAAAAAAGGAAGGAGAGGGGCAAGAGGCCCCATCACCACCTCCGTAACTAGCAGCTACGGTCCTCACTCATTCAGGTTAAAGTTTGGTTAGGCTTTCCATAGGAGTGGATGAGAAAGGATTTTCTATTCTTTATTGAAATTTTAATTTACAATTGTATTTCTTGCGTTACAATTACGCGCGCCTTCTTTATTCGTTATTACATAGTCCACTAGTGGTCCGCTGTGTTCTTCGGCGTTGGGTGAAGAGCAGGCTTGGCTAATGCCATTCTCAGCGGGGTACCTTGTTAATTAACCCCCGGTTCCAACTATTGAGAAGATTCAGAAAATATTGTGAGATATTGGAAGAATATATTGAAAAGTGTTAACTCCGGTTTCCAAAGAGTGATAATTGTAGGAAAAGAATAGATGGAAGAAAGGAAATTATTATATTATTTACAGAAAATTTAATACTAAAAAAATGTCTTTAAACAGTTACGTTTCCCTTTTGGGGAAAAGTACTCTGGCTTTTCAGGGGAAGTCGTCAGGTTCGAATTGAGCTAAGTGTGGAAGGTGATCAATAAGGTTTAGAAATGCGGTAGGAGGATGAACTGGATTTTCCCCAAAATGTACGTCCAGCAGAAATCTTTCGTTGTCAAAGTTTCGACAAAATAGGATACGATGTACGGGTGTATTTTCTACGCCACAATTCATGCAGTTTGGACTGACTGCTTTTCCTATCCTGTGCAGGTGGATCATGGAATTTCCGTGTCCGGATAGGATGTGTACCACTTTTCGCTTGAGTGGTTCTGTGCTGGAGGAGAGCCAATTCTCTACACAAGGCATGAGTGTGTGTAGGTGCCTGCCTTTGGTGGTGTTATCCCATTCGACCTGCCATGTTTGTATCAGAATGTGTTTCATCTCAAGTGATACCGCCGTCCAGAATCTGTAGTCTGCTGCTACTATGTGGTTTCCTACGAAGTAGGTCGATCCTGTCTTCTTTAGTTCAGCCAGTGATTTCAGATACATCAAATGTAAATATAGTGGAGGTTGTTTCGCCAAAATACGTCGAGTCTTAGCCGGTGTGGAGATGTATGCTCCTAGGATAACTTTGAGACAAGTTGCTTGTGCCGACCTGATTTTGTTTTTATTTACCACGAAGTTTATCTTTTGTCCCTAGATTGGTAGTGCATACGACATGATGGGAATGATTGCGTAGGTATATATGTTACGTAGAGCGTCGTGGAATTTGTCGATTCGTCCCCAATTTCTACTTAGTGTTCTTCGTAGGAGTTGAAAAATGTTTCTGCACTTGTCCGTTATATATGATATGTGTTCTCCAAAGGCTAGTTTATGGTCCAGTATCACACCCAGGCATTTGATGGATTGCACTCTTTGAATTGGGTTACTGGGTTTATTGCAAGGGATATGTTAGAAAATACGATGTATTTAGTTTTGGCTTCAGATATTGTTAATTTGTTTCTTGCCACCCATTGTGATAAAGTTGTCATGCATTCACTTGCCACATTCTCCAGTTCTCGTCTGCATGTACCTGTTATCGTGATGGTGATGTCGGCGTATGCTGCGACGTTTACGTTAGCCGGCCAGTGGGTGGTAAGAAGTGAATCCATAACCACGTTTCAGAGCGTTGGTCTCAATACAGATCCTTGAGGGCATCCTTTGGTGGATGGCTTATTTAAAAGGTAGCTTTTGATCATGTATAATAGCGTGCTTGATATGCCCTTTTGGTTTAGTTCCGTGATAAGAATTGGCCACCATAAGTTGTCGACAGCTTCTGATATGTCTACAAAGATGGATAGGCAGTGATTTAGGCTGTTGCGTATACTATTTGTTATTTCTGCGAGAGCCATTACCGTCGATTTCCTCTTTCTGAATCCATATTGTGCCTCGCTAAAGAGTTGGTTTTCGGGCTTTTCTTGGTGTAGCTGGTTTAAGAGGATTCTTTTTAAGATTTTCCATAATTCTGGCAGTAGGGTTATCGGCCTCTGCTGGAACTTTATCAGGACTTTTAGGGATTGTAACAAGTTTACCTTTTTTTTATTTTGTAGGAAAATATCTTAGTCTGAAGCATGCTTGGTACAGCCGTATTATTTGTCTTTTTATGTATGGATATGCAAGTAGGATAATCTTACCGTGAACCCCGTCGCCGCCTGGGGCTTTGTATGGAATTATGCTTATAACCGCAGTGTCTACCATGTCTTCAGTAATGGTCACCTCGAGGTTTTTATCGCCACGTGCTTGAGAAGGTTGATTTCGTATTTATCTGTGTAAATCATTGTCCATATTAGAGTCGTCATCTGGCATCAGTTTGCTTAGTATTTCTGCTAGTGTTTCCTCATGTGCGACGGTAATAGAACCGTCCTCCTTGACGACACTGCTCATAACCTTCTGGGTTTTAATCTTATTTGCGGCGAGCTTATAGAATATGCCCCATGGATTTCGGGAGAGCTGTTCATCGAGGAAGTTTTTCCACGAGTTTTATTTCAGAATATTTATTTTAGGACAAACCAGTTTAGACTAGGATAAACTAGTTCATCCTACGGCTCTTCGGATAAACTGATTTGGCCTAGGAAAAACTAGTTTATCCTTAAATCGGGTTTGTCCGGTAACAGAGAAAAAGATACCAGAGAAAATGTTAAAATATGTACTAGAGCCAGTATTTATTAAATAAGCGTTAGAGCAATTTAATACTATTAATTTCTATTACTTATTTTTCAATTAAATTGGAAAACATTCTTAGCAGTTTATAATATATAAATTAAAATAAAATTTATCTGTGAATATGATGAAATATAAGAAAGGATTTCGTTTCTTATATACCAACATTAGTATATTTTGTCTCAGATCATATAGATAAATAAAGTGGATGCAATAAAAATATTGAAGACTATCTATATTTTATTTATTTTCCTTATAATAACCATTTATCTATAACTTCTTCAAATGAAAATTGTTTTAACGGAAATAGTGTTTATGTAATCAATTAATATATTCTATTCTATTTAAATAAAGCTATTATACCGTTAGTTACTCCTAGTTATTTAAAATATTGTTTATTATGTACATGCTTAGACTTTTCAGGAATTTGCTTTCTAACGGAGATAGTATAATTGGAAAATACCCGGATCCGGCCTTAAACAAAATCTAGAAACAGGAAAAAAGTAAATTAAACACAGAAAAACTAAAAATGTTTATTAACCCTGAAGTGGTATAGTGGGGTTCCATGACACCTCAGGGAATTTTTTTTTTTTGTAATGGAATAGAAAATATTTTTAATTTTTTCTTCCTGTTTCAGCTAATCTTTAAAAAAGTAGTGTAGATTAAGTGGGCGGAAGTGGAAGTTTTTTTTTTAATCCAGTTTGTGTTAAAAACAGTGCGGGAGTTATATATTGAGAATATAATAGACTATTTTATATATTATCTTTGATTAATAATCAGTTTTACTTTATAAATAGGAGTAGAACCTTATTATTATTGTTATTTGACTAAAGTTATTTGTTATTTGAAGCCGTTAATTGAAGTAGCTTTAGTACAGATATCCATTTAAGTGTATTTTTTACTTAATAAAATTTTTAAAAATAAAAGTTCCATTTTGGAATTTATAACTCGGGGTATCGAGCCACCCCACGGTACCAATTACGTGACTCTAAATTACAGTGACTAAATTTAAATGGTGCGAAAACAAAAAGTAAATGGAATATTGGGCGGAATATTTAAGTAAGCTGAGTACTGGTGATGAGCAAATCGATTAGGAACTGTGTGCTAAAGAAGATGATGCAGCGAGTACTCGTAGTGTTCACTACACTCAATCTAAATTTGAAGCTTCGGAAAGTAAAGAGGAAGCAGAAACAGATAGTGAAATAACAGATCACCTTACTGGTAACTACTTTTATGGCAAAAATAGGTTTAAATGGGCAAAAATAGCACCAGCTCTATCGGGTACACGTAAGCACAATCTAGTAACACACTTACCGAGACTAAAACGTAATGCAGCAGTAAATAAGTCTAGATTACCTTATGAAGCGTAGTCTTTACTGTTTAATGATGATATTATTGAAATAATATTGGAACATACCAAAGCTAAGATCACTGATTTAAGCACTACTTCTGTTGACCACATTGATAAAATTAAACTCAAAGTATTTCTTGGTCTTATCTGTTATCAGGAGTCTTCAAGTCAGGTCATCAGGATGCTGCGGCGCCATTTGCAGCAGATGGGATGGAGAGGGATATAGGGATATAGGATCATCGTATAAACAACGGCGATAACAATTACACATGCAATGAATATGCTACAGTAGATGAGATGTTAATTGGCTTTCTTTTAGACAATATATCATGAGTAAACTTCGAAAATACGGCATCACAATTGAATTCCTCTGCGATGCCAATAACCATTACTTGCTAGATGCTTTCGTTTACGTTAGAAAAGAACCTCTTTGCCAAAATTTATTATTATTACATGTTGCGTTATTCGATTGGCTGAACCCACATTGAAAACAAATTAAAATATTACAGAAGTCAACTTGTTCTCGTCTATCGAACTAGTTTACAAATTGCTTGAAAATGATTTGACTCACGTTGGCACGTTTAGAAAAAACAAGAAGGATCATCAGAGTTTGGATTTACAAGAGACAAAACTTAATTATCATTTGTACCTAAAAAAATGGTGGTGTTTTGGTCTCTTCCATGCATCACGATAGAACTATTCGCGATAGCGGCAAACCTGTAACAATTCAACTAAATCAGGAGTGGACTTTCTTGTCCAGAAATACACTACTTATTTTTGTCAGCGTAGAACTCGTAGATGGCCTCTTGCAGTGTTCTATGCAATGCTTGACATCTCAAGGGTAAACGCCTATGTTTTGTTAAAAAGTGGTAATGATCAAAATATATCTCGAAGAAGTTTTACAATATTACTAGGCAGAAAACTTATAAAGTGGTATTTGGAGAGAAGAAAAATGATAACAACACTTTTCACGGAAGTAAAAACATCCATTCAAAAGATAATTAGTGAAAATTATAGAAAAAACACTTCTTCAAGGGATATAGATATAGCTGGACCTGCACCAAATCAGAGGAGGTGTAGTTTTGTCACAGGCAAGCGATAGAAAAGTAAAGACTTGTTGTCAAGAATGCCAAAAAGGAATTTGAAGGGACCATTCTTGTACCAAATGTGTTTGGCCAGAAGTTTTGAAAGGTAAGTTAGTGTAAAACCAATAAAAATACTAAAAAATATCTTGCTTGTAATAATTTCCACCATGATACTATTGCATGTTTTCTTTATTACAGAAAATAACAAAGGGCTTTAAAAACGAGGATCTCAAGCAAGAAAGTAGCTCAAAAGTTCCACAACAATTTGTTTTTCTATTACTTAATTTTTTTGGAATTAGAATTCACTTTTTTGCTAAATTTAAAACCAAAATAATAAAATTTAGTTGTTTCTATTATTTTAATGTATCAATAAACCAATCATAACCAAAAAATAAACATATATTGGCATATTTCAGTAAAATTATGTTATTTTTATGTAGGGGTGCCTAAACACCCCAAGGTACCAGTTACGTAACTGTAAAACAACGATACCAGTTGAGGGTTAAAAATATCAATGACTATGCAAAAATATCATTTTGAGTAAAATCGAGTTGGAGGTGAGAGATGATTATGCCTTTTTTTTGTTTAACGTTGGCATCAGATTGACTCCATTTGCCACAGAATATTGATGATGATGATTATGACTTGTTGTAAAGTTCGTGTTTTATTACCTTACTAACTGGTTAATCGTATTAAGTGGACGTACAATATTTGAAAACCATGAAGATTTTATCTCGACGAATAGAATATTTTTGATAAAAATGGAAATACAATATTATTTTGTCCTCAGCCAATGGCTGTAATACTGTAGTTTTAGATTACATTAATAAACAGGCCAACAATTTTAATACTTTTAAAAGTTGATTTCGATCTAACATTTTTTTCTGTATAATTTAGGTATCCTAAGTTCCATTTGCCTTTATCATATAAGATTTTTTATTAACTAAATAAATAAATGAAAATCTCGGTTGAGTTAAACATTATTTTTATTAGTACTGGTTCTTCCCAATTCAGATTAGTATCACGCTTATCTATTAAATGTTCGGGTTGTTCATGTGAAAGACTAGGCTGTTTATTTAAAGACCAGGCTGTTCATTTAAAGACCAGGCTGTTCATTTAAAGAACGAATCTGATCATTTAAAGGACCAATATGTTCATTTAAAGCGCAGACTGTTCATTTAAAGGACAGACTGTTAATTTAAAGGACCAGGCTCTTTATTTAAAGGGACAGGCTGACTTTCATTACAGAAGAATCATTTGGAGTATTTGTTGGTGCAGAATTTCTGTCATCCCATCGTTTTAAGGCCTCCATTAAATTTCTAGAATATATTTTTGAGTAGTTTTCCACCTGCGTTATGTCGTTGTCACTTTACCAATTTTTGATCCCATGCAGTTTTCACAGACTAAAAACCAGCCAAATTAAGTGAATGTAGGAGATAAGTTGTATGTGCTGATATTTTGAGGCTGGTAATATTTTCTCTTCGTGTCAATTCAATCACTGATGTAGTAACATGTGTGGTGTGTCCGTCATAAATAATAAGTACGGGTCTCCTTTCTCCGAAGGCAGCAATATCAGGGTACTTAAAATGATTGTAAAGTATTTCTGCATCTATTCACCCTTTTTTGCAAAACGCATAGGTCATTCTAGGAAAAATATTATCAGGAGCTTGCTATTGGTCCTACATATTATTTTCTCTAAAAAATAATAATGGCAGAGATTTTTACCAGCAGCACTTGCCACTAAAGAGACGTATTTTCTCGAACAGGTATACCAGTTACACGCGAACAGAGTTTTCCTCTTTTACCAACCACTTTTGTTTTGCTTGTGTCTATAGAAAAGCTGCTTTCATCGAGTTTCCAATCTTTATTTTTAAGCCCTAATTCCTGAATAGTTTTCTTTAGAAGTTCAAAGTATTTTTTTTTAATAATAATAAATAATAATAATAATCTTTATTAACCAACAAACGGAAAAGATTACAATAGTTGTTAAAAAAAAAAGAATTCAATTTAATAAATAGGTTGGTTAAAAGGCGCCTATTCAGCAAAGCTGTTCTTCCATAAGGACCTATCGCAAAGTAAAACCTAAATTTGTAATTATATATTATAATACCCTAAATAAATAAAAAAAAAATACTTATAAAATAACATCTTATCTTACGACAACATAACCTTTTCTCCTAGATTGTTTTTATAATAATATTTGTTAATAATAACAATATTAATAATAATAATAATAATAATAATAATAATGATAAAAAAAAGATGTAACAATAATATTATAAAACAGGTCATAAAAAAGCTTTCAAAGAATTTTTTTTAGGCTAATACCTACATCTACATCTGCTTATGGCAACATAACCTCTTTTCGTAGATTGATTTTATTATAATATTAATAATATTATTAATAATAACAAAATCGTATTTATAAAACAAGATATAGGAAAGCTTTCAGAGGAGAAGTTTTAACGGATCTGAAGATAATATCTACATTGCTCTTGAAAAGTAGTTTTTTTTAAGTAATATTTAAATGAATTTAGAGATTTTCTTCTTATATCAAGTGACAGTTCATTATACAAAGCGGCAATAGTGTATGAAAAAGATCTTGTAAATAAGGCTGTTTTGTGTTTCGGTATTGTTATTGTATGTTTGTAACGTATGTTAATGTTGTGAACGTCTTCTCTATAAGTAATTTTTCTTGTCAAGTAAGGTGGTTTTTTATCAGATATAATTTTGTGAAAAAACGTAAGAGAATGCAATCTACGTCTATTGGCCATATTTAACCAGTTTGCTGTTATAAGCTTATGACTAATTCGATCGTACTTCCTAATACCGTAGACTAATCTAAGGCAGGAGTTTTGTAATTTTTGGAGTTTGTTCTGATCAACGACTCGTAAACATGGTCCATAGACATAATCGCAATAGTTGGCATGCGAAAGTACCAATGACTCTGTCAGTAATAACTTAATTTCTTGTGACAGATATATCCGATTGGCATACAAAAGCTTTAGATTGGAATATCCATTCTTTAAAATATTATTGACGTGATAAGAAAACCTAAGATTTTGATCAATAATAACACCCAAATTTTTCGATTTCTCAATAGGTTTTAGAATATTATTTTTTAGTTTAATTGTAATATTATCTTTTGTTAAACCAAATAATATAATATATGACTTGTTTGAATTGAAATGCAAATCGTGTTTACTAGACTGGTCAATAAGATTTTCCAAATCACTGTTAATTTCATTTTGCAACATTAACAAATTTGTTTTACTACCGAAACGGTACAATTGTGTATCATCTGCATACATGTGCATTTTTGAAAAATTTAAACAAGTAGGAAAATTGCTAGTGTAAATGGTAAATAAAATGGGCCCAAGAATTGAACCTTGAGCTACCCCTCTTTTAATTTCACCTTCGTTTGAGGTGTGTCCTTTATATGTAATTACTTGACGTCTGCGATTGAAGTAATTTTTAAACAGATCTATGGCTGACTCATGTACACCTATAAATTTTAATTGTGAAAAAAGCACAGTGTGACTAATTGTGTCAAAGGCCTTGCTGTAGTCCAACAATATCAGTGCTCCGATATTTCCCTTATCTAGTTCCCTAAAAATGTCATGAGTGATATTAAGCAATGCACTACCACAACTATATCCCGGCCTAAATCCAGATTGCACCTCAGGGAGGATATTATAAGTATCTAAGTGGGTACGAAGTTGAGTTTCCATGACCCTTTCAATTATTTTAGAAAATGTTGGAAGAATTGTGATTGGTCGTATATCTTTTAAATTAGTGGGGTTTTGTATTTTTGGGATTGGAATTACCTTACCTACTTTCCACTGATCTGGGAACACAGAAAGGGTTAAGCAGTAGTTTATGATATTGCTTATATATGGCAGTATAAATGGACACGTAAATCTTATAAGTGTTATATCTATATCATCTGTTCCTCTAGCTTTAGTTTTTATGTTAATAATTATTTTGCTAATTTCATTTTCAGTAACAGGAGTAAATCTAAAAGTATTAGGGAAGTTTTGTTGACGATTGTTTTCATAATAACGAACAAGATCTTGAGAAATAGTACTATCTTTTCCAACAGTATCAAGAAAGTAATTATTAATATTGTCTGCATTGCAGTCAAAATCAAACTAAGAATTATATTTTTTATTTCTTATTAAGTGAAGGTGTTTTAAAGTGCTCCATTTTTCTTTTGTAGTTTTTGATTTTTTTAAGCAGTGATTAATAAAAGCTTTTTTTTTCTGATTTTATTGCGATATTAGTATAATTTTTTATTCATATTATTCATATTCATATTATTTCATAAATATAAATGGATATACTGCCTTCTTACGTACATATTCAACTGATTGGGGAATTTGTATGCTTAAATTGTGCATTTTTTTAAATTCCATAAACCAGTTCGTACCAGTTATCCCATCTTTAAAAGTAGTTTCTATCTGATTTTCTTTAACGACACGAGAAACCATTCCTGGAACTTAGTTTTTAGATAATTCAAAACCCCATTTTTTAAGAGTAGCCAGGCATCTGGCTAAATCCTCTTCTTAAACTGTACCTAAAACAGTTAGGCGTCCCTTATTTTTCTTTTTTAACTTCTTTAAATCCTTTTATATAATCTATAGTATGGTATGTTGTAGATTTGGGAGGACCTGTAGATGCTTATTCGGCCAGCTCAACACTACTACACAGCTATTTGTACTTCAGCTTCAGAATATTTTGGGTCTTCACTTTTTCGTTTGTAGCAGCGCACCATTTCAACACCTAAAAAAAAAGAGGGGCAAATATAATAGTTCTGTAAAAGGCGAGGGGCAATTGGTGTGATATTACACTTGCCCCATGTATTACTTTGAACGGGGAAAATGTAATATAGGCTAAGAGCAAAAGTATTGTGTATGCATTTATTTTAACAAAACATAATAGAGTTATACTTCAATAAAATTACCTTGTAAGGACAGGAGTTATTACGATTCTTGTACAAGCTTGTCTAATTTGTTTAGTAACGTCACGTGGTATGTTCTAACACGAAGGATACTACATACACAAATTCGGGAATATGAGTGTTCTTATGTTCATTGCGTTACTTTTAATTTTAGCACCTTCTAACAGGATAAAAAACGTTTACGTCTTGTAAAGTGTGAGAGTTCATTTGAAAGCTAATTTTATTGATAATTTAATGTACTACATAATGTTATGTTTACTAAAATTGAAACAGTTCATTATTAGTGACTGTATTTTGTTTCAAGTGCAATATAGAAATATTTAGTGGTGCATTGATTATTAAAAGAATTAGCTTCCAAATATAGTGTCACACTTTCTAAAACGTAAGTTTCTTTTGCTAAAGGGGGTAAAAATCAAAATTAACGCAACAAACAGTCATATTGCTGAATTCACCATAATTATGTGCAATATGACTTTTCTTGCTGTTTAAAAAATATGTGTTCAAACGTTTTTTCTCTAGAACTCTATTCATTGTTTTTACATAAATAGGATTAAAAATTCCGATCACTAATTAACAATATGTTAGGTTTATGTTTATTAGTGTTGATAGCTTCTCTAGGTCAACCTCAAATCTTAGGAGAATAACTTTCCCTTTCTAATTGTAAAAAACGTGACCAGGATTTAGAAAAGAAAAAAAAACAAGGTCTACGTCAAAAATCATTTTATCGCCCGACAAACGTGATACCATCTAGACATTTGAATAACAAACAATACTTTATTCCGTCGAAAACAATTGAACATTTCTAGTTATCGAAGAAGTGATGAGTTTGTAATAAATCTAACAAATTAAATTTAGATATTATGTGCAATGACCGCAAAGGTGAAAAGTGATGATTAAGTAGACCTTGACCGTATAATCTTTCAAAAAAATAATAAAATACTGCTTGATTCAAACAATTGAACATTCTAAAGAAGAAGACTTCATATTTTTGATTATTTTATTCATATAATTTAATAATAATAAAAAATTACCAATAGTCTCAAAAAATTAAAGAAAAAAGAGTTAAAAAAATTAAGTCATGGTAATATTTCGATTTCTTAGATGAATTTGTTAGTCACTTAAATACTTTGAAATATTTATAGCATCCACTTTTTGTTTATTATTCTTCTGACTTCATTTTAAATTTGAAGATGAAATTTGTTTGTCACTGAAATCTGTTAATTTGTATAATTTATAAAAGTTAGGAATCTAACAATTTTTTGAGATCTTCTACTGAAACAAATCCATTTTCCTACAGGTTATAGGCTCAGGATCCCATTTAATTTATTAAATTTTTTTTTTGACGTTTTGTAAAGCACGAGATTTATTCCGAAAGTTCGTCAGCTTCTCTGCCTTATTTCGAGAAACTACGAGGTGGTGAAAACTAGTCAGATTGCTCCTTTGCAATGTCAATGTTGTTAAAGCATGAAAACCTTTGGTTCACTGTGGTTGGATATCCCAATGATGATAAAACGAGTGCTGAAAATAAAGCACGAAAGAATCAAAAGGCTTTAACAAAAATATGTTTAATAGTTCAGCCCAATAGTTATCCTCATCTTAGAAATTCAATTACTGCGAAAGAGGTTTGGAGTAATTTACAAGCTGCCTATAAAGATAAAGGATTAAATAAAAGAATCACTTTGCTTCGATCTTTATATGCTATTAAGCTCGAGAATTTTTAAAAAATGGAAGATTACGTTAACGAATTTATGAATCTGTTTTAAAAATTGAGTGCAAAACAAACCCGTTAATGATGAGCTGCTTGGTGCCATGATGTTACAAGGTTTGCCAGAGAGTCTTGAACCCATGGTAATGGCAATTGAACACTGTGGTGTAACAATTACTAGTGTTTTTATTAAGTCGAAATTACTCCAAGATACTAAATGAAATACTGATCGATGTAATCTTTACCTAGCATTGTGGTCAAAAGAAAATGACAGTCAGAAGGAAATATTTATAGGATCCACTTTTTGTTTATTATTCTTCTGACTACATTTTAAGTTTGAAGATGAAATTTGTTTGTCACTGAAATCTTTTAACTTGTATAATTTATAAAAGTTAAGAATCTAACAATTCTTTGGGATCTTCTACTAAAACAAATCTATTTTCCTATAGGTTAGAGGCCCAGGGTTTTTGACATTTTGTTAAGCATGCCAAACGAGATTTATTGCGAAAGTTCGTCAGCTTCTCTGCCTTATTTCGAGAAACTACGAGGTAGTAATAACTATTCAGATTGATCCTTTGCAATGGTTGGATATCCCAATGATGATAAAACGAGTGCTGAAAATAAAGCACCAAAGAATCAAAAGGCTTTAACAAAAATATGTTTAATGGTTCAGCCCAATAGTTATCCTCATCTAAGAAACTCAATTACTGCGAAGGAGGCTTGGAGTAATTTACAAGCTGCCTATAAAGATAAAGGATTAAATAGAAGAATCACTTTGCTTCGATCTTTATGTGCTATTAAGCTCGAGAATTTAAAAAAAATGGAAGATTACGTTAACGAATTTATGAATCTCTCTCAAAAATTGAGTGCAAAAAATAAACCCGTTGATGATGAGCTGTTTAGTGCCATGATGTTGCAAGGTTTGTCAGAGAGTCTTGAACCCATGGAAATGGCAATTGAACACTGTAGCGTAACAATTACTAGTGTTTTTATTAAGTCGAAATTACTCCAAGATACTAAATGAAATACTAATCGATGTAATCCTTACCAAGCATTGTGGTCAGAAGAAAATGACAGTCAGAAGAAAAGCAGAAAACCTTGGTGTTGGAAATGCCGTTCGTTAGATCACACAAAACAAAATTGTACAAAGAAAAAGAGTACCATCAATAAAAATCTGATGTGTCCAACACATGACTTTCCTATCTAGTCATTACAGGCTTTTTTCGGTTATTTTGTACAACCTATTCTAGCACCTTTGTAAATATAGAGGGTATCCCGAAATTAGACAGTCATATTTAGCAGCGTAATCTACATCCTAAAATAGGAGTAAAAGTTCATATAAACATAGGTTCGAGATACAGGGTCTTACAAGTGAAGTCGTGATGGCACATTTTTGTAAATATTTTCTAAAATTTCTTTAGTCACCGGTTTTCCAAAAGTAAAAAAAAATAAAATTTCTGATTCCACAGGCTTACTAATTATTGTTTACACTTTCGAATAAGATAACATCAACTTATTATAAAATTTTCAATTGCTTTTCTCTTGAAAATGGTGCGTCCTAGCGAGATGCAACAAAAGTAGCTTTATTATAAAGAAAACATTGGTTTTCCAAATTTTATAATCAAAAATATTAAAACTTGTCAACAAAAAAACTTAGGGCAATTTTACCCCATGCCCCTCCTAATTTACCCACCTATGAAGATGATCAAAAACGAGGGTTTAGTCCATTAAATAAAGCATAAAAAGGTTTGTACCAAATTTCACTTAGTTATCTTTAAACGATTAAAAAATATTTACAAGAGTGTGTACATCAGGACTTCACTTTTTTATTTCAAGATTGCCTTCAGCATTGCCGCTCACATTTTTATGCCGACGATACACAGTTATATATATATATCCTTTCCCCCTAAAGATTTTCATAATAACATTAAAAATATAACTAGGGATTTAACGGCACTTTTTCAATTATCTAATGACTACTGCCTTGATATAAATTCTTCTAAATCAAAAACCCTGCTGTTTGGTCGAAAGCACTGTCGACTTCAATATAAGGATCAATTATTTAAGATTATAGTAAATATTGAAACTTTACCTACTTCGGAAATATCAAAAAACTTGGGCTTATTTTTAGATACGGATCTACGGTTTGTAAAACACGTAAATCAGATTATAAAAAAATGTATGACTAACATAAAAATGATACATGCAAATAAATACATCTTAACTCATCAAGCCAAACGTACGTTGTGCGAATCACTAGTATTTTCACATATGCATTATTGCGATTCGGTATATGGCCCTTGTGTAACACGATATGATAGTCAACGTCTTCAACGCATGCAAAATATTTGTATTAGATTAGTGTATAACTTAAAAAAAAAGGCAAAGAGTGTCAGCTAAGCGATTTGAATTGTCTTGGCTATCTGTTCAGGAAGCGCGTTTTTTACACACCTGTTGTCTCTATCGAAAAATTGTCAATTTTAAAACTCCCCCCTACTTGTATAACAAAATAAGATTCAGGAGCGATGTACACAATATTAATATTCGCAGAAAGGATGATATCTCCATTCCTCGACATTCCACTGCTATGTTCAAAAGTTCATTTTCATATTTAATAGGCCGTATCTTGAATCTTATACCAACAGAGTTTAAAAAATTAAGTCATGTAACTTTTAAAAATAAGTTAAAATTTTTGTTACTTCTGGGACAGCTTTTGATCGATTTTAAAATATTAAAATTAATTTGTGATTATTTGATTGATCTTTGTATATTTTTATATTTATTGCTTGAAGCAACGTTCACTAATTTTCATTGAGCTTCGTCTACTAGACTAGGTAGGTATTTATGATGTCTGTTTGTTATTAATTACAATTTTCATTTTTTTATGTGTATCCATTATGTATTTATATATGTACTACATTAAAGGGGTGTTTATATTTAAACTATTAATTTTGACCGGGCGTATTGAAAACCATTTTAGTCTGTCTTCTGATAGGCTACGATGAATACGATTCCTTTTCAGTATAGTAGATAATCCTTGTATTTTTGTTAAAACTTCTTGTGTTTCACTATTTTATGTATATGGATTCTGCTTCCTGAATAAATATTATTATTATTATTATTATTATTATTATTATTTACTTTTAACACCCTGTATTTCGGAAAAGAAAAGTTTTCGGACCTACTGTTTATATAAACTTTTACTCCTATTTTAGGATGTAGATTTCGCAGTTGAAATATGACTGTCTAATTTCGGGACACCCTGTATACAGGTTAACTTAATATAGGTATGAGCAGTTTATTTTGAAAGTGGCCTAAGCCCATTTTATACCTAAATTAAGATATTCATTATCGATAAGGTCCGAAGGCAGTGATGAAGGTAAGGTAAGTTAACCTCAGTTTTTGGATAATTGCATTAGTTGAATAATCAGTACGTTTAAATAATGTAAAACAAAATATACACGAACCCTTAGATATCTCAACTTTAGTATAAATGGACTTAGGTTACTTTCAAAATAAACGGCTCATATACATTTTCCACATA
The DNA here is from genome assembly GCA_927349885.1 of Psylliodes chrysocephalus. NCBI lineage: Eukaryota > Metazoa > Arthropoda > Insecta > Coleoptera > Chrysomelidae > Psylliodes > Psylliodes chrysocephalus. The sequence continues at coordinate 31,755,013 of OV651818.1, read as the reverse complement.
CATTTTTCTGTATACATTCATTGCCAAATTTAAATTTTATACATTTCCTCCAATTTTTCCATTACGGTCCATTTTAGAGAAATCATATATCTTTTAGTTCAACAATTTTCTTAAAAATCAGATTTTTTACGTTTTGAAAAATTTCTCGAATACGGATCATTTTAGGAAAATTTTGTACCAAACAAAAATTATAGAGAATAATATTAGAAGTAACTTATTTAAAGAATTTTATTCTTTAAATGTAAATAACAGATATATTTCATAAAATATAAAAATGACCCCCTATAAAGTACCCCCAGATGTTCCAACTCTGCCCAAAATTTAATCAGTTCACTTCAGATCGGAGTAATGCATAAGTTTAAAATTTAGGGTTTTTTCTTTATCCATTTTTGAGTTTTCTTCAAAATTCAAAATTTACACATTTTTACAAATGTCTTGAATACGATCCATTTTAGAGAAATTATGTATAAGGCAAGATTTATAGAAAATTATATCACAAACAAGTTCTATTTCTTAAAAATGTGAAATTTTACATTTTGTAAAATTTCTCGAATACATACCAGTTTAGGAAAATTTTTTATAAAACAAAAATTTTATACTTTTATATGAATTTCTTCTCCAAACAAAAATAACTAATATTCCGACTCTGCCAAAAATCTAATCAGTTCACCTCAGGCTGGAATAAAGCTTAAGTTTAAAATTTAATGTGTTTTTCTTTATCGGTTTTTAAGTTTTCTTTAAAATTCGAAATTTACACTTTTTCTCATATATCTCGAATACAGTCAATTTTAGAGAAATTATGTATGAGGCAAAATTTATAGAGAATTATATCATAAACAACTTTTATTTGAACAATTTTCATAAAAATTGGACTTTTTAACATTTTTTTAGAGTTCTTGAATACGACGGGCCATTTAAAGAAAATTTTGTATTTAACAAAAATTATAGAGAATAATATAAGAAGTAACTTTTATGTCAATAATTTTCTTTATAAATAGTTATTAACGTCATAAGGCCGATAAATAGCAAATAACGGCCGGGCTGAAGTTTGTGATCCGAGGCGATAGCCGAGGATCATAAACAGCCAAGGCCGTTATTTGCTGTTATCGGCCGTGTTTCGTTCAAGATTTTTCGTCATACTGCTACAAAAACAAAACACCTAATTTAAGAACAAATTTTATTAAACGTAACTCTTAAAAGATAGGTACGGAATAAAACAATTTATTCCTTATTGTAATGGATGTGGAAATTGAATTCGCAATTGGTGTTATTTGAAATCTGCAACCCGTCCCAAGGATATTTAGATTTTACAGAGGAAGATGTTTCTGAAGAATGTGAACTATTTGCAGTACTTGAAGATGCAATATTCTCCGGATTATTTGGAAAAAGTTGTTTTGTTATTTTCATTCTTTTAGAAACCGATTTTTCTATGTAAGTTTCCGCCACCGTTGATGATTCCCATCCACCCAGTTCTTTTAATGACAGTAAGTCACCACCATTTTCTATGAGCATAGTTGTTGATGTTCTACGAAATGAATGTCCTGTATAAAGTTCGTGATTTTCAAGTTTTAAAAAGGTGGCAATTTTCTTAGGAACGCTTCCGATGGTATGTATGCCGACGACTTGCTGCACACATTTTCCATTCCTATAACCAACGAAAAATCTCTGATTTTTCAAACTAGGAGGACGCAGATTACTGTATTTCTTGTATAAACCATATGCATCAAATGGAAGTCCTGTTTTTGGGATAAGAAAATTTTTGTCTTTTTTATTCTTAGTATTTTTTAGTGATACGAGGATGTTTTTCTCTGTATCTTCGAAACTGTTAATGGTGAGAGACGTAAGTTCACTTCTCCTGCAAGCTCCTAGAATACCGAGCACTAACACAACCTTTTCCAGTAGCCAGGTATGATCATCCGCGTCCAGCAAAAATTTAAGTATATCATTTTCCGATAGAACCTTGGCTGTCTTTGGGATATAACCTTCATTTTTGCGCCTCAGGAACAAGAATAGTTTACCGAATCTACAAACAAACATAATTTCGATGAGTATATAGTTAGTTCAATGTTGGCGGATAGTATAGTAATTAAAGTTGAAGGTGGTAGCCATGTGTGAGTTATAAGTTCAAAAAGGTAAATCAAACAAAGGTGGTCCTTAGGATCTCACAAGAGTATTTTATTACGACCGGTTTCGAGGATCAAATCCTCATCATCAGGTAAGGTCTAAAAATAGAGAGGAAAAACGAATGAGCTCATAACTAATAAGTGGGTTTAAACATTTTAATATGAAAGTTGTCAAATATCAAGAACTCACCCGTAATTACTCATCTATTTAAGACTAAGCTAATAGAATTATCCCAGGGTCGGTGTAAAAACAAGTATGCGAGTATTTTTTAAAATACATAAAAAATATAAAAAAATTGATGTCAAAACACATAAACAAAAGTAGGTCTAAAACTATTAATAAAATTATTAAAATATTTTATGAACGGACGAACAATTAAGACAAACAAATTTAAAAACTTTTAAAAAACCCTACAAGCACTAAAATGGGTTCTTGGACAAGTGTTTATAATTCTACAGGAATTAAATTTTATTTAGATTAATAACTGATTAACGCCCTCAAGATATAAATAGGCGAATTAACCATTCTAATATTTAAGATAACAGTTTTAGAGGTTGTCAAATTTAAAATATTTTGACCATCGGCTAATAGATGGCGTTGGCGAAAAAATAAATGTTTCTTAATAATAATATAGGTTTATAAACTGAATTGTTTGAATTTGTACGTAATAAACAAAATGAAATAAATAAATTATTATTGTTAAAAGTAGAGTCTAGCATTAGCGTTTGAAAATAATTTTAGATGTACTAATATTCAAATTAAGGAGTTGGTAACAATCAACGGAAAAGGAAATGGTGTTAAAATGAAAAGAGAGAAAAACTATTGATTTGGTTAATTATTTTTTGAAGTAATGTGCTGAAAAATGAAAATGGAAAAAGAGACAGAATAAAAATAAGGAATAAGATAAGTATACTAATAATTTCATAGGGAAATTTTAAAGTAAAAAGGGGGGGGGGGTAATTTAAGGGAAACGTAGATTTTTAAAAAAGAACTGAGAACGTGGGTGTGGATTCGGAAAAAACTTGTGAGTTTAGTGATAATGCATTGTTACTTTTTCTTAATCTAAATATTTCTAGGTTCTCCAAATTATTTAATATCAACTTGTTGTGGCAAATATGGAGTACCCTAAAGCCATCCCCTGAGTCAAAATCGTGATTGGACTCTACTAGATGGGTGGCAAAATGTGAGAAGCCGGTTGTGGCAGTATTCAAACATCTTAAATGTTCTTTAAGTCTTTTCCTAAAATTACGAAAGGTTCTACCTACATATTTGGCTGGGCAAGACTTACAACTGAGTTCATATATGCCTGGTTGATCCATGATGTCCACTTTATCTTTATTCTTGATAAAAAAGTTACTAATTGAGTTGGAGGATTTAAAAGAAATTTTGAAGTGATTTTTAAGGATATTGGAGACTTTATAAGAAATATTTCCAATATAGGTAAGTGACATATACTTACTAATGCTAGCCTCTACAGGTATAGGGTTAGTTATAAATGTTGTATTTTGAATAATTCTATTTTGTTTTTTACTCAACATTTTATCGATTAAACTGTGATCATAATTGTGTAGATGAGCTATGTTTTTCATTGTGTTAAGTTCTCTATTGTAGTTTTCAATGGATAAAGGTACTCGTAATAGACATTCTAAATAACAATTAAAGGAAGCTAATTTATGCGAGATGGGGTGATTAGACAAATTATCTATTACTACTCCTGTATGAGTGGGTTTTCTATAGATATCAAAACTTAATTTAGAGTCATTGTTATGGGATATTTTTAAATCTAAAAAGTTTATAGATTTATCTACTTCGGTTTCTAAAGTAAACTTAATGTTGGTATGTAGAGAGTTAACATGAGACAAGAAATCATTCAATGAGTCTTTGCTACCAGTCCATAGTATTAGAATATCATCCACATATCTATAGTAAAATTTGATTGATTGGTAAAAATTATTGTTATCTAAGATATTGTCTTTTTCAAAGTTATGCATAAATATGTCTGCCAATATGGGACTCAAAGGGGAACCCATAGCTAAACCAGTTTTTTGTGAAAAATATCCTCCATTGAACACAAAGAAATTTTGATCTAAGCAAATTTTAAGTAGATTAGTGAATTCAATTAGTTCTAAATCTGATAAAGCAGAATTTGACAAAAAAGAATTAATCAAAGACAAGACCTCTGGAATAGGGATGTTAGTAAAAAGGTTCGACACATCTAATGAGATTAACAAATCGGTCTCGTTGATATGAGTATCCTTGATATTATCTATAAACACTAGGCTATTTTTTACTGTATGTGTAAAATGATCTTTATAATAACCTTTGAGTGAATCATTAAGCCATTTAGCTGTGAGGTAAGTTGGTGAATTCACGAATGATACTACTGGACGTATGGGCATATCTTTAAAATCATCTGATTTATGTATTTTTAGAAGACCATACAAACGTGGTATTAACTTATGATCCGGTTTAAATCTGTTAAGTAAAGACTCTGTTATCAAGGATTTACTATTTTTGAGAACATTTTTAAATTTAAAATTATATTTATTGAGAGGGTTAGTAATTTTTTCAAAATCGTTATTATCAAGAAAAGTATATATTTTAGAAAGGTAATCAAATTTATTTAAAATCACTAAACAATTACCCTTATCTGCTTTAGTAAAGATTAGATCGTTATCTTTGATCTTTTTAGAAATGTTTTTTATCAACTTGTCATTAGAAGTGTCTGTACCAAGTTTACTAGTTTTAAGTAATGATTCTTTTTCTTTTTTAAAAACGTTGATTAAACTGATTCTAAATTCTTCTTTGTTTTCCAAGGTAGTATTTTGAAGAATTGATTCAGTTTCCACTGTTAACAATTCAAGATCTTTTTTTATTAGAGATTAGATCAAAAGTGGTAGGGTTAAATTTAATGCCTTTTTTAAGTAGACTGAGCTCTTTTTCTTCAAAATTAACATTGGAGAAATTTAGTAAGGAAGTGTGAAATTTATGAGAGTCATTATTTAACGTGTTATTCCTTATTTTTATTCTGTCTCTTTTTCCATTTTCATTTTTCAGCACATTACTTCAAAAAATAATTAACCAAATCAATAGTTTTTCTCTCTTTTCATTTTAACACCATTTCCTTTTCCGTTGATTGTTACCAACTCCGTAATTTGAATATTAGTACATCTAAAATTATTTTCCAACGCTAATGCTAGACTCTACTTTTAACAATAATAATTTATTTATTTCATTTTGTTTATTACGTACAAATTCAAACAATTCAGTTTATAAACCTATATTATTATTAAGAAACATTTATTTTTTCGCCAACGCCATCTATTAGCCGATGGTCAAAATATTTTAAATTTGACAACCTCTAAAACTGTTATCTTAAATATTAGAATGGTTAATTCGCCTATTTATATCTTGAGGGCGTTAATCAGTTATTAATCTAAATAAAATTTAATTCCTGTAGAATTATAAACACTTGTCCAAGAACCCATTTTAGTGCTTGTAGGGTTTTTTAAAAGTTTTTAAATTTGTTTGTCTTAATTGTTCTTCCGTTCGTGAAATATTTTAATAATTTTATTAATAGTTTTAGACCTACTTTTGTTTATGTGTTTTGACATCAACTTTTTGTTGCAACTATTGTTTTTTATATTTTTTATGTATTTTAAAAAATACTCGCATACTTGTTTTTACACCGACCCTGGGATAATTATATTAGCTTAGTCTTAAATAGATGAGTAATTACGGGTGAGTTCTTGATATTTGACAACTTTCATATTAAAATGTTTAAACCCACTTATTAGTTATGAGCTCATTCGTTTTTCCTCTCTATTTTTAGACCTTAACTGATGATGAGGATTTGATCCTCGAAACCGGTCGTAATAAAATACTCTTGTGAGATCCTAAGGACCACCTTTGTTTGATTTATCTTTTTGAGTATAGTAATTTACCTTGATATGTCAATGTTTTCATGTATTCTTAACGCAAGTTTCAGCATTGATATTTTTGTCCACAGTGATGTAGGAGAATACGTTTCAGACATTCCTTTTACATAAGCTAGCAGTACTTCTTCACTTACACTATGTATATTTTTATTCTGACGCCACTTCACGAAGTTGTCGTATTCCTGCTGATATCTTTGTTGGGTTGTACTCGGAAATAAATTTTTGGTTGCCGCAGCTGCTTCTTCCAGTACATCAAAGGGAATATCGTTTTCGAAAATTTCTTCCATCTTTGATCTTTTGCGCTCTATAATCACTCAACAAGAAACAGTACTGTCAAACTTACAATGTTTGTATAGTATATTGATGTGGTTGCTAGGCAACTTTAGATTGTTGTGATTGTTGTAGGTGGTGCGCGGCCGTTATTTTATTTAACGGCCGGCGGCCGTTAAATGCACCTTTTCGATATCAATAATAGTACAGTATGACGAAAACGTAAATAACATATATTTTATAAAATATAAAAATCTGATGTGTCCAACACATGACTTTCCTATCTAGTTATTATAGACATTTTCCGGTTATTTTGTACAACCTATTGCAGCATCTCTATAAATGTTTAGAGGATAAACTAAATATATACATTTTCCACATACATCTACCTCGAAACATTTTTCTATAGATATTCATTGAAAACGAAAATACAGAAAAATTTAAATTTAGCACTTTTCCATTACGGTCCATTTTAGAAAAATCATATATAAACAAAAATTATAGAAATCGATATCGCAAACAACTTTTAGTTCAACAATTTTCATAAAAATCAGAATTTTGCACATTTTGTCAAATTTCTCGAATACGGACCATTTCAGGAAATTTTGACATATAACAAAAATTATAGATAATAATATTAGAAGTAACTTTTATTTGAACAATTTTCTTCTCCAAACATAAATAACAGATATATTCCATAAAATATAAAAACGGCCTCCCATGAAGTACCCCCCCAGATGTTCCGACTTTGTCCAAAATCTAATCATGTCACGTCAGGCCGAAATAAACCTTAAGTTTAAAATTAAAATTTAATGCTTTTTCCTTTATCCGTTTTTGAGTTTTCTTCAAATTTCGAAATTTACACATTTTCTCAAATATCTCGAATACGGTCCATTTTAGAGAAATTATGTATAGGACAAAAATTATAGAAAATTATATTATAAACAACTTTTATTTAAACAATTTTTATAAAAAATTATTTTTTTTACATTTTCTCAAATTTCTCGAATACGGACCATTTTAGGAAAATTTTGCATAAAACAAAAATTAAAGATAATTATATTAGAAGTAACTTTTATTTGAAGAATTTTCTTCTCAAAACGTAAATAACAGATATATTCCATAAAATATAAAAATGACCACCTATAAAGTACCCCCCCAGATGTTCCGACTCTGCCCAAAATCTAATCAGCTCATTGGACGCTAAAACAAAGCTTAAGTTTAAAATTTGGTGTTTTTTTGTGTATCGGTTCATGAGTTATACGTTATACAGACACACACACACACACACAGACACACACACAGACAGACAGACAGACATCATCGCGAAAATAGTCAAAACGGATTCAGGGGACCTCAAAACGTAAAAATCCGTCGAAAACTCGAGGTCGAAAAAAATCATGATTCCTATACTTTCCTTATATCTGTATACAGACAGGAAAGTTAAAATGACCCCTATAAAGTACCCCCCAGAAGTTCTGACTGCCCAAAATCCAACCAGTTCACCGCAGGCCGGAATAAAGCTTAAGTTTAAAATTTGATGTTTTTCTGTATCCGTTCATGAGCACACACACACACGCGCGCGCGCGCGCGCGCGCACCCGCACGCACACACACAGGCGCGCATGCACCCACACCCACACACCTACACACACATCATCGCGAAAATTGTCAAAACGAATTCAGGGGACCCCAAAACGTAAAAATCCGTCGAATACTGGAGATAAAAAAAAATAATGATTCCTATACTTTCCTTATCTGTATAAGATAGGAAACCTAAACCTTGTTAGCGCCGTGTATCAATAATTGATGCCCCAGATGTTTCGGTAGCTACGCCGCTGAAAGTCGGACAAGAAATCTATAAAATTAATTTTTATAATTTTGTATGATCTAGTTCTGTAATTATAATTTTCAGCAACAACAAACATTATGGGTTTTATTTTTATTTTTTCATAAATTAAATAGAAGTTATCAGTAAGTACTATCTATCTACTATAATTATAATAATTTAATATTGATGTATCTAATAACATTATTTTTTGAAAATATTATATTTTATTGATAGTTTGACCTTAAAAAATTGTTTCAAATATTGAACAGATATTCTACAGTATTGTTTAGTTTAAAGAAAAAGAAAGTCCATCCAAATACAATCATTTTGTTTATACCTACAGGAATCGGATTACTAGGTAAAAAATAAAAAACTGGTATTTAATTTTTTTAATTCTGTAACGTTGTTCATTTCTTGCGTGAGTACCGAGGTCACAACAACAAAATCTTTATATTTTTTTTCCATTTTTAGATTTTTTTTAAAAGTTATTAAAAAAAAAGTTTATCTATTACGACCTTAGTATAAGTGGTATTTTTTTAAATTGTCAACATAAAATTGATAAAAATAACAAATGTTATTTTTAAACAAAAATAGCAGACATCCAAATTTAAAAATCAAAAACATGAGATTGTATATGGTTTTGTCTTAATTAATGTTTGAATATTTGAAGAATGGAAAAATTAATTTAAAATTATTGTCACAAAATGTTAATGCATTCATTCATTATGCCTTCAGTTTGTTTAAATTATGTGCATTCAAAGAAAGCACGAAATATGTTTCAAATTAATACTTGTCAGGACTATATACTGTCATACACTGGCTCCAAAGTTATTTCTGGCTTAAATGTGGTAACTATATTCTTTTTTATAGAAAAAGAAATTATGACTGCCCTAAGAAAAATTAAGTCCTTTCTTTCTAGTTAAAGACTGTGCTCAATTTTTTTGTAAACATTTACAATGAGCTCACAGATAACAGGAGATATTGATTAAATATAATATTCGTAACGCAGAACTAATACCACAGTCGATCCGGTCCAGTTGTAGATCAGGAATGAAGAGACATGTGGTGAGAGGTAAGGGAAGGGATAAACTAAAGGATTTGACCGCCTCTTCAAAACAATGTAATCAATGAATATATGTGTAAGCCGTTGTACGGCGATAAAAAACAACGAAAAAACCCTGTTGCCACATCTACTACAAAATAATTGATATCCAACTTAAAATTAAGTAGTTTTCGGAATATATTGAACATTATTACGTCTAATTTAATAAAATTACATCTAATTTATAAAACGGGAGCTGTAAGGAGTTGAGTATGCAAAATATGAGAACCGCATTCTGTACACAGTTTTGAACTCAGAAGAGCTTGGAGATTATGATTCTGGATGTTGCCAGGAGGTTTGTTGGTTCATTTATTTTAATACCCCATCCCTTTAGATTTCAAGTAAATGGACTGAACAAATGCTTTGGAACCATTTTAATGATTGTTTTAGTGACAATAGCAAATTGTTTCATATGATTAAAGATACTCAGCAGGTCAACTAAAAAAAAAAAACAACAAATAACTTCAAAATTAAAACAAAAATTGTTGATAAAAAAATATTTAATACGAAAAGCAAATTTTAACATGTCATCCAAATAATCAATCTGTTTTATTTTGACTATCATTAATAATATATTTGTATAACGAAATAAAATTTAGTTGTAATCTTCTGCAAGAACAAGCCTATGTTTGCACATTTTTAGGCTGAGCCAACAATTCTGACAAAGGTCGCTTCATCAGTTGCCGTGGGTACAATTTACCATCTTTTTTTCATAGCTTAATAATGTGTAATAAATAGGTTGTAGTAGTGATTGGTCAGCATTTATCCATACACATCTTTGTGCTAAAACTCTTAACAAAAAACATAAATGAAGAGCGAAATGAATTGAAGACCTTTATACAAAAACGACACGTACAAAATCAGCTTTTGTTAGGAAAAACAAGAAATATTATATTATCAGTTTCTGTGTTTCTTTTGTTGAAAATCAACATTTGTGATGGGCGATAAATACAACATTTAGCCACCAATGGCCACACTTAACTTAATTCGGGCAGTTTTGGGTATCTTTCAATTTATACCGACGTTTATCAGCAGTTAATTTTTTTTTAAAGTGGCTTTAATTAACTTTTCTTTAGTCAAATCTGCTAGTAGAATCGCAACCACTAAAGTCGGGTACAGATCTGAGCACGTACGCGTATGAGGCAAGCCGAGGACGCATGAGCATGCAGATGTGGACGGTCTTCCGAGGCGCGGCAAATTGCCTCGTTGTGTGCGCCGTACGGCCTCGCCCCGATCCGTTTGTTGGCGGTACATCAGAGGGAGGCAATGCGCAGTACGTGCTTAGTCTGGACAAGGAATTTGTACCTGTACCGTAGAGATTATAGCGAGTTTTTAGGATTTATTTTGCATGGAGTGGAACCAGGAAAACGTATTGCTTCTCCTGGATTTAAATAATCAGCGTCATTTCTTAAATGAGCAAAACGACAGTTCTATTGCAACACCATAAAAAAAAGAATATCCTTGGCAGGAAATCGGCCATCGATTCCTTTTCCTCCTTTTGTCTTAATTATGTCAGATAAAATAATAAAACATGCACTCAACTCCGCGATATTATCCTCATCTTTCATTTTTGTTTTAATTTTACGAATGTTCTGGGAATGCGGTTGCGTGCTCGCGAATTTACTGGATCAGTGGCGAACAGCGCCTCGTGCGTCCACCATTCGTGGATACAAAATGCGTCGCACGAGGCATTCGGTTAGGCCTCGGCTTGCCTCATACGCGTACGTTCTCAGATCTGTACCAGCCTTTAGAAAGTGTAATGCTGGCAAAATACGACAAAAGTTTTCGTTAAGAGGTTAAGCAGCCAAATGTATTTCCTCTTATAAGAACCGTCAAATCGTAGATCTAAACAACCTAAACGTGCAGCTTATTTTAGAAATAAATTCAGAGGAAGATGAAACCTTCTGTATCAGCGCTAAGGATAATGATATGAGCAGAGCGGATTTTTATTGCGTGAAATATGTGACAAAAGACCCTAGAATCGGATTATAAATGGTTCGAGTCAGATACTTCAAAAATGAATAATTTGAAACATTATGTTAAATCATCAAATCCTCCACAAATATATAACTTGAAATGTTCTATTACTTGTGCATATCTAGCAGCAGCAGTTCAAATAAATCAAACGAGCTGTAACTTATTTTCAGTGCTTGAAAAGAAATTATTACAATTAGTTAGATACTTATCAATAGAGGGCGGAATATATGCATCAAAATATAACAAAATATGCGCATATATATGCATCGTTTTTACCAAAAATATGCAGTTATTTTGTCCAATTATGCCTAAATATGTAAATGCATATTTGTTAAAAATACTTAAAAAAAAGTAGGGGGTGGGTAGCTCAGTGGTTAGTGCGTTGGCCTGTGGACTTAGGGGTCCCGGGTTCAAATTCCAGCCGGGACGCAATTTTTAAAATTAATTAATTTATTTAAAAATTAATTCTGATGCCTAGCGAATATTTCCACTTGACCATTCACTGTTGGGTTCTAATTAACATTGCTGTTCCTAATTTGGTACGCTATCAAAGCCATTACACGAAAAAAAAAACAAAAGAAAATATGTAATTTAAAAATTTATTTAAAACAAACGAAACACAAAAACTAGTAGAAGTTAAGTATAGAAAAGTATAAAAATATTAAATAGTAATATTATAATAGGAATTTATAATTAAATATTTTTCGAAATTTTCTATTAAAAATGTTTGTCTTCTGTCTGTAAAAATATGTTTTGTTATAGAAAAGGTCCTTTCAACATCTACCGAAGTAATAGGACAATACCGTAATTTTGGAAGTAATGTACAGGGCAAACGTAAAACTTCTTTGGAAAATTTTCCCTCAAAAATGTTTTTCACTTCCCTTATTTCATTGAACCCTTCATTCTTTAATAAAGTTGTATTTAATTTTTTTCTAATCTTAAGGCCTATGTCACCAGGAACATTGTTACATTTATCGGAAACTGTTGCAATAAAATTTGTTGATTCGATTAAACTTAAATTTTTATTTTCCAATGAAGTTATTACATCAGGTAAAAAACTAAAATTACCCTTTATAAACACAAGCTTAGGCACAAGGGGATTTTTTAACAATTCTTTACTTTGCACTACACATTGTGAATTGTCTTCTATAACCAAAATTAAATCCTTTATTGCTTCAAAATTTTCTGCATAGAATATAGCTGCTTTAATCCATGTCCCTCATCGCGTAATTACGGGTTCCGGGGGCAAACACACCCCTACCATTCTCTCTTTATACAACTGCACTCTCAAAGGGGCTTTTAAAAATATTTTTTTTACATTCGAAATTAGCTTGTTAACCAAGGGATATTCTGTTCTCACAGTTTCTGCAACTAAGTTTATTCCATGCAGAAGACAAGTAACGTGGACCATATTTGGATAAAATATTTTTAAGTTTTGCCCTACTTTTATCATATATGGTGCTGCGTCAGACAAAAACACTAAGAACTTCTCTGAGGGAATTTGATTTGGTAAAAAAAATTCTGCTAGAGATTGTTGAATAAATCGGGTAACAGTTATATTGTTAGTTTTTTCTAACTGTTTTGATGCAATTAAATATGATGTACCTGGTTCATTTTCTCCAATCATAAGATGTACCATATATCTTCCACAAGCATCTGTGCTTTCATCAACAATGATGTAAAAATTGCTATCATCCAGTAAAACTTTAATTTCTTCTATTACATTTATATATATAGCATGTACATTTTTTTTCTGAGTGTAGATTCGTCAGGAATGGTTTGATTGCAATATTTTTGTAAAAATTCTCTTAGATGTTGGTTTTGTAACTTCTTTAATGGAATATTTGCCGCAACAAGAGCTTTGCACAAGTCCTGATTAAATACCTCCTTGTCACTTTTTGTTTTGTCGGCGTTTTGAAATGACCTCACAACGCATTGTTGAACCGGTTGTGATTTCATTTTTTGCAATTTGGCTTTATGCAATGATGTTTTCAAGTGTTGAACCACTTTGAACTTTTTTTCGCAAACCACTATTTTGGCACAAGCTTTACAAAAAACTTTATCCCCATTGATTTCCAACTCTGGAAAGTTAATAATCCACGAAGAAATTCTCGACATTTTAGGACACTTTTAAAACAACAAATTATTACAAGACTTTTCACTAGGCAAATAACGAGGATACTATCTCATTAAACTGAATGAAAAACAATAAAAACATTCCGACGTTAGGGTAGATTGGTTACAAGAAATTACTGAGAATTTTATATAAACCGCTTTATTGCATTGTAGGTAATACTTTATCTGTGTAAATACCATCTATTAACAATTACCTTAATGAGCTTAATCTCTTAAGAAGGTAAAAACCCAGTGCATGCCACCCTCCAAGAACTAATTAACAAGAATGTACAAGAAGTGACACTTAAAAACAAATACAAAAATTTAAAAGGTCTTTATTTCAAATATATCTGTATAATCTGTTAAAACAGTTTTTGATTTGCACAGTATAGTAATACATTTTTTTTTTTTCGAAAATATTCAATATTTTCTTAAATTTTCTGAACTTTGGTAAAATATGCAATATTTTCTGAATTTTGGAAAAATATGCAATATTTTCTGAACTTTGGTAAAATATGCAAAAAATGCATATATATGTATTTTGCATATATTCCGCTCTCTACTTATCAATGGGATTACATAGAGCGATTTTCTACAACTGTCTTTTCTATTTCGGTCGGTTCAGTTATTCACTTAGCCAATAATGACACTTCCAAAGAGTAAGATGTTAATTAATGTTTCATTTCATCAATCATCTTTTTAAATGCCTCAATAAGTATGTCATGTAGTATTTTATTTGGAAGTCTACCTGCTGGAGTTGCTGAATTTCTTGGTAGTCGTAGATAATCACGATAACACTGTTTATAATACCCTACTTCCACTGCAAATAAATCAGCTTAATATTTGCAAGTTCAATTTTTTGTGAAAACATCATCTTGTTTTCATCGTAGAAATTTCAGATGCGCAAAAAAGTGTGTTGTTTCTATTTGTTGCTTGTTTGGCACAAAATAAATATTTCAGATCTTTATTAAATTTCTTGATGAACACGTTGAGTACCTGAAACACTCTCTTCTGCAGAGAAGGTGAAAATAGAGATATTATCCTGCTTACGTAATGCTAATTCTCAATGCCTTATTTTCTCTTCACTAATGTAACTTGTCATACATAAACAATTATTCTGTTAAGTAAAGTCTATATTATTTTTTATTTTCTCGCCAATGTCATCTTTTCTCTGATCTGCTGCTCTCTGAATATTTATAAACGATTGTGGTTTTGGTTTCTCGACCATTTTATCACCATATTAACACGACATTTCGTTTAGTTTTCGCCTCTTTACATTTGTCACTTGAAACTAGTGATATTGTTCCCGTTTTTGTTTAAATAAAATATTTAACTACAAGAAAACTTAAATAATATTTCGTGAATACAAAAAAATAAACTGTTGCGCACTATGAGTTATTTTCTAGTGACTATTACGAGTGCTATGACGCATCGACGCGCAGAGCGGTGATAATGGTGGGGGAAAGAGAAAGGGACCAGCACAACTGCCAGCAACTTGGGTTTATTTTTTGTTTGGTGTCTCAGGTAAAAGAAATTTAAGCATAGCTGCCGGTCCTCACATTTTGCATACTCAACTTCCTTTGGCGCCTGCACTATTAGTTAAATTTGATGTAACTAATAATTCAAAATTTTTTGGGATCAGTTGCAATAGAATAGGTTGACTTATTTCAGCTTGTTTAAGTTACGTAAATAATTTTGTAAACAAATCGAGAATAATGAAAACAGCTGATATTATACCCTCCTGTGTACCTAAGAATATGTCTTATTCACGACAGCACGATATTTGTTTGTAGTTACATCTCCTGCTTTCTCTGAATGAGCCTTATTAATAAAACTTAAGCAATTGCTAAATAGCAGAAGTAAAAGATTAAAAATCAAAAGATTTAAGAACGAGTAATTGCTTGAGGACCCCTAAGAATAAGAACCTTAAGCATTTTCTATCGTTCCAGCGTATTCTAAGAAATTGCTTTGTTTATTTGTCAAGACGCATCTATTTTTTACAGTGACTTTTCCAAAAGTTTTTCGTTAAGGTGTACATATACCTATACTATATTTTTTTAATAAAGGTAAAAAAAAACATTATAATCTGCATTAGGTCGGATACTAGAGAATATACTGACTCTGAAGTTACTCAATAAGACAAGCAATTTATTTGCGTCAATAATAAAAAATAAAAAAAAATAAAAAGCAATAAAAAATTATGAAATGATGAGAAAAACTACTTTAGAAGTAAAAAGAAATTCTATGTTTAATTAAATACCAGGTATAAGTAAAGTGTACACTTCTAGAGAGTTTCTTTTAATGCGAGACAGAATTTTAATGGTAAACTTTTAACCCCATCTTAAACTCATAGGCACATAGAAAACTAAAAAGAGAAGGTTTGAATAAATGGCGGGACTTGTTTCCTTGTTGATAGTTTAACCGTAAGCGCTTAGCGCGCTGCTATCACTAAATTCAACCCCGTTTTATACCCATAAAAAAATATGTTTTCAAAAATAATGACAAAGAAATCAATAATTTTACTGATTTACGCCTTTAAATTTCACTTTAATATAATATGTGATCAAATACAGGGATAATCGTTAATACATTTGAAGTTAAAGCTAAATTTAAATATTATTAGATGGTGTAAATCTGGCTTTGAAAATAAATTAGGTTATGTTGCTATAAATATGTCAGCCCGATATTATTTTCATTTTCAAATGCAGGTGATAGTTTTTTCAAATGTAGGCGAGTAAATTGTATTAATTAAGTGTAAGTTAGATTTAACTAATTTAAGAAAATCATTAACTTCTGATTCATTTAAATTTTAATTGCAGTAGTAAGTATTTTTCTCACAAAACTAACAAGAAATTTTATGTTTTTCCTGCTATTATTACTCTGGATCCACATTTTTAAACATGTGTGGTAAAAAAAATGAAAGGAGTTGTGAGCGAAATGTGTGAAGCCAATGTACAAACAAATATTGTAGAACCCGAGATAGAACCTCATCCTAGTTTTACTCATAAAGACCATGATGAAAAAAGGCGAATAATTTGTGCTCAAAAAGTTATTGTTCAATTTTTGGGTGATATTCATTATTATATTTATCAAATAATACCCAAATATGTTCAAAAACTTACATGCTATTTAGGTCAACTTGTTAATTTTTGCATAGTTCACCTATTAAGATCATAAATCAGATGTTTTCTATTTTTATTGAAATTTTTATACCTTTTATTGCAAAAAAAAATGTAAGAATTTAAAAAGTTATGACTCGTGTTAATTTTTAATTTTAAGATACACACTTCACTTTTGTTTTGTTTTAGATATTCCTCGGTATGGAGATTTTCGGAATGTACATAAATGTGTTTCTTAATTGGGGTGAGTTTCAAAGCCTACCTGTATTGAAGCTGGAGGCTTATTATATCCGAAATAGGCATTACAACTATTCTAGATTGAAATAGATGGGAAAAGGCCTTAAAGGGACAATCATTATAAGAATATTAGAATTAGAATGATTTGTCCTTGGAGTAATAAGGGATATTTAAAACATTAAAACAATTGTGTTTATAAATTAACTACTTTGACTTTTTATAATAATAAAAACATTGTCATGTGCTATGCTGGTTATCATATTATTTTTCTTTTTCAGTAATTTAGTGTGTGATATAGTGCTTGTTATGTTCAAAATATGCAGTTAGAAGATAATGAAACACATTGTAATTACATGGTAATTCTAAATAAATTAAACTTGTTAAAAATGTGTTTTATTTTTCAACTAATTTTATTTTTCAGTTAAAACAAGTGACATTTTCCATTTTTCAACATTTACCTACAACAAAAATTCACTAAACCTATTGTTTGTTTAGTAGTTGTAAGTAAAAGTTGTCAAATAGGAAAATGTTACTTCAAATTACTTCAAATATCTAAATTATCAAGCCCGCCAATTTTTAAATCGCTTTAATTAGTAGTGTTCTACTTTATCGACTGAAACTGATAGGTGTAGTTCAACCGTAAGCGCTTAGCGCGCTACTGTCGAGGTCAAGCAAACTTGTTACCAACTATTTACATGGAATCCGACCCCCGTACATAGGCACTTCTCCAAAGCACCTTTCCAAATATTATTATAATGCGGCTAATGAGTAACAATCGTGTCTTATTAATAAATAGTTATTCCCAACGTTTGTTAAGCGGTCATAAACGTTGGAGTTTTTAAAAATTCTGCTATTATGTACGAATCCCAGCTTCACTGACAGTATTATACTTGTAGACATTTCTTGTACGTTGCAACTTTCTTAAACGTTGGAACTGGCAAATACGTTCCTATTAAGATATTCATCCTCAAATTTACCAAATTTCACTTTCCAATCCAAAAACTTTTCCATTTTGTAATTTAAACCAGACAGATACCATAACAGGACTAATCTAAGCAGATGGGGAGATGGTTCAGTACACGCTTAAGTATTTGCCAGCAATTGCTTACATAGCAAAAGCATTTGTCACCCTTACTCATGTATATTATATTATATATATATTAAGGAAATACTTAACATTTTCAAGCTAAACCGTTTCTTTTAGCTTTTCCTTATATTTGAAGCAATTACTATAAGGTCAAGTAATTACTAAACATTTTATTCATTTTAACTAAGGCATTTGTTAGGAAGTTCCCAAAAAAACAATTGCTAAATTTTTATTCATTAGGCCCAATATATCTTCTACCTAATGCTATCATCGGGTAGTTTCCAAACTATGTAAAGGCTTTCTCGAATATGCTTGGTTTTTAAAAAAGGTAACCGGAACTATGCAATTATAACCCTATTACTATTTGTGCAATTTCTCAAATACATTCTTTTAAAATACATCAAATAAATTCTCAAAGACATAGTCACAACAATATGTGCGGCCGTTTCTCTTTCGACAACAACTACTCTTTTGGCTAATACCTCACCAGGTATTGAATTACTTCGAAGGAAAATAGCAGAGATAGAACATATTTTCAACACTCTTTTAAGCTTAACCAGTGCTGCGCTCTCCTATGTAATGGATAAATAATTGACGCGATCATTGGTGACGTTATTTTGCATACTACCGCCGTAACATAGACTTGTTGATTTCTTAACAGCTTATTATTACTTTCTGATACCAAAAAACAAGGCGGTAAGTCCGCAATTTTTATCAAATCGTTTGAAATGAGATATCTTCTTAAAAATCTACTATGTTGTGAATGTTTTGGCACATTTAAATGATACTTAAATAGATAGTTTTTGTCATATCATGAATTTATAAAACATAAACACATTAAATAGTATTAGTAAGTTTATTTATTGTTTCCAGGTGCCTAGAAATTACACACGTAAGACTGCCATCCTCTCTTACATGGTTGAAAACCTGCAAAATGCGCTGGATGCCATAAGGAATGATGAAAGAAAAATTAAGAAAGCGGGAAAATTTTAAAAAATACCAGAATCTACCCTCAGAAAAAATCTGTTAGAAAATTATGAGAAACCACTTCGATTGGGCCACAAGAATATATTTACAAAAGAAATAGCGTATGAGTTAAAATAATATGTATTGCTACTTTCAAAGGCCTGACACAAAATATTGTTCATAACTTTAATCGAGAAAATGAAGTAGCTGGAAAGGCATTACCTTATGGCTTCTTAAAAAGAGTTCCTGGGGTAAAACTGAGACAGAACCAAATAGAATATTTGACATTGACGAAATAGGTATTACAACCGTTTAAGCCAAATGACCAAAGGTTTATGATGCCAAGGTAGCAAAACAAGTGCGCTTCGCTATATCCGGTGAAATGGGAAGGACCATAACTGTATGAGTTTTTTAGGGATTTATATCCCCCCTATGCTTATTCATCCCCGAAAAATAATGCCCTAAAACTCTTAAAAAAACGAACTTTTGGGTGCTTTCTATAAATGTTCCAAAAATGGTTGGATTAATTCTAAGTTGTTTTTTCAGTGGTTGTCCCATTTCGCAAAATATGCTAAGCCTACTGCAACTGATCCCATCCTTTTGGTTTTGGATAAACATTTAAGTCATATTTCGATTTCAGCTTATAATTTTTTTAAGGAAAATAATATTCATATGGTGTCTCTTTCATCCCTACAACTCAGACTATCTTCAGCCATTAGATTTAACATTTTTAAGTCCACTAAAGAACGCTCTCTATAAAGAATACGATGTTTATTTATGCTCCTCTGGTCATCAAAAAATAACAGAATATGACGTCGCTGAATTATTAAATATTACATTTATGAAAGTAGTGTGCTAAACAATAAAAATAAAAATATTTGACCGATAAAACCAAGGAAAATTTTTATTTATATAAAAAGATTAAGAGAGACTGTCTTCCATTTTCGCGGAAATTGCTTTAGTAAAATTTGAGGTCACAGCCTACTTAGAAGTGAATTTTACTGAATTTTCCTTAAACATTCATGTACGAAGATGATTTATTATTTTTCCTACGACCACTTAGGAAAGTGACACATATCACACTATAAAGTCCTATGGAAAGTGCCCTATATCACACGCGTATGAATAAGAATTTACTTTCCACCCGAGTGAGAATATGTTACTTTCCGCAGTAGTTGTTACAAAATGTCAAACACCTAATTTCTATTTTGATCTATGTAATGTCCATATTAATACTAAACTCGATATGATTGTTAAATTATTGAAATTGTTGTAAATTAGATCCTAGATATTTATCTTTAACAATTATTATTAAAATAATTTTAAAATAACTAAGATTGTTTGCTTTTTATTCTGGTTAAACATATAACCCATTAGATCACTTAATTGACGAAAGGCCTGTTAGCTCAGTTGGTTAGAGCATCAAACTATCAAATTTGCCATTTGAGAGACTTGATGAATGACCGCGTTCGAATCCTGGCGGGGCCAGAACTTTTTTTTATTTTTTTGTTTTTAATTTTTTTTTTGTTTAAAAAATATGAAAATTGAATAAATACGATTGTTGTTGATTATTTTTTTAAATACATTTTAATTATTATAATAACCTGGTTTTACATTTAGTGATGAAAATATTTTGTGGTCGTAGGAAAAATATTGTACATCACTTGTGTAAAAAGTGATTTTCCACACTCGTGTGATAGTCGTACTCGGCTTGTGCCTCGTGCGACAATATTTCCCACTCGTGTGAAAAATGTCACTTTCCACACTCGTAATGTAATATACTATTTTTATTCACTCTATTTTAGACACTGTCACTAGATAATTGCCTAACTTTTTTTTAAATTAAAGCTTTGATACACAAATATTTGTAAAACATTTCTTAAAGTTATTGACCTACTAATTATTTTATTTTTTCTCTTTTTAATGATATTTAGATATTTTAAGATTCTAGATATTTGAAAACTCTTCTACAAACCATAATTAATATTATGTATGCATTAAATCTCATCTACATTAAATATTTTTTTAGAATCAGAGGTAGAGTCTGCACTGACATCTTAATTTGAATTCAGCTATTATTATTGGTCTTCCCAAAGTGTGGATTGTGTCAGTAACTAATCACAAGACTCCATTCTAAAAGTTTCCAGTAAAAATTTTCTCAAAAGAACTTTGTTTTTGTTATAAAATTTGTATGTGAAGTCAAATTTGCTATGTTGATACTCAAAATCAGTAAGTATATTATTATGTACATTTTTAAACTATAAAATATTTCAACAAAAGTATTGTTTGTTACAATATTTATTCTTCTTCAACCCTTGTCTTTTAAATGAGGTCAGTCCCGTGGACATTGTATGCTACATACATACATAAATAAATAATAAATAAAAATGAATACTAAGGTACCTTTAATAAAAAAAAATAAATAATAATACTTTAAATTTTATTTATTTAGAATTTTACATACCAATGAACTGCTCTCATAATTTATTTTTTATATAATATTTTCAAGCTCGAATAGAAAAACTAGTTAGATAATGATATATGGCAGTTCTATCTACATCAATACATCAATACGATTCCACACATTATGTCATTTCATCTGGAAATAAATAAACTATTCTATAATTATAACTAATACCATTGATGCATAACCGTGAGAAAAACTGTCCCACTATATTCTAGATGAGAAGGTACTGCCAGAAATGGTACGGCGATGGTAAGTGCATAAACTCTTCGGTAGTAGTACCCATTTCAATTTCACCGGGTTATCGTTGAGTAGGTGCGGTACTTTACTGTTTTCTGCGTGTGCTAGTGGTGAAATTTGGTTTGTGAATTTTAACGTTGAATCAAGACACGTAAGTTAGTTTTTTTATTGGTACCTTTAAAAATAATCTACAATAACGGTTGTCTTGTAATGATACACTGAGGAAAATAATATGATGTGTCTAATACATAACTTTTCTGTAAAGTTATTAAATATATTGATTACGAATAATTTTAATTAGAAAATTCCCCTTAAATTTCGCCATTACGTCTATCTTATAGAAATCATAGGACAAAAATGATAGAGAATAAAATTACAAACAACTCTTATAAAAATAATTTTCTTTTATAATCGTGGATATGAACTATTAAAATTACAAAACGCAACCATTACCGAGCCGAAATAAAATACAAAAAATGAAAGCTAAGCTTTTTAAAAAATTACATAGTGAGCTAACCAGATCTGTTGCTGATCTCATAAACTTAATCTGTGCTAGCTTTGATGTCCGTCTATATTTAAAACAGCTACATAAAATTACTTATATTTATAAAAATAGATTTAATGTCCAATTATAGAGCTATATCTCTAACTACAATGTTGGCAAACATAATCATCTAGTTAATTAATAATTTATATACACACCTTGTGATAATGTTAATTGAGGTAAACCAGGATTCGATGCAAAGTTTGGTGCAAATGGATAAATAAAACCATACAAATTTATATTTCAACTCTTTAATTTTTTATACTTTAAATGTGATGAAAGAATAAGCAAAGTATATTACAATTTGTACTATTTACTGAGATCTGACCCGCTCAAACGCGAACCACGTTCGTTTGCTATCAAGATGTCTTTTATTTAGGTTGATGACCAACAGAGTTAACGATCAGCTTCAATTCGCCAGTTGGTTAACTACTGTGTTGAAGTTTATACTTTTATTTAGGTTGATTACCAACGGAGTTAACGAACAGCGCCAATTCGCCAGTTGGTTAACTACTGTGTTGACGTTTACATTTTTATTCAGCTTGTTTCTATTCTAGATATAGGTGTACAGGTTGTACCCTCTTAGGTAAATATTTTGACGAGTATAGAGGTAATGACCAACGGAGATAACGAACAACGTCAATTCGCCAGTTGTTTACTATACTATGTTGATTTCATATATACTTTGCTTCAAACCTAGTAGGAATAGCTTAGCATACAGGTGCCCCCCTTGAGTTAACGAACAGTGTATTAACCAACTGCTTAACTTACTGTTAAATTTTACCCTCTCGGTTTGTACAATTTATCCAAGATAGCATATCCTTGTATATTTCTAAAAATATTGATTTTTATAATTTCTATTAAAATTACTTAATACAACCCTGTATATTTTCTATAATATTGATTATTACAATTTCTATTGAAATATCTTAATACAATCCTGTTTATTTCTTAATATTGATTTTTATAATTTCTATTGAAATACTCAAATTGACCTATCGAAAACAGATGACTAACATATCTGTCTTTTGGGGTGAACGACTGAAGGCCATATGGTTTATTGGTTACATTGATAATATTTTAAAGCAAGTATCAAGCCCTCGTCTAAACGACCCCGGTGGTATCTCAAAGAGAGTTTACATAAATCTTTTGACTTACCATTGCAAATACAGAGATTAGATTATGTACTAATTTCATCTAGCATTGTGACTACGTCGATTTAGGTACATCGCAGCGTTGAGCGTCGCCTTGCATCAAGACGCCTAGCGTTGTGGTGGAGAGGAAGGTATTTAATACGGTACTGCATAGAGACACACATACGGTAGAAAATACTTAAATGGTGCTACGCGACGAAGGGTGTCGACAAGGATATTATGAAGGAAATATTTAGGGATCGCAAGCGTCGGTAAATAAAGCGTGGGACGTTCACAGCGTTCGGGGGATAGGAAATATTGTAGGAAAGACGTTGTTTAGGTAGAGCGTTTTAGGAAACTGACTACTGAACTTGAAATATAACTAGATGCAAATGATAAAATGAATGCATGCACATAAATTAATAAAATTAATTAATTCGGGCTCATTTGGATACGGGTTCCTATACCCGTCTTAATGGCTTTTTGTGACGTCAGCTTGTCTTATTTCTCAGCGAAAAACGAATTAGGGTGGAAAGAGAAGTAGGTGGTAAATTTATTGTGAGCCTTGAGAGCTTTGTTTATCTAAATATTATCGAAATCGGTCTTAACAACGAAACTAGAAAGATAAGCGAGTTAAGTGTTTTAATGATGATTACTTCGTAAAAAGAAATGTTTTATGGTGGTTTCAGGTCGGGTTCCCAGACACTTGTAGGAAAGTGAATCTCTTACGGGAAGGGTTATAAATGTTATTTATTAGATGTCGTAAATAAGATTTAATTATCTGGGAGATTTTCGTTAAGGATCTTGAATTTAATTTTATTTAATATAAGGAATTGATAAATTATTAAGGTACCTGGGTGAGGTAGGTTACAAAAGTTTACTTTTCTCTTTTTCATTCTCATCTATCTTATGGAATCTCGTTATGAGGGGGGAAACTCGTTTGAATCTTAAGCCATTTTCGTTTAACAAAAAAGCAATAAGAGTTGTGACGCGGAGCCGTCTCTGTGCTTGATTTAATCCTTTCCCGTGGTATTTAGTCTAGCGCTGGCCATATAGAGATAAATACTTTATATAATTAGCGCGAGTTTGTCCAATTTGTCCAGTTTGTCCAATTTAAGTGTTGGACAAAAAAGATAAATTTTAATAAATGAATAAATTATACTTAAATTAAACTAACGTTACAGGATTTTGTAGAATGTGGGGTACAGGGACTCTTGTAGATACTTATTTGTTAAACTTAAAATTATATTGTATTGCAATTCACAAAACAGTTCCCTCATTTCGTACTCAGTCTAGTATTCAGTATTACAATATTAGAAATGATGACTCTATAACCTAGCTATAGATTATTAAACACACAGAAAAACTCCTTTGACATGAATCTATATAATGCTTTAATTCTTTGAATCATGTTTGTTTTCATTTATTTGCGTGTAGATGGTGCATTCTTCCTGAGTCTTCTCATTCAAAATACCCCAAAAATATTTTTAATTTGTAGTGATGCCATTTGAATTAAGACATTTTTATATTTATACCATTAGGTTACAAGCATTTTTTCTGATATTTCATTTCATTTTATTAATATATTAGTCCTAGGTCCAACGTGCAGATTTGTGACTTATTTTCTTATGGCTGAATTTATTAGTAAATTGTGCTATGGTACGTGTCCAACGAATTTACGGAAGCGCGACGTTTAGACTGAGGCGCTTAGGTAGCTATAGAAATTACAAGTGGTACGTGCATCTCCAAAACTTGACTTATTTTCTTAATATTTTCGTTATGCTGATACTTTGCCGCTTGAGACAGAAAGTGACAACGAACTTTTTTCTCAAAATGCACACAAGATTTTTTCTACGATCACATTATTTTAAGAAATAGATATAAAAACTGAATATTTATCGTAAGTAGTGTATAATGTGTTGCCTATATCTAAGTTAGTCATGAAAAACGGAGTTGTTAACTTGGACAATACAACAAAAAAGTATCAAACTACGTACAAATAATTCGAAAATCATTTGTTAAAAAGAAATTAATATATTATATATAATTTAAATTAGGCGAGCAACAAAGCCGTCATGTTTTCTGCTCGGCGAGCGACAAAGCTGTCACTTAATGTCAATTCGCGGAACACGTCAACTTTGCGGTTGTATTTCAAAGCGCAAAAGCCTACTTTGGATAGCGATCATAGAAAAAAAAAATTAAACCCTCCACCAATTTTGCTAGGCCATTTTTTCTCTCCAATGTTTTAAAATGGTGCGTAAGAGGGTATGCGCACGTGACTTATTTTCAAAAAGAAACGCTTGTATCAAAGCAAGATAAAAATGATATAACTTTTCATTAAATTAATATCCAAGATAATAAGTGAGTTTAAAAAAAATTGAATGTATAAATACGCTATATCTTAACAAAATGGATGTAAATAATAATGCAGTGGTTTTTGAGGTAGCTGAAAACGAATAATAATATTTTATCCAATTTTTAAATTTTCCTCATTATGTAATATTCTATATGCTGGTTCGTAAATGCTAAATTTGGCCACCTTGTATTAAAATATTCGTTTTATAATATTAAACAATACAATTTAGATCTTAATGGCTAGTAAAAATGTTTAAATTATGTGGGCGAATTCGTTCTCAGCGACCTCAAAACTTCATCAAAAATACTTTGTCAACTTATTGCGTTTATATGAAATCATTATTATTTGTATTTCTTTATTTTTGTTAGACACTAAAAGCCGATCAATATTCTTATTGGATACTAATTCAGTTAAAAGCTATCATATTTATCTTACTTTGATACAACAAAAAAAAAACAAAAAAAAAAACAAAAAAAAGTTGGATAGATGCCGAAATTGCTTCCTCAAGTCAATCACTAAAAGACCTTTTTATATTAAACAAATATAATTCCTCATTTTACCGAAATATATAAAGAACGTAAGAAAAATCATTCCTTTTTATTACAAAGAAAAAAAAAAGAACATAGAATTATTAAATTTATTACTTAAGAAAATTAAAAACAAAATATCTTCTGGGGCCGATGACGTAACGTGTTTTGTACTAAAATAAGTATTAGATGTTCTCTCTGAACCTTTAACATATTTGGTAAACTTATCATTTGAGATTGGCAGTTTTCCTCAAGCTTTAAAACTGAGGAAAGTTTTACCATTGCACAAGAAAAATGATCGTAGACAAATAGAAAACTATCGACCTGTTGCTTTTTCCTATGGTCTATCTAAAATCTTTAAATATGCCTTTCTTGATCGTCTTCTGTCTTTCTTGAAAAGGTACAACATTATAACAGGAAATCAGCATGTATTATGTGCTGAAAAATCAACAACTCCTATGCCTTCATTTTACAATAAAATTATTCACCATTTGGAGAAATCTGAATGCCTAGTTGCTATTTTTTGTGATCTTAGTAAAAGTAAAGCATTCGATTGTGTAAACCATGAGTTGCTGTTAAATATATTGGAGAAATATGGAATTAGAGGCACTGTTTTAAATTGGATGTCAACCTTTTTACGTGCTAGGAAGCAATATATTTCTTTAAAAGTACAAAACGACAAAAAAAATCTTTAATATTGATTCTAATACATTAGATATTAATATAGGAGTTCCTCAGGGTTCAATTGTGGGACTCATATTGTTCATACTGTATGTAAACAATGTTGACTTATTAATAGATGATAAGCTATGCAGATGATTTCTCGGCTATAATTTTAGCTAAAAATACGGATCTTCTAAACAGAGAGAGCTCCAACATCTCTTAAAAAAATGTTGTTACTTTAATAGTCTTGATTTATTTTTTAAAACTAATAAGACAAAGGTACTTAGATTTCATAACAGGAAACATAACGTTAAGCTCCTAGAGATTAGTTTTGAAAATGTCCTTCTTAGTAATGGGAAATATAGCATTCGCTTTTTAGAAATTCAAATAGATCAACACCTTCATTTTAAAGACCATTATAGAGGAGTGGTCAAAAAAATTAACTCGCTAAAATTTACGGTCTATACTTGAAGTTCGTCAATTAGTTATGGTGTTTTTTGCACAAGTAGACTCACGTCTAAGATACGGTGTATGCTTATGGAAAAATTCAACCTATTCTAAAAATGTTTTTTTTTGCTCAAAAAGGGGTCCTAAGATCTGTATACAGATAGGAAAGTAAGGCATGTACAAAGCAGAACATGCACAAAGCAGTGGATGTTTAAAAAATCTCAGGAGTGGTGGGAAAACTCACCAGGACAGAGACAGGCCAAAAAGTTCTTAAAAGGACCATCGTCTAAACTCACCGAGCATCTACTAAGCCTTAATAGGAAAAATACTAGAATACTAAGTCACAAATCTGCACGTTGGCTCATGGACTATATGTATTGATGTAAGTCATTTTTATCGATACTTTTTTGATTTTTTATATGTTTCCTCTGATGATTTGTTTATTTATTTTATTTTGTTTGACCTGGTATGAATTTATATAATACTAATAAAAACAGTTAAATGGGGGTGGGTTGGCTTAGTGGTTAGAGTCATTACTATGAGATCGAAGGATCTCAGGTTTAAATCCCGCCAATGGCAATTCAGCATGAGAATACAAGTCACAAATCTGCACGTTGGCTCATGGACTATATGTATTGATGTAAGTCATTTTTATCCATACTTTTTTGATTTTTTATATGTTTCCTCTGATGATTTGTTTATTTATTCTATTTTGTTTGACCTGGTATGAATTTATATAATATTAATAAAAACAGTTAAATGGGGGTGGGTTGGCTTAGTGGTTAGAGTCATGACTATGAGATCGAAGGATCTCAGGTTTAAATCCCGCCAATGGCAATTCAGCATAAGAATACAAGTCACAAATCTGCACGTTGGCTCATGGACTATATGTATTGATGTAAGTCATTTTTATCGATACTTTTTTGATTTTTTATATATTTCCTCTGATGATTTGTTTATTTATTCTATTTTGTTTGACCTGGTATGAATTTATATAATATTAATAAAAACAGTTAAATGGGGGTGGGTTGGCTTAGTGGTTAGAGTCATGACTATGAGATCGAAGGATCTCAGGTTTAAATCCCGCCAATTGCAGGATTTTTATTTAATTTATTGAATTAAATATTAATTCTAATGCATACGTAGGATTCCTCACTCAACCATTTACTGTTGGTTTCTAATTAACAGTGCTGTTCCTAAAATGGCGCTAATAACTACTATTTTTTTTAGTTTTCGTCAATTCCCCGGCCGTCATATTTCGTATTTTGCTATTTTAATTTTCTCTATATATGCGTGCAACCAATTTAGTTTTTTTAAACCACTACCTTCTTACGAAAGAGTAGACCAACCCAAAAAGATAAATAGAACACTAATAGGTTAAATTTCTAAAATTAATTCTGTGTCAGTAGGAGATTAAAAACTAAAATGTTTTCTTCTAATCCTAAAATTGCCACACTGTCAAAATTAATTCGCAGATATTTTTTCCATTATTAACACAGACAAAATGGAAAAATAAATTAATCCTATTGTTTAACTATCTCAAGGTCCCTCTTCTGACAGTTCTAGATCAAATCTTTCTTCAATTTAGTTACGAAATTGAAGATGTAGAAATTAATCTTGAAGTGCTTGTAAAACTGACCTTTTAGATTGAGTCATATCTTTTACCTATATCGTTGTTTATTTTAGATGAATGTATTGGATTATTAGAACTGCGATAAATTTTAAGTAATCTAACCATTTCAGGATTATAAATTGCAATAAATGGATAATTGTATTTTTATTTTCGTAACTAAGCAAATTATCTCATTTTTAAGACACCACTAAACTATTTATATGTATAATTTAATTTCGTTGTACAGATTTCTTGCTGGCAGTCAGTCTGAGATACCACAAGGCTCACACTGTGGTCTATTACTTTTTAACTTGTTTATCAATGATATTTATGACATCGCATCATAACAAGATTATTTTTAGCTGTTTATATGTGATCTAAAGCTAAATTGTGAAAGTGAATGCTAACAAAAACAGTCTGTGATAAAAATATGTATAACACTTTATATCAGTGACTGCTCTTGGTAATTTAAAATGGGCCTTCAATTGTTTCCAATACTTTTAACAATTGTAAGTAATTGATTAATCTAAAATAACCGATTATTTTAAATAATCGATTATTTATTTTAATCATTGCTCAAGTTATAATGTAGCAATCATTTTTATCTACACAAATATTTAAATAGGTTTTAAGTAATTGAATTTTTTTATTAATTTATAAAAATCTACTAAAAGTAGCCAGGAAAGCTAAAATTTACCAAAAAAGTAGATATTCTAGATCTTATCATCACAAATGTTGAACAACTTATAACAGAACCTCAACATTTTCCCCCAATAGGCATTTCCGACTACTCAGTAATAATAGCCGAGATCCAAGTTCATATTGAAAGTGTTAACAGTAAGACGTACGATTTATACAGGGTGATCAACTACAACGATGTCAAAATGAACTTAGAAGCTATCAACTTTGATGATATTTTAAAAGAGTTTAACAATGTAAATGATATGCGGAATACTTTTCTATACACCATTAATAAAATAATTAATAAACATTCTTTTACCAAAAAGTACCGCAGAAATCCGTTAAAACCCTGGACAAATAGTGATGTCATATCCTTAATTCATCATAAACGGCGACTTTGGAGAAAGTACAACATTTCTAAAAATATAAAGGGCTTTCGTTCTCACATAAATTTCTCTTATTTCTTAAAACTATCCATTCGCTCAGCGAGAAGAGACTATGAAGAAAATATTGTAAATTTGGAAAATCACAAAAAATTATACAAATATGTGCGTTCAAACTTATGTTCCAAAGTAAGTGCACCTTTATTGCATTACCCAGATGGTACTTTATGTTCTACAGATTTCGATACTGCGGAAATTTTGGCAAACACTTTTACTTCTGTATTTACAAATGAACCTGCCACTACCGCACTACCACATATAATAACCACGAGGATACATAATAGTCTGATTGAAGTGCAATTTAATCCCGAAAAGGTTAGAAATAAATTACTTAAGTTAAAAAACCACTCTTCTCCTGGTATTGATGGATTTAGTTCTTTTTTTTTTAAGTATGCAAACACACTGTCTGGCCCGCTTTCCACAATCATGACCATGTCTTTTAAAACATCTACTCTACCCGACTTATGGAAAATTGCGTCAGTCACAGCTATATTTAAGAAGGGTGACAAAATGGATGCTTCAAATTACAGACCTATAAGCCTTTTGTCTATCCCATCAAAAATCATGGAAAGCATCGTAGTTGATGTCATGACTAACTTTTTCAAAGAGCATAACGTAATACCAAAGGAACAACACGGTTTTGTTAAAGGTAAATCTACCACAATAAATCTTTTATGCTGTATTAACGATTGGTCTCGCTCACTCGAATGCAAACAACCAACTGATGTAATTTATCTCGATTTTGCAAAGGCTTTTGATAGGGTCCCTTTCGTCAGACTGCAGCATAAACTCGAGTCATTTGGTATTCGAGGAAAATTATTGTCATGGATTCACAATTATCTAGGAAATAGGAGCTTTCGAGTCAAAGTTGGTCAGTCCTACACATCAGATAGATTAGTTACAAGTGGTGTCCCCCAAGGCTTGATACTGGGTCCGCTTCTTTTTATAACTTATTCGAGTGATCTACCTTACCATATCCAGTCCCAAAGAGCATTTTATGCAGATGACACAAAATTTTCGGAAACCCCTTAGTAGACTACGATAATATTCAAGCTGACTTAAATTCAATAAGTGATTGGTGCTCGGACTGGCTTCTCCCGTTAAATATAAACAAGTGCGTGGTGTTACATATTGGCAAATATAATCCACGTCTTCGTTACTCGCTCGGTAGTCATAATTTGGCGCAAGTATCTTCGTATGTAGATTTAGGTGTTTTAGTGACGTCGGAACTAACATGGTCTGAGCACATTCTAAAAACATGTAAACGTGCAAATTCGATGTTATATCTGCTTCGAAATACTTTTGCAAAGGTATCCTTTTATACATCCATCAAATTATTTAAGACTTATGTTCGACCTTTATTAGAATATGCAGGTGTAGTTTGGTGTCCGCTTCTTGTGCGAGACCAGAACCTTTTAGAAAATGTTCAACGCCGGGCTACCAGAACGACCTTTGGAACAGTCCGACCATCATATGCAGAAAGACTACAATTGTCAAACGTACCAACTTTTGCGAATCGTCGACTACGAGGAGACCTAATTCTCACTTTTAGGATACTTAAATATAATTACCGAATTCTTAGTGACATTTTTTTGTTAAATACTGACTCTCGTCTACGTGGTCATGAACTTAAATTAAAAAAGGAAAACCTAAAAACGAAGCACAGACAATCATTCCTTTCCAACCGGGTATTTAATGTATGGAACGACCTCAGCGACGAAGTTGTCGGTGCCATAACAGTTAACGTCTTTAAAAATAAGTTAGACGAGTGTTTGTTTAATTAACATTTTTATTTAATTTTCAGTGTTCTTATCTCTTTGTTTCTGTGTGTTTACTTTGTTAGAATTTTTCCATTTTGTTTTTAGGCTATCATAGGACTTGTGTCCTCAGCCTTTATCATTGTATAATAATAAATCTATTAAATATGGCAACTTTGGATCAAAGTCAGAGTGGCCCGTAGATTAGGGGAGTGTGGACACAAACACAAGATTTACATTGAAGAAGATGGTATTATTGGTATTTGGTTATGTTAAAAAATGAATATTTTAATTATTGTAAAATTTGTTCTATTTTTAATACATTGAAAACCATCTATAAACATTATTAGTTATAGTCAGCTGACTTTTCTTCATATTTTTAATTTTTTTTTTTAACATTTATTATATTATGTAGAAAGCTTTATTGATTTTTTTGTAACAATAATAATATATGAAATTTTACCTACCTTTTTTTAGTTATTATTGTAAATTTAATCATTTTCACAATTTGTCCCACATGTCAAATGAAATATACTTTTTAAATACCTTTATTAAAAAATAAAACAGGTTAATTAAAATGTATATTTTATAAGATCAGATCCATATAATAGACTAAAAAATAGGTACAATAAAAGAATGATTAAGTTAAATTTTTGTAAATTATTTAATAGGTATAACAGTACCTCGGAGTGATGTTTAAATTTTACCCCAAATCTTCACTTGATATTCAATCAATTTAACTTTTTGTTACTATACTCTGTTTTTAAACTAAGAGGAGCGATTTGAAAAGTCCCATTTACACAGGGAAAAATAACTAAAAAGTAACTAGATATCATTTTAGCGGTAAATTTGATTTGTCTTGTATCATTTCAAGAAAAACATTTCAAAACTTTGTTATGAATGCATTGAAGTCAACGTTTCAGATAACCAACGAATAAAGATGACACCAAATTGTGCTCATTCTGTTTTTGATTTATAATTATTGTACTTTTATTTTTTCGTTACTTCGTCTCATATCGCAGCCCGCACCTGTATGATGCGAAGAGAATCACCCAAGCCAAGCATCGAATAAATGTCAGTAAAATGAGTAAAATGTCGCCTAACAAAATACAAAACATTTGTTTACATTTTGAGTTTAACATAGAATTTTAATTCGATATTAAATTCATTGTTTTATAAGTAACTATGATTAGAAAATTATATACATTTTATAATAACAGAAGAAAAAAGGAAATAGTTGGTATTTCAATTTGATAGAAAAATTAGATAAATAGGAATGCCAGTTCTATTTGTTGAAATGATAAGCACCTAATATTACCTACCTACCCACAAAACATATTTAGGAGGAACTGTAGTTAAAGAAGAGCTTATTAAAAATTCAGAATTTTGGCAGGTACAAAAAATAATGTTTATTTTTATATTTCTTTATAGGTATAGTTTTATTATTTTATTGTAATATTTTTTCTCAAAATTAAACTACAAGATTATCATTAGTTGTTGTATGGATTTCCTAATTAATAAAGGTTCTTACTTCAGGTAAAATGCAGCAAAGTTCTGAAGTATATTATATGATATGTTTGCAGACAAGTGTTTCGAAATCAAAAAAATCAAATGGACAAGGATCATAACTATACGAATTTTGTCCCCACTAACAAGATGGTATATTCAACAGTGGAAAGTGTAAACTTGTTGGCAACAGATCATTAAATATATGTGGAAGTCTAAAAAAGTGTAATGGTACCAGATTTTATTATAATAATAATGTTTTTTATCATTCTCCTGTTTTTTGTAGATAATTGTTGCAATAAATTCCACATTGTGTATCAGTCGTCTTTGGTCTTCTCGAAACCATTTTTTTATACAATATAAAGCAGATGGTATATTTTTTTGACACATCCTTTAAGTCTTTTGAATATTAAATGTTTATTTGCAGGTAAGGTAAAATCTATCTTAATTTTGTATGATCATTTATAGTATAGACAAATAAATAAAAATTAAAATAAATGTTTGACAAATCTTTTGCGCATTCACAGATTTAATATGTGTCAGTGTAGTTATAATCTTTGCAGTCTATTTTATAAACTACATTTAGTTGATTTGTTTTCTTGAGTTTGGGTTTAAAATTTGAAAATAACGTTTTTGTTGTATCCTTTCGTTTACGAGCAATTTTTACATTATATCTAGAGAACATTTTTTTTAACACTTGTTTGGAAAGTCCTTTTACATACATATAGCAATTTAATGTTTAAAAAGGGTGCCGAAACAAATGTTACAGTGATAACACCTTATGATTTTGACTATTTAAGTACCAAGCTATTTATTTAAAATAATAAAAAGTTATTTTTTTTAGGTTTAATAATGACATTTTTTAAAGCCACAAAAACGGAATAAACACCACAAATGATGGACATATTCAGATGGGAATACCACTTTAAGTATATCCAAAATATTTTGTAGTTTTAAATGATAATTAACAATTTTGTAAATAGTTTATTTTTAAATAAATATAATTTACTTGAATATTTAGTTACGTTTACATTTTGATTAGAAATTCATCAATATTTAGTTAAAAAAAAAATCAGAAGTAGAACACCCAAAAAGCAATGTTGACCAATTTATAATATTGCGGAAAAAATGCTACCACATTCCTGATGCTTAAATATAACAATTTAACCCAACTTACATCAGTCCAAAAGTGGATGATTTCGAAAATACAGAGTGTTAAAAGTTCAGTTTAGTTTTTCATGAATATTTTTTTTAATAATTGGTGTATTTTCAAAATGTTTGGCTTGAGGGGTTGCCGAATTAGGTGTAAAAGTTGATATTGCTTCATATTTAAATAATTTTAATATTTTTAGTTTGTAACTACAAAAATTTAAAGCTGCTCTCATTTTTATTGTAAAATTTAAAGGAAGCCCTTTTATAAATCCAGATATCTCAAAAACAGCTGCTCAATTCTACTCTTACCACTTATACCTTGCAGAACAAGAATTTTTATTTAAAAGTTAAATACAGAGTGCTTAAAAAGTTATGATTTTAAATGTGTGTAAGGTAGCACCCTTTAAATTTTACAATAAAAATGACAGCAGTTGTAATTTTTGTATACTACACTGTAGTTTTGTATTTTTTTTTAAATATAAGTTAGAAAAACAACATATGAATAGTAGTATCTTCATATGGTAAATTTGCTATATTTTAATTATTAATAAAGTTGAAAAAAAAAAAACAGGAAAAGGCATAAAAAGTGCCTATACAACATAATAAGTGAAAAGACAAAGTAGATCTTGACATTTACATTGAAACATAAACAAAAAACACAAAGTACTCAATATGTTAATTTACATAAGAAGATTCGTAGTGTTTTTAGCTGCCACCTCATTTATTTGTGCCTCTATAAATTCTATGGGATTTAACTAGCAGTGATATGAGGCAGCCACTACACAACTTTATTGGTTTCTTTAGCCATTTCTTCGCCAACATACAAATTATGTGCATCTTTATGTTGTCAAATTAGGTGTAAAGGTAGATCGCTTCATATTTAAATATTTTTTTTCAACTTTTCGACTATGATATGATACATTTTCTATCACAAACATAGCATCATTAGGAACTTTGTAAAAAAAGTAGAAAACCGATTCTAAAATACTTCGGATTTCGTCTCTTCATGGTAAATAAGTTTTCTACAAAACCTTTAGAATTAGCATATATAATATTAAAGCAACTTCACTTTCTTGTAAGGCTTTTCAGGCCCATGGATAAACCTTACTATGACCTTCATCTAAGTAAAAGCTTGGCACGTTTTCTTTTCTACATTGTTTGATGGATTTTAAATCTACAGATATAGCATTCTACCAATACACTTTGACAATTTCTTTTCAAATATCTAAAAAAAAATATACATAATAAATAAACAGTACATTTGATTGTTCAAAGTTACAACTTACTTATGTTATATCTCAAGAAAGTATATAAAGATGAATAATATATTTGTGGCAAATCAAAATGTTTCAATTCTTGCAAAATTTTATTCAATCTAGATAATTCATTTTTAAAAAAGAAATCTTGTACTAGCATTTAGAACCTCTCATCAAATGTTTTTAGAAGTCCTCGTCTTCCACAAATACTTTTTGGACTAGATATTGTTCCATTATTGCAGTATTATTTCAATAATCGGTAAGTAGTTGACTTTGCAATAACTGTAAGAAAAATGTTGAGTAATATTATTTTTAATTTGAAAGTAATGAGTAAAACTTACCGGTGGCTTGAGAAATTTTGGATATAACATCAACAATTTTGGTTTTTGTATTATTATCCAATACCTATTTGTACATATTTATAATTTACTGCTTTTCTGAGAGACCTGAATGGCCTAAACTCATTCGTTTTCGTTGTTTTGATGGACTCCGCGAGGAACTGCTATAATAGAATTCGATGTAGAAGGGCCCATAATCGTAGAAATTCAATACAATTGCTTAATAAAGTTTTGTAAAGAACTGTTATTAAAGAAATAAAATAAAAACTAAGTAATAATGTAGATATATCAAAGCAATAACAAAACTTAAAATATAAAATGTCAGAATAGAACTGTCAACAATAACAATTATAAGCTAAAAAGTAATGTGTGAAACTGACTGTAATCTGACCAATTAGCAGTCTACAGAATTGCCAACTTAACTTCAAATCACTCCTCTTAGTTTAAAAACAAAGTATAGTTATTTTACAATCAGCCACGGTTAAAATCACTCAGTGGTTAAAATAGACATGGCAACAATTTGATATATCTAAAAGTACATTGAAATTATGCCCAACGCAGCATTAAAAATAATGTAATTTTGTCCAAATATCCTGTAATACAAAAGTAAAAATAACATCCGGTTATGTTTATAAGAATATACCCCTTAGTATTGTATTTATTTTATTATACATGAATTGTTGGTTTTTGTAGCATATTTCTATGTTCTTATAACAAATTTCCTATGACAATATGACTCTATAAATAATACGACTATCGTGAGTGTTAACAACATGTTCACATGAAGTTTAACTCGTACGTTTATTGAACCTAGCTTTGTACTTTTTTGGTCAACTTTTATTGTAACATCACTAAGGCATGGTATATTATACCCCTGGAAAGGTATCGATAAGCTGATTTTAAAAATATACCCTTTATAAAACTGCACTTTGTCGACATAGTTCAGTTTATCTTTATTATATAGGTATATACGTAACATATGTCAGTGCAATATTAATTTTTTATATCGTGTTTAAAAAAACTGTAATGTAAGTTTAGCTTCCATTTTTTTGTAGATACAAGCGATACCATTATTTCAGTAAAATCCTTACCGCTACATCAGTCTGAAACTGTTTATCAGTACCTCCAGCATTTATAGATAGAGCATGTTTCTATAACTTCAAATTCATTAGGGATCACCTACAAAATAAAATAGCTATTCATATAAAATTGTACTACGGTCAATAAATTATCCTTGTTTAAATAAACACACTGGCTAACCGACCGCCGGCGGTGCTTGTATTTGTTGAAAAGAAAACCGTCTTCCGGCGGCATGGTTTTTTTCATATAGAAAAACCGCCGCAAATTTAAACTGATTTGTTGATCAAAGCGGCATGCTATCATTGAATTCCGGTGGTAAGAAAAAATACTTGTAAAATCGTCTACATTTTTTGATTTGGTGGCTATATTGTGAATATCTTTCAGAATATGATTGTATTGCATTTCTCCTCTATGTAGCACTTTATCTCTCTTCTTTTTGTCTTCAACTTTGCAATATGAATAATTTTTGATTGTATGCCAGAAGAAAGACGTCTTTGTTATGGCAAATGATCATAAAGGGCCTATAAGAATAAAGGCTAATGCATCATCATATTTGTTAATACAAAATTATGACCGGCTCGGTCAAGCTAGACCACCACATTTTTGTAGTGTTTCCCAATAATTATTGTAGTTAAGGGTGCTCGTATTGAGTTCAATATGCGCCGGTGTAATTGCGAATTGTGCACTTTTCCATATATCAAAAAATTAAATAAAATCTGGGGGCCAGCCTGACCGCCAGTTCCATATTTTTTTGACTTCTTCGCAATATTTTTGGCTCATTCAATTGTAGTCATTTTGTTTTCAATTGTGCCTAAGTGGATTAGAATTGTGATCTTTTCCATATTTATATGTGAAATCTCTTCTGATGACATTGTATCCGTATATGCAATTTTCTGTTTCTGAAACACAGATTAAATTTTTTGTAGGAAGCAAAAAAAATTAACAAACTGTTTGCTCATTGAATAGTACTTAGAGTTGGGTATAAAACATATGACTATTATGTAGACACTGGAACAAAAAACAAATAATAAGTTACAGTCGGTAATAAACGTTGAATTGACCCAAATACAATTTATAAAAGTCGCAATTTTATTTAACCCTTTGCGGCCCAATTTGTGTTTTAAAAACCAAACGAAATTTTTGGAAAATAAATTTATTGTACATTTTTAAAACAATTTAAAATGAAATAAACAATCCTCCTGCAGTATGTCCTGCAGGATGTGGTATTCTCAAAATACCAGTGGGAACATAAACTAACTAAGAATTAAATATTTCGCAATAAAAACTAGACCGTTCTTCTTATTTTTTTGCATCGAACATTTCAAAACAATTCTTGTCATGTTTGAGGCAAAGTCCGGCGTTGCAAGATGAACATCTTAACTGTGTTCTGCTAACATTTGCAGTTGTACTGCACTGAGCCATCTCAAAGAAGTAGATCTCTGAGGCATATGAGATGATTTTTAAATTTACTCACTAGTTTTTCTATCGATGGTCTTCCTCTTTTTACATGTTCTGGAGATCAACACTTTACCTAGGTAGATTGTAATATAGGCAACCACTTTAACACAGTGGTGTAACTGAGAAACTGGTGGGAAGTTTAAAATTATAATTTATAAAGGTGATCTTCTCAGAACACCGACAGTCTTTAAAGGGTTTAACTCAATTTTTAAATAAACACAATAGACAGCTTGATTGGAAACATCAAGATAAAGTGAAATAGAGACGACATAAACACTAGTTTGCCATATGACAAGCGGACGCAATTTGATTTGTATTTTGATTAATTTGAAGTTAATAATAATTTTATATTTGAAAATTGACGGAATGAAAATATTTTTATATCATTTAAATTACGCTATTTAAAATTCTCACCAAAACTAATACTTTTGGGATCGTCATAGCATCTCCTCTTTATTCTTTCTCAATGTTTGGAAAGTTTCGTATGCCACGTCCTACTTTCTGACGTTACGCCTTGTTTATGTGCGATGAACAAAGCGTAGTTTTAAACAGTCGCATGGTTTGTTTTACCTGGTTTCAGGGATCTGCTGACCTCTCTTTTTAACTACAGAAATTGACGAAAACTAATGGTCACTCTGGTGGTGCTCAATCGGCATTGTGAACCGACAGAAACGCGACAACTCGGAGCATAGTGGCGTAGCAATATAAAGTAGAGATAAACATTTATGAAAATAGTAATAATATTAAAATTTAATATATATTTTTATGTTATTTATGTGATTTTAAAATAATTTATTTTTATGAATTTTAACTGTGTCGCTGCACAAATAAATCAATGGAGAAACCGCCCCTGCTTTGTATACAGGGTGTTTCATAGTAAAATGTACGTACGTTAATTGTTAATTCTTGGAATTCCGCTCGAATTATATACGTATTCTCTGCAGACGTTCCTTGGGTGTATTATTTCCATCACTATAAGCAAACTGATTTTA
The DNA here is from genome assembly GCA_927349885.1 of Psylliodes chrysocephalus. NCBI lineage: Eukaryota > Metazoa > Arthropoda > Insecta > Coleoptera > Chrysomelidae > Psylliodes > Psylliodes chrysocephalus. The sequence goes on along the minus strand of OV651818.1, from coordinate 31,715,599 downwards.
AATGTTCTCAAAGGTATGGTCAAAGAGATTAAAATCCGGCGACCTTGCCTATCAATTCATGTTATAAATTTTTTAATTTAAAAGGCTATTACTCACGAGTATGATCTTAATTGACCTGTAAATGATTTTTATTTTCACTACTATTTTTAATTATTTAACTTTAATAGTTATTTTAAAGAAAACTAGGCATTTATTTTCTTTTTAGAGTACTATTTATTTTATACATAGGACAAAGGACATAAAAAATGACAATCAAACAAGAGTACTTGCTATAGACTATTTCCAGTTTTCACACCTATTGGTTTAATTTACCCAGTCATGGGTGTGTATTTATGCAAAAGCATAAAGGACAGAACTGTATTTAAAAATTTAGATAATTGTTTCTAGTGGTAATTGAACTGTGAATTAAAATGCATTTTTTGCATGCTGCTACAGATATATTAAATAATAATAATTATACAGTAGAAACAATAAGCATCTAATTTAAATTGTATTTGTTTCTAATAAAATTGAAAGTATCGAAGTAGTGGGTTTCGAGATAACATTTGCCAATTTCCGCTGTATCAGTTTCCATAAATAACATTTATTTTTAATGTTTAACAGAAATCGTATATTTGGTAATTTCAAAGAGAATTAACGTTTTTGATACAGTCAACACTTGATTAATTTTTAGCTTGGTATTAAAAAATATTATTGAAATCAAGTAACTAGTTATATTGTGACTTATCCGGTTTCCATGACATCAGCAATTAATTTGACAATACGCTATATTAGTGATGACGAAATTTGTGTTTCACTGGCAATTACAAAGGAATTAAAGTTATAAAAATAGAAGTTATAGGTATTCATTTATATTTTATTTCAATCATTTTCAATATTGTTTTCATATAAACAATATTAAAAGACAATTAAAAACGAATGTCAAATTCAATGCCTGAATGCATTGTTTCTGTTAAAAGTTAACTGTTAGTGGAACATAAGTTACATCACTCTAAAATAGCGTATAAAGAGGTATTAGGTTTTAAAACTAGGAAAAATGTACATTGTCGTTTTGGGTTCACCCAGAAGTGGTCCAAAAAAGATGAATACTAGAAAAGACCAAGTATAATTTACATAATAATATTTGAGTTGGACATTCATTTGTGGGGTTTAGCCCTACTTCGGGCTAAATTAATACACCACAAATAAAATGTGGTAAAAAATATTCAATAAAAAAATGGAAAAACAAATTATGAAATAACATTTAAAACGCATTAACCAATCGAAAATATTTTAATGCAGGCAGGTTTAGAAACAGATAATAATCGTCTGAAGTCAAATACCTATAGGGAATAGGTCCAATGGCACTAATTCAAATACCAATTGATGAATTTTTGCCATTAAATAGCACTTTCTAGTTTACCAAAGTGACTTGTTTTCCTTTGATTTTTCTTTGGTATGTTTTCGCTTTGTGGATGTGAGGGACTATTTTTCAAAACTTCGTAGGCAGAATTGGAGAATATATATGTTTATACATCCGAAATTATATTTCAGCTTTCGGATATCAATCGATTTTCTCAATTTCTCATTTCACGTTTACGGCGGACCGTAGTCGAAAACTTAACACTGTTGAACGAATGAAAGATCTTAAAAATGTATTCTGGTACAATCTGAGATGGGCGTTCTTAAATACGATGTCACAAGAATGGCTCTAACCATTTTCTTGGCATCGTATCTCTCAAGATACCAATTTTCCCAATTTTTTGTTAGTAGTAAATCGTTAAATTTGGGGATGATGTTGGCAACACCGTATGTACCAGACCCTGTGTTAACGGCCGTTAAGGTTTGAAGTCAATTGCTTCCATTTTAGTCGAGATATGTCATTTGAAACAGATGCATGTTGGTGAAATCGATCATTTTGAGAAATGGTGAGTACACGTGTTTATAAAATTTTATTTTTTTTTTTTGAAATTAGGCGCGATAATAAGATATGAGTACGCATACACATACTACATGCAAACCTTAGTAAAATACCAACATAAAAAAATTAGAGACTGTCTAAAATGTTATGTTTCTGAGGAGATACGCTGTACAAGTACATAGTAAATTAAATTTGTATCTGGTGGGACACGCTACCAAGTACATGTGGATTCACTTTTAAAAAAACTCGCATCGGGTTGTTATGCCATTAGAACCACCTCTCATGAATTGGGAGTTTGTGCAACAAAAACTGCATATTATGCGTTAGTTGACTCCCATCTACGTTATGCTGTTCAGTTTTGGGGAGTCTGTTCTGCCGAGTTATTTGACAGAGTCTTTATAATGCAGAAACGGGCAATAAGGTTCTTATGTGGAGCACACAGATTAGTTTCATGCAGACCGCTGTTCTTAAAACAAGAAATATTAACATTAACATTTTTATTTATCTTAGAAACTTGTTGCATGATCCATAAGAACAAGTCGAAATATAAATCGAATACATCCCGTGTAACTCGCCAAACGGGTAACTTGAAGTTGCCTATTCCCAAAACTGAACTAATAAGAGACTCTTTTATATACAAGGTATCAAAATGTACAATAGGCTATCGCATACGTTGACAGATGTTGAGTCACAGAATTGTTTTAGAAAGCTGCTCAAGAGATTTCTCTTAACTAGGCCTTATTATAATATTATAGAATTTTATAATGACGAGACACTGTGATATGTGTTTTATTTTGTTTTGTTATATTTTATTTTAGATGTATGTATTAATATTAATTTATAATAATGTTTGTTTATATTTTAATGTTTATGTATTTGTAATTTGTATACTATTTATACAATATTGTGTTTGTATGACTATTTTTTTATTTGTAATTTGTATTTTAACTTGGACAATAAACATATATTCTCTCTCTCGGTAAAAAATCACGCCCGTGGAATTCAATGGCGTACACTATATTATTATTTTTATTTGTATGCCAACCGCACAAAATTTTTGTTAGACCTGGCTGCATAAACTTTCTGTGATTTTAATTTTTTTTATAGAATTGGAAATTATGTCTGATTTTTAGTAAATGAACTCAGTGATTCTATCTATTTAATTATTATTCTGCAATAAATTTATATCATATGAATGCTACGTTTTTTTTTGTTTATTCGTATTGGAGTTTTAGTTTTGTTTTAACTTTCTCTATTTTTAACTTTTTTTGTAAAATTGTAAGTTCTGTTTGATTTTTATAAATAAATATGAGTTTTCCTACCTATTTGAAATATTTTAAGTTAATTATTTGAAATTAAAGGCGCGTAATCTTTACAGCGAATTGCGAAAATATAGTTAACTTTACTGCTTCTATTATTTGTGGTCAAAACCAAAATATATACGTTACCGGTATCTATATCCGCAGTTCTGTAGTATAAAACAACATGCAAAAAGAGTCATTATTGACTTTCCTGCTAAAAAGATTTAGAATTATATGCCCTATAAACTGCCTAACGTGCCGCCTATGTCATTAGTGTACAGTTTGACCAGAAAGAACCTGGGGCCCAATTCTCGAAACATGCGTTAACTGCCGCATGCGCTAAGTAACGCATGGTCGTTAACGCATACGACAGCAATTTAGTATTCCTGAACACCATGCGATAATCGCGAATCAAGTCGAACGTGTTAACGAAGAGTCTTTGATTATTGCATAGTCTTAACCAATGAGGATTGAGAATACCAAAGATGGTATCACTGAATATGAGATAATTGCATTGACACATGTCAAAATTGCCAAAAATTATAAAATTAAATGGATTGGATGTCTAATAATTTTTGGTTTTTAGACGTTTTAACTGTGATTATTTGTATTTTGGACTTGAGAATTGGAGTGGTTTAGATTTAGAATATTAAAAATGGAACAGCGTCGTTCACGAATAACGGAAAAATTGCGTGAAACTTTAGTAGAATTTATAACATTGTTTAGTGCCTGTAAAACTCATATTTCTTCTATATCATCCATACTAAATAAAATAAACCAAAATAAAGTGGCACCTAAACGTCCAATAAAAGAGTTCACGGTACAAAAAGTTTCATTTTTATATTCTAATAAAATGTTCAATAGAGTCAAATTAAAAATAAATATTTCCCAATAATAAATCACAAAACAAAACCAATAGATAGAAACACGAATCACATATGATAAAGCAGGATTAATTGACAATTATAACCTTACTTTCACCTAAACGAATGCGACAAAGTAGTTGTCGAACGGTCATGAGCGCTCTTTGAAAATCATCATTTCTTAGCGCATACTTTAATAAATTTGACGAATGCCGCCAGTTCAGGAATAGACTTTCATCAAGTCGCATACGTTATCGCATGCGATAAGTTAACGAAGGCGTCAGGAATTGGGCCCCAGGCGTAGTATCTCGTAGGATACGAAACAATATTGCCGCCAAGCTGGCAGCATCTGACAATATACATAAAAATAGAGGTATGTAAAATCAAAACTAAGCAAAAAAAATTAGTTTCTCTCTTTTTGCGTTATTTTGTTCAATTATACATCAAATATGTAAAAAAAAAAAATTTCTCCCGTGAATGTTCTTGCCAAGAATAGGGTTAAGAAGAATTGAGCGAGCTGGGAGGGGAGAAGAATGTGTATGTGCCGACGATAGTCAGAATCTGATTTACTTTAAATCTACAATAATGTGCATCGATGGCCCAATTGGTAGAGGCTCCAACAGCTCTAGTCGGCAGTTTTCAGGTTCGATACTTGGTTAATGCATCCTTTTTTATTTTTTAAGTATTGTTAAATTTTCTTTCATTTGTTTTTTAATTGGGTATGTAGGGCTGTATTTATCATAATTTCGAAGGGCGATTACTATTATTTTTTAAATTTTATACAAGTGACAATTGTGTCAAACTAATTGTCAGTATCTTTTTTAGTTATTAAGAATAAATAAGTTTTTTTGTGTAGAATCGATAAATAATAGAATTTTTATTTTTATTTCGTTATATGGTATTTTTTGTTGTGTTAGTTTATGTTATGATATGATTCAAAACTATTTATAAAATGTACCATAGTATATTCTTCATTTTACTGAGGCCCTTTCTATGGGTCTCAGTATTGCATTCGTGCAGACGAAAAAATTTTCTTACCTCCATTTTTTAAAACTTTTTTTCATGTTTCCGTTTATTCTGATTACGAAAATGCAAAAAAAATTCGTCTGGTCATCTGTGTGTATGTATGCCGGCACAATAACTCTAGAACGAAAGTTCTGATTGACTTACGGTTTTGATTTTTTTTAAATAATTACTTCTAACTTAGAACCCTATTGATTTTCAGAATTTTCGGTTCATCCTAACTACTTAATTATCAATTTTCTTAAAATTCACCTATGCAATTCATATGTGACAATTTTAGGAATTCCAATTATTTCTAACGTCAACATTTCTAACATTCTCAACTTTTCCATAAATTGCAAACATTCTCTAACGATCTGACAAACAACAGGTGTTGATAGTAAAGGTGAAATTTCTAAGGCGGGTTGTGACCTTCATACTTGCAACCATAGCCATTTTGAAGGCTATTTTTATTCGAAATTAGTCGCCAAGCATGCCAATTTATGAAAAATATATAAGCAGTTTCTTAAAAATTACTTTTTTATGGTGGTGCTAACTTAAACGTACTACTATTTCGCCCCTAGCCACAAAAACACCTTCATCAAATTTACTGGCTTTCTGCCGGAACCCCATAGAATAATTAACCGGCTATTTTATTTGGCAAAAAGCAGAATAATGCTTGGCTGTGCCTGCCAAGTATTAAATGTCAACTGTGATGTGTGAATGGCTCTTAAATGTCAAATTATTTAAAAATGTATGCTTCTTTTGATATGTATTGCAAATAATTTGTAGTGTAATTTGTAGTGTATCTCAATTCAGAGAATTAGGATTTAATGCTGGTTGTTTGTAGATAATTTTAATTATACAGTTTTGGAGTACACATTCAACCAGCGAATTGTAAATAATAATTAGTGTAAACTCCTAGTCATAAATTTCCTCAATTCATAAAATTTAAAAATTAATTTTCTTACCTTGGAATTTTAATGACGTAATGTGATCAACCCATTTCAAATTTTGATCAATTATAATACCGAGGTATTTTGTTGTGTTTTTCATTTTAATTATAAAGTTGTCATTTATTTGTATGTTGAAAGAAGGCCTTTGTAAATTACATTGCTCTCTATGAATCTACTTTAACACAAAAATAGTTTTGTGGATATAGGTTGCTATAACCTATCGTCGCAAAACTATTAATAATTTAAACATAGCAAGTAGTAAAACGAGGGGAAAATAACAATAAATTAAGGGAAATGCGACACACAGACATTTTTTTATCCATTAATGAACCGGTCTCGACAAATTTTAAAATCAATTCCATTACGTACTTGTGGCGAACTCTACGTTCAGGTTGTTTTTGGTTAAATCTCCTTGCAGCCGCTCGGGCACCATTTTGATTTTGGTAATACAGGCTAACTAGCTCAAAATGTTCTTGCAATGTGTACACCATAACTTATTTTTAAAATTGTAAACAAATCAGCAAAGAAGTAACTCAACAGATTGATTTTTAATACATGAAATGATCGAAGAAACGTGATAAACACCTTCTAAGAACAAAAAATGAAGGCAAGATAAGAAAATGTTTTGATTTTTTTTTATTTATTAGTTCGAGAGAATTTATTATTGTATGGAAGTCAATGGATGACAATGATTTAAAAACGCAGTTTTGCTTTTTTTGATTGTAAGCATGATAAAACAATTAATTTTTTTTAAGAATGTGATTTTTTTCATACACCGTTGTAAAGAGGCTTCTAAGGCCTTACAAATGAAGTATCACTCAACCCCTCTTCCCTATTCAATTTTGAGGGGTTGAAGCGCCCCCTCATAGGAAGTTGCTCGTTCAAGCCTCAAATATACGTCAAAAGATGTCCCCCAAAGAAAATCATCCGACGTGTTTCGGGAAATTTTTCCAATTACTATAGGATAAGAAATATACGGGGTGGCTCGTCTGAGATAGAAGACCCTGTATAATCAAAACACTTGTTTTATATACAAAGTTGGTAGTCGATACTCCCTTTGTTCACAAATAATATTTATACATACCTGCAAAATATTCTATTTTACGAAAAAAATAGAAAAACTTGTTAGTCAGCATACGTTGCATTTAACGTTCACTGGTCTATTTGAGAAAAAAATGTGATATCCTACGTTTGGATTCAATTTTGGGAACATATTCCATATTTGGCTATTCTCCTCTACAAATATTGCTCAAATTGGCTATAGCGTTTAGAAGTTGACGATTGTTACATTTTTAGTATGCAGAATTAGAGATTTGAAACGATCCTTCTGCTTCCTGTAGAACCAATTTATGCTTTAAACAAACCAAACTATAGTAAATATTGTTAGAATTTTTATATTTTTATGCAGAATCCTATATTAAAGTTTTTATATTTATTGTTAAATATATTTATTAGTGCATGCATAATAAATATTACATTCAATTCCAACTAATGAAATATTGACATCGAAAGCATAGCTTGCTGATGAGAGAGATACACAATGTATATAAATATAATATTGCAATACTCATATTGAATTTCACTATTGACATTGACCTTCTAGGCTTCGGTGCATTGAATTATTAAATAAATCAATATTGTCGCTGTCAACATTCCAAATAATAAACTGTTGTTCATTAATCAATGGAAAACTTTCTAATGCATCGATTGTAGGACCAGTTTTCTATATTAAAGGGAAGTAAAAGGCTCAAAGTCTGTCGACCACATAAATTTATTAGGTTGGGTTGCAAGGCTTTCGACCTAAAAGGTCATCATCAGGCAAAAAAATTTTTTTTTTGTAAGTGAGTAGGTAGGTAGGTACAATCTGCAATAATAATTTAGGATAACAAAACGTTTTTATAGAAATGCTAGGTGTCTTACCACTATGTGTCCACAGAAAAAATTTAATATGTTGAATTAAAACTTTTTAAATTGCTAAAAATTGTTGTAAAAAATTGTAAAAATTGGCTCATTCGAGGTTGGATACTGTTCAATCTTGAACCTCACCTACCTCCATCTAATGAAGGTGGTTTCGAAAGAGATCAATTTTAAAGTTCCACATGTGTGCTTAAGGTACCATGTGGAAAGTGTTACTTTTGAGGAAATACCGCTACTCCCCCTATCCCCAGTACAAATGGGGAAGACGGAGTTCGGTTTGTGTACACCCTTAAGCCTAGGCTTAAGGGGTATCATTAATTATTAACTTGACTTTACTTAGAAAAATTCACTTGGCACTTTCGTCATTCAACGGTAAAGTTAAATGAGAAAATGGTGGAGAATTTACGACATTTGACAACTGACATATGATGGAAGACACGTAGTTACAATTATGGTTGAGTTAATAATAATTAAATTTGACATTAGTTAAATTGAATATGTTAAATTAGTTTTGTGACAAATTTTATAGTATAAATTTAAACAATTTGACAGGATGTCCAAGACTTTGGAGAGGCCACGAATAAATTCTATTGGTGTTATGAAGTTAGAGTGACATTTGATTTTTAAAAAAGAAGAATTTGACATTAGACATTTGTTTGAGGTTAAGGAAATTTATAATAAATATGAATTTTTTGAAAAAAGGGGCTATTATATATATTATTACAAGTAAAAAGTTGAAGGATTTACAAAGGATTTAGGAAACTAGTGAGGATGATTGGATTCATTGTAGTTGTTGAATTGAAAATACTAGAAGGTTAATCTTGAAAAGAGAGGCTTATATGTAGGTTGTAATTGATCATTTAAACAAACCACATCTGGGTTATTAATATGTTGATGAATGTAATACATTTCAAGTAAGTACAGCTTAATGCCTTTGGGGCATTGGATAAGAAGAGAGGCGTTATCTGGAAAAGTGAAGTTATGTTTAGTATAGAGAACATGATTAGCAAATGCGTACGTGCCAATTTGTACAATTTTTTACAACAATTTTTACAATTTAAAAATTTTTAATTCAACATACTTAATTTTTTCTGTGGACACATAGTGGTAAGACACCTAGCATTTCTATAAAAACGTTTTGTTATCCTAAATTATTATTGCAGATTGTACGTACCTACCTACTCACTTACAAAAAAAAAAATTGCCTGATGATGACCTTTTAGGTCGAAAGCGCTTGCAACCCAACCTAATAAATTTATGTGGTCGACAGACTTTGAGCCTTTTACTTCCCTTTAATCTACTTCGGACCACTTTGAGATATGGATAATATTTGGAATTTAGTTTTCTATATATTTGTCCTCAGTACTGAACATAATTAAAAATATAAATCCTTAATTGATTACCGATGTGAGAACTTGAAAAAAAAAACATGAATAAAAAAAATTGGGATACAAATTTCAGACCTATTAAGAACATCATCAGTCTTAAAGACATAAATAAAGAAATAAATAAAAACTTCTCTCATAGTTCAATATTTTTTTTTTATAAAACCTATGAATTTTGTACAAATATATTGGTTAACGGTATGATGGTTGAACATTCACAAATTTAAGTAAATATTACGTATTATTGCTTGTTTATTTCTAAAATTATATTCCTTATTGCTTTACTTCAATTATGACAACCATCAAATGGTTTTAGCGTCAGGTAAACATTTCAAAACCACAACAGTATGCCGAGTGACAATATTTGCAATAAAAACCAAATTAAAATAACTGCTTTTTATTTTATTTAAAAGGTGCCTTTCAATAGTATTGTATTTTTTCCTCGGTTTAAAACAAATAATAAGAAAAATAAAAGTAATTTTCTTTGGAATGCCATGTCAAATCGCATAAAAGTGCTATTCTGGGTAAAATATGGCTGCTATAAGCATCAACTTTTACCTCAGATCCTACTACTAAAAACTGTTCTAAAATAATTGCTGTTAAAATACAAATTAAGTACCTATAAAGTTTATTTTTTTACCGGTGTGAACTTAGCAGCCAATTTCTAGCAGCCAAAATTCCGAATATTACCGAATGATCAGTAGAGTCGTTTAAATAGAGGTAATTAATTATTAGGTGAGAAATAGGACAAAAACAATTTAAATTTTTACTGAAATTTGATAATAGGATGTTCTTTTAATTGTCACAACAATATTAATTAAAATTAAAAGGACAATAGAATACTATAAAAATATTATTATTATTTTAACCGACAAGGTAATGTCACATCAAAAGGTATTTTACAATATTTATAATGGTAGTATTAACTCAAACCAAAAATATGATAGATATAATAACAAATTCCCACAAGGGTAAACTACCCCGTAATAATAAAATATTTATTTTGTCAGAGAAACAAATAACTTATCACTTTAAACTGTGTTTTAAAATATTTTTATTAATTAAAATCCTAAGGGCATTTTAGCCCTGTAGGGAGGGTCGCTAGTAATTCATATTTTTACTGTAAGTATATAACACTAATAGAAGTTTTTTAGATCATATTTAAAATTAATATTTTATTTTCTTCTTTGGAAAACTAATTATTTTATTATCCTAAGGGCATTTTACCCCTATTGGGAGGGTCGCTAGTAATTCATATTTTTACTGTAAGTATATAACACTAATAGAAGTTTTTAAGATCACATTTAAAATTGATAATTTATTTTCTTCTTTGGAAAACTACTTATTTTATTATCCTAGGGGTATTTTACCCTTATTGGAAGGGTCGCTAGTAATTTATATATTATCTGTAAGTATATAACCCTAATAGAAGTTTTTTAGATCACATTTGAAATTGATACTTTATTTCCTTCTTTGGTCAACTAATTTTTTTATTATCCTAAGGGCATTTTACCCCTGTTGGGAGGGGCTACAGTAATTCATATTTTTATTATAATATATTTTAACTAATAGAAACAGTTTAAAGTTATAACTTATTCGTTTCCCTGACAAAATAAATATTTTATTATAACGGGGTAGTTTACCCTTGTGGGAATTTTTTATTATGTCTATCATATTTTTTGTTTGATTTAATACTACCATTATAAATATTGTAAATTACTTTTTGATGTGACTTATTACCTTGTCGGGTAAAATAATAATATTTTTAAAGTATTCTATTGTCCTTTTAATTTTAATTAATATTGATGTGACAATTAAAAGAACATCCTCTTATCAAATTTCGGTAGAAATTTAAATTGTTTGTGTCCTATTTCTCACCTAATAATTAATTGCCTCTATTTAAACGACGCTACTGATCATTCGGTAATATTCGGAATTTTGGCTGCTAGAAATTGGCTGCTAAGTTCACACCGGTTATTTTTTTGTAGTTTTATTAGAAATGACTCAATAAAATTGTTGAAAATTCGGAAACATATACAGAGTGTCCCATTAGTGCGTAATTGTTCAATATTTTAATTTGTGTTTTTAACACGCAAACAAGTATTAAATAAAAGTTATATGTATTTTAAAAATATGTTTCTATATACAGGGTGTTGCTTTTTGTCTGGCAAATAAAAATGTATATTTTTAAATGTAACACCCCCTATTTTATTTTAGTTTTATAATGGTTTGGTAATACTGTATTCAACCCTAGAATTTTTTTAAAAAATATTACAGGATTGCCAAGCAATTCAATTTTTTATGAAATTAGAGAATGGTGCAGACTTTAAATTGAATTATCATAATTTAAGAGGGTTTACAATGATTTCAAAATTGTTTAAAATACAGACTTGTAAAGCTAACAAATAGTCGTGATAAAACTGGTTTATTTTATACAGAGGGTCTTGAAACATGTCCTACATATGGCTAATATTAAGTCCAATTTACTCAATTTTTTGAAATGCAACTCCCTGTATATTATTTTAGCATAATTTTCCTTATAAATTTACCTATACAATGATATCAAAATGTTAGCCAATGACACATTTATAAGGTGTGCTATCAGTGCGTTATTGACCGATAGCTGTTTAATTATTGGAAAAACGAAAAAAAAAAAAACAATAATATAAAAGTTGTACGGCCATATTTAATAAATATTCTTTAATATATACCATAAACAATACCATAAACGAGGGGCCGATCAAACTTAAACATTTTTGAAAATCGTAATTTCACGTTTTGACGCACCCTATATACAACATAGCAAATGATAGTCAATTAAAATTGTTTGACTATGTGAAAACAATCAAATATATAATAACTACCTGCAGGGTGTTTTGCTTTAAGAAAGTATAGATTTGGTCAGCACCTTGTTTATGAACCACCCTGTATATTTAAGAATAATAGTTAAATATGGCCATAAAACTTATATTTAAAATTTCTTCTTATTTCAAATAATAAAATAGCTATCGATCAGTTACGCGCTAATCGAACACCCTGTATATGTGTTATTCGCTAACATATTGGTATCGTTATATAGGCAAATTTGTCAGAAATTTTATGCTAAGAAAAGATACAGGGTGCTGCATTTGAAAAAAATGAGTAAATTTAATTAAAAATTGGCCATATTTAAGACATGTTTCTAAACATTCTGTATAAAATAAACCAGTTCTATCACCACTATTCGTTAGCTTAATATCTCATAAGTCTGTATTACAAACAATTTCGAAATCAATGTAAAGCTACCTAAATTATGATAATTTAATTTGGGATCTGCATCATTCTCCAATTTAAAAAAAAATAATAATTGCTTGGCACCACTGTAATGTTTTCTAAAAACATTCTAGGGTTAAATACAGTATTACCAAACTATTCTAAAAATAAAATACAGGGTGTTCTGTTTAAAAAACATAAATTTTCATTTGCCAGGCCAAAACTTAACACCCTGTATATCCAAAAATATGTTTTATATATGTATTTTTCAAGTCCATATAGTTTTTATTTAAACTTGTTAGTATGTCTATAACACAAATTGAAATATTGAACAATTGCGCACTAAGGGGACAACCTGTATATGAAGCTGCTGTTGCATATTTATGTTGTAGTTTTTAATAGTTTATGTATTTCTTTTTTACTAGAAATTATACAGTTTTCTCTAATCTTGTTTAAGTTATAAGTATTTATTAAAATATAAGAATTTCAAACGAGTTTAATTTAGAGTACTAAACAGTAAAGTGATGATGAATGTAAAGTGTCATTTTCCGAACTCAAAGTAATAATAAAAAGTGACTTTTTCAGGTCACTATGAAATAAATATTTTTAATTTTAAGCCCTTGCCTAGCGGTATATGATATCAAAGAAATCGAGGGGATATATGTATTCAGTAAAAAAGTATTAACATATTAAAAATGCAACCTACCAGGGAAACACAAAAAAAATCAAAATAAAATACAAATTTAATCTAGTTTATACCTCAAATACTTAAAAAATAGGAACGAAAATACCATAATTAAAAAAAATTAATCAAAATAGTTTAAAAATATGCTTAAAAACTATAAAAAAATATCAAAAAAATTATATTTAATGACATCTTTGTAACAATTTAGAGTACTATATTTGGTTTCAACCTTCAGACTCCTTAAATTTGGTTCAAAATTCGCCACATCTGTTAGTTATATTATGCGGTTATATCGTGCTCGCTTTTTAGGCTCATTACGGAATCTAACCGATCATGAGACATGGTGGTACATAACGTGTTTTTTTACGAATTATAGAGTACTAAATTTATGCTCATTTGTTGTGACTAAAAATGCAGCGGTATAAATAATTTGACAAAAAAGAAAACTATAATTTTCGTCACCTCGTGGTGTGTGTGCTTTCACAGAGTTATAAAAATGTAAATCACCATCAACGATTCTTTCTAATGATTGATTTGTATGTAAAGATAACATTGCCTTTCCAGCCATTGTTGATCAAAACTTTTGAATTGGCGTTATTTCAACATGGCGGCTGCGCTTGCGCTCATCACATGATGAAAAGGCCTATTAGATTATTTACTTCATCGGGAATTGATCTTATAGTTTGCAGGGTATTTTTGTGACTATTTATAAAAGAAAATGCATCAATAACATTTAGCTTGTTGGATTCTAGAATATTTTTGTTAATTACCACCATTTTGTAGTTTTCGTCCTTCTTTAGCTAATTTTCTAGTTCTTCCAAGTCAATGTCTGGCCTTAAAGGATTCTTTTCATACAAACGGTGTATGTAATTCTGGTAACACTAAACTTTAGTTTTAATTCGTCTTTAGTATTAACCATACTAATAATTTCACACTGGCAATTCATATTTAAGATATCCTCTGTGTTATAACATCACTTGTAGGTCCTAAAAACTAAAAATATAGTAAAATTTGTTTATTTTTATATAGAACAAACGATGCAATTCATAGTTATTAATTTATTTACCTATTCAATGAAGGGATGCAATGCCAAGCTAACAATACAACCTCAAGCATGATCATGATCAAAAAATTTGTAGATTATATCATTCTTCTCTTCTATTAAGGTGGAAACGATATTTGGCCTGAAAACTCAACATTAGTGCTTTTGCTAGCGAATTATCAGATCGGCACCTGGAAAAAATTCATATAGATATGTATATAAACATGTTTTTACATGTACTTAATGTTAATTTTTGCCTGTAAGCATTTAGAACGTTCTCAGAATATGAGGTACATGCTGCGTATGACTTTTAGTATCGTCTAAGAATGGCATGTTATAGCACGTGCTCAGCATATACTTTTTAAAATATACTTTTAAGGCACGTACTCGGTATATATTTTTTAGAATATACTTTCAAAGCATGTAGGTACTCAGTATATATACTTTCTAAAATATATACTTTATATGCTAGGATTGTTTTAAGAATATTCTATAGACATACCAAAAAGAACATAGGCAGAATGTTCTTAGTATATTCATAGAACATTGATGTTATGTAAAAAGGCGCAGGATGTGGAATATACTCCAGTTCCTTAAACCTTAACATAAAAAAATAAACTGTGAGCAATAGTGACAGTGTAATTCAAACGGCGCTCACGGGAATTTTCATAGCAGCAAAAGAAGTTACGAGAAACAATATGACTGAAACGAACTTGGTCATTTATACAAATAGCAGAAAACATTTTCTCACCCTGGACAAACCACGAATTTACTTAGGGATAGTACTAGAATGTTACGTCTTACGGATTCACTAGCTATGACGACAAACCACCAAATTATTTTTTACCTTGCCTTTTCAATAAACTAACACCATCGGCAGTGACAAACCTAACTTAAAGAACATCCCCTTGTGAAATTTAAGGCAAGATGGGCTGAAACAAGAACCTGCAGAGTTGCCAGGGCACTTTTAAGTTATTCCGACAACAGGGAAATTAAATACTTTATTATGACTAGATAGAATATATGCTTGATCACGGCCATTCTGACAGGTCATTGCCAATTATAGGCTTAGAATCCACACTCTGTAGAGGGTGCAAACAAGAAGATGAGATGCTCTCATTTATTTGTGTTCACATCGGCCGATATAAGCACAGTTGTCAACTACATTAACTATGTAGGCAGGCTGGATGACAAGCTAAGAGGAGCCTATCAATTCAGGAGGCTGCACAATGGGCCTAAGTACCATGGGGCAAACCACCCTCCACACATTACAGATATAACAGGTACACGAAATATTATTTATAAAATGTTTGTTTGCATGATGTGTGCTATTACACACTATGATGTATGCTATTGCACACTTAATAATTAAATAACATTTTACGTAGTCTTTATATTTTGACAAATTCATGGTAATTTTTAAGAATTACATATTTTCATCAACTAAAATGTGAATGGAATAAACAAAAAAAAAACCACTTGTTGCATTGTACGAATTACATTGTGTATTACTCACAGAAAATGTGAAACATTATAGAGCTATTAAATGCAATCTAAGTACTTTTTAATATGCATTCTAAGGTTATTACATTACAAAATTCAACAGTTTTATTTTTACGTTTTTCTTAGTAATGACTGTTTCTACTTAATACCTACTAGTTTCGCCAGAAATCATATCTAATTTTCATTAAGTAATAACATTTTTTTTAATACTTCATTAATTTTATATAATTAATTTTCTTCTTTTGGACCGATTTAATATATAAAACGTAGTCCATACAAGTATCTTAGTATATTAGCAAACGATAATTTAGGCAATTCCTCAATGAAATTTATTGTATCAATAAAAAAGAAAGATACTTTTACTTTTGGTTTAAACGCTTTATGAATATATTATTGTTAAGGTGAAACCTGGGTCATGCAAATTTTTGTTAGGACATTACTTATTGTGTAATAATTCGCGATAGACTAATTTTCTTCCTATTTCATCTTGAAGATGCAAGAATTTAACTTTAGGTTACGTATATCTGAGTCACGATTTAGCCTTTAGCTACATGGTACAATAAATAAATGTATCAGATTGTATATGGCAATCGGATTTGAGAAATACTTTATACAACACATTAGGAGATACAGTAGAAAACAAAGTTAAAAATCATGATTCCTATACTTTCCTTATCTGTATACAGATAGAAAAGTAAAAATTGGTCTGATTTTAAAACAGCCGAGAGATCAATTAAACTGGTGGAGTCAAAATTTAAATATTACTAGAAAAAAAAAATAGTAAGTTTAAAGCATAAAATTTATTATGAACTCACTATTTTTTATTATTGAATAAATCTTTGAACTTCATGAATCTACACTCGAATTGGTTAATCAGTGGAGAAATTATCAAAATACTACCCTCTTAAGCCAAAAAGGGGGGTTTCTCAGTTGAGGTGAGTTTCGAGAAAAATACAGGGTGTCTGTAAAAGGTATTTACAAAAACATACCACATATTCCTTAGACCAAAATAAGTCGATTGAAGTAAAATTACCTTTGTACAAAATTGCTTCGTTTGGGCTCCAGAGGGCCTTGAAGTTACAATTTTTAAATCGTTTTTCCCATATAAATTTAAAACGGCGTATCCTATTTCGCTGAAATTTGGTATATTGGTAGAGTTTTATGTGGCAAAAAAAATGGTAAAATTTTGTCCGATAATAATACATAGGCGTAGAACTTGATTTTTTAAATAATTGTACCTTAAAAAATTCTACGCCAATGGAAGAAAAGGAGTTTGAGTATGAAATTTAGATTGCGCAACTCATTTACTTTAAAAAAGGTACTCTTGATAAGACTCGATTACTCTAATGGTTTTGACGAAATTTGCATTTTAGTAATTTTAGAACATCGAGTGTTAGCAAGGGTACTTTTTTGTAGTAAATGAGTACCCAATCCAAATTTCATACTCAAACCCCTTTTCTGCCATTGGCGTAGAATTTTTAAAGGTGCAATTATTTAAAAAATCAAGTTCTACGCCTATGTATTATTATCGGACAAAATTTTATGCAATAAAAAACATCAAAATGTACTTTTTTCATATCTTCTTCAACACCTCTAATCGAAACTTTTAACAAAAATACTTGATTCTTGCCATGTACGATTTTTTGAGGAATATTAATTATTTGCCTGCAATACGTATACAAAAACATTTATTGTTGGTTTCCATAGTTTCATCTAAATAAAAATATTGTTAAGTTTTAACACCTAATCTCTTGTTAACGATTGAAAGTGTTCTATCTGACTTAATAAATAAAAAAACAAATGCGTGGTTTATTAATATGGCTGTACAATATACCAATGCAGAATATACCGATATGTTACTGATATTAGGATTTTGTGAAGGAAATGCTTAAGAGAGTGTCAGGGTGTACTCTGAAAGGTTTCCAAATCGTTGTGTACCTAGCCACCCAACTTTTGCTGCTGTTGAGAGACGTCTTCGGGAGACCGGTTCCTTTGCTACCAACACTGTTGATAATGGAAGAGAACGTTTTGTAAGGATTCCTGAAGTTGAAGAAGACATTTTAGAACGTGTTGAAGAAGATCCAGAATTAAGCACCAGACGAATTGGAAGGGAACTAGGAGTAAGTAAAGATGTCGTTCATAAAGTGCTTAGAGAACAATTACTATATCCATACCATAAGAAGCCAGTAAAAGAATTATTAGTCCATGATCCTCAAATTCGTTTGGGTTTTTGTCGATTTGTTAATATGCAAAGAGAAAGAGATCCAAACTTTGTCAAGAAGGTTCTCTACCGATGAAGCGGGTTTTACAAGAAGAGGTATAACTAATACCCATAATGAACATGTTTATGCCGTTGAAAATCCGCATGCAATAAAGGTAAACCATTTTCAGCACGAATTCAAAATTAATGTGTGGGCTGGAATAATTGGTAATTTCATTGTTGGTCCTGTCATACTTCCACGAAGATTAACTGGCGAAAATTATTTGGATTTTCTACAAAATACGTTGCGAGAATTGTTAGAAGATTTACCTCTCCAACTTCGGAGAGATATGTGGTTTATGCAAGATGGAGCTCCACCACATTTTTCTTTAAACGTTAGAAACCACTTGAATGAACAATATCCACACAAATGGATAGGCAGAGGTAATGACGAACCTGTAGAAAATGAGGAACAACTCTGGCAACGTATTCAAGATGCAATCTTAGAGGTGATGAAGAAGTTATGGAAAGGATACATTTTAATTTTCTTCGACGTATAAATCTTTGTATGCGTGAAAATGGTGAACATTTTGAACAATTTTTGTAAAATCTCTATTTTGATTACGTTGTAAATAAATATTTTTTCCTACGACCACTTAGGAAAGTGACACATATCACACTATATAGACCTATGGAAAGTGCCCTATATCACACGCGTATGAATAAGAATTTACTTTCCACCCAAGCGAGAATATGCTACTTTCCGCAGTAGCTGTCAGAAAATGTCAAACACATAATATCTATTTTGATCTATGTAATGTCCATATTAATACTAAAATCGATATGATTGTTAAATTATTGTAAATTAGATCCTAGATATTTATCTTTAACAATTATTTTTAAAATAATTTTAAAATAACTAAGATATATTTGCTTTTTATTCTGGTTAAACACATAAGCGATTAGATCAATCAATTACCGTAAGGCCTGTTAGCTCAGTTGGTTAGAGCATCAACTTTGCAATTTGAGACCGTCCAACGACCGCGATCGAATCCTGGCTGTGCCAGATTTTTTTTTTTGTTTTTTTTTTTATTTTTTTTTATTTGTTTAGAAATTATGAAAATTTAATAAATACGATTATTGTTGATTATTTTTTTAAATACATTTTAATTATTATAATAATCTGGTTTTACATTTTTTGATGAAATTATTTTGTGGTCGTAGGAAAAATATTGTACATCACTTGTGTGAAAAGTGATTTTCCACACTCGTGTGATAGTCGCACTCGGCTTACGCCTCGTGCGACAATATTTCCCACTCGTGTGAAAAATGTCACTTTCCACACTCGTAATGTAATATACTATTGTGAAACCTATACACTCTAAATTATTAAAACAGAAATTTAGCGAAAACCATAAGAGTAATCGAGTCTTATCAAGAGTACCTTTTTTAAAGTAAATAAATTGCGAAATCTAAATTTCGTACTCAAACTCTTTTTTTTCCATTGGCGTAGAATTTTTAAAGGTGCAATTATTTAAAAAATCAAGTTCTACGCCTATGTATTATTATCGGACAAAATTTTAATACCATTTTTTTTGCCACATAAAATTCTACCAATATACCAAATTTCAGCAAAATCGCGTATGCCGTTTTAAATTTATATGGGAAAAACGATTTAAAAATTGTAACTTCAAGGCCCTCTGGAGCCCAAACGAAGCAACTTTGTACTAAGGTAATTTTACTTAAATCGACTTATTTTGGTCTAAGGAATATGTGGTATGTTTTTGTAAAGACCTTTTACAGACACCCTGTATAATGACAATAGCTATTTGTGTATTAAGAGCGAAAAGTGATACGTCGCCGCTTGAGAGTTACCTGCGCGACCCCTAGCGGAGCGTAGGCTATCTGTCGAAAGTGGCAACGAGCTTTTCGTTCAAAATGCACACAAGAATTTTTCTATGATCATGTTATTTTAAGAATTGATACAAAAACTAAAAATATGAAATGAATTTAATTTTAAATAGCCTACTTTAAAAATCTAAAAATTGCGTATTGTGTATAATATATTGCCTACCTCCTGAATCTTTCTAGTAAATATTGTTTAATTTCGCTAAGAACTAATTATATTCTGAAAATATGGTAAAAAAAAATATCTATTTACTAAATACAGTGTGTCCGTAAAGTATGGAATAAATTCATTTTTAGCTAAACAGACCATTTTAAGAAATAATCTAAACATCTGTGTTGTTTTAGAAAAAAATTGCTCCGCACAGGTTTGGTAAATTTATTAAGTTTTTGAATTTTTCTCATTTTTTGTATATTTTTTATGCGAAACAACCCACTATAGCACTACATGTTAGGTAATTTAGTTGTTTTTTTTTTAATTTTTCTCATTTTATGTATATTATTTTGCGAAGCAACCCGTCATTGCTCCTGGTCGCACGAGTTAAATAAATTGTATAGGCCTTTTTATTAGGAAAATATTTCTATTTTCTTTCATATATTTTACATTTAAATTCAAACTGTTTGCTACTGTTTAAAATAGAGGTACAACATTTACTTGTTTACCCTGTCTTCGAAACACTGTTCCTACTAGTTTAAGCTGCTATTTAGGTGGCTTTAACAGATAGCTGATATTATTTACCAAAGATTCACCTCTCATGAGTTTAATTTGTTTTTCTTTATTTTAAACCTAAAAAAATTAATAGTCCCAATTAAAATTATTTCCGTACATCAACTTATAAACAAATATTAAATGAAATGAGTGTAATTTGTTGGTACTACTTTCTTTTTAATACCATATTTGAAAAACTAATGATAATAATTTTGGAGTAATTTTCCTTTTCTGTTAATTAAATTTAATTTACCTTATTTGTTAGCACACTGTAGCTAATAGTAGCAAAATCATCAATATGGAGAGATATAATATTCATTATAAACTGTAACAATTTTATTTGTTCAATTATTTTCCTTTTAACATTAACTTAGGTTGGTCTGAATTGATTTTAATCTCGACTAATTATAGTATAAATTAAAATAATGATTAATTGTGATTAACTGTATACTGTATATAGGTCAATCAAGGGCTATTAAATAAAAAATAAGATATAAATATCTGATTTAATATAATCATAGATATACAGCCTTTTTCTAAAGATTGTTTTATTTTGGTTAAAATTAATTAATATTAATGAAAATTTTACAAGCTTAAAGAGTTTTGCTACAATAAACAGACCTTCATTGTTAAAAAAAAAGAAAGTATTGTTAATTAAGATATTTATTTCTTTTAACACCAAAATTACACGTCAATTACTCGTGTATACGACACAATTATGTGAGAATGTATAATATTAATATTATTATTTTAATTCTCATTTAATAAAATGTGAAGGAAGTTGAATACTAGACAGAAATTATAACGTACATACTTATACAAGGTGGCGCAAATGTGTGGAATAATAACTTTAACCTTTGAAATATCAAAAATATTAACAAATAATTTTATTAAACGTTGTTTTTTAGTTCATTACAAATTTTATGGTGGCATTTCTTTTTTTTTTGTGGTAAAAATTTACGTTATAAATACCTTCCGCGTACGGTAGGTAGTGTGGGGTTTGCCACTCGCGTTGTTCAGAGCCTATACCCACTAAAAACATCACAAACATGCCCTTGGTCCACCCCGGGACCTCCTGTATGGCATTTCATCAGGGTGGGAGCTTCTGTTAACTTTGCATTTAACCTATGGTTTTACGCTCTCTTTCTTTCTTTTCTTTGTCTTTCAATATTTCTCTTATGTATCTATGGACTTTTCATATTTTTCCTTACACTTCATCATCTCTCGTACCATGTTCTCCTCGTTTATCTCTTCGCCGATTTGCATCACCAGTTCGTTTCTTGTCTGCGCCCATCTGTACAGTGTATGAGAGACGCTGTCTATCTCTCCGCATTATATACATTCATCTTCGTCTGTTTTTCCTATTCGGTAAGGGAAGGCTCTGAAGGATCCATGTCTGCTTAGGGCTTGCATAAGGTAGTATCCTGTTTCACAAAATGGACATTTTATGACGTCTGGTATGAGCCTTTTTTGTTTACTCTGCCACGTTTTCCGTCATTACCCATTTACTTTGGCACCTGTTCATCGATATTTCCCTCCCTTCTTTTTTTGCGAGGTTTTTTGTTCCATCTTCTCTTTGATGCAAACGCCTTCTTTCGTCTATTTTGATGGTAATAGGAATAATTCCGGCTACTGCTTGTGCTGCCTTGCTAGAGATTGTTTTGTATGCACTAATGATCCTTAATGAAGCTTTCCTTTGTGCTCCAGTCAGTAGGTTTTGGTATTTTTTGATTTTTGTGGCTTCATGCCATATTGGTGCGGCGTAAAGTAGCGTTGAGTCTATTGTTGCTCCTATGATTTCGCTCTTCCTACTACGATATCCACTAGTATTGGGCATAAGTCGGCACAGTGCTGTGACCCTGGCCTCTGCTTTCTGGATAGTATATATTACGTGGTTGCCGAATGTGCCCTGCTGGTCTAGCATAACTCCAAGATATTTTATAGCTCTTTTTGGTTCTATACGTGCTGTTACCAATTTAAAACTTATCTGGTTTCTGCCTTTTCTCCTGGACTTTAGAAGTACTACTTTTTTTTTCAGGTGCTAGTTCGAGGTCATTTTTATCCGTCCATTTTTGGATGGTTTTCGGTGCATCATTGGGTTTTTGCATTAGATTATATGGTCTGTTTGCACATGCTATGATAGCCAGGTCGTCCGCGTATGCTACGGCCTTGACTCCCTCCTGCTATGCTAGCCGTAGGATTGTGTCGTACAGTACGTTCCACAGGGTCGGTCCCAAGACAGAGCCCTGGGAACCCCGGCCGTTATTTGTATTCCTTGCCCCTCTTCGACTATTATTTTTTTACCTGTCAGGTAGTCTTTGATGCTGTTTCTTAGGTATTTCTCTAGTTTTTCCAGATTTACCAGGATTTTTGGCCACGATGCGGTATTAAATGCGTTTTTCACGTCTATTGAGATCAGATTAATCCATTCGCTTCCTCTGTGTTCTTTCACAATGTTAAGGACTTCTTCGATTGCCTTTCTTGTGGATCTTCCCTTCCTAAATCCGAATTGGAGATCTGAGATACCTCCTCTTTCGTTGAGTTCCTTCTCTAGCCGTCTTTTGATTAGTGACTTAAAAGTTTTGCTGATCGTGTCAAGCAGGCAAATCTACCGATACTTATAAGTGTTTCCTCCTCCTTTCGGTATCAGCACTAGCTTCGCGGTCTTCCAATCTTTTGGAAAACTTTGTTGGGCTAGCAGCTTATGGTGACATTTCTAATTTGGGGACAAAAACCGGAGCCCCCCAATAAGGTCAACTTTTTTTTTTAAATTGTAACTCCCCTTTTTTATTGACTGGGAGACAAAAGAAGATTTCCATGTTGGTATATACTAGAGATGTGAGTATATACTGCACCCTTTCGCTAGAGGAAGCAACTGAAGAATTTAGAGAGAAAAATTGACATCAAAGGAATTGCAAATATGTGTGGCCCGTTTGATTCAATTAGCTGCGCATGTAGATTCCTTGCAGCATTTAGCCCAAACGGCCACTAAAATCTAGCGAAACCAACCAAAGGCATCTAGAGAGCCCCCAATAACACCAATCGTGGTTTAAAATGTCCTCCAATGAATAAGTAGAAAACTGTAAAATCTTGGCACTTCGGTTTTGAAAAGAAATAACTAACCTCAAACACAAGTTGTTTGACACTGAACAGAAGAAAATTGACCTGGATGGGGATCTTAAATTGGTGAGAGATTTGCGGGGCCGGTGTTTTCATGGACGGAAGCCAAAATACCCTGCAAGGGGTTTCTGAAAATCTGGCACACTTGCATTTGTGTACAATAAATTGACAGACGACATCTAGAGTTATATTGTATCATGAAAAAGAACCACAAACGTCGATAAATAAAACAGCACCATCAGCTTACAGGGGAAATGTAAAAAATATAACTATTGCCAAGCAGATTAAAATAGTATATTGTGCAAGAAGTGCAGAAAGTAACCAATTCCACACGATATGTGAAACTTGTGGTACGAGCGAATGCGAGTCCCACAATCACACGAGTGTGAAATAGGTGTTCTGCACGAGTGGCACACTATACTTTTTCTACGATCGTAATGACTTAAACCCAAATTACAGATTTTTTAAATAATTTGATGTACTTTATTAAAGATTTAAAATTAGAAATATTAAGAGGTGCCAGGTCAAAAATATGAATTTGTGTTATCACTACCTTACATTGGGAATTTGTAGAATATTTAGGCAGATGCGATTTTTCTATTTTTGTATTAAACATATATTGACATATATTGACCATAAGATAAAAGATATAAAAGGAGTTCACCAGAGATTAGGTACATAAAGATGGGAAACGCGTCTCAGATGTTAACTACAGCTATACGTCGTTTGTAGACAGACCAGTGTTGACAAATATTTTTATTTGAGAGATCGTACAAGTAGAGTAGAAAAATTTTATTTCGACAAAAAAACAATAGGTACATGTATAGCATAATATAACTTAAATGGAATGAAAAAATACAACAAAACTTTGGCATGATAATTTATTTATCTCTTTATAAAAATGTTTACAACGAAAAAAAAAACTAAAGAAAATACATGAAACTTTAAATTAACACATTTAAAGTAATCAATGAATCTCACTTAAAAGTGATTGAAATTTTGCGTACAAGCTTTTCTTATGCCGTGATAGTCGGTGTTGGAACAAAATCACCAAGGTCAAAATCAGGATAG
This sequence comes from Psylliodes chrysocephalus, assembly GCA_927349885.1. Classification (NCBI taxonomy): domain Eukaryota; kingdom Metazoa; phylum Arthropoda; class Insecta; order Coleoptera; family Chrysomelidae; genus Psylliodes; species Psylliodes chrysocephalus. Next base: position 31,690,788 of record OV651818.1, on the reverse strand, counting down.
GTGAGAACGAAAATGACTGCCTTCAGAAATTACGAACTTCCTATGAATCTTCGCAAGTAGTTTGATTTTTATTGTTTTATATTCTGAAGTTATTGCAGATATTTAAATAAACCTACTAAAAAAGTGAAGATCGAATTTTTACGTACGATCTCACTGAAGCAATCGTACATCGAACAGAGAGTTAAAAAATCGTATAAACACGATTTAAATCGTAAGATTGGCAACATTGAGGCAGACAGTAGACGTGGACAGCAGTGAACAGTTTGTAATATAAATGTCAGTTTTATGTATATCGAAGAATCCTGAATTTAAATTTTGAGTTCATGATTGTGTTATCCTTCAGATCAGTGGTTCTCAAACTTTGTTGGTGACGGAAGGAGCCCTAAACACATTTCTAAAAAAAAAAGCCTCCGAGCAAAATCCTCCTTGCTCTAGCCTCTTGCCAGGTCCCACCCGCTTTTTTGCGGAGCCCCTACAAAAAATCCTCAAAATCATATCATCCTTCTTCTGGCCTAAAAAAAATATTCTTTAGCCAAAATACCAACATCATATACTCCTTCCTCTTACTGACTTCTAAAAAAAAAACAAAAAAAAAGGTCCTTCAATCAAAATATCAAAATCGTATACCTACTTCTTCCTTTTAATAAAAAAAAGGTCCTCAAGCCAAGTCCCGTTGTATCAGCGAGCGATAGTACTGCTTTTTTTTTGTTATGACTAATATTTTCTTCGCGGAGCCCCCACGAAAGCTTTGCGTAGCCCCAGGGCTTCGATGACCACACTTTGAGTAACGCTGCTCTGGATAAACTAAGCGAAATGGTTGCGGCTGTTTTTGGGTAAAATTTGAGGATAATAATTATATTTTGTAATATTACAATAAGTGGGAGAACGTATTGCACTAGTAACCCATGCCACATGAATAAATTTAACCCCAATGTGGCGTTCTTTTATTAACCAAAGTAAGATCTAGTCATGTAAGTAGCACAAATAGTAACCAACTTTTGTCAGAAACTAGGTATTTATGGATTATTTATTGTTTTAGAACAAGAAAATGGCTTCAAAACGGTTAAAAGAAGATTTTATATAGGAAGAAAAATATCTGAATTCACATTATTGAGTCTGCACTCAACATTTTTTAATAAGACACCATTGGCCATTCGTTTGGAAAAAAAACAAAATGTAATGTTACAAAGAACGATTAATTTTTTTTTTAATTTGAATAGATTTGCAATAATAGACTGTAAATATAGTATTCTTTTTAATAATTTAGCGTAATTACATTATTTAAATTTATTTACAAGAACATGAGAGTGCAGTCGATATTTATATAATCCATAAATCGTGAATAAGCTAAGTTGTATTTTTTCGCCGATATTTAAGGAGGTCCTTTCGCCACCCCTTTCGCCACCAATGTTAAATAAAAAATATTAGATTATGACTAAAATTTATTTTTTTTCTAATAGTTGAAGTCCTTATTTATCTAATAGTGAACTTTTAACTATACCTTACCGTGCAAATGTTTGAGAATTTTTTTTTTTTAATGTGAGTATTTGTACAGTGTCTTACGAGAAAGTAAGACTTCAACAACAATTTTCGAATTATACTATTATTTATTGATTAGATAAAGTAGAAAAAAAACTAAAAATAAGGTTTTTGAAATATTTAGGTTTTGTTTTCTACAATAAAATATATAGGTTACCGTGGAATTTATTGAGAAATTAATATTAAAAAAAAATTTCAAGTAACCTAGTTGAAATTTTTTTGTGATTTTTTAATATTAATTTCTCAATAAATTCCACGGTAACCTATATATTTTATTGTAAAAAACAAAACCTAAATATTTCAAAAACCTTATTTTTAGTTTTTTTCTACTCCATCTTATCAATAAATAATAGTATACTTAATTATAATTCGAAAATTGTTGTTGAAGTCTTACTTTCTCGTAAGACACTGTACAAATACTCACATTTTTAAAATTCTTTTTTCTCAAAAATTTGCACGGTAAGGTATAGTTAAAAGTTCACTATTAGATAAATAAGGACTTCAACTATTAGAAAAAAAATAATTTTAGTCATAATCTAATATTTTTTATTTAACATTGGTAGCGAAAGGACCCCCTTAAAGCAATAAGTCTTCTGTAATGTTATTCGCTATGTTGAGTAGAAAGACAGGAAATTTATGAGTGGCTCTGGGGGATTAAACATGGAAAATTCGATATGAGTAACTTTTTTAAGTCAACATAAAATTCATCGATGAAAACCATCTTGACGTCACTGATGAATCCGATGGAATGGCGATTGAGAGAGTTTTCAGATGAATAAAAAAAAACGGTTGACAAGCAACAACAAATAAATTATATAAAAAAATTACCTCCGCAGAGGATCTAGTTAGTCGAAGTTATTAATCACAGATATTACAAACTTTTGGATTTTCATATATTTTTGTCTTATTTCTATTATTTGGACAACATAATCCTCTGACGAAGAACTTGATGACTATTATCAATTTAAGGAGGTCCTTTCGCCACACCTCTCGCCTCAAATGTTAAAAAAAAAGTTATTAGATTATGACTAAAATTAATTTTTTTCTAATAGTTGAAGTCCTTATTTATCTAATACTGAACTTTTAACTATACCTTACCTTGCAAATTTTTGAGAATATTTTTTTAAATGTGAGTATTTGTACAGTGCCTCACAAGAAAGTAAGTCCTCAACAACAATTCTCGAATCATACTATTATTTATTGATTAGTTGGAGTAGAAAAAAACTAAAAATAAGGTTTTTGAAATATTTAGATTTTGTTTTATACAATAAAATATATATAGTAAACCGTGGAACTTATTGAGAAATTAATATTAAAAAATCACAAAACCTAGTTGAAATTTTTTTGTGATTTTTTAATAATAATTTCTCAATAAATTCCACGGTAACCTATATATTTTATTGTAAAAAACAAAACCTAAATATTTCAAAAACCTTATTTTTAGTTTTGTTCTACTCCATCTAATCAATAAATAATAGTAAAATTAATTATAATTCGCAAATTGTTGTTGAAGTCTTACTTTCTCATAAGACACTGTACAAACACACATTTTTAAAAAAAAATTCTCAAAAATTTGCACGGTAAGGTATAGTTATAAGTTCACTATTAGATAAATAAGGACATCTACTATTAGAAAAAAATTAATTTTAGTCATAATCTAATATTTTTTATTTAACATTGGTGGCGAAAGGAACTCCTTAATTTGAAGAAAATAAATTCCTGCATAAATCAAAGAAAAAAATGTATTCAATTTAAAAAACTTCCTACTTTACAATTGTGACATAAAACAAAAAGGTGGAGCTTTCCATCCACATTTATGGCATTTATCAGTGTCGATAGATGCGTTTAACATCGATTTTTTCGACGATGAAAATACAAACGGCTAAATGGGAGTTCGGTTAAACATGTGATAAATTAAAAATGCCTTGACGCAATCTCGATTCAATCGGTGGATCCATCAAAGAGATTAAAAATTTGCCTAAATTGTGATCTCAATATTGATGAAATATGTTTTTAACCTAATAACAAATCAACCTCTCGGTAGAACCTTCCTCAGTTAAACATGGTTTATTTTAAATTAGTTCTTTGTGGCAACATAGTATCAACCGATTTAGAAAATAATTTACTCTCGCTTATGTAAAATGAAACCATGAAAAATTAATAATAATAATAATAATACACCGAAGGTGGGAATCTCTCACTCTCTCCGTTGTATAGCTACTAATTCATGCAAATTAGTATGTTAAACCATCAAACAATAAAAAAACTAAATGTTTCAATTAAAGAAGAAAAAATCGGAGCAGCAACCTGAATTATTTTGATTACTAGCTATCTCACAATTACTATTATTATATCGTCACAAAAATCACACGGCGCTTAGTACAGAATAGCTATTAAATATGTAGTGTCTTAATCTTCAAGCTTATATTTTTATCAGCGAAATTTTGCAGTGGCTCACACCACAAATATAAATTAATTAACAAACTTTTTGAAAAATCTTCCAAATGTGCATTACTGACTCATATAAAAATATAAAACATACTTTTGAGTTATACATTTTAAAACAGCTTCCAAAACGGACAGTAGGACGTTTTTCTTCTTCTTCTTCTTCTTCTTCTTCTTCTTCTTCTTCTTCTTCTTCTTCTTCTTTTTAGATTACACCCTCAGGTAAACAAAAGAAAAAGAATAACGACTGCCGTTTACGTTGATAAAGTAATCTAACCCTTTGTTCCAGATTATGAATACCCTAAGTAAAAATCTTCCAACCTAATATCTCGAAAATATCATTTGTCCTCAAAAATATTTTTCCTACGACCCCTTAGGAAAGTGACACATATCGCACTTTTAGTCCATAGATATATAACCAAGACAGGATTATTTACAAAATTTCTGAAGCCTACACGTTGGCGTCCTTGACAGAAATACAACATTCTGAATAAACATTGATACCAAGTTTACGGTGTGTTAGAAATAATGTAAATACATTAGCTTGCAATACTGTTTGTCTTTAAATTATCGGAAGAAATTTTATGTCCGACAACCGTCCATTTGGTGGTATCATCTTAAATTTATGAGATATAGCTATTATTAGATTATCAATTATTATTGGGATATTAGATTTAATAAGCAAAAAGATGTATTTCACAAAAAGTCTAGTACGGTCTAAAACTTAAAATACAACCATCGGATATCAAATTTTATTAGTGGCATACGAGTTTTGTCAAAAAGGAAGGTACTTTACTCTCTAGCAAAATTTATATTTTTTAGAAAACCTCGTATACTGCTTAAAAAATGGTATATGATGGTTTCATTTTAAGTTTTGGACCATGCAGAACTTTTTGTCAGAAATAAATGTTTTCACAAAACCAATAATAAAAGAGTTTTTCACATTATTAAAAAATTAATCAAATTATGAAATTTATACAAAATAGAAGATGACAGTAAAATCGTATACGTGCCTAAGGAGAACTCGGTATGTTTTAAACTATTTCTTAGTGGTATTTTATATTACTTTACTTTATTATAATATAACATATAATATAAGATGGATGGATCTTTAGGACTATATAATAAGACAGTTTGTTCTAGAGTGATCTTTATTCGTTTTTTACATATATGACTTGACACAACGTACATGGTACATCTATAACATTCCTTTTCTTTTAATAAATACATATTTTTATTTTTCATATTTCCAATAAATTTTACATATAATCTCGTATATACAAATATGCAACATAGACATCAAACATCTTTATAAATTTAGTTTACTTGGTTAAATTCTCTACTAGAATATTCAATATGTGTTGGAGATCTTTTTTGTGATTTTAAAATGTGAAAACTTTCATTACTTTCATTTGCCTCTAGAATCTGTTCTCCATCACTTACTTGTTCACTTTCCTTACTTTCTATAATAATATTTTCCCTAACATCTCTATCTTCATTTCCACAACTTAATTCATCTCTATAAGGCCAAAATACTTTTAATTAATTTTCCAATCTGTCCTTTTACTCAGGAAATCCATTTTTATTAATTCTACTAATTTTTAAGTTGTTCATCATTTGCAGTTTCTTTTTGAATTTCTTTTAATTTGCTATCAGCTATGGGTAACGTTTCTATAATCAGATACACAGTTGTGCTTCTATTTCTTTAATAATACAATTAGAACTTTCTTTTTTTTTATACTTAGATGAGCTCCAGACAAGGCATCAGCAATTTTTAACTCTTCCTTTTTTATAGGTATCAGCAATTTTTAACTCTGTTCATTTTTTATAAACTAAATTAAAACTATATTTTTGCAGAGTCGTTTTCATTTTTTGTAATCTTACAGGAGCTTTTATTAATATATATCAGAGCTTTATGGTCAGTTTCAATAGTTACATCTGATCTACCATAAATATATTGATGAAACTTTTCGCAAGCTGCTATAATAGCAGACATCTTTTTTTCTATTTGTGCCTAGTCTATTTGTGTAGAAGTAGATGCTTTTGACATACAAGCTACAGGTAAGTTGTTTTGTATAAGGGCTGCGACACACCCAGTTTGACTTGAATCTGCACTAATTAAAATCTGTTCTTTTACATTAAACAATTTTAAAACTGGTGTCGTACTAAGACAATTTCTTGTTCAAAGTTCCATTGAAACATAATATCTTTTTTCAATAAATTTCTAAGGGGATCTGTTAGTTCTGTTAAATTTTCAAACCTCCTAAATATGTAACAATACCTAATAATCTCTCGATATCTTTTTTATCTTTAGGAACTGACATTTTTTTTATTGCTGTTATTTTGCTCAGATCTGGTTTTAAACCTATACTGGACAATATATTTCCCATATATTTGATCATATCTATACCAAATTTATATTTATTTTTACTGAATTTAAAATGATTTTCTTTAGCTACTTGTAAAACTTTTATTAATCTCTGATTATGGTGTCTATAATCCTTACCCCCAAATTAAAATTTTATCAAAATAAGTGTCTATCCTTTCAACACTATCAAAAATTTATTTAATTTCTTTTTCTCAAAGACTTCTGGACTTGAACCAAGGCCATAAGGAAGTCTCATAAAACAATATCTCCCAAATGGAGTATTGAAAGTTGTCACCTTACTATTAGTTTTATTATGTTTAATTTGCCAAAAACCTTGGGTATAATCTAATACAGTAAAAACTTGAGCTTCAGATATTTTAGAAACAATTTCATCTAAATTTGATATATAATAATATGTTCTTTTAATAAATTTATTTAAATCTTTGGAATCTAAGCATAATCTTAGATCCCCATTACTTTTTCTAGCAGTGACAAGACTATTTACCCCTTCGATTAGCTCCTTAACTTTTTTGACTATTCCTGATGCCTCTAGTTCATCCAGTTTTCTTCTCAAGTCATCATGCAATGCAAATGATATTTTCTTAGGGGGGTGGATTACTGGTACGGCATCTTCAGTCAATTCAATATAATATTCAGTATTTAAGTTCACTGAAACGCATTATTATAGTTAGAGATTGTCTTAGCTATTTCGTCATTTTCTTTTAGAGTGTCAACTTTTTTTAATTAAATTTAACGTTTGAAAAGTTTCTAGACCTAATAGCGGTGTCACTTTTGTCTAAATTAAATAAAATTTTATTAAACTATTAGACATTTTTTCATTTGACACTTTAACATTGCAAGAACCTATTGTTTTTAATGTTTGCCCATTATAGGCAGTCAGAGTTCCCTTAAAATATTTTAAAGATTTATTGTCAATATTTAATTTCTTAAACATGTGATAAAATGTTGCAATCAGCACCAGCATCTAATTTAAATGTTATATGTAAAATACCATTCAACAAAAATTTTACATTCCATTCATTATTTTTTTACTATTACCTATTGACCCTACAAACAAATGTTCATCCTCTACGTCTTATGTTAATATCAATCTAACATTTTTATTTTTGCATACCTTTACAAAGTGTCTATATTTTTTGCATTTTCTTTGTCTCTTAGTAGGACAATTGTATGAGGAATGTTTAACACCACACCTATAACAAGAAAAAACCCTTACCTTTATTTCCACTGTAGTCTTGTCTAGGTTGGTAGGACGACCCTGGTTGGCTTGTCATTTTTCTTGTCTGATTTCTCTCTTGATATTGTTGATGTCCTCGTCCTCTATTTGTACCATAATTATTATTATTAAACCTCGCCTGGATTCTATCCACCTCCAATGGTTTTTCTTGACCTTTTTCAATGGATTTCATCTGATTTGAGGCACTTTTAGCAGCTTTATATATTGATACACATTTGTCTAAATTCAATTCTGTTTCTCTAAGTAATCTTTTCTTCATATTTTCATCTTTGGTACCTAGCACAATTCTATCTTTAATTGGACTATCTGTTAGTTCTTCAAATTCACAAGTGAAGCTTAACTCTCGTAAACTTAATAAATATTCCCCTTATGTTTCACCTTCTCGCATATCTCTGGTAAAAATGTATTTTTCTCTACAGTTATATTATTTTTAGGAATGAAATATGCGTCGCATTTTTTAATTATATCTTTGGAAGCTGTTTTGCTCTTTGGTGGTTCAAATTTGAAATTTTTTTAAATTTTCAGAGCATCATCTCTTAATAACTAGTAATAAATTGGCTTTTTGTCTATCAGTTTCTTCAGAAAGTTTATTAGCACTTACGAAAATGTTGAATTTTTGTTTAAAAATATTCAATTTGTTGCTACATCGCCATTTGGTTTAAAATTTGTAGGTGGACTACTAATACTTTATCTATGCCTGCGCCATGTTATTTTATATTACTTTACTTTATTATAATATAAAATATAATATAATGTAAGATGGATGGATCTTTAGGAGCTGTTTCGGTCGACTATATCCTCGTCAATCCCGAGTGTCACAAATGTTGCCAATTTAAGAATTTCTGGCACAGTTCTGTATAGTAGAACTCTACTAAGCATTCTACAGCGATAGTTCAACTTTTCACAACTAGATGTAGCTAGCAGATTTTGTACACAAATGTGCTCACTGGGACTGTAGGCGTAATATCGTTAGAACATTTTGTACATAAAAATGTTCCTACCGGGATTGTACATCATGTTTTGGAAAATAGGGTTTTATTAAAAAAAAGGGGTATTTTTAATTTTTGTCAAAGTAACATTTTATTAAAAAAGAAAACAGAAAAAACAGTGTTTTTAATCCTAATTGATATAAAAAAAGTTTTTTCAATCATTAATTTTAAGAATGAAATTCCTTGAAACAATTTCTTTCCTTTGATAGACAAAGGAAAGCTTTACATGAAATACACGCAACACGGGATAGATGCTTGCATCTCGGATTTCTGCATCGTGGAGCAGAAGAGGCTTCCACTGCTTCCGGTAAATGCAATGCCTTAAACTTTCTGTATTCCCCGGGGGGTATTGGAACTCTGGGTGGCCTCCCCTTGGCTTTTTTAAAGGCGGAGGCAGATATTCATCTTGATCCTCCATTTCTTTACTTTCATCTGCGTTACTAACAGATCCCTTGATTAGGCATTCCGCAATTCTCAGCTTAAATGCAAGAAGATCCATTATCTCATTTTTTCGTACATTCATTGATAATTGGTTTTTTCTATAGAGAATCCAACAATTTACAACTGTCATGTCCATGAAGTGCTCATAAAGTCTGAGTGTCCATTTTTTTGTTGTATGATAAGAACGATAATATGCAATAAGCCTATTAAGTAAATCAACTCCTCCCATGTTGGCATTATACTCTTTTATCATTTCAGGTAGGGGAACATCTATGTAGGCCCGGTCGGGTTTGGAATACCGTTTTACTGTTCCAGTAATTTTCGGATGCCAAGATTACAGAACGATTATCCATCCATTTGATAATGACGATCTTTTTGTCCTCTCTAACCTTATAGTCAATAGTACCGCGACCAGTAGCTTTCATTGTTTTATCATCTTTCAAGCCTATCTTTGGAAACCGATTTGACATAATAGTTTCTGTTCCAGAAATTCTTTTTCTCATCAATATTTCTAGTAAGACGGTTCCTGTGAAATAACGATCAAAGTATAGATTTGAGCCGGGTGGACAAGTCTCCGTCAAACGTAGAATTGCTCGACCTCCGCCGCTTAGCTTACTGGTTCCTTCTACTTCCATTGGTAGTCTAGTTGTCGCTCCTTGAAAAACTTCTAAATCTAATACCTGGCCAGAAGCACCTGCTAACACGTATATTTTGATGCCGGTTGGATTAGGCTTTCGGGGTAAATACTCGCGAATGTCAGTGGCCCCAAAAAATGGTACCATTTGCTCGTCGATGCACGAATTTTCCTCGCGTGGTAAGGTCAATACCACCCTACAAAAATACTCAATCAGCGGTCTGATTTTCCAGATTCTATCAGCTTAACGCTGCTCTTCTGTCGTTTCAAGGTTGTTTACTAAAAGAAGATAATTTCTCAAAGTATAAAATGATCTCGATTCATTTTATCAGCAATAATAGGTACTCTGAATGACCATTGCCAGTACATAGTGATACGCGGGTAGCCCAACGCGCTCATTATCATAGTAATTCCCACAAAAGCTTTCATCTGTTTAGAATCTGTTTTAGAAGCTGTCCATGTTGTTGTAAATAGTAAATGTTGGTTTGGGAGGCCAGCAATACATAAAAATCGTCGCCATAATACTCTGAAAAATAATCAATTGGCAACCAATTCTGCCGCCGACCCACATCATAATCCACCGATGGATAATCTGGGAAATCTGGTACAAGTTTCCCTTTGCCCCATTTTGCTTCTTTGGTTTCTGCTTTTTCTTTCTAGCCTTTACATTCTTACTACCTTTATTACTAATTTTACCACGTTCTCAGGTAGTAGTTTCAGGCTTATCTTCTGAGTTTGCCTTCTTCGTCACTACTCTCCAAGTCTCCATAATTTGGTTCATAATGTCGATCAATGACCGAGTCATCATCATCAAAAGGATCTAGTTCATCAATATCGCTATTGTCTAGGTTGTGCACCTCATCTAGTATTTCCACTTCAGTTAATGGTTGATTTCTCGCTGAAAATAGGTAAATCATTTTTAATTGCATTGAGGTAAGCAACTATGTCTATGAATCCGAAAAGGCACACATGTGTACACTATTTTTAATTCTATTTATGTTATTGAATCCCAGTGTACACAAATGTGCATAAACAAATTTTAACCCCACTTTTCGGTTAGTGGGCAACAAAAATTAATAGCCACCCTACAGGATGTCAAGTTTGAACATCTGACTAGAGTTTAGAGTTGTTGTGGATACGAAAATAACATTGTCATTTTAATAATCTTTCAAACTTACCGTATTTGCGCATCCGATTGGAACTACCACCTGCACTTGTTGACGCCATTGTAACTAACTGACATATGAGTGAAGCGGGAGAATTCAAATTAAGTATCGGGCTTGCCAACACTATAAGTAAGCACTGTTTGATAAGAAAAAGAAACTATTTTTCAAAATTAGTAACAAAAAAATTGTTGTTATTTTGTGCACAAACGTGACCACAGGGTCCGACGAGGATATAATAAGACAATTTGTTCTATAGTGACCTTTATTCGTTGTTTTACATTTATGACTTGACACATGACGTACATGTTACCAACATTTGTAACACTTGCTGTAGAAGTGTATTCCATAATATAAATTATGAAACTCATAATTACTTCTTGAAAATTTCCAATGAGTGATTTATTATTAACACATAAAAAACCCCTTAAAAAAATTCTTACTGAAGTACGTCACTGATGAATATAATACCACTCTTAACAATGCATTCAGAAGTATTCTTTATCAAATAGAATCTAATCTTGAATTGTAAATAGTAGCATCTGATTCCCTTACGATTATTTAAATATACCATCAATTGTTTTACTATTAACCTAAAAATAAGAGCGAGTCTAATGAGAAAAAATGTTATTGTATAACCGAAAACAATGCGGTTGCCGTTAGGTTTTTATTCCTCGATGTAACAGCAGTAGATGCGAAACAAATAAGTATGCAGGATTGTACTAGCTCGAAATGCGAATTATTTTCCTTTCCTGTTCCTTGACAGTTTTCAGTTGGTGCTAAGCTCACCGTATTTTCAAGGTGGTCGGAGTCATAGAACGCAATAACATCCTACATTATCTTAAAATATTGTGAACTATATAAATAAGTGTTGCATTACACGGTTTCAACTTTTAAATTTGAACATATCTTGCATTAAAATCGTTTATAATTTGAGCCTTAGTATTTTCATAATTTTAATTAAATAAATTTATTAATATACGCATATGCATATAAGTATTTAAATATATCATATGCTAGGCATATACAAGACACCCTAATATAGGATGTTTCATTATTATTGAACATTAAAGAATAAGTGTATATAATGAAAGTCTTGACCATTTTTTAAATCTTTATTTCCAAAAATTCATACTTATTCTTATTTTTATTATAAATTCTTTCTTTGGCCTTTACCAACCAATATTTTATTGTATCAATAGCTTAAGGCTTGCGTTTTATTTGCTTGCTTCCATTGGATCTTCATTGAACCTAAAAAATTAAAAAACTCAACAAACTTGGTACTTACATATACAAATTAAATGTATACCACATATTTCTTAGACCAAAATAAGTCGATTTAAGTAAAATTACCTTAGTACAAAGTTGCTTCGTTTGGGCTCCAGAGGACTTTGTTACAATTTTTAAATCGTTTTTCCCATATAAATTTAAAACGGCATATGCGATTTTGCTGAAATTTGGTATATTGGTAGAGTTTTATGTGGCAAAAAAAATTATATTAAAATTTTGTCCGATAATAACACATAGGCGTAGAACTTGATTTTTTAAATATTTGCACCTTTAAAAATTCTACGCCAATGGAAGAAAAGGAGTTTGAGTATGAAATTTAGATTGAGCAAATCATTTACTTTAAAAAAGGTACTAAAGATAAGACTCGATTACTCTCATGGTTTTGACGAAATTTGCATTTTAGTAATTTTAGAACATAAACAATAATTATTAAAATACAATCTTTATCAAGTTTTGTAGTAAATGAGTACACAATCCAAATTTCATACTCAAACCCTTTTTCTGCCATTGGCGTAGAATTTTTAAAAGTGCAATTATTTAAAAAATCAAGTTCTAGGCCTATGTATTATTATCGGACAAAATTTTATACGATGAAAAACATAAAAATGTACTTTTTTCATATCTTCTTCAACACCTCTAATCGAGACTTTTAACAAAAATACTTGATTCTTGCCATGTACGATTTTTTGAGGAATATTAATTATTTGCCTGCAATACGTATACAAAAACATTTATTGTTGGTTTCCATAGTTTCATCTAAATAAAAATATTTTCGAGTTTTAACACCTAATCTCTTGTTAACGATTGAAAGTGTTCTACCTCAATAATTAAAAAAACAAATGCGTGGTTTATTAATATGGCTGTACAATATACCAATGCAGAATATACCGATATGTTACTGACATTAGGATTTTGTGAAGGAAATGCTCGAGAGAGTGTCAGGGTGTACACTGAAAGGTTTCCAAATCGTCGTGTACCTAGCCACCCAACTTTTGCTGCTGTTGAGAGACGTCTTCGGGAGACCGGTTCCTTTGCTCCCAACACTGTTGATAATGGAAGAGAACATTTTGTAAGGATTCTTGAAGTTGAAGAAGACATTTTAAAACGTGTTGAATGAGATCCAGAATTAAGCACCAGACGAATTGGAAGGGAACTAGGAGTAAGTAAAGATGTCGTTCATAAAGTGCTTGGAGAACAATTGCTATATCCATACCATAAGAAGCCAGTACAATAATTATTAGTCCATGATCCTCAAATTCGTTTGGGTTTTTGTCGATTTGTTAATATGCAAAGAGAAAGAGATCCAAACTTTGTCAAGAAGGTTATCTTTACCGATGAAGCGGGTTTTACAAGAAGAGGTATAACTAATACCCATAATGAACATGTTTATACCGTTGAAAATCCGCATGCAATAAAGGTAAAACATTTTCAGCACGAATTCAAAATTAATGTGTGGGCTGGAATAATTGGTAATTTCATTGTTGGTCCTGTCATACTTCCACGAAGATTAACTGGAGAAAATTATTTGGATTTTCCACAAAATACGTTGCAAGAATTCTTAGAAGATTTATTTCTCCAACTTCGGAGGGATATGTGGTTTATGCAAGATGGAGCTCCACCACATTTTTCTTTAAACGTTAGAAACCACTTGAATGAACAATATCCACACAAATGGATAGACAGGGGTAATGACGCACCTGTAAACTGGCCACCACGTTCCCCAGACCTACCACCGATGGATTACTTTTTATGGCGACATCTAAAATCCACAGTTTACAGGGAACCTGTAGAAAATGAGGAACAACTCTGGAAACGTATTCAAGATGCAATACACAATCTTAGAGGTGATGAAGAAGTTATGGAAAGGATACATTTTAATTTTCTTCGACGTATAAATCTTTGTATGCGTGAAAATGGTGAACATTTTAAATAATTTTTGTAAAATCTCTATTTTGATTATGTTGTAAATAAATATTTTTGTGAAACCTATACACTCTAAATTATTAGAACAGAAATTTAGCGAAAACCATAAGAGTAATTGAGTATTATCAAGAGTACCTTTTTTAAAGTAAATGAGTTGCGCAATCTAAATTTCATACTCAAACTCCTTTTCTTCTATTGTCGTAGATATTTTTAGAGGTGCAATTATTTAAAAAATCAAGTTCTACGCCTATGTATTATTATCGGACAAAATTTTAATACCATTTTTATTGCCACATAAAACTCTACCAATGTACCAAATTTCAGCAAAATCGCATATGCCGTTTTAAATTTATATGGGAAAAACGATTTAAAAATTGTAACTTCAAGGCCCTCTGGAGCCCAAACGAAGCAATTTTGTATTAAGGTAATTTTACTTAAATCGACTTATTTTGGTCTAAGGAATATGTGGTATGTTTTTGTAAAGACCTTTTACAGACACCCTGTATAACTAATGGAATATTTTAAATATTTTTGTCCAACGTAAATTTTACATGGCATTCCACTAACAAAAACAAGAGTTGCATAAATGATTCTTATGTTTAGTAAAAGTTTAAATATATTTTTGTTATTTACTTATCACCATTTTGTAGTTTTCTTCCTCCTTAGCTAATTTTCTAGTTCTTCAAGGTCCATTTTTGGCGTTATAGGATTCTTTTCATAGAAAGTGTGTATGTAATTCTGGTAACATTGTATTTTAATTTCAATTCGCCATTAGTATCATAGATCGTTTCCTACAGTATTAACCATAATAATAAATTCATACTGGCAATTAATATTTGGGATATCCTGTATTCTAATATCACTTATAGGTCCTAAAAACTACAAATATAGTAAAATTTATTTATTTTTATATAGAACACAAGATGCAATTAATTTTTATTAATTTATTTATCTCAAAAAATTTGTAGGTTATGTTATTTTTCTTATTCTCTTCTATTAAAGTTGTAAACGTTTTTTGGCCTAAACACTCAACATTAGTACGTTTGCTAGCGAATTATCAGATTGTCATCTGGGAAAAATTCATATAAATATGTATATAAACGTGTTTTTACATGTATTTGTGTTAATTTGTACCTGTAAGCATTTAGAACATTCTCAGAATATGAGATACATGCTGGGTATATGACTTTTAGTACCTTCTAAGAATGTCCTGTTATAGCACGTGCTCAGTATATACTTTTTAGAAAATACTTTTAAGATATATACTTTTTAAAATATACTTTCAAAGCACGTACTCAGTATATACTTTCTAGAATATACTTTCTAGAATATACTTTCAACGTATATAGTAGGTATATTCTTAGAACATTCTAGAAAGGACATACTAAAAAGAACATAAATAGAACGTTCTTAATATACTCACAGAACATTGATGTTATGTGGGAGGTGTTACCAAACACATTGTTTGAATTATTTTGTATCATTCCAGTGCAGTGGATCATGGGAACATATGCTTCTACATTAGATTGTCAATACTTGGACTCAAAGTAGAAGTTCATCCCAATTGTACCATTTATAGGAATCTAGTGGATACATTGGAAAAAGTTAATGTTTTACCAGCCTATAGATATTCACATTTATCACAATTTTAACATAAAATTTGTTTTTTTGTGTAGTCTGATTAGTATGAGGTAAACGATATTTAATGTCAAATGTCGTAGACGTAATAAATAACAACAAATCATGCACAGTAGCAGAGAGATATTGCAAATTTCTATAACATCAGCTACTAAAAGTGACAACTTAATTAGAAACAAATAAACTTCGAGCTAAAATTAAACTTATTGCAACACTGTTGCCAACATGTATGCCATCAACTCTCAAGAAGTTGACAGATACTCGGCAACATAGTGTCGATGTTGGGTGGCAAAACATCAAAGGATTTTGTTGATGGTGGAATCGCAGCACGGTAGTTCGTATTCTTTTTTAATATTTTAGGGGCCTTTTTCCAAATTGCGAAATTGCAGAACGAGCTACCATCATTCATAAATAACTCAGTCATTAAATTGTCACCGTATCTTGTCCCATTTTGTGAAAACTGTCGCTGCCAATATCTTCTTTTCCGCTTCTGGATATAGGAAGCAATGATGATGAAATCAGCACTAACACTAGCAGCAGTAGATGATAGGTTCATTTTTACATGCGTTTAGTTTGGACACGCAACTGATTTTGGTTTTGACAAGCAACACTGTTGACCACATGTATCTGGGTACAAGTTGTTGTATCCAACAAATATGTTGCCAACATCCGTCAACATGTTGCCAACAGTTAGCAACATTTTGTTGCCTGGTTTGTAGTTACCTGTGACAAATTTGATACCCAACGAGTTACTCGTAATATTTCTTGTAACATTCTTATATATTAATTTTAGTTCAGGAGCTTATAAAAAATTTTTTTTACTACTAACATGAGAAATCACCATTATTTACTCCATTCCTCTAATGAGAAGTAATATTTCTCTCCCTAGGTAAATAATGATAATAAAAAAAAACCTAGGTAAATAATGAAACTAAATTTCATTAGTTTCATTTTGTTAATTTGACAACTAAACTCCCAGACTACTTGATATTTTGAAATATTTGAAAAATAAGTAGGAAATAACTAAAGCTGGGTTTATCAAATCTAATCAAATCAAATATGATAATATATATCAGTGTAAACAGTAAAAATATATATTAACTAGGAAATTCAACACCGGCTTTAAAAATTATTAATTAATAACAATAAATCCATGTCATTAAAATATTAAAAATGCAATGGGATATTTCCTAGAATCATACCAAAATTTGACACATGCCAAATTTTTACATAAATAAAGCCAGTCTGATTAGAAACACGCTCCAGTCTGCTTGATATTTCGAAATATTTAACAAATTGTTAGGAAATTACTTATGTCAAAATTAAAATTGCTAATACATTAATGTTAGTAGTAAAAAAAATTCTATATATACCTCGGCTGAGAAAGCTATTATTTACCTCGCACATTATATCCCTCGGCGCTACGCGCCTCAGGATATAAAAGTGCTCGGTAAATAATAGCTCACTTCTCACCCTAGGTATATAATGTACTATTTTTAAACAATTTTAATTATTCGATTTTAATCTTCTTACGATATTTTAATGATGAGTATTATTATGGACTTTCTTTGGATGAAGCAGAGTCAGATGTTGATAGTGTCAAAGGAAAGTTTTATATAACTTTTAGAAGTGACGGGTGACTTATTTTTACTATAAAACCGCATTTTTTGCAGTCAGAAAGTACCCATGAAATGCTTAAATAATATAAAAATGAAAATTGTTTTGTCTATTCTTACAAATATGTTAAAAAAACGCAAATTACTAACTTATAAATATTGTTTATTTTAATTTATTAATGTTTGGAAGAAGATTGGTACTATTTAAGAACAATTTATAAACATATATGTGTAAATTACAATAAAAATAGACCAATATTTAAATATTCAATTTGTTTTTCTTAGAACCCTTCGTTACTGTTTAATTTAAAATAATGCAATAATCAAGATTAAAATTTAAATTAACAATTATTGGTAATTCTCAGAATCCTTATGTAGTGGTTTGACATAATTAAAAATTTAAATTTTTCCTGAAATCTAATTTTGGCATGACTAGAACCCAGAGAAAAGTTCGTAAGAGCAGTTGTTATTAAATTATCAACAGGGACAGATCGACAACTGCATGTCGATGACATAGAAGAGAAAGGTTCATGGGTACCTATGATACTCTTTATCCATTAAAAATCTTTTTTTTTTTCGACGTTTATTATTAAAAAAATAAATTAAAAGTCCAATAAATCTTGTTGACTATAGCTTGTAAGTTATATTTTCATGACAACTTTAAGTATCTATAACCTTTACATTTAACAGTAATACAATGAATAACTTTTTGACGTAATAAACACTTTTCTATGATGCACTATATTCAGTCATAAAATTATTTGTTCCATTCTTATAAATTATCAATCAAAAAATCTGAATGTGGGTATTCATCGCATTTTGAAAAAATTATTTTTAATATCTACAAAAGTACGGAATATCCTGAATTAGACAGCATCTGTAAACCTCACACTTCAAAGGAGGTATGTAACCTACACTACTATCTACTATTCAAAATCACTATATACAGAATCAACGTTAAATTCTTCTGGCTCTTCCGACGTGTCAGTATCGTGTATCGTGTACAGATACATTTTTAGAAGTATCTGACAAAGAATTATTGAAATTATAACTCAGATGATCAACATTCATGTCGACTCTAGCTGTGGGATCTCTGTTAGGAACTATTGATAAGCCACTTGTACTTGGAATTAGTATCGCTGAGTTCAATGGAAGTTTTACTTACAGTATCAACGTTGCTAGTAATAGTAGTAGTATCTATGCATATGTCTTCCGTTGCAGTTTCGGATTTTAGTTTCAGATTTCGGGCAATATAAATTATTTTGCTGGAAACATAACGATAAAATCCCGTATTTTTGGAAAGTTAACAACTAAACTCTGCAGCTAAGCTATCGAAAAGACAATTTATAATCAAAATCTTCCATTTTTCTTGTGTTGGAAAGTATTTTGGTCCAACCTTGAAATTCGTATGTTGCTATTAAGACACTTGTCCTTGTCATAAATTAATTTGTTTTGATTTTGTTTTTTTTTTTTTCATAAAAAACAACAAACGCTTTTTAAATTATAATGATTTTTATACTTTTTTTTTAAAGTTATTTTTTAAATTTGAAAAAAAAAATTGTTTTACATAACTATATTTAAAGTTCGCCAAAAAATCAATAATACCCTAAGGTGAAGAATTTTGTTATTTTAGAAATGTAATTTCATTTCACGTGTTAAAAGCACCATTTTGTTTCTCCAAAACAATTAGTAAAATTACTGTATAAGACAATACATTTTTCTTTTTTAGGAATGTGTTTTTGCTTTCTATTTTATTTTGTTTCAATCTTTAAAAAATGCATTGCCTATTAATATGACCCTAGTTAATAGAAAAAAAAATCATTATTCACAATATATTAAAATTCTTATAATTTTAGATAATCAGGACCTGGCAAGGCATCCATATTGTAACGACACTAAGCCACGCCTAGTGCGACGTTTTATCTCTCTTCGAATCATGGATGTACCTTATAACTCCTTGGTGCGAAATATATTTATAGCGCCTCTTTATAATACTACCACAATGGTGCAAAATTATTTAGTATGACAATGCAGCCAGATGAATGGCTCAGCTGTTATCTACGAGAACTGCAGAGACACAGATAGGGCAGGACACCATCTCCATCTGCACAGCCAGAGGATGTCCAAAAGGAGGAGTTCTATCTCCGCTAATGTGGAATCTAACCGTAGACAAACTTCTATGCAGATTAGCTGACCTCGGCATACCCTGTCAAGGTTATGCCGACGATATAAGCATATTTGCTAGAGGCAAGTTTATAAATATCCTGTCTGATATAATCCAATGAGGACTAGAACATACTAAAATATGGTGCCGTGAGGTGGGACCCTACAAAAACAACACTAGTAGCCTTTTCAAGGAAAAGAAAACTTAATCTCAAAACCGTTAAAATAGACGGGATAGATATGGAATGGAAAAATGAAGTCAAATATCTAGGCCTAACCCTGCACAACAAACTTCTCTGGAACACACATGAGAAGAAGGTAGTAAATAAGGCCACAAAAGCCCTATTGGTATGCAGAAACATTGCAGGTAAACGATGGGGATGTAACACAAACATACTGCGATGGATGTATACTGCAATAGTAAGACCAATCATCACTTACGGATCTATAGCCTAGAGTAACGGAACTAGTTTAGCTAGTACAAAGACTAGCCTGTATTTGCATTACTGGTGCAATGAGAACCTGTCCTACGGCCGCAATGGAAGTAATCCTTAACCTTACCCCTCTACATTTGATGATAGAGAAAAAAGCACACGATATTGAATGATCAGGAACGGAGTAATCAGATGAAAGTCTACTTGCTTCAGGACTAAAGATACCTGGGACATGCCCCAGGATAAAATGCTAAAGGAGTACATTTTTGTGAAAAACTTCAAAAATAATGGAACCAAGAATCCATCGTGATTGCAACCGAAAGACATGCTATTCAGTGGTATAAGGACGGTTCCAAAACCTTAGAAGGAACTGGAATAGGAGTGTATGGGCCGAGAACTAAGCACTCCGAAAGCTTGGGAAAATACCCAAGCATCTTCTAGGCAGAAATTCATGCCATCGAGAAGTGTATTCAGTTTAACATCGAGGGAAACTATCATATACAAGAGATTATCATCATGGGGCCCGGACTCAAATGGGGGCCCGGCAGCGGCATAAGGAGGGCCCGGAAACTGGTTTTTTTTTATTTTATATGAGAAATTCGACAGAAGACAAGAGGTAGAGGAGGAAAAGTTTTACCTTGGTTTGGGAGCTTTTTTTGTCACGGGGCCCGATCTAGAGAATTATCCTGGGGCCCGGCCTGGTTCTCGGCGGCCCTGCGAGATTGCAGATAGTCTTGCAAGGAAAGGGGCTCAAACACCCTTTGTAGGACCTGAGCCATTCTGCGGTATCAGCAGTAACATATTATTAGAAGAAATTAAAAAATTAAAAAAGAATTAAGCAGTAGAAGAAACGATAATTGCAACAATCTCTTGGGGTTGATACAGGCCAAAATACTTCTGGGTAATTATAACCAGAAAAGATTGGAAGCCTGCATCTGCCTGAGCAAAAACAGGCTACGTATTGTAACAGGGATCCTTACCGAGCATTGCCAACTAAAAGGACACCTAAGTAAACTGAGAGCAGTGGAGGATAGTGAGTGCAGATTCTGTAAGGAGAGCGAAACCTCCATTCACATCCTAACTGAATGTGTTGCACTCCAGAATCCAAGGGCACTATATCTAGGAGGATATTAAGTAGACGAGGGAGATTTAGCTAACTTGAAGCCACTTCAAATCCTACACTTCCGTGAGGAAATGGGTTTGGAAGGGTCGTTATAGGCATTGAGACATTTTCTTGGTTCATTAGCGACAGAAGGGGGCACAATAGATCTTTTAGGTCGCAGTGTATTGACAACCCATTCCCAACATTACATAACATACAAGTCATTGACAATAAATTAATATGATCGTCTATCTATTTATCAGTGAAATGAGTTTAAAGTTATGCATATGCAACTAACAATACAAGAAAGTAATATTGGTTGCCTTTCCTTTAGTAACGTTTTACCAGAACAAAACAATTTTATAATCTAGTCAAAATTAAAAGAAATATTGTATGTAACACGTTATTGAAATGCCGTTTTATGTAACTTGTTCTTGTTGCGGACAAATTTTTTTTGAATTAGTTGAGTACCAACAAAATAAAATAAAGAAAGAACAAACCAATCTCAATATAAATGGTTCACAATTCACAATTCTCTTAATTAATAATAATTAATGAGTTATCTACTTATGTTTAACATTGCAGTAAGCTGGACTACCATTATTTCGAGTATTTGCAAATTTTAGTTGCAAGAATCTCTATTTGCGTAACTTGCAAAACTCTGTAAATACAATCTTAAAATTTTTTTTAAACAACATATAATGATTTTTTTAATAAAAAAAATTAGTTCCCCTTTATTAA
The DNA here is from genome assembly GCA_927349885.1 of Psylliodes chrysocephalus. NCBI lineage: Eukaryota > Metazoa > Arthropoda > Insecta > Coleoptera > Chrysomelidae > Psylliodes > Psylliodes chrysocephalus. The sequence goes on along the minus strand of OV651818.1, from coordinate 31,669,044 downwards.
ATAGGTAAGTACCTATCATAAAAAATATCATTTCTTGAGCCGTTGATCGGAAAATCTCAAATTGACTTATAAGTTAAATGCTGACTAATGTACTCATATATTGAGCTAGTCAAATTTTAAATGTAAGTCAACGTGTATTTAGGAAATTAAACAATATTGAAGTATTAAGTATGTTTTAAACTTATTATATAATAAATAAAATTAAAAATAAACCCAACTAACACAATTATAACGAAAACTAACATTAGTCGAACGGTACTGATTCAGCCGTATGCTTTCGTCGAACTAAATTCACTCTTCTAACAAAACGTAGCATAAATTTGAATAATTTTATTTTCTGTAATACCGTTCATCGAGAATCCGCTCCTGTATAAGTATTTACGATTGCCATAGATTCTCTTTCGGCACACTTTCACCGTATTTGCTATCTGCGGCGATGTTAAGGCCATAAAAAGGATGATCATGATATAAAATGCATATTTCCTATCTGCTCTCAATGAGGATTTATAGGTCGTATCAATTAAAGCATTGATCAGCAACCGCAATTGATGTAGTGATGACACATCACCATTTACTCGTCTTACGCTTTTGCCACAGACTGAATGTGAAATAGTAAAAGTACAGTCGATGCCAGAGTATTTTGTTACGGGTCTACATCTAAAGACATGAAATAAGATGTTTTGTAATATTAATAATCTTTGTTTGTCTGCTGTACAATGTGAGATTAAAAGACACCGAATTTAGGAGATTCTAGTGTGACCTATCAGTAATCTTTGAATTTTAACTTTAGTTTTTCTACCAGTCGGTGGTATTCTGAAGGAGGTGACATCAAGTTGTATTTTACATAATTTAGTATTACATCCTGTCCATTATTCTGAAATGATTGCAGATATTTAAAAAAAGGGGCTGCCATAGTCCAGTTTGGATTAGAATATCGGAATATAAATTCTTATAATAGTGATTTTTCTTAAGGCCTTCAACAATAGTGCTATACAGTTTTTATAATATTTAGATGTTTAATTTAAGACAGATATTTGTTATAAATAACAGATTTTAGTAAGACGCCATTAAGTTTTATATAATGGATTTAGATTTTCTTCTCAACTTAATACTGAACTTCATAACTTTTAATTTAGATGCTGAAAAAATGAAGCCTGTAGGATAAAGGAACAAATATCATAATTAGCTAGGAGAAATGAAATGGGAAGTGGCGGTTTGCCCGTAAGGGCACTTGAACACGTGCCCTAGTATAATAAACAAAAAAAAAATAACTTACATATTTTATATTTTCCTCAATGCCTGTTATTATTTTATCTAATATTTAGCGCAAACTGCGTTAGCACGACACTGGATGACCGGGCGTTGAGCGACGTTCCGAGAATTCCGAAATTAAGTGGAAGATGGGCACAGTAAATGTGTGCCTCTGTTGTTTTCTTTCTTATTATGATGCGAAAAACAAGGACAATGACAATATCGCTTATCAAGAGATGAACACATGCGATGGATTATACATCACATGTGACGTGACGTGCTGTACCCATGGCACAGATTACCTAGACCCACATACTTTGATTACTACCCAGATAGCACACGACTTCCATTGGACGTCCATAATTTGTCCAAATAATGTCCTCGATATCCATGGACTTCATATGGATATTCATTGGACATCCGTTTTCCATTATCCAATGGATATACCCATTCAGAAGTCCAATGGATGTCCAAAAAATGTCCATGATGGACACTATAAAAATGACTAACTTATAATAAATTATTATAATTCTACTTGTATAATTTATTTACTACTAGGTTTTAATTAAAATAAATCAAATAATTTTCCTCTCCTCTCGCCTCTGTTGACAAGATAGAAAAGTAAAAGGCCACTCAGGCCAAACTCAAAGAAGAAAGAGGTTAAGAAGAAAACAGCCTATATTTAGCACATAGATGTTTATCTGGTAAGAAAATAAGTATAATTAATAATTAAAATCATTTAAAAATCTAAAAATTAAAATGCAAATCATTCGTTTTAAACTAATATAACCTATCAATTATGTTTTATACTTTGATTTCGATTTACATTCAAAGAATCACTTTCTTTTAGACCTTTTGTCAAATGATGTACCTACCTATTTAAGAAAATGGCTTTACTAAGAGCTAACTAATATGCTGCAAATTCGAGATGATGTCAACACAATTATTATTGTAACTAAGAGGTGAGAAAACTTTCAAAGCAGAAGAAAAGTTTATATTTGTACTGCATGAGACGTTAGCAGAAGTAGAAGGTTATTTAAAAGATACAAATATTTTTAAAGAAGCTGTAAGTTTTACTTTTATTAAGTAAAATAGAATCGTTTTGTAACGTTTAAGAAATAATGCATTAAAAGTGGTTTCATAAGTTATTTCTCTTTTATGTTCACAAATACATATTTTTATTGCAATTTTAGATGCAGCCGTTACCAAAACCAGGGACAAGGACATGACGAACTTATAAAAACATGGTTTGTTTCCATAATTTCTAATACCCTTACGAAAGAATTCACATAATATGATGGCATGAAAGTAAAATGGTAATTTAAAGAAACAATGAGCAGTTTTTTGTTTATATGTAAGTATAGGGGTAAAGTACATTAGTCAATGCATATTTTCATATTAGCAAATAATATTTTATCTAAAAATTTTACATTTTTAAGTATCACTTTTGCCTGATCAGGCGTTTATTAAACGATTGATTTAAGAGTCAATATTCGTATAAAAAGTAATGTCTTTTTTTAGCTGCTGCTAAGAGTGACAATGGTGCTGCTTAAAAAGTAAGCGAAATAGCCTTAAGAAAATAGCTGAGAAGGTCAACAGAAAGGAGTGCGTATAAAACTAATACATGCTTGATATTATTTATGACAATAAAAATAAGTCAATAGTTGCAATTATTTTATTTCATATTATTATAGGTGGTGATGTCCGTCAGATTTCCATAAATTGTCCAAAAGCAATACAAAAAGAGTCCATATATGGACCTTTCATGGAGTCCAAATGGACGTCCAGGAGTGGGACATTTGTATAGTCTAGTGGACGTCCATTGGATGTCCTTTGGTAAAATGCTGGACGTCCTGTGGACAGCCGATATGTCCATGAATGGACTTCCGATGGACATCCAATGGATTGAATTGTGCTGTCAGGGTATACGGTACAAGAGAGAGGTCCGACACGCCCAACATGAGGCGCGGCCATTTTTATGCCTTTACCACAGTTTATAGCTAAAGAATTAGTTCGCTCACTCTGCGTCGGCACTTTTGATCTCAATGTTCCAGTTTATACACTGCGCAACTCGGATAATACAATATATGACAACCGCCTATAAAACAGCAGTCTTCTGCGCATCCTGGATTTGTATCCCTGGAGTGGATGTTATTTTGGAACTTTCAACTGGTCCGAGTGAGCTAACTGATTCTTTAGCAATAAACTGTAACTCCAAAAATAATATTGACTGACACTGACAGCAACAAGCAAAATATCAGGTGCGTTTTAATCATCGGCTTCTGCTTCCGGAATTGTCGATTTAGTCGTTTTAACCTGTCAGATTAAAACAAGAAAACCAACAATTCCGAAGCAGAAGCGGATGATTAAAACGCACCTATTGCAAATATTGCGCCGAGATGTAGGCAACACGTAATAAGTCTTCAAATTGCGGAGTTTTTTTATCTCCTTTTAAAAGGCACTCAGAAAGCTGCGCAGTGCGACCATTCTCCGTATAGTAAGATAAAATCAAAGTATGTGCCTAGACCAGATACGAATGTACGCAGCGGCATCTTTACCGGCTCCCTCACAAAGGCGATGCCGGTTTCGGCCTAAGGTGCGCGTTTGTTGGACGCTTTGAATATAAAACCCCATTCAAAGGTTGGACCATAATAATTGATTTATTGTGATCACGAAAAAATGTTAGTTGGACCATTGGAATAGTTAGGGAATAAAACTACAAAGAAAAATACCTTTTTTTATAAAGCAGTCAAAAATATGATAAAAAAAATCAATAATATTTATAAATGGGACGTTAAAACTGTGTGTAGTTTATTTCCAAACGAAAACAGAATAAAATTCAAAAACGAACTGTCCATACTTTACACCCGAGATGACTCTGTGCAACACAATGGGGCCGTACCGTTATTACAAATGTGTTTTGACAATTACATTTTCGGAATCTGTGGAGCTGCTAACTATCCTGTATACAATTCCCATGACCACAGTGGAGAGTGAAAAATGTTTTTCGACACTTAAACGTATAAAAACATTTTTAAGGAACACTATGTACCGAGATAGATTGTGCGCGTTAGCCATGTTATCCATCGAAAAAAAACTTATTCGGTCTATTCCATATTTTAATAATCTGGTCATCGATCACTTCGCTAGCCAAAAATCCAGAAGAATGGACTTCAACTATAAGAAATAGTATATAGTCTTCAATTTTGTAATATTTAATTTGTTTTGAAATATATTTAATTTTCATTAAGGGAATCCCGGGATTCCTTTCCAGTGTGTGCCCCACTGCCGCTAGTGCCCACGAGCCGCCACTGGAAATGGGACTCACAAAATGAACCCTTGGGCACTCTGTTCTCAGTAGCGTATGAGCAAGATCCGATTTGGTTTACAGATGCTAACATTTAATGGTTATCTTATTGCTTATGAAATTAAATATAATACCAGATATTTCAGCATCTTTAAGTTTATTAAGGATAATGGGTCTCCATGAATGATACATTTATTGGACAGTCAGTGGATTTCATATTTTATCGACATGCAGAATCGCTCCAGGTTACTAAATGGCTACTTTCGATATCAATGTTTTGTAAGAATGATAAAACACTACTTTTAACTTCTGGGCTTCTACTACCTTTGTCTTCGGTCCAAAGATGAAAGATTCCTTTACCGAATGTATCGCCTTTACTTACCCAATAAATACCTACCCAAATTGTATAGCCACACTTATCTACGATACTTGGCACAAAACGAAAAGTCTTCTTAATTAAGAATAAAAATGCAAAATTCGTAAAACAATACAGAAAAACACAATTCACATCTTGAAACAAATTAATACGAAATAACTAGTCTAATAAACAATAAAAAATCCTAAAGTTAGCAAAAAAATACCTACCGTCTACTTTTTGAAAGAAAACAAACACGAAATTTTAGGTAATTGGGTAATGTGAATAAAAATTAAGTAAATGCTTTCAAAAATGAGTAACAAATCGTGCTTATTTTTTAAAAAATAAAATTTCTAGACCTTCATTAAAGTTCCTAGAGACAACTTAGCACAGGGACTCCGTGTCATATAGAATTCTACCGGTCGCTTCAATTGTATCGATTGGCACTCTGTGTCTCCAAATACTCGCCAGGAGTCGACTGTAACTATCGCCACGAAGCGAGACGTCAAGATATATAGTTTTCTACTAAAGTAGGCAAACCGTCATACATTTTTGTTTTGATTTTAAAACATTATGGCATTGGATCTAATTTCAAATGAAAAAAGTAACAAATGTAAAAATAAGAATTACGGTAAAGCCATTAGCTTTGTTGTTAAATCAAGTGAATTTTATTGTGGTGTGTGGTGTAAACATTATAATAGGTTTATTCTGCCATATTTTTTTACCAGCAAAATCTGCTAGGTCCAAGGTGAATCTTCCTGTTGAAGAGGCACATACATCCACAGCATCGGTATAAAAAAGTTAATAATTTGAAATCCTTAATCCAGGATATTCCTCAATAAAACAAATAATTTTACAGTATGATACTTGACTGGCCGACAGAGGTCTCCAAACTTACTTAATAATGTCATTGTAAAACTATGTTTAATAAATAATGTATCAGATTTTTTTTTTAATCTTTTATTGTAAATAAGTTTGGAAAAGATCACAAATAAATTAAATGTAAGTAGATGTGCCCTTTTCCAAAAAAAACCAATTCACTTATTTTTCTCTTCGTTTGGTCGCAGGATTTCAACATGGGTACAATCTACTGCTCCAATTAACCCGGGAAAACTTTTTGCTTCTATAAAACATAACTAAATTTGTTACGGATATCGCTACTTCTTTTCAACTCTAAAGTTATCGAAACATGCATGAACAATAGATTTATCACTTAAACATCAAGATTCTCCATTCTACCAGTTTCAAAAGACATTTGAAAAATGTTATTCTCAGTCAAATATTATTTTTATATTTTGGAATAAATTAAATAAAAATACAGATTTATAAGAAATATATCAAACTGTTTATTGTTTTAAAAATCTGATGTGTCCAACACATGACTTTCCTATCTAGTTAACCTATTGCAGCATCTCTAAAAATGTTTAGAGGATAAACTAAATATATACATTTTCCACATACATCCACCTCCAAACATATTTCTATAAATATTCATTGAAAACGAAAATACTGAAAAATTTAAATTTAACACTTTTCCTCCAATTTTTCCATTACGGTCCATTTTAGAAAAGTCATTTAAAAACAAAAATTATAAAGATCGATATCGCAAACAACTTTTAGTTTAACAATTTTCTTAAAAAACAGAATTTTGCACATTTTGTCAAATTTCTCGAATACGGACCATTTCAGGAAAATTTGACATAAAACAAAAATTATAGATAATAATATTGTAAGTAACTTTTATTTGAATAATTTTCTTCCCCAAACGTAAATAACGAATATATTCCATAAAATATAAAAATGACCACCAATAAAGTACCCCCCCCCCCCCCGAATGTTCCGACTCTGTCCAAACCCTAATCAGTTCACCTCAGGTCGAAATAAAACTTAAGTTTAAAATTTAATGTTTTTTCCTTTATCCGTTTTTGAGTTTTTTCAAAATTCGAAATTTACACATTTTCTTAAATATCTCGAATACGGTCCATTTTAGAGAAATTATGTATAGAATAAAAATTATAAAGAATTATATTACAAACAACTTTTATTTGAACAATTTTTATAAAAAATTATTTTTTTTACATTTTGTCAAATTTCTCGAATACGGACCATTTTAGGAAAATTTTGCATTAAACAAAAATTATAGATAATTATATTAGAAGTAACTTTTATTTGAAGAATTTTCTTCTTCAAACGTAAATAACAGATATATTCCATAAAATATAAAAATGACCACCTATAAAGTACCCCCCCCCAGATGTTCCGACTCTGCCCAAAATCTAAGCAGTTCATTGGACGCTAGAACAAAGCTTAAGTTTAAAATTTAGTGTTTTTCTGTGTATCGGTTCATGAGTTATGCGTTATACAGACACACACACACACACACAGACACACACACACACCCACCCACGCACGCACGCACGCACGCACGCACGCACGCACGCACGCACGCACGCACGCACGCACGCACGCACCCACCCACACACACACACACACACACACACACACACACACACACACACACACACACACACACACACACACACACACACACACACACACACACACACACACACACACACACACACACACACACACACACACACACACACACACACACACACACACACACACACACACACACACACACACACACACACACACACACACACACACACACACACACACACACACACACACACACACACACACACACACACACACACACACACACACACACACACACACACACACACACACACACACACACACACACACACACACACACACACACACACACACACACACACACACACACACACACACACACACACACACACACACACACACACACACACACACACACACACACACACACACACACACACACACACACACACACACACACACACACACACACACACACACACACACACACACACACACACACACACACACACACACACACACACACACACACACACACACACACACACACACACACACACACACACACACACACACACACACACACACACACACACACACACACACACACACACACACACACACACACACACACACACACACACACACACACACACACACACACACACACACACACACACACACACACACACACACACACACACACACACACACACACACACACACACACACACACACACACACACACACACACACACACACACACACACACACACACACACACACACACACACACACACACACACACACACACACACACACACACACACACACACACACACACACACACACACACACACACACACACACACACACACACACACACACACACACACACACACACACACACACACACACACACACACACACACACACACACACACACACACACACACACACACACACACACACACACACACACACACACACACACACACACACACACACACACACACACACACACACACACACACACACACACACACACACACACACACACACACACACACACAGACAGACATCATCGCGAAAATAGTCAAAACGGATTCAGGGGACCTCAAAACGTAAAAATCCGTCGAAAACTCGAGGTCGAAAAAAATCATGATTCCTATACGTTCCTTATATCTGTATACAGATAGGAAAGTAAAAATTAGACAATGTTTTTTTTTTTAATACACTATTTTCTCATAAAAAAACAATTATTCATCTACTAATCTTCATTATTCCTATTAAAATTCTTTTATTTCTCCTAATCCAGATCGCAAGTATTTGAATCGCCATCGTCGATATCGCTATTAGGGTTAATTATAATAAAAATAATTTCCAATCTATTATAAACTCCCTCTCTGTCAATATGTTTATTATAATATTGCTTAGAAAGGTCACAAATAAGTTCAATGGGGTTAAAAATACAATGACAGGAAAGATTACGTAATACTTTGTCTACATTGTTCTGCTTAGGTAATTATCTACCATATATTTCTTTGGCGGTTTGCACCTGAAAAAAGAATGTTTTATTTATTTCTATTTAGTTGCTATTTCGTATAACGTGTGTCAATATCGCTATATTCTAAATTATAATATCGAAACAACACATTATATCAATGATTTAATGTTAGGTACATTGTTATATCAAATCTTGTAACTTCATTTTTAATTTTTTGATATTGTTTTAAAGTTTATTTCTGATAAAAAAGGCATTTTTGGATTCCACTGTACATCTTAAAAATGTGTAAAACATGTAGATGTTTATTGACCACTGTAATCAAATTTTTCCAATTAAATTGTCTTTATATGATTGCTAGAATAGCGTATCTACCATTAAATCTTCAATATGATGTGTCATTTCAATATTAATAATTTTTTTTACTTGATTTACACAATTACTGATACCTTAATTTACTTCAAATTTGGTGTTTTATCTCTTGCCATCGATTTTTGTAGGTCTAACACCCTTTGTCATTATTTTCCCAGGAGCTGTTTAATGTTTCATTTTGAACGATACATGTTTCATCAATGACAACGAACTGCTTCTGTTGTAATTCTATAATTTCTTAAAAACTGACCTATTTACAGTTCACGTCTTGGTTATCTTTTTTCCTTCATTCTTTTAATACAGTTGACAATGGTGCAATATAGCCATTAAACATTTGCCTCTCAATCAACTTTTCTCTTAAAGGTTCCAAAGTTATATGTTGACCTGCAAATAAGTGTGTATTTATATTACTGTATACAAATTAAAACTTTTATAGGTAATATAAATAAATTATGATTGAATAAATAGATTTGACTTTATACTTACTTGTTCCATACATATTATAAATACCACTTCGGATTCCACTTGTATCCAGTGTTATTGTATTAGTAGGTAATCCTTTGTTTATATGAATGCTTTTTAATTAGCGATTTTAATCATTCATTATTCTTGACTGCTTGCCAAATACTACTGACAGTAGAAATATTTTTATTTAGAGATGCTGCAACACACTAAAAAAGACAAGAAAATAATTTCATATTTCTATTAAATTTTATAACTTGTAACTTACCTCTCTTACAGCAGTTAAAGGTAAACGTGGTTCATCATTATCACGCTCTCATTTAAAATAATGGATTAAAGAAGCTATCAACTCCTTACAAGGACTATTTAGTTTTTTAGGCATTTTGTATATAAAAATTAAATGACAAATAATCAGCTTATTCACTCTATGGTTGTTTTGAAAAACAGTTTTTTATAAGTATAACTGGCAAAGCTTAAAAATACAGGCAAAAGGATTTTAAATTACAGAAAACAAAATGCACAATCAATAATTAACTCAACATAAACATAACCTAACTAAATCAGTGAAATTTTTTAAAAAGGGGTTGCAACACCGCAACAAGGTGTGCCAATTGCTGTAATGACATTTCTTCTCTATAAATACGAGCTTCATGGGCGTACAGAATGTCAAAATTATTTAATGTAAAGTATTATTTTTTGAGTACTAAACATTTAATAATGTTTTTATAAATTTTATATTATCAAGAATTAGACATGTATAAACTAAATAATTTAAATAATTCTTAAAATTATCAAAATAATCACCATAAAAGTTTTCGACTTTTTAGTAATATGACTACGTTCATGAATGCTCGTGACTATACGTGACTTTTTCGGATTATTAGCTTAGTTAGGGACATTTTAATTAGTTGGTAGTACTATGACGAATGACCGACGTCATTGCTGACGTGCATCGGGATTTGTATTAAAAATACTATAGAAAACTATATGTCGAAAGCGTTGGGACACGGAGTGTCGCTCCAGCAGTACCTATGATGTCAATTCGAAGAAACAGATGCGAGTTTTTGAGAATACGCATGCGTTCGAATCATAACTACAAATCCGATCTGCTACAGCTAGATCCTTGTATCAACTACACGTATACATTTTACTTTTTTTTTAAATAGGTAAAAACAATACAATAAGCAGCAGAGTTGCTGTGTTGTAAATTGTAAAAATACTAGCAAAAAATCCAGTGTTAATTATAAAAATGTTTAGTAACAAAGTGGAAATTAAATCAAAGAAATAAATGGAGAGCTGTACAATAAGAAGAAAAATTACCTTTATTTTTGTAATAATAACAGTAATACTGGAAATAGCAGTAGACATCAAAAACTTAAAAATTTTTAATAAATAATAAATTATTATTTTACGATGTTCTTCAACATCCCTTTTTTCTTAAATGTTCAGTAAGAACTAGATTTTTGCCTTTAATTATTGTATGTGGCTGGAATGCAATTTTGTAACTTACTGATAGGAAACCAGTGTTACTCATTCATTCTATGTTTTCTTTGGAACAAAAATGAAAATATAAATAACAACCCTTCTGTTTATGCATTTTAACTGTACGCTATTATTTAATAGTATTTTTTTATTTTAACAGAATAGGTAAATTCTATAAAGACAACTTATTAGACTCAGGCAACTTCTCATATATTTTCGCGTAAACACTGTTGCCTGCCTATATTTTAATATTGATTTTTATTAATTATACTTAGTTTTTTTTAGTTTAAGCGATATAAATATATAATAATAAAAAATTAATGTTTCACAAATCCATATGCTTTTATTAAAACTAACATATAAACTTTTTAACTACGAATTCTATTAAAAACTTTATTGTCAGTATACGCAAAAATAGTCCATTGGTACATAAATGAATTAGCGCTGCTGTCACGCACGAAGCGAATATGAAAACAACACATCTTACAAAATAAATACTGATCAGATATGCTTAATATGTAATAAACAACAGGATGAAACATTGGAACATTATTATTGTTCTAAACTGCCCAATGTGTTTTACCTTAGGAAATTCGCTAATTAAAGAATTACGGGGTCATTCAATCGATTTGGATTTGTTACTAGCATCAACAAACACAAACAAAATTCGGCAATTGTACTAGTTCTTAAGTGGTAAAATGAAATTAAGATCATTTATAATTATTTATTAAATATGTACATTTACATTTATATTCTTATATTCCAGTTTTTCTTACTTTGTAAATTTCTTATAACTTTACTCTTACTCAATGTACAGGGTTTTTCATTATATTTTGACTACTACTTATTTCCATTATTCTTTGGAACACAAAAAAGTTTCAAATATAAGCTTTGTTGTTTTACCTCAACTTTTTCGGCCACAGTATAACTCATTACAAGCAATCAATTGACAACTTTTAATAAACAAACAACTGTTTCACTTGGAAACATCATTTTCCTAGCCATTTGTGTGTTACGCTTTCATAATGCAATAAGTCACTAAATAATTTAAATATTATATACTTGTAATCAGGAAATGCAAGTCTACTTAAAATGACAAAAATATCTAAGGTGTTTCATTAAAAAAATGTAATTAAATTTTGTTGAAGGCGCCCTATATATACAATTCTGTAAGTTATTACATTTTCAGTCGAAACAGGTAAAATAACAAAGCTTTTACTTAAATTTTTTTTATCTACTATCAATATGTAATGTCAAACTTTACAGTTGTCACTTGAATTTCGTAATCACGTACTTTACCGTACTAGTGCGGTAAGTAGGTAAAGTATCGGAATTCCCAAAATTACATATTATATAAGATCAGGTAACCTATTTTTGCAAAATGGTTGTATTTACAAAATTAAGAGAAAATATTAAATTACTTTTTTCCAAATTATTTATTATAAATTGGCCAACATAAACTTACATAAAATAATATTTTACATTACTTATAAACATTGATAACAAAATCTGTTAACCTTACTTATAAACATTAATAACAAAATCTTTGCAGTTGGTAATATTTAGTCCTGCAGATGTAGATGCTAGAGATGTACTGATATTCTCAACAGTCGTTTCAGTGGTAATATTTTGTTTTTCTGCCGGTATAGACGTAACAGATTCAGCAATGTTTTCAACGACGGTTTCAATGGGAATAATTTGTTTTCCCATGATTTTACTAGCTATTATTCTCTTATTTTCTATAGATCTTTCTACATAGACTTCAGCTACAGAAGTGGATTTCCACCCTCCGTGTCTATTTAAAGTGTGCATATCTGCACCAGTATCAGCAAGAAGGGACGCGGAGGATCTTCGGGAACAGAGCCCGGTGTATCCCTGTGGATTTGTCAATTTTGGAAAGCAATTTCTTTTGGAATGCGCCCAAAAGTGTAAACTTCTATAGATTATGAAGTACACTTTCCATTTTTGTAGTAAACAAAAAAAGGAGTATGGAGTATGAGTGGTATGTTGTGGACGAAGGCTAAAATATTTTCTGAATGTATGCAGACGGTCAATGCCGTCAATGTTTCTTGTGGTAACTGCAAATTCTCGTTTAATTTTAGTCTTCATATTTGAAATTTCAATCTTAATAAACGTTTCCTTATCAATAAAATCATTTACTTTCAAATTTTTGGAAAAAATTCTTGATTTTTTTTTAATTATACCCTTCACTTTTCCGTTTTAAGAAAGCCAAGTTTCTCTTCGTCGAAATAGTGATCCTTAGCATGGAATAGTGAGTCCACAATGTAGATGGTTTTTTAACTACGGCTCTTTCGAAAAAATAAGCCAATAAAATCTTTTCCGAAACACCATCGACATTTTTTAATTTGCACCATTCTTCAAATCGCTGGAACTCTTTTTCATATCTATTCCTAGATTTTGCAGGAATTAAAGTTTCAATGGCTTCGTTAGCTGCCAATTCAATGTAAGACATATTTTCTTCACAAATATTCATGATAATTATTATTTTGAGTTATTATTTTGAGTTATTATTTTGAGTTATTATTTTGAGTTATTATTTTGAGTTATTATTTTGAGTTATTATTTTGAGTTATTATTTTGAGTTATTATTTTGAGTTATTATTTTGAGTTATTATTTTGAGTTTATATTTTGAGTTATTATTTAGAGTTATTATTTAGCCAACAAACAATACCTAGCAACTACACAAAGCTACTATGTTTTGTTTCGCAAAAATTATTAATATCATTTATGACTACGCTAGAGGTGAATTCAAATATCTAACAGACGGCTAACTTCATCTTTGTCATATCAATGTACAAAAAATCTAGTAGTTATTTATTTTGTTTGATAGTAGATAAAATTTTGTACAATATTCGTATCGTAAATTCATATTATGGTACTCGATGGACAATATTTCCATCGCGTATCATAATATGAAACTTTACGATACTTATATCGTAAATAACTGTTTTGTGTTCGCAATAATAACGAAAATAAGTACCGTAATCTGGGGTGAGATCGGACAGGTAGTACGAGTTCGGACAATGGTGCGCGGCGTGGAAAATCACGTGACCACGAGCACGTTTTTCATTGGCGAAGTTTTTTGCATGTGTTTACATGTCCAATATTGTCTCATTTCACTCCAGTTAGGTAGAAATTGCCGCTAGAGAAAGTTTGTGGTAAGTACGGGATATTTTGATATGGGTCGTAATTTGCATATTTTTTATAACGTTAGAAACAAACATCTGGGGGAAGGGATCTGTAAGGAATTGAATCGTAATTTTTCATATAATGTAGGTTTATATGTTTTCTAATGATTCATGAATAATTATCATTTATTTTTTCATTCCCGATTTTTTTTTTCTTGTTATAGAAAAAATATAGATTTTCGTGGGGCGAGTTCGGACACCATGCCCAGAAATTACAGGCGCCCTCTTGGCGTAAAACAAAGATCCAACTATGCCAGAGCCTTTAAATAAGTCTGTTGAAGATGTCAGGACTAAAAGGAAGACCCTGAGGGAGGCAGCAGAGTTCTACAACATACCAAAATTGACAATAAATGACAAAATGACAGGTAAGCACGCTAAAAAAAGTGGCGGGCAAACCAAATTAAGCCAAGAACAAGAGAGTGAACTGGCACAAGGAATTTTAACTTCCGCCGAATGGGGCTTTCCCTTAACTAGGCTGGATATTCGCCTAATCGTCAAATCATATTTGGACAGATCCGGAACAAAAATCACAGGATTTAAAGACAACATGCCCGGGGAAGATTGGTTTTATGGATTTATGTTTAGACATATAATTTTATCCGAGCGCCTTGCACAAAATATCAAGAGGAGTAGAGCAGAAGTCGATAGGCAAAAAGTTCAAGAATATTTTGATAACCTTCAGGCTGTTATGGGACCTATTCCTCCAGAAAACATAATTAATTATGATGAATCCAATTTAACTGACGATCCTGGAAGATCAAAGGTCGTTGGTAAAAAAGGATCCAAACATATAAATAGAATTATTGATTCTTCTAAAAGCAGCACGTCAATTATGATGGCTGCTAGTGCTTTAGGTGTTTTGCTGCCTCCGTATGTCGTATACCGAGCTCTTCATATTTACCCAACTTGGATAGAAGGGGCCCAGAAGGCACTGTATACAGTAGATCGAAAAGTGGGTAGTTTAAGACACCAATATTTGAAGACTGGTTTTTACAAGTGGTTTTGCCATATTTCCGCAAGTTAGAAGGGCGAAAGTTGTTAATTGGCGACAATCTTTCCAGTCACTTGTCATTGTTTGTGATTAAGCAATGTGAAGAAAACGACATTCATTTCATTTTATTACCCCCATATGCCACCCACTTGCTGCAACCTCTGGATGTTGCGTTTTTTGGCCCCATGAAGAAACACTGGCGTGCAAACTTGACTGATTGGAAAATAAAAAATAAAGGTGTCCTGCCTAAATCAGAATTTCCTCGTCTTTTAAAGAAAACTTTAGAATCTTTGGGCCCGAATATCGACAAAAATATCAAATCTGGTTTTAGAGCTTGTGGAATTGTTCCATTAAACGCTGAAATAGTTTTGGAAAAGTTGCTCGGAAAGTCAGCAGAAAAGGATAATGCTAATGATCACTGGAGCCAATGTTTTTCCGAATATTTAAAAGACTGTAGATGGGAGGAAAAAAGCGAAAAACCGAGGAGGGGTAAAAAGCTGAATGTTGCCCCTGGAAAAGGTGTGAGAACAGAAGATCTTCCCCAAGAAGAAAATATCATTTTTGGGGAGAGTGATGTGGAAAACATTTGCGTAGAAGAGGAAGAAAACGTTTATGAAGACGAAAATGAAATGTCTGTATTTGAGCAACCTTCTACCAGCACTTATGAGAGAGAACCAGAAGTTGATCAAAATCTCATTGAAGTGGGAGATTTCGTTGTAGTTTCCGTTCCTTGTGAAGACCAAAAAAATTTCGATATTTTGTTGGTCTTATAGATAAAATTGTTGATATAAAGGAAGAGCTTTTTTTAGTAAAATATCTTAGAATAAAAGGCGAAAAAAATAATTATTTTATATTTTCCGATATTTCTGATGAGGGACTTGCGTTTAAAAAAGATATTTTTAAAAAAATTCTTCTAAAAGAAATAAAAAGGAAGGCACTTTTTCAAGTACCTTCCCGACAACATCAAAATAGAATAATGAGTTTATTGCAATGTTCTTTGTTAATAACATAGTTATTACGTGTTTTTTTAAATGTTTTTATGTTTTTTGGAAACTTATTTTAGTTTTATTGTTTATGTTCTTGGTTAATAACATAGTTATTACGTGTTTTTATGTTTTTTTGAAAAAATATTTGAGTTTTATTACTTTAAATAAAATTGTTCGTACCGAAATTGTGTTTGGACCCCCTATCCCCCTAAGAAATTTTTTTTATGAAATCTGTATATATGTATATTTAATTATATTTGTCCGAACACACTCTTACTATAAATTAAGTTTGGATTTTCCTATAAATTAAAGGTGATCCGAACTTAGACCACCCATAGGGGTGAGTTCGGACACCTTTCAATAATAAAAAAAAATAGAATTTTTTGAAATATGCAAAAAACAAATACTGTATTCGATAGAGAAAGGTTTAAGGTTCTTATATTAATTTTTTCAGATTTTTACAAAAATCTAGCCTCTTGCTATTAAGAAAAAAACCTTTAAAATGTGTCCGATCTCACCCCAGATTACGGTAGCGGTCAAAATATAATAAAAAACTCTGTATTTCTTTCAGAGTAAAACTCTTACTCTAATTTTTTCTTACTCTATGTATTTCCGTATACCTACTGTGTAGTCATAAAAGTAAATTTAATAGTTTATTAAATATGTAACTGATACTGGGGTCTATTCTGTAACAATTCCTTTATATTTAACGGCCTTCAAAAATATTTTCTTCTTTACTTCTGTCATTATTTAAACGGATCTTTAAAATACATTAGAGGACTATCTTAAAGAAATCTGTTTAAATAATAACAGAAGTAAATTAACGAATACGAACATATTTTTATAGGCCGCCAATATTTTTAAAGGCCGTTAAATATAAAGGAATTGTTACAGAATAGACCCTACTGTCTTTTTGTTCATGTATCTACAAAGGAACAATAAACTAGTTATTTATTTATTTAATGGGTCTCCATGGGTATCATAGACACTTCCCATCTTGTTGTGTAGTACAAAATTTCACAAAATTTCAAACTACTTTTCGATTTTTGTTTATGTTTGAATATACTCTGACAACATAAAATTGTAAAAAATCCAATTAAATAAAATAGAAATTTCTGTATTGGATTAAAGTCATTAAAACAGTTTTTCTGTAGAGAAATTATTATAATTTAAATTATTATTTTCTCATTAGTATTAATAGTTGTCATTTAAAATGTTTTAATACGAGAAATTGAATAGGAAATAATTTATAATTTTTGCCTAATAGATTAATATTATAATAAGTTCATTCACATTGTTGTTTTTTTTTTTTTTAGCAACGAGAATGAGAAATGATGTATAATATTTTTTTAGAAAGTGTTATATTTGTAAACTTTTCTGTTTCAAGAAATGCATTCTTGTTATACAATGGAGTAGAGACAGTAGATTTAAATTATCAAAGACATGATTTCTCCAAATTTTATTGATCCAATTTTTAGTTTCCACGAAAATGTCTTTATTTGGAAAACCATGATAAACAAACCGATTGATAAAATCAAGTCCGTAATTTTATCCTTAATTGATTTGTTTAAGTGATTTTGCCTAAAATAATGTCGTTTGAACATGGAAACTCAAATCATAATATACAAAATTTAAACGGAAGAGTGGTATTCAAAAAGAATATTGTGTATGAAAAACTTTGGAACATATACAAGTTTATGTAATGTAAGCTTTTAATGTTTCTCCAGTGAAAAGTTCAAAAATAGCAGCCTTGGAGTTTCTGAAATATGTATATTTATTTAAAATATTAATACGATGTTTCTGACTCCTATTTATTAAAAGTTGTAAACTAGTCCAATTACAAGTTTGAAAGTTTCAGTTAAACTACCTACTTAAATATAAATATATGTGTTTACAATTCATTAGTATATCCATACATTATGAATTGGATTAAAAGTGTAGGTAATATGCTTCACTCAGTTTGACCGCAATTTCAATAAAAGGTCAATGTTACATCATGATTCACGTTACATAATATTTATGTAGCGGTCATAATAGTGCATCTCGTGATATTATTTATAGAATTTATACTCTTACTCTTCACCTTCACTTATTGAGCTTGTGAAGATGAAATCCAGACATTTACGTCTATAGAAAGTAAGAAACAATCTTACACCGTTAATACAGGGTGTCCTAAAATTCCGTATACATAGAACTACTGTATGTTGTTGAGATCAACATAAGTCGATTAAGCCATAACATGTCTTTTTGTCCACCGGTTTGTTGGAATCGTTGATTCGCCGATGCGGCCTTGAACGCCTTGTGTTGCATTCGATTTATTTATGGTTGACCGTTAAAATAAATAACAGTTGACATTTTGGATTAAAATTTGTGTTTATAATTTTATTTGAATGTACCTATTTACTTTAATTTGGACGCATATATTTTTAAAATATAATTTTTTCGGTTTTCCCACAAAAAGCAATTAGATAATTAAATAATTCCTTAATTCCGATTAATTGCCGCACTCCATAGCTATCAATTGTCAAATCTAATCAAAAACACCATACATTAGCTGCGTTTTGTTGCGACCATTCCTGCACCGGGTTTTCAGTGTACCAAGAAAACCTACATTTTGTTAAACGTCAAATTTTCTATATCGCTGGATACCTGCACTATACATACGTTGACCATATTTTTTTTTGACAAAAAAAGAACAGTAAGATTGTTTTCGAACGCATTCGCCATTTTATAAAAATATCAGGTCAACATTAAATAAAATACCACACACTTCGCCTGAAGCACAAACAGGTTGACCCAAAATGCCAATGAAAACGAAAAACGGCATTTTGTTGGCGGTAAATAGTACATTAAAAGCCCTCTTGAATGAAAATCCTAGCTGATCCTTTTTTCAAGATAGGTGGATTTTCACTTTTTCATAATGTTTCATAATATTTAACGTTTAAGCTATATTTTTTCCACACCATCTAACGAAATAAATATCATGGCGCGTTTTGTTTAAAGTGGTGTCCCATGTAGGCCTAACCCAGTGCGAAAATAAAAATGAAAACGAAAATAAAAATAATGAAATGATAACTAAATACGGCATGTTTTTATAAATGCTGTGAAGAAAAAGTAACTACCGCTTTTTTAAACGGCCTGAATATGATGAATCAAGTATGACATTTATTTTGAATTTTTCCCAAAATTTCAAAAATTCTTTGTGAACAGATTCCCCGGCCTGTTCTGACCACAAACCCAAACTATCGTTGTTTGATAATGAAATGCCCTCTTTTAAGTGATTAAGTATAATGTGCATTTTTAGAGTTTGAGATGTCCCAGTACTTTCTAGATCTTTGCGGAGTTTTTCCAAGTTCTCATCTAAATCGGTCATATCTGCACGTTGCGTGGAGAAACATGTACAATTTTATTCATTGTCTTAGCGACGTATGGCTGTAACTTAAATGGACCAATCTGTTCGTAAATTTCAGGATCAAGCAATTTATCCGATTCTTGCAGAAGTTTTCGGCAAGCATTGCCCTCAAAAATTTCACCCTGATAATTTTTTGCTACCAACTTCAATTTTGATGGCCAAAGCAGAGCCTTCTCAGGTCCTACAGCAGGAACTATGTCGTTCCAGAATAGGTGGTTTGTAAATCCTTGTAACAGATGAAGTTCAGGCAAAATACATTTTTGAAGAACGTTCATGTCATCTTCTGCTTCATCATTGACGACATCTTTATACTCCGATTGTTTTTCATAAAAAAGAGGCATATTGACTGTACTGTGTCATTTCTTAGCATACTTTTTATCTTTGCCAAAACATTTAAATTTATTGTAATCATCTTTTAAATTTTTGAATGTTTTCAAAATTATATCGTCAATTTCCATAGATTCATTCCTCTTTATCGGCATCAACAATCACTTTTCCAAAAGTGTGGAATTCGCTCAAAGTGATGAAACAGTAAGGGCAAGGATAGGTTGATGTTGCAGTTTGCTGTCCATTAATCATTAGTATAAGTTTCAAGTCAGAGCAGAATTTAAAGGGTATCTCGTTGACCTCTGTCTTCACGTTTTCGTAAGTTTCCTTTATTTTTATTGTCGTTTTTATTTTTATTTTCGCAGTGGATTATGCCTACAGCGGATACCTCTTTAAAACACACTCGAAAAGCCCCAGTTTGACCGATTTTCTCGTGAAAAACGCCTTTCAGGGGTTAAAACAATCACTCTCAAGAGCTGTAACTACCATCGCATGGGCCTCGAGAACAAAAACTTGGGGTGAACAATTTTGGTGGATTGGGTGTTCCCGGGTTAATTATGATGAAAAATTATGAAAAGTGAAGATCCGCTTATCTTGAAAAAAGAATCAGCTTGGATTTTCATTTAAGCGGGCTTTTAATGTGCTATTAACCGCCAACAAAATGCCGCTTTTTGTTTTTATTGGCATTTTGGGTCAACCTGTTTGTGCTTCAGGCGAAATGTGACCAAATATGTTAATTTAAAAATACTATTAATACAATTAAGGCATAATAATGATATTAAACATCGAAAAGTGTTAAAGCAAATAATATTTAAAAAGAACATAAATTTTACTAAGACTTTTCCGCTGATGTACTTGGAAATTGATTATCTTTTTTAACATGCCCTTGAGTCCTTGTCCTTGTCCTTATACATATTTCTAACCTCATTTTGAAATTTTTAAATTACAGTTCATCATTTTTGTTGTTTATAATAGTACTGTTAAGAGTGAGATTATAGGCCGTTTTGATTGACTCTAAAGTCCACTCTTAGCGGTAACCACGGGTTTTATAGAGGGGCCCAATTTGTATTTAAATTGGCCTCTAGATAACACACGTCTAGGGGGTTAAGTTCAGACGGGATGGGCCTAAGTAACCCTAACTTCTTGACTTCCTAACTTCTCTCTCTCTCTCTCTATCTCTCTCACTCATACCCCTGCCTTTGAATGATCGTGAGTTTTCATAAACAAAAAAAATTAAAACAACAAGCGTAAAACAAATAATTATGATTTATTTAACAAATACAGAAAAAACTAGTGTTGCTTCAGCAATTCAGTAGTCTTTGCTGACTACACAAAACTAAATATTACTACTCAAAACTATTTACTTACATAAACATTATATTTTAATCCGTTAAAGCTACAGAGGGCTGGCTGAGGCACTCGTTACTTTTCCCACTGTGTGGATTTACAAGAAAACTAACCGCGATTTGTGTGACCGACCCGTGATTCTACTTTCCGACACAAAAAAAGAAGGAATTCACTTAGTGCGAATGATTACGACCGCTCGTCAACAAAAACCAAAAGAAACCCCCCGAAAATAACTTGTAATTTTCCAAGAATGCTCTTGTTGATCTATTTTGATCATGTACTTTAATATAATGATTTAATAAAATCTTTTCCAACTACACGTTTTATTATTTTATTGAAAATCTATTTAGCGCGCATGCCCTTGGACAAAACTTTACAAATCATACCATACCTATTCACAGGATGTTATATTTATTCGTAACAGTACATAATATGGAAGAGCATTAGAAATTGCCAGTTTAGAAGGTTTAGATGACGATGATATTAATTATTTAATATTAAAAAACTTCGAACTGATACGAATGTTGGCGAGCGCACCCGAAAACTATAAAGTCGTCACTAATTGCTATGCTTATCCACAATTAAGGACAGACACAATCTTTAATAAAGTCAGTTCTAGAATGTAAGTAATCTGCGCATGTTCAGATGTCAAAATAAGAGCGGCACTAATAGTGACTGATCTTAAGTGCACTTGCAATAACTCTCTAACAGCTCTACGACGAACATACCCAAATCGCTATTAATTTAAACATGCATATGGGTAAGACGGATAACGACATTAACGTATCGCTTGCGTATATCACGACCAATGTTGTCAGATGTAACATAATTATTGAATTGTAACATATTTTTTCTCTAAAAAAGAGTAAACTAGTTATCCGTAACATAATTATAAAATATAAGATTGGAAGGAGTCCCTTTTCTGAAAATAAGTACAATTGTATGTACTTGCAACAATATTAAAGGACAGAAGGACATTTTATAAAAGAAAGTACTGTCCTACTAAAATGAGTACATATGGTCACCGTAACTATACAAGACCTCAGAAAAGAAGAAGTTTCAAAATAATCTTGAAATTTAAAATTTCAAAAGAAATATTTAAAGAGCTATTCTGCTATTCAACATGGATAGACAAATTGAAGAATTGCTTCTGAGTAATTCGGTGGCAATTATAATGAAACAAAATGTGTCTAGAAACGATCATTTGATTCAAGATAATTTATTAGAATATATTACTACTATGTAATTTTTGTTTAATTATTTTTATATTTAAAATAATAATTATATTACTAGAATATTATTTAATAATTCAAGAATAATTAAATTAATATATTTATTAATATTTAAGATTGTATTAATAATATTAATTTACTGTGTGAAATGTATTCTTGTGTAAATGGGTTCTGGCGTTTCAATTTAAATATATATATTTTTTGTAGAATGTGCAACCAAACCATTATAAAATGTACCAATTTTTGTGAAGACGTCATTCCTACATATAGTTTCAATACATTTCAGATGCATTTTCGAATGTCTCCAACAGTTGCTGAAACTATTTTGGAAAAAATAGCTCCAAGTCCTGAATTCCATAAACGGCCCCAAGGCAAAGTTGGTCAACCACAATTGACAACTGAAAAGACTCTATTAATTGCCTTATGGACATTAACTACACAAGAAAGTTATCGGTCTCTAGGTGATAGATTTGGATTAAGCAAAAGCACTGTTTATAATTCTTTGCATTTAATAGTCAATGTCATTTTTCATTTGTGTGGATTATTTATTAAATGGCCATCAGGAGAAGAAAAGAATATGGTGACTAAAGGATTTTCAAGATTTGCAATGCAAAATGTAATAGGTGCAATAGATGGCTGCCATATTCCAATTAAACAATCAAACGAAAATGGAGTAGTCTATTTTAACAGAAAAAAATTCTACTCTGTTGTCCTTCAGGCTGTATGTAATAATAAGATGATGTTTATAGATGTAGACTGTAGGTGGCCTGGCAGTGTACATGACTCCAGAGTTTTCCGAATATCAGACCCTTTTTACTTTGGCTCAGATCTTTGTGCACCACATTATTATATTATAGGAGATGCAGGTTATCCCTGTAAGGAATGGTTGATAACACCTTATAAAAATAATGGACACCTTACACCTGCTAAAACCTATTTTAATACAAAGCTATCTAAAACCCGTGTCAAAATTGAGCATGCTTTTGGATTACTGAAAGGGCGTTTTCGAAGATAACCCGATTGTTTATACATGAACGATATGCAGCATATTGTGAATACTGTCGTAGCTTGCTGTGTTCTACATAATATTTGTTTATTGCATGAAGAAGAAGAGGTGCAAACATATATTAATGATGGCTTGCAACAAGTTTATCCCATTGGCAATCATAATGAAGGAGCTGAAGAAAATGCTGGCCAAATTGTGAGAAATGATTTAACAAATATTATGTGGAATCAAAGATGAAACATATTTTAAGTGAATATATAACTTGTTTTCTTATTCTTTTTAATAACGGTTTTGGAAATAATAAAAATATATTGATCAACTTTTTTTTAGTTAGAAATTTATTTAATAACATAAGAACACAAATAAACTTTTTAAATTCTTAAAAACTAAAATATAATTCTCTAAGGACAAACAAAAAACTCACAAAACACATTCATTCGGTTCCATTGTCACCTCTTTTTGTTTTTATTAAGGAAATCAACTCGCCAATCATTAATTTATTTTCTTGGTGTTGGGTTTCTATAAGTTTCATTCGTCACTTCTTGGGTTACTCCTCAACCGCTTCTTTTTTTTATTACATTCAGTGTCATGGTCACTTTTACTGCTACCTGCTTTCTGTGCATCAGCATCTGGTTTTTCGGTCGATAACTTTTCAGTTATGGCTCTTATTATGTTTGCCCCCAGGTTGGAATTGGTGGTTGAATTTGACATACTCAGTGCTAAGCTTGAACATGTTGCTTTTGGAGTTATATTTGGAGCATCCTCCAAAAATTGTTCCATTACATAAAAATATTCCCAATCCTTTCTTGAATTTCCACTCTTTGAATTGTGATCCTTAATTTCTTTAAATTTAGTTATTAAGGTTTTCATTCTATTTGACAGCTCTTCTCCTGTGAAGCTGTATCCATGTATTTCCATTTGCTCGGAAATCATCTTATAAATTTCAATTTTTCTGTTTTTGGGATTGTTTAATTTAATTTTTAATTTAGAACATTCATCTAATAATAGTAATGTTTTCTGCATATCCCATGTATTTTTTTTTTGGTTTGTTTTCAGTATCATTAGAACTGGAGTGGATATTTTCTGGAATAACTTTAATCATCTCATAACATCCAACTAAAATGTAAAATTCATATTTATTAATATTCCTAGTTACTTTCTTAAAATATTGAACTATAGCAACTGTTTTGCAGAACTTCCTGATAGAAAAATGAAATAAAAACGCATAGGTCATAGTTTATAATTTGATGAAAATTTATTTACGATTTGCATTGTAGCGTATATATTCACCGTCATATGTTCTAATTATTTCTCCATTTGTTGGTTCTTGAACACAACTCATGTTTATTTAGTCAAATTACAATTATATGTAAATAGTTTCAACGATTATTAACAGATGTCACATATTTGTCTTTAGTTTACAGTATACGTAAGGTTAAAAAGCTTTTTGCCTTTTTCTTGACAGTTATATTTCAAATGTCATCCCCACTTTTCCTCATTCTCGCTCCAAACCGCCTTTCGATTTAGAATAAAAAGTTACACCGGTATCAGTTTATTGGTGCAATAAAACGGTCAAACCAGGCAATACCGGTGCCAGAATGGTTGCAACAAAACGCAACCATTGAAGTGATGGAATGATGTTGCATCGATAGCATCAACCTTGGATAAAAAGACACCACTGTTAGTTCATCGATAGATCGATAGATTGATAAAAAAAGACAGGTAGATACCCCACCGATGCCAACGTTGCTGCAACAGTTGGATAAAAAGAAACATGTAAAGTTACCTACATCACATAGTGCTTCGTTTGCCGGCGAGGAAACTTCAAAGTTAAAAGGAAATTATATATTTTTTTTTAATAACTCAAAAACGCTTCGTTCTATTTTTATAAAATTTGGTATTTAGTTATTTTAACTGAAGATTTATTGTTCAAATTAAAAATTACACCAACTGAAATCATGGAAGGATAAAAACCACCCCAGTCCTACTATAAATGACATCGTATTTTTTGTCACTTGCGTAAAACATGTATCTCTCATGGTATTTGAGTAAAAAAATTGTAATATACTAATGGTTAGTGACTCAAATATTTCAAGGAAACTAAGTTGGCGGTAATAACTACTGCAACCCAAACACTGTCAATTTTAACGTGACGTATCTACTGAAAAATAACAATTCAAAAAGAATGGTAAATTTTGTTTACAACAAATGTTCAATATGGCCACCTCCTTCATGCAGATTTTAATTCCGCCTAGATCATTTCGCATAAAGTTCAAAACATTTTGAATCCTATTCCACAATTGTTTAATGTTGTCGATAGGAACCTTATAAACTTTGGTTTTCAAGTGACCCAGATAAATCACAAGGATTACCTACAGTCACTGAATAGGAGCATCCCGACCTCTGCCGATTTTAATTGTAAAAAGCACATTTTTTAATTATGACACAACGCTATTTATTTATTTTTATTCGTTAATTTTCGTTCCACCCTTGAAAACTAGTTAAAAAGTGTACAAATTAAAACACCGTTTATAACAGAATAAACAACATAAATATACATTTACACACAGAAAAAAAGGTGTACTATATTCAAGATGAATGGTCTTATTTCAATGCTTTGTTGTGTTTATATATCCGCAAGTAAAACTCGTCTCGATTTATAATTCTAGTAATACTTGTTCAACAATAGCTAATAAGCCTTGCTTCAAGATTAGAATCAACTTGCCCTAACCAAAATACATCTAATTAAATGAAGAGTATATATTGCTTAATTGTAGTATTATGTACATCCTAAATAAAATAATCTTACACTTGTTTTAAATATACTTTATATATATTCAATAATACCTTGTTCTTAAATCCAATACAACTAAATTTGTTACAATAATAATATGATCTTTGACATAAATATATTGATTTTGGTTTAATTATATGATAGTTTCATTGAAGAAATTAATTTTCTTGAAATAAGATTTCTAACATTTTTTTTAAATATACTTAATTTATATTCAATAATATCTTGTTCTTAAATCCAATACAACTAAATTTGTTACAATAATAATATGATCTTTGACATAAATATATTGATTTTGGTTAGATTATAGGATAGTTTTATTGAAGAAATTAATAACCTTGAAATAAGATGCTTTTGAATAGGGTTCTCACTGGTACCTATCCACCGAAAAACATTGTTCAAAATTGTTTTTAGTTAATATACCAAATTCGTCAGTCCTCTGAGGTGTGTCCCACCTAAAATTAAGATGCAGCTTGTGCGTTTGAAATAACTCTAATCTCATGAAAGTTTATGGAAACTGGCAACATCGCTTTTATCTTATTTGCTCATATTGTTAGGGTTGCATTCTACTTTTTGTTACAAATTCTTTGTGATTTAATTAATAAGTGTATGAATAAATTAAATTGAAATGGAAGGTTTGTTAGATGAATGGGGCCTCAGCGACCTGATACCAATATTTAAATGTAAGTATATTTAGTTCAGTTCTTGCTAGATATTATATTATATATGTAAATAAATTTATAATCATAAGAACACAAAACAAACTGGAATAGAAGTAAAAAAAATGATGCTGGATTATGTCTTTTTGGAAAGACGACTTCTGCCTTGCTAAGACAAGAGGTAGTATCTACGAAAATTCCGATTTCAAGATTCTTACAGATTTAATGAGCTTACATTTTATTTTATCATGGCACAAAATAATAACTGAGTTTTCTATTTTAAAGAAATTGTTTTGCGGATTTATTTTATTTTACCATTTCAATAATTTTAATGCAAATGGGAAATTCAGTTCAATGATCTTAAAATAACTATATTTGTTTTTATTTCTTACATAAAAATGGTTCCGGCTTACAGATATGGAGGTTGGCTTATTATTGTCTGCCCGCATTTCTTAAGAATGCATTCAACAATTACCGATGTGTGAAGATGCGATGTCTTAGCGCATATAATCATTCCATACGCATAATAGCCGTTTTTAGACTGATTTTCTATATAATTAAAATACGTATTGTCATTACGTAACCATTTAAAGATAGATAATCGTAGTTAATCGATGCTATATCTACAAGAAATAGCAATAGACTGGTTATTTTATAATAGTTGTCTTGTTTACCACAACTGAACCTGGCTTATACCATTCTTTTCATATAGCCAACACATTTCTTTATTTTCCTCTTTTAAAACTAATTAATTAGGAACATTCTTAGGGCGGGTTACGATCAGAAACAAAGAAATCTGATCAAATCAGCTGAAAATGCTATTTGAAAGAATACATTTTATAAGTAGAGAGGGGATGAACTTCGAACTACTTTCCGTGCACATAGACTGTTACTCAAAATTAAAGAATGAATTCGAAAAATAGGTCACTTTTGTTTTAAATTCCGAACTTTTTGACATAATAAGATTGTAAATAATTGTTATTCTATAAAAAATTTCTTACGTAAGATAACAAACTTATTATATTACTATATTGAAAATTGGTTAAGTGCCATTCCTGCAATTTAACTGTAAATAAAATTGATTTATATAATACAGTGCATATCTGACGTACACCATTTTAACATACGATTTCGTTCTAATTTAACAACACCTATTCACTCTACTTCCCTATTCGAATCATCGTTTTCCTACGATAATCAGGCTATACAATAAATTCTCTACACATATAAGTACTTGTTTACTGTTAACTATAAAAACCATCGAGATAAAAACAAAATTATTAGTTTTATATTAGGTTGTAGCATTTTTAATTTCATAAAAGCTCCAATTGATTTACAGAGTTAAAAATGAAAATAATCCCTGTGTAAACGTGTCCACTCCTTATATTTAGTTTTAAATATGAATATTTTGTACTAATAGGTAGGCAATACTCATTACCCATTTTTTTCTTATTGTAATTAAATAACTATTTTCTGACAATAATATCTACTTAATATATCGAATTTGATTTTTATTATTACCGAAACTATTTTACATAGAAATTAAAACTTATTGGTAAGATTTTTTTTAAAATTATATGTTCCATTTGTTGTCACATTGATCATCGCAGTAATGTATAAATTGTCTTTTCTTTGTCTAACAAACAATACATCCGATCTTCTTTATCGTTCTAATGAAGAAATAAAATATATAGTAATAAAATTATTAATGATGAAAGACAATAATTATGTTGTTTTATTATAACTGAAAAAGAACTTTTACATATCTAACTCTCTTAATTGAATTATTTTCCTTGGTTTGTGAATTCCAACTAAAAATTCACTGGCACTTAAAAACAAAAGAAACTAATAGATTGCAAAAGTAAGAAAAGACATTTTTAAAACTTAAGAACTCACGACCTTATGCTCACTCGACTGAAGAGCTGCCGTTAGCAGTAGCTTGTTCTTAACCTTTTGAGTATGGTAAAATAAAAGGATAAAAATACGTTACAAGGTAATTTAAGGAAGTATACCTATTAAATCACAGTCTAAAAGAGCTTACAAAGACAGACTACGTTTGCTCTATCAAATATAATATAAGCAAAGACTCAAAAAGCTTTTGGAATTTCGTCCGTAGCAAAAGAAATTCATCTAAAATGTCAAATAGGGTACATTCGATTCACAGAAGCCTTGAAAGCCCGCAATAGATTTTAAATGTACAATGTTTTGCGGACCTTTTTTTGACCGTTTTAACTCCTACCGGTGTTCCATCAAATCAAGCTTTAAGAATAACAAATGAACACTATTGTTTAAAAATGACAAGGATTGTTTCACAGATACTTCAAACAAATCAAAAACAACCCTAGCAGAACAAGAATACAGCTTGACGGATTTGGAATTCCAAGAAATATCATACTTTGCACACCTGCAGCATATTTACTACCTATTATTTTCGCGCGCAGAATATAGTTTTCTCACTCATAGAAAATTTTAAGAAATTTAAATACAAGCGCTAACTCTCTCACACTCGTATATCTATCTTAATCGCTATAGTATGGGTATAGCTAAAATAACTCGTTAAAAACAAATATACATGTTCGTTAAATAATTACAATATACACGGTATCTCTATCCGCACTAATTTGGCAAACTTTCTCACCACGTGCAATAACTAATCACAAGTTTCTGTTCAAACATATGATCACTTCCTTAGCCCAATCAACAGTAACACAGAAATACTAACTTTTCCACACGACACTCAACTCACGATCCACAGGACTTATTTTAACCTCCACCAGAGTAACACTTTCTTTATTATTGTACGTACACGTTCCTTGTTATTTAAAACAAATAAAAGAGATATTTCAAACATACATGTTCATTATTGTAACGATAGTTTAATTTATTTATAGTTTATTTACCATTTATTAATTTATATAATACTTAAGCACTAACTCACAATTCTAATTTATCTATTACAATTTACCTTTTCTGTTAAACACATTATTCTAAAACTAAACTGTCCGCCGATAAGTCGGGCTATTTATACCAAGTCCAACTCTGCTACGAGAAATCTCTAGAGTCTAGAGGCTCCCGAAAATTCCATTTCTGACTCAGCAGCACGCATCACCTGTTCTGGTATATTCGAGACGCGGTCCGACTGACTCCACACGTCAGCGGTGCTTCGATAAGGAATCGAGTGGCAAGCCGAAGGTCGCTTGCTTTAGACAGAGACGGCTTAGGAATTTTCATGACAATATTAAAGTTTAAACACTTATAAAATTATGTAAAAATTATGTCATCCAATATAGCAGAAGTGATTATTTGATTTCGACATTCCCAGACAAGTTTTCAAGAAGTTCACCAATATAATCATATAATCTACAAGTTGTACAAATCCACAGTCCACTTTTCCAGTAACAGAAAGAAACCCTTACGCGGGTCATAAAGTTCTCAACTTTACAGAATACCTCACTAGTAACTCTTCGCAGAATAAAAAACAAAATGGCATCAGGTTCTGTTCTTATCCCTAGTTAATTCTTAAGAGATTATGCTCACATACTTGCTATGTCGCTAAAATCTTCATTTTCGGAAAGTTGGAAATTGTCAAAAATTGGTCCTATTCTAAAATCGACCAATTTTCATTTTTTCCAATTTTGCCAAGTTCTTGAGATAGACGTATATACAGACACATGCCATACAAAAATACCCCTTATCGCTAATAATCAACATGCATTTATAAGCAGGAGATTGACTGTGTCAAACTATGGTGTCATAAAACAGTATACCAGGTGTAGTCGATCAGAGGGATCAAGTTGATCTAATATATACAGATTTCTTAAAGGCTTTTTGATCAGTAATATACAATCACCTGCTGTTCGCTGATGACTTAAACATATTTACCTCAATTTATATTATTGCTATTTTTTATAGAACCATCTGAGTATCATTGAAAATTGATGTAATGAAAACCAGCTGTTTATAACTGGAAAGATATAGATATAGTACAAACTAAATATATTGCCTTCTTGACGCGTGCCGAATGTCACGTAGCCCCAGCGTGAATAGCATTTATACCACATTTCTTTGTATATTCTATCTCGTATGTTTTTCAATATTTTTCTGAAGTTTTTTTTTTTTTTTTTTAATTTGGTGTCATCGGCGTCGACTACTACGGCCATTAGCCTCGTGTTCTGTGTAGGCTTTGTTACTGTTTCCCAGTAACAGCACTGTTAATTAGAACCCAACAGTGAATGGTCGAGTGGGGAATCCTACCAATGCATCAGAATTAATTTTAAATAATTAAATTAAATGAAAAAAACCCGGCCAACGGTGGGATTCGAACCTGAGACCTTCCGATCTCAAAGTCATGACTCTAACCACTGAGCCAACCCACCCCCCTATTTTTCTGAAGTTAAAATTATTTAACAGAATTTTATTCCAGTCGACTCTAGAAAACACTAGCTAAACTCGCCCCAACACACAAGAATTAACAAGATCAAATTACCGCTCGCGTCACTTTAGTTTCAGTCGTTCAACAGAGAATATGTCCCTAGTTGACGTCTCGTTTTAGACAATTACTCTGCATCTCAACTCTCGTTCTACTCTCGCAGGTCAGTTTTACGTCCAACAATAATGCCTCTCCACTCATCTCGTTACACAGATGATAGTTTTAAACTTTCAATAAGTGAATAGTTTCGGGGTCGATGTTTTTTGCCATTAAAATTATGTAAGTGATTGCCATTGAATTACAGAACCCACCTGTACCAGGATAGTCTCCGATGAAATTTTAATCGCAGAAATCCCTTCTGTCGATTAAACAGGTATCGTCAATTGAGTGCGTCTTGAGTTTAGCGAATGTTCTGTTAGCTGGAAGAATAAATTTCAACTGACTGCAAGAGTTTTTAAATTATGAATTATTTATGAAACTGTTGGTAGTACCGCTGACTCTCCGACATACCTAACGACGGACCACTTTTCATGAGTAAGCAATGTTTACTTGCAAGTATTCAGTTCCTATTTTCTGTTACACTTATAGAGCTGCCGCATTAAAAAGAGCAAAACGCCCTACTAATTTGAGTGGGAATGGCGGCCTATTTTAAATAAACCAGCACTACGATGCCTACTTTATACTATTTTCACGGTGCAAAATAAATGATATAATTTCCTGGAAATCACCTTCAACTAGGACAGTTGCAACCAGAAAAAATGTATTACTGATATTAAACTTGGCAATAAGAATGCAAACTTTGTTGCGTGTTTAAGAGCCTTTGTTAAGTATGTTCTGAATTATAACCACAAATAAACCTTGTACATATACTCTCTCGTAATAATTTGGCTACTCTCTCGTAATAATTTGGCAAATACGTGAATAAAAACGTGAAAGTAATTCACCTTTTGTAAACAAAATTGTTCTAGTACTTGTTCGTCGTTGGTAATGCCGCTTAAGAGTCATTTTACTAACAGTCCTAATCTCTATAAAATCCTGTCTATGTCAACGTCATTGTAAATAATGTTTTTTTTTTTCAGATGGCGTGCGATTGCCCGCTTACGCAGCCAGGTCCCACTCTAGCGGCGACATGCGGTGGCGCCCCCTTCATGCTCTTCATGGGCCTTTTAGAAGTATTCCTCCGTTCTCAATGCGACGTAGAGGACCCTTGCAATCGTCCCAAACCTCCTTCGCTATTCCACGACTATGATTTTATAGTTGTTGGATCGGGAAGTTCTGGGGCAGTGGTGGCTAGTAGATTGTCTGAAATTCCTGAGTGGAGAGTATTACTTATTGAAGCAGGTAAGAAAAAATTATTTAGAGTTAAGTAAAAATTAGCAATATTAACAGAATACATTAATGTACCAAGGATTGATCCTTGAGGTTCTCTTAATAACCCCTTTTTCAGATATTTGCTTTTGATATAAAACTAAATTAATTTAGCGGTTAATAAGATAAAAAAACTATTTTAATGACATTTACTAGTTTAGGACACTTAAAAAAAGATTTTTTCTACGCCTATGGAATAATATGTCAATTATTAACGCTTTTTCTTTAAATAATAGTAGTCATTATTTTTATCTGTTGGCTTATGAATCATAAGCCAACGGTATTTGACCAATCACAGGCCACGAATTTTCATAAGCCAACAGTTTTATTAGTTGCCCATGACAACGGAAAAGGCACCACAGTATTATTCCTGTACAACACTGCTTCTCAGTTGTCATTTGTAATTTTGTCACGCTTGACCAGCGCTTGACACTTCTGTCTCCAAAAGCTGAAAAAGTGTAAAAGTTTGTCTCAAAAACCTATAAATTGTCTAATCAAAACACAAATGGATGAAATGGACGATATTAACAGCGACGAAGAAAATTATACCCCACCGGATATCGTAGAAGCAGCGAAAATAACATCGGTAGACTTGCTACCTAAAAAATCACGAAATCTTCACGAAAAAGCGTATAAAGCTTTTATGGATTGGCGAGACCGCAAAAAAACTACCTCGTTTTCCGAAAACGTGTTACTAGCCTACTTTGGAGAGCTAGCAGAAAAATACAAATCTTCGTCCCTCTGGACTCAATATTCCATGTTGCGAACGACACTAGAGGTACGACAAAACCCAGCTAGCACAAAAACATCCCATCTACGTTAATAAGCTGCAATTTTAGGCTCTTTAAGCTCGCATGCAATGTACTGTAAATGTAACCCTTATCTCCCTGCAACTACCGAATGTCCGCAACGGCAAGACTTTTATAGCACATCTCACAGAAGTTACAAAGTGAAGTTCGAAAAACATCACACTAGCACTTTTACGGTACTTATCCCGAAAGTTGCTCTGAACCGTTCTATTGATGTTATAATGTGAATTAGAGCTACAGCATTATACAGTGTGTCCACGGATGGGCTTAACTATACTTGTGAAAATATTTATTTTAAATTAAAAAAGTAATTCTTCATAATTTCTTGCTTGTTAAATAAATTCGATTCACATTGACAAATTATGAAAAATTACTTTTTCTTTAATTTAAAATAAATATTTTTACAAGTATAATTAAGTCCATCCGTGGACACACATTGTGTAATGTAATACAGAGAGGCTGAAATTGAGGCTATAGTAAAATCTCAATCGAGACATGAAAATTTCAAATGAAACAAAATATTTATATAAATTTATTATTAAAATGTTCTTGAAATCAAGTACCAATAGCACAAAAGTAGAGGTAGGTGTAGGCGTGTTCTTTTATTCAGTGCTGTATCCAGCACTTGCAGCAAATCGTTCGTAAATTAAGTGATGGAAAGACGATTGTATGTGTCAATCATTCTTTTTTGCAGCGGTGAGTTCACCAATGAGCCAAGGCATCCATTGGCTTTAAAAGCCGATGGATATGTGATAGACGAATGGTGAGGATAATCAATCATTTAAGTTAACCTAAAATATAAGAGTTCAAATATAAAACGACTGCAGAATAGATAAATTACATCAATCACTGATGGAACAATTATTGAATAAAAGAACACACCTTATATCACAAACACAAGTACACATGTGGGATAGAAGAAGCTACCTAGAAAGCACTGAACGATTGGACAAAATTAGCTAAATAGTAAAATAAGGTACCAATATTGCAAAGGTTCACTAAAACCTTAAATGGTGAACGATGATAAAGCTAGATTGGTGAAAAATAATAAACGAATACAACAATGACTAGGTACATATTATTACATTAGATTACTAGAGGATAGCTAAGTTCGCTGATTTCTTACCTAAGACGCAGAGATATATCTTTTTTAAATCAAGCCTTTTAACTTTTTTTGCATAGATATTTATAAAGTGCTATAATGTAACCTAAATATGACAATTTATTAGAAGAGCATAAATTATATTTTTATATAAAAAGATTTTACTTCTCAATACATTGAATAAAAAAGAAATTGATAACTTGTTTACCTATTATTAATTAAAGGAAATTATATAGAAATTAAAAAATATGCCTAACTTTGTTGTTTTAAATAAAACAACCAATGTTAGTGTATTGAAATTTGTTTGAATTTTACAAATTTTATGCTTGATTTCCAAGGTAGATATATCGATGGCTCAATCAAAAACCGCCACAAGTCAAAAAACAAAGCAATTACATTTTTGGTTCAATGGATGCAAAATATCATTACGGTTTTACTTTAAATACCACCACAAACAAAAATATCCTTAAAGATAAATCATTTAAAATGTAGCCACAAACTGTGTCTAAAACTGCCTCAATTCGAGTTATTTTCTTCAAAAACACCCAAATTTTTTACAACTATGCAACAACTCACTTTTAAAATAGTAATCATTTTATTTAACAGCAAAATATCGAAGCTTTTAAATAAAATAGTAAAATAAAATAAAAAGAGTATGTCAAAAACAAAATAATGATAATAGAGACTTACAAAATTTCAAAATGAAATTTCTCGAAATAATAGTATTTTAGTTGTGGCAGTATTTGATTGAGCCATCAATATGTAGATTTTATAAAAAACAACTGGTGTTTTTTAGCAAGATATTCTATTATACTCGAGAGTATCATCTATGATTTCTCTCAACTTTTCTGCTGGGTTTTCACTTGAACTGATGGTTGCATTTCCAGGCAATCTAGCCTGTTGATGAGAATGAACTGCTTGAATTCTGATATACCTGACATATCATGTACCTATAGATTCACTTTTTATAAAACTTCAGGTGTTATATTCTTCTTTACACTTCTGTAGTATTTACTTTTGCTTCTAAAATTCCTAGAATGTCGAAGGAAACCTAAAAAATAATATTTTTAAAATGTATTTTTAGTTCGATAAAGTATAATTACCTTTTATAAGTATTTGGTGTAAAATGTTGCCGGACATTCGGTTAAATGTTTATCTTCTGGTTTACAACGATTGATCTGCAATTCTTTGTTTTTATTGTAGTTTTTTTTTATTTGGTGTCATCAGCATCGACTGCTAAAGATACTTAATGAATGAAATAATAAATTTACATCAGGCATTGTAATCTGAAACAATGACAATGGTTTAGAAAATAGTTATCTATTTTATAGAGGACCCTTACCAAATCTATTCGAATGTATAAATAATAATTATTTATAAAATAAATTCTGGATGTCCAAAAATAAACCATTAAAAAAGACAATTGACAAGAAAAACTGACAAGTGACAATTGACATAAAACTAAACGTTCTGAATTCAGATTTATAATGTTTACGGTAGGTTAACTAGGTAAATAACAAATAGAAGTTTTGCGAGGTTTTGATTTCCCTCAACAACTTCTCATGAACGTTGCATTTACGTTGTACAGTAATGTTATTACGTTCCCTTAATGCAACATCGCCGAAAGGCTTGGCAACGTTATGTGCTAGCTGGGAACATAAATATAGCAACTTACGGAAAGTTAAAAACTTTTCTTAAACGCAAATCTGATGGCTATAAGGCGAAAAAGTCCAAAACATTTACTCCAGATGAAATAAATATGTTCATTGAAAATGCAGATGATAAAAAATATCTTGCAACAAAGGTAGGAATTAATAAATAAACATAATTATAACAATTTTAGAGACTGTCTATTTGTCCGAGCGCTCGGATATGAATAGTAGATTGCGCTAAATATCCGGGCATTGAGTCATCATTCGTTGTTCTTAATCCTGTAACACAAGTAGACGGGTATCGTGTGGCGTGGTCCAGTGGACTGGGCATCGAGCTGTAGATCGATAGGTCCTAGGTTCAATTCCGGGCCTTGGCAGTTTTTTTTTTATTTTATTTTTTCTTTTTATGTTCTTTTAAGTATTTATATTTTTTGTTCGAGAATATTGTTCCACAGGTTAGTTCAAGTTCCACCCAAAAAAGTTGGTTTCGTTTAAAAAAAAAAAGATTAAAAATTCTACCAATGGTAAAATTTATGTTGAAGTATATTGATCCACCGGTTAGTTTTGAAATTTAAAGTTCTGTCTAATTTTACTAAAGAAAAATAATAAAATAAAAACGGTTGAAAGTAGATATTTCAATTATTTTTTACGCCCGGATATATAGCTCAATCTATTATTTGTCCGAGCGCCCGGACGAATAGACAGTCCCATAATTTTAAACATTGAAGTTGTTAATCCATTTTACTAATTTTGCCATTGATTTTTGTTTCAGGTAGCATTAATTCTTGGTGTAATGGGTGCCTGTCGTTGTCACGAATTAAGAAATATGAATATTGAGCATATTGAAGTTTTTAATACATCCATGCTAATTACTGTGCCCAACACAAAAACAAAAGTCGTTAGAAAGTTCACCGTAACAGGAAAATTTTGTGAAATGGTTAAAAAATATATTGATTTGCGTCCCCCCACAGTTGCCTCGCCGTCTCTCTTTTTGAATTATCAAAATGGGAAATACTCTGTCCAAAATATAGGAATTAACAAATTCTCGGCAATGGGAAAACAAATTGCCAATTATTTAAATCTGCCCAACCCCGAAACGTATACAGGACACAGTTTCAGGAGATCGTCTGCCACAATACTAGTAGATGCAGGAGCCAACATGACTGCATTAAAAAGACATGGGGGGTGGAAGTCCGCAACGGTGGCGGAGGGATACATCAACGACTCCTTAAATAATAAAATGACAACTGCCCAAAAAATATTTCACTCAATACAAAGCAAATCCACTATTACCACCACCGAGACTATAACCAAGGTCAATGAAAATCAAAAAATGGATGTGGCCACCGCATCACTTACTATTCAGAACTGCCAGAATTTCACAATAAATATTCACCAACATAATCCGTTAATTGATAAATAATCATTTAATTATCCATGTTATTAAAAGTTAATATGAATTAATGTAAAATGGTTTATTTGAGTAAATTTAATTTAATCTGCATTTTAATTATTTCATAGGCGTAGAAAAAGTATAGTATTATACTATTAATTAGACTTCGTCCTGGTTTTGAACCACGGACCTTTCGCATGGGAAATCAGTGCTCTTTCATTTTTATGTTAATGCTGATAATTAGATTTGATTTATTTGTAAATGCACACGATGAATGGATTGATATTATTTATACTTCATACAATATATAAACCAATGCACGTCCTCAATGACGTAATAAATTTTAGACCGTCACAGCTACACACCGTTGCCAAATTTTGAAAATAATGGGGAATCTTTAAAAGTTCCGACAATTGTAGCTACAGAAAAGAAAAGCAGGGTTTTTAAAAAATATTATCAAAATTTGCTTTATGGGATTATATTATTATTATAGCATATAGAAGCATTATATATATAATATTTTTCAAAACATAACGACTTTATTTAATCATTACCATAATTGTAACAATGTTTTTTTCGACGTCTCTTGAGATTGTAATTCAGATTCATCGCTACTGAAATCACTATCATCGCTGTTTGGTGCAATATTAATTGGAGCAATTTACATTCTATCAATTATTCCCTCTCTATCGTACCACTTTGAGATTTATTTTTCTGTCCAAATTTGTGGTGTTGTGGTCCGGAATGCTTCTGACCACATATTTAAACAATCTTCTTTTTTTACCATCCTCGACCAATATGTCTATTGTAATATTGCTTTGTAATGTCCTAAAGTTCAATTGGATTAAATATACAATGATAAGGAGGTAGGCGATAGTGAGTGCAGATTCTGTGAGGAGGAGGACGAAACCTCCATTCACATCCTAACTGAATGTGTAGCAATCCAAGGGCACTATATCTAGGAGGATATCAAATAGAAGAGGGAGATTTACCTAACTTCAAATCCTACACTTCCTTGAGAAAATAGGATTGGAAGAGTCGCTATAGGCATTGAGACATTTCCTTAGTGCAGTGGCGACAGAAGGGGGCACAATAGATCTTTTAGGTTGCAGTGTATTAACACCCCATTCTCAACATAACATAACATAACATAGGCGTAATACTTTGTCCGTATTGTTCTGCTAGAAGATCAGCTATGTAAATTGTTGGTGGTTTATTTCTAGAAAAAAGTAATTAAGAAATTACAGACGAAACAGATTTCTTTAACAACAGGATTCAGAAGTTCTGCTTTAAACATAGCAAATGAAAATCTAATATTCTGATTTGTCAGCCACTCTTGTATTTTAATCTTTGTCCAGCTAGGGGTTTGGTGTTTTATGTAACAATTTACTGTGATATGAAGCATTGTCCATTATGATTAAGGATGGTTCATTGAGTTTTTTCAGTAACTGTTCTTCAAACCATTTAAAAAAATTCTCATTATTCATTTCACCATGATAATCACTTGGCTTACTTTGTGAAGCAAATATAGCCTCTGCTCCTTCAATAAACCCATTTTTATTTTCAATATTGAGTATAATTTACCTATAAATCAAACTTTTGTGGTTTTCACACTTCTTTTATTTTTGTCTTGCCAAGAACGATTTATAGTCTGTAACCTGATACTTGTTATTTTATCTATTTTTTATAGTGTTTTAAGCTCAAATGATTTTGGGAGTGAGTCAGGTTATAAATAACTCGTATTACCTTGAAAAAGAAGTTGGGAACCACTATATTTAAAACTTATTATATTTGACTATAGATTATTGATAAAAATATATAAAATCACTAACCATTAAGATATTATATTTAAACCAAGTTTTAGATAAGGCAGTAACAAATTCTAATTCACAGAGATTTACTTATTCAAATTTAGATAGTTTATTAAAAAAATAGACTTATCTGTTATAACAGGAGGTAGTATACAAGGAGAGATTTGCATAGGCCTTCAAAGGGACTCGAACGATAGCACCAAACTCTTAGGTATAAATCTTCATAAACTATCTAGCTTATATTA
This sequence comes from Psylliodes chrysocephalus, assembly GCA_927349885.1. NCBI lineage: Eukaryota > Metazoa > Arthropoda > Insecta > Coleoptera > Chrysomelidae > Psylliodes > Psylliodes chrysocephalus. Next base: position 31,629,093 of record OV651818.1, on the reverse strand, counting down.
TTATCATTATTATAATTATTTTTAATTAGTTTAATTAAATAGGTTGAGTGGAAGAGAGGACTTACCCTTGCTTGCAAGGATTAGACCTAACTCTGCCTTTTGGCAAATATTGTATTTTTGTATTTTGCTTATATGTATGTTTTTTTTCTTTGCCAATAAAAGCTTTTATTATTATTATTATTATTATTATTATTATTATTACTATTATTATTATTATTATTATTATTATTATTATTATTATTATTATTATTATTATTATTATTATTATTATTATTATTATTATTATTATTATTATTATTATTATTATTATTATTATTATTATTATTATTATTATTATTATTACTTAAATATCCAGAAATTATCGTACAAGTCATAGTTAAGCTATAAATCAAGTGTTTCGCCAATAAAGAATGACCCTGTATAGAAACAGTCACTGAACCTTTTCCTATAAGTACATATTTTTTCTTTCACTAAAAATGAACATTATAAATAATATACCTACAACCCCTGGAAGTGTGCTAGGCTATGGGCATTTCGCATTAGTAAGATAGAGACAATTGCCAAAGTAAATTAGCCATTTATACAGTGGGTCATAAAACACACCTATTCGAAGGTATGAATGTATTTCTTATTATATTTTATGGAGCTGTGACGCTATTCATATTTTACACCCACATGGATATTATCTATTCTACGCACAGATTACAGAACGGAAAAGTAGGCCATTACCTTCGATTGAACGTTTATATTTCATATCCATTCTATGGTTAGTACTGTACGGATATGAACTCCAACAATCTTATTTTTTAAATTTTAAATAAGTGACAATTCTGTTAAACTAATTGTTAGTATATTTTTAGTTAATGAGATTACCTAAATATTATACAAAATACACAGAAAGAAATAGATTAATGCAGCGGTTTTGCCAGACTAAGTATCGTAATACTTATAGGAGTATTGATAGAGAGTAAGCAATATCTTACTACTATAGTAAATCAGTCAATTAATCCCTATATTTTTTATTTCATTACCGCGGTAGCATACTCGAAAACAAAAATTCTTATAACGCCGACTGAATGACATAACCAGCAGATTCAGTTTTATACAATCTGATATCTATTATCACTCTAAAACGCATTATAATCTCAGTGATCCCGTTTTATATTCCATAACACCCTTTCTGTTGTCATTACCAGAAACATACAGATTTTTGGTGGTGGGGGACCCGCTACGCCACTAACCTATTAATTATTGGCTACAATTTGCAGTCTTTTGCCTTAACGTCGTGTGTGCACGTGTGTTAGTTTTAGTTAGGTATGTGAGCCAGTGTTTTTCTTGTGATCTTGTGTAACATGGAAGCTTATTTAGAGACTATTATTGAGGCAGCAGTTCTTTACACTGACGTCACCACTTTCTGAGCTAAAACAGAAAGTTTTTATGTTATTTTATTTTCTTCTACGCACATGAAAATGTACAGTGTGTCTTTTAAATAGTGAAATAAAAACTTTTTATTTTGTCTCATTAGAAAGTGGTGACATCAGTCTAAGAAATTACTGCCTCAAGAATTTTTTTATTTGCTATCCAGTGATAATATGGTATTTTTAATTACATGAATAATAAAAAGTCATAATTTAATATTATTGGTTGCTGCCAATGTTAAACATTTGTATATTAGGTCATAATTTTTTCACAATAAAATTAGAACATGAAAAGTCCACAAAATTCTCATTCATTTATATGTACTTATTTAAATTTAATATACAGTATGTCCCCTTAGGTTGGAACCTTATGGAAAACATTTTTTATTATTAATTTTAGGGAAAAAAGTTATTCTTCATAAAAAGTTCTGCATTATCTAAAACCTAGAATACAGTCATCAAATATCAAATTTTTTTAGTGGTATACGAGGTTTGTCAAAAAGTATGAGTTTTACTCAAGAGTAAAGTACCTTTATTCTTTATAAGACTGATTAAATTTGATATCTGATGGTTGTATTTTAGGTTTTAGACCATGCTCGACTTTTTATAAAGAATAACTTTTTTCCCATCATTATTTTTTAGGAAAAAAAGTTATTTTTGCATTTTTATGTTTTATAAAAATATAATTATTGTAAAATAAATGTTTTTAGGTAAAATTTTGTATTTTTTTTAATAAACCATATAAAAGGAAATCGAAAGCAAATTTATTGCTCTGCTAGCCAAAATAAGTAAAAAAGTGGCAATTTTAAACATTTTAGTTTATTGTCTAGCGGGCACAACAATGAACAAATTTTAATAATTTTTTAATTATAAGAAGATGGTGGGTTATTATACAATTATATTTCAAAATTTAAGGGCTGCTATAAAAAATTGTATTATCTATCAAATGTACAATTTCTTTATTTCAATCCGTAATTTTTTGATGATAAATCTATGGCAAATTAATGTTCATTCCACAATCTTCTAATAACCAAAAATTTATTTAAATTCGTTTATTCCTGTGCCCGCTATACAATAAACCAAATGCTTAAAATTATCAATTTTTACGTATTTTGGTTAGATTTTAAATATAGTATAATGGCATATCCACTATAAAACTAGTTCATAATAACTATGAGAACATTTTATAAACAGTCGTGTTCTATGATATTATGAGAATATAAGTGAATAATAATCCGTATGACAATAGCTTATAAACTTTAAAGCTAGTTTTATTATCAGTACATTTTTTTACACCTCTCATAGAGTAGTTCACTTATTTTTATGTGGACGATTGTATAATAATAATAAGACGATTTCACTGTCAATAAGTAATGCATTGGTAACCTTTAACAAACCGTGTTGTATTATGTCTATAGTCCGTATACTAACGGTTATGAAAGGTTCTAGCAATTCTTGTTCCATATCAGCAACAGCTCGTTTGGCTGTCCCATATAGTATACAACAGTTAAATAAAGAGTACGAGAATTCTGGTAATGATTAGACCGCATTTCTTTTAGTGTAAGTGATTCTTGTAAATAATCAATAAATAATAGCATCACACAAGATATTCATTAATATTTAGAAATAAATCGTAAATTTAAAGAAACTATCTAAAAGCAATTTAATTTTCAGTTTTAAAAAAAAAATTGAATAAGTATAATTTTTCGATTAAACTAGAATTTTATGTAAATAAAAAATTCACTGGTTTATTCGATCGTTTTTATTGTTTTTGTAAAATTTAAGTACAGGCACTGTTTCACCTTCTAGTGCCAGTCAATATTTAATAAAATTTGTAAAACAAAACGACGGGGTTTCTGTTATTTTATAATTCTTGTAATGGTCCCCATATTTAATTATTGACTGGCACTAGAAGATGGAACATTATTTCCGAAACATATGTAGTGCCTGTATTTAAATTTTATAAAAACAATAAAAACGACCGATTAAACCAGTGAACTTTTTATTTATATCAAAAAAATTGTTACATCTTTAGCGCAGATGTTATTGAATGCCATGAAAAAAAGTCCGAGAATCAAATCCAGGATTGAGGACTAATAGTTTAAAACAAAAATTATCCTAATAATCTCTAAATTCATTTATAAAATTTTTTAAATTTTCGTTAGTGAGTCGTAGAAAAAATATATTTTACATTTTGAATGGATTATCCATATCGCACGGCGTCGTGCTCAAACGTCGTCTTTGTGTGATATGACTCTTATTACACAAACTACTATTTCAAATGGGATACTCACTTGATATTTTAAGTATATTAAAAAAAAGTTAATCCCATCGAATACTTTTTTTCCAACTATACCTTTTTGTAACTTATTTCTGTGTTTGTTCTTACTTTTATTTCTGTTTCGTCCAGGTCTAGACGAGCCAACAGGTACGCAAGTGCCGTCGATGTTCCTAAATTTTATCGGATCTGAGATAGATTGGGGTTATCAGACGGAACCGGAAACACAGGCATGTCTAGGAGAAGTCGGACAAAGATGTTACTGGCCCAGGGGGAAGGTAAGGATAAAATCCTGACAATCCAGATTAGTTTGAATCAAAGAATACCTACCCAAGAAGCGAAACTGAATGAGTTTTCGTATGTACCAAAGCAAGGGAACTTAATACACTGGGAAATGTATAAAAATTAATCAGTTTTAGTTGTTTGGTTCATAAGAATTAAACACAAACTAAATTAACAATGACAGAAAACTCTTACTATGTTCACTATGTCAAATATATTATTTTAATAGGTGACAGTCACTACACAATAGCGAAAGTTGATGACGGTCATTCTGCAAATAGGAAATTTTGAAAACAATTATGGAACAGTGGTGCAAGGACCAATAACTGTCTATCACTCCCAAGAAGACAGAATTAATCCTTTTCACAAGGAAATGATGAAAATGGAATTAAAACCTACAGAGCTTCTAAACACAAAACAAAACTTTTTTTAATTATTGTTTTGTATTATTGTTTATTTACTATTTGAATTCGAATGGTTTAAAAAACAAACAAAAATAACATATTTAAATAAAAGAGTAAGAAATTAAACGATGCATAATACGTGGGTGTAAATTATCATTATAGTAGTTAATACTGATTTGGAAATTAAAAAAAAACTTTGACAGCCAGATGCAAGAACGTTCAATAAAATTTCCGAATAACGCAATGTATTTTTTTTTGTGTAATTTAAATTCTAAAACTAAACTAATTTCTAATTACTACTTAGTTAAATACAACTACTTAACTATACTGCAATTTTCACAAAATGCTAATAATAATATACCAAACGTTGCTCTGGTTGCTCGACATAAATTGACAGCTATATTTGACGTTAAACCACCTCTAAAACACTGAGAAAACTTGGCAGTTTTTTGTCCACGAATGCCCCATTTAGTTTCGCTTCTTGGGTAGGTAATCTTTGGTTTGAATTATCATCCTACCGAACTGTTTGATAAAATTATAAAGGACCCAATCAGAAAAAAGTTTTATTTAATTTTGACTGCACCCGAAGATGGAAAACATGTTTCCGAAACCTATGTAGTGGTGTGCTAAAACAAAAACATGACCGAATGAACCTATAAAATTTGTATTTATATAAACATAAACAGTCAAATTTTGTAACAGAACAGTTAAAACAAAATATGTATACATATTTTTAAATTTTTACAGGACCAAATCTCCTACAAAGATCGTCGATTTGGATTCTAAAAATCCTTATTGATGTCTTTCAAAATTTTCCTGCGCCATTCTCCAAAAATGTATAATATCGACTTATTACTTTTTAAGTGCCGACCACACAATTGTTGTTGGCCGATTCTACTATAACAAAAAGATATTAAAGAATGTCCTGCGGTGAAATCTATATTTACAAAATTGTCCCATATTTGAACCAAACATTTTAAAGAACATTGTTTAAACCTTCATATTGATAACCTACTAGATAGGCAACTATTATTTAGTTAACGTTTTCTACTTTGCGATAATTTTCTACATCTATTTTCTTTCTTATCTTTTATTTCACTTCTTACCAATTTATTTACATTTCCTTTTTTTTATTTATATAATATTTATTTTTAGGTTTTAGGCGGTACATCCGTCATGAACGGAATGATGTACATGCGCGGCTCGAGAAAGGACTACAACGATTGGGCAGCGATGGGCAACGAAGGATGGACCTACAACGAAGTACTACCGCACTTCCTTAAGAGCGAAGACAACAAACAAATGGACCAAGTCGATATCGGTTACCATGCTAAAGGGGGCTTACTTTCTGTGTCGCAGTTTCCTTACCATCCACCGTTATCGAAATCAATATTAAAAGCTGCACAAGAACTTGGTACGTGTCTTAGGTACTTTACTTCAGAACTGCATATTGTACAATCTTTGCCAAATTCGCCAATATTTCAAAAATTTTTAAAACAAGGGATAATTCTTAATCAATTTTGTTGATATTTACTGGATGGAATCAAGCTTTTTATCCGTTATCCCTTTCTTTCAGTACATTTTCAAAAATTTTTATTTTTGACCTTGACATATGGGACGTATATGTCCCACTGGGACATATACATCCCATCGATATAAAAACTAGAAACGGTTTTTGAAATGTTTATTTTCAGGTATGGTACGGTGTAAAACAATTTTTGCACAGGGGCAATTGGCACATCTTGAATAGAGTCGTTGTTTTTTTTTTCTATTTTTTGTTGAGAAAACCTTGCACAACGTCGGCGAGTTTTGCTTTGAACTGGTAGATGCTCGCCAATATTTAGCATATGTCTTGATTTTTCTGATGGTCTAACAATGGATCTTTTTCGAACATGTACTATTGATTTTTCTTTACCAAAAGCAATCATCTCTTCGGAAAGTTGGATTACAAAATCTAGAAATGGTAATTTTTGTCTGTGAAGTTCATTATATATTATCCAGCTATTGACTGCGGCAACCATTAGTAACCTAAAAAAACTTTTTTCCACCATTTACCGGACTTGCGGTCCATGTCATTTATGCCTGACATTTGGTCAGCTAAATCCACTTCACTCATGAAATTATTATAAAATTCTATTGCTTCTGAAAATTGTATATCTTTTCGTATGCCATCTTTGCTTCTTCGTTGAACAACAGTCAAGTTTTTTCCGTGGCAGTTGCTAAGCACTGTAACTTCTTTGTTGTCTTGCCATTTGACACAAATAGTACCATACTTATTTCCAAGAATTTCGGACTCTCCTCTGTTTAACTTTTTTGTCTATTTTTCCTATTTACCATAACAGTTTTAACTGATGGAAATGGAATGTTAGTTATAAGTTTTACAGATGTTAAAAATCTGTTGACTTTATCGTACTGGCTAATTTGTATACAACTCTTTCGCCAAAAGTTCCTTCTTGTTGCTGATCTTCCTTGCTAGCATAAATATTCATGTTCAACCATTGCAAGAATCTTGATTTTTATTGTTTTCTTGTATTTCTTAATTTTGGTCTTCATTTTCTGTGCGATCATCGTTTCTACATTCTCTTTCACTATCTAAAGATTCTCCGTCATCTTCATTTATTTCCCCATCCTCACATGAGTTGAAAGATTCTGTTTCAGTTTCATAATCTTTATCTCTGTCATCATCTATATTTTCATCTTCAGAAACATTTGCCCAATAATTTCTTTTCCTGATAATGATCTCTTCGACATACTGTAACAAAAAAACCACTGGGTTATATACGTCTCACTTGTAAATACCACTGGGATATTTTTGTTTCAGTAGAAAATGGCATGTTATTTTACTTGGTTTTTGAAATAAAATTTACGAATACACATTATGTTTATAATAAATTTATGTTTAAATTTAATTACCTGCTAAAATTTTTATAGAAGAACTGGAAATAACACAAACAACGCAAAAAAGCTTCAAACACGTCTAGCACGCTTATAAACAAGTAAACAAATGACCGGTAAACAACAAGCCACGTTGCAAGAACTTCTCTATTTTCAAGAATATGCTTCAAGAATACCATTTATCAAATAACACATTAAAATTGGGTCATATTTATACCAAATAGAAATTTTAAATTCTCGTCGGGATATATATATAGCCCAAGGAGGTCGAATGGGTTACATCAATATTATTTAATTTGCCCAAGAGCAAGGGTTGGTGGATACTGTCAGTTACACCTTGTACAAATCAGTATCTTTATTGTTGAATTACCATGCTTTTCCTGTATTTAGATAATATATTTGAATGCTCCTGTCTTTTTTGGTAGAGTCTCTACCAAGTTTTCCTAGTTCTAGACCGAAATAATAGGCACTTCTAAAATGTGTGAAAAATTCTGTCATTTATCATTGAACAACAATTTATGTTCTTAAGCATTTGATTGGCTTAATTTTTTTAAGTTACTGCCTATTATCAGTATAAATTGCATCGATCCCATAGCCACCCTATAAAGGTAGGTTAAAGGTAGTAAGTTAGGAACTTTAAGTATTCTACATTTGTAGTAGAATTTCTTTTGATAAAACCATATTGTTGATGTACTTATAATGTATCATTTCAACCTATACTGTTTACCCAGAAAATATCTCTGTTATATTAGAGGGCAGACAATTTAGAAAATATACGAGGTTAATCTAGATTTATTATAGCTCTATAATTTTTATTTTTGACTATCAAATTGTTACGTAGTAATCAGATCCTAACCTCAATTTTTAAAATAGCACCTGTTGTTTAAGTTAATTTTAATTTTTTATCTATTATTTTTATTTTTCGAAAGTTATACATCCGGTAAAACTAATTGAGTACGCTGTTGCAATGGTAATGAAACTACAGTAAATCAAGAGTAACTATATTTTTTACAAAATCATCAACCACCTGAGATATTTACTGGCCGAAAACATCTTCACAATTTTCAAAATCTGATTTAAAAAGTTTCATAATATATTGCTATACAAAAAGTTCATTAAATAAAAGAATTGAATTTTCTGTAAAATACGGTGTAGGTGTAACCACTTTAAACCACATATTATTATAGATTTAAATTACCATTAGGTACTGATCGAATCATTTTAGTTTGGTTTAGTTATATGAGACAGAATTTTTAAAACAAATATTTATTTTATTCTACAAATATTTGGACTCATTTCCAATAATTTTCAATATGAAAGAAATCATATTCCATAATATTTATCATTTGTTTTTATATTTATCTAATTGTTTACTCAAACTTGTTAAATAAAATTAGTCACAAGTTATTTTCCAACGGACTGCGAGTATTATTCAATTATTCTGAAAATATTAACATTATTTCATAATTTGGGGAAAAATATTATACTATTGCTATGCAATGGAAAATTTTAATATGCAGTATAAAGAGATTGCAAACAACTCAATATCCAAAATACTTTCTAGCTGTTCCTGTGATTTTAGAAAGGCATTCGACTGTGTCATTTTTGGCATGTTATTAAAGGAATTAGAGAAATTTCAAATAGACAATTTTTTATAAAGTTCCTATTTTTCTTATCTACTATTTGCAGTATTTTATTGGAATTATTAGTGTTAAAAATAGGTATATTACAGGGGTTTGTTTTGGGCCAATTATTTTTATTATATATTTAAATAGCACTCTAATGCTGACTACATTATTATTTTGGAAATAATTAATATGACCTTATAACATTTATACATCATATCCACAGTATCTATTCAAAATAAACTCAAATATTAGAATTTCCTACACAAATATATTTATGAGTCAACAAATTTAATACTGAAGAATTATCTGCTTTGTAACTCATCTAGTCTTCACTATTAAGCAGTGGCGGCTCGTGGGCACTAGCGGCAGTGGGGCACACACTGGAAAGGAATCCCGGGATTCATTTTTCCCTTAGGAAAACAAGTTCTCCGCTTAATGAAAATTAAATATATTTCAAAACAATCAGTTATGGCAATAACAAATTCTGAATGTGACTACAGGGAGCTAAATGTGACCACTAAAAATGCATTTAACTATGTGGCTATTTAATCAAAAAATCATTACATATCCACTCTTGCGAAATTTGCGTAAATTTCTCAGAAGAATGCAATTTACTTAACAATTCTAACTTGTTAACGCATTTTAAAGCATACGACTCTAAAGAAAAGGTGTTTGGCAATTTAAAATCTCCCAGCGAAAAATTTCTCTTTTATATTTTAAAATTAGAAAAAATATTTATACCTCTATTTGATAGTTTGTCAACTAAGCCTGGAATTTCATACCTTTTTTAGATGAGCAAAATAGAATTTGGTCAACCTTGCCAACAATTTGCGAAAATGTACCCCATTAAATTATTTATAAGACTCAGAATTTTTAATACTTTTAAATATAAAAACAGAGATTTGAAATCCTCGAAAAAGTCAGACAAAACCAAAAGAAAAATTAAAATTTTGTCCCATTTATAAATATTATTGGTTTTTTTTTTCATCATATTTTTGACTGCTTTATAAAAAAAACATATTTTTCTTTGTAGTTTTATTTCTTAACTGTTCCAATGGTCCAACTAACGTTTTTTTCGTAATCAATAAATAAATTATTATCATCGTCCAATAAACTCGCTCTTTAAGCCGAAACCGGCATCGCCTTTGTGAGGGAGCCGGTAAAGATGCCGCTGCGTACATTTGTATCTGGTCTAGGTTCTGTGTCATGGGTACAGCACGTCACGATAAGGATAGCACTCCGCTTGTGACGTATAATCCTACACATGTGTTCATCTCTTGCTAACCGATATTGTCGTTGTCCTTGTTTTTCGCATCATAATGAGAAAGACAACAACAGCGGCACATTTTTACTGTGTCCTGTGCCCATCTTCAACTTAATTTAAGAATTCTCGGAACGTCGCTCAACGCCCGGCCGTCCAGTGTCGTGCCAACGCGGTTCGCGCTGAATATTAGATAAAATAATAATAGGCATTGAGGAAAATATAAAATACGTAAGTTATTTTTTTTCTTAGTTTATTATACTAGAGCACGTGCCCAAGTGCCCTTACGGAAAAACCGCCACTGCTATTAAGTATTAAAAATTTTTTCAACAATATTTTTACTATAAGTAACACTGAATATAAATTTGAATCCCTTGATTACAGGTTATCCCATTAGAGACCTAAATGGAAGATATCACACAGGATTCAACATTGCTCAAACGACCAACAAAAATGGATCGAGGATGAGTACTGCCAAAGCGTTTCTCAGACCCTTCAAAAATAGACAGAACCTGCATATTTTATTAAATTCAACTGTCACAAAGGTGTTGATTAATACCACAACAAAACAAGCTTATGGCGTTGAAGTTTTAAGAGAAGGGAAAAAGAGTACTATTTACGCCATTAAAGAGGTGATTTTATCAGGTGGTAAGTAATTATTGATATCTAAACGCCCTGTAGATGATATTCAAATCGAAAAAAAAAAAATGTATTCTGTGGCCAGTTTAAAAATCTACGAAAATAATTGAAAATTTACAAATTTACAGTGAACAAAAATAAAATTTATTGAAACCACTGCTCTGCTCTGCCCTCTCCTATTCATCTGGTTTGTTTCTTCGATATTGCTTTCCCGTTCTGGTTCTCCGCTTCTGATCGGCTCAGTTTCCTGCTATACAGTATTCACCTTCGGCTTTTTCTCAATTTTATTTTTTTTTTACCTTTCTTTATTTCGTGATTTCCAGATTATAATTATTTTAACAATAAGCATATTGGGACCTAAGCCCCAAAAAGACCCTATAACCTCTCTGTATCGGTACCGTGTGGGGGTAGGTTAACCCACGGAACTTAGGTCTTACTATGACCATTCTGCATCCTCCTATCTCGTGAACCAGCCCACAGATTTAATGTAGTACTTTTCTTATATCGGCTGGTGTTAGCCAATTCTCACCGAATACTAATCTTTTCTGAGAACATCTGGCAATCGTAAAGGATATGCTCTATGATGTCATCTTCTTATTCGCACCCCTTGTTGTGCTGATTTTGATAATGTGTGTGATCTTATCCAGTCATAGTCAAGTATTTTGTTTGCTGTAGTGTTGCCAGGATAACTTAAAAGCTCCCTGACGCGTGTGTAGCTTCTTGTTTCATCTCATCTTTTCTTGAATTTCACAAGGGAATGTTCTTTAATAATTAGGTTTATCAGTCCAGTAGAATAGTTAGATCAAAAAGTATTTGGTTGGCTGTCTTCTTGGCTAGTGAGTTTCTATGTGGCGTGACCTTTGATCCATTTTAAGGTAAACACATTTTTTATGGATACTTCGGCCAAAGCTTCGTAACATTCTAGTACCAACCTTGAGTAAATTCGTTGTCTGTCCAAGGTGAGTAGTGCTTGTCTGCTATCTCTATAGATGTCCAGTGTTTTGTTTCTGGTGATTTCTTTTGCCACTATGAGAATCACTGAAGCTCGGTTTAAACTACACTGGCACTATTACTCACAGTCCATTTTATTTAGGGATATAAGTATCTAGAGTATGTTCCACATTCTGAGCCTTCTTTTGTTTTAGAACCATCGGTATAGATACAAATCGTACCTGCCACTTCTCACTCTTCTATTTGTTTGGTTATAACTTTATATTGCTTATGGAAGATATATCTCGGTGAGATGGACTCCATGTTCGCTTGAAGCAGTGGGAGCGCCTTCTGCTAAAAGCAACGTCTCGCATTACTTGATCCTACATTCAAGCATGCGGATTCGTGTCATTGTCATCAACCTCCTTGATGTAGATATCAAGGGGAGTAAGACTTAGAATGACTTTCATAGCTTTAGTTGGAGTGGTTTTCATGGCTCCTCTTATGTTGAAATATTACTGTTCTTTGAACTTCTAGTTTGCGGATAGCTTTAATTGTTGGGTTTTCGTTGCCCAGGTCTTTGGGGGAGAAACTCCTGGTAAGTTCCACGGTTCGGCGGTATTGTTCATAAGCGATGTGTGCTCTTTTGACTTTGTTTTTTAGGTGTGATTTCAATGTTAACTTGGTGTTAAAGGTGATACCTAAGTACTTCACCTATGTTGCAAAGTTTAGTTTTGTATTTAGGAGTCCTGGAGGTTTTAGTAATTATTAAGGCGGTTGATGAGGATGTCGAGAATCATGGTGGTGACAGTACTTCTCCCTGTGGAAATCCCCGCGCAAGCAAGCTTCTTATATTCACATATTCTATACTTATGTTAACTGCTTGCTTTTGAGAGCATGTTATGTATCCACTCACTAACTATCTGTGGAATATTCATGTTATTTAGTAAGTGTATTATCTATTTGTATGAAAACACCCAAGGTGAACTCCTTATTGTATAGGGATCTATCTATGCGGCCAGCAACTTGGTGAAGGGTTTAATTAGTAGATCTGCCTTGGATGTATGTATGTTAATTTAAGTGTAGTGGTATTGTAATCATCACTACATAATTTACGTTTTTAACATCATTCCTATATAATATCTAGTTTTATTATTAAGGCAAAATCGTCAAATAGACTACTATCCTCGTCCTGTTTGAAACAATGTCATGCTCTAGTCGTGTATTTTAAAGTAATGTGCAACGTGGTACAATAAATTTTATCATAAGTCAAATGGCGACCAAGACAAGTCTATATCGACATGGTCAACGTGGACTAGAACAACTGCAGTCTTGAGTTCACGTTTAACAAGCATTTTGTATTCTTATTGATAAATATGTTAAATCATTGAGCGGTGTTGGATAATTATTTAGAGTGCAGATTTATTAGAAATTGTTTCGGAATAAACAACACAATATCGAAGACCATTTATAAGTGATGTTTTAATTGAAAATAATGTACATGATGACAATTTTTTGTTTGATTACCTCTGTAAGATTTTAGAGTCAACGTACTGTCAAATATCGAAATATCTTCAGAAATATTAAAAACATATAATAAGTATTTTCAGTCCCTTGACTGCTCGTCTACTAATAATAAAGCTGCATTCCATTATATAGATTGCTTGAACTATATACCCACCATCTACATTTTTGTAATGTTCTTTTATTTAGGTGCTATTAACTCGCCACAAATTCTGCTTCTCTCCGGCATTGGTCCCAGTGAAGAGCTGAAGAAGGTGAAAATTCCAGTGATCCATGATTTGCCAGGTGTTGGCAAGAATCTTCAGAACCATGTTGCGTATGCTGTAAATTTTTTCATCAACGACACAAATACTGCTCCCTTAAATTGGGCCACTGCTATGGAATACCTGCTCTTTAGAGATGGACTTATGAGTGGAACAGGTAAGCCATTTTTAAAAACATTTAATGATGTAAAGAATATTTATATTTGTCAGAATAACAGGTTTCATTAGTTTGGTAGTTTGGCAGGTACATGATATTAAAAATTGATTGATAATCTCCAATATCGAGATCAATAAAACAGTAGTATAGGCACATACTTTGATTTTATTTTACTATACAGAGAATGGTCGCACTGCGCAGCTTTCTGAGTGCCTTTTAAAAGGAGATAGAAAACTCCTCCTTTGTGATCCCTTATTACGTGTTGCCTACATCTTGGCGCAATATTTTTAATAGGTGCGTTTTAATCATCCGCTTCTGCTTCGGAATTGTCGGTTTTCTTGTTTTAATCTGACAGGTTAAAACGACTAAACCGACAATTGTGGAAACAGAAGCGGATGATTAAAACGCCCCTAATACCTTGCTTGATGTTGTTAGTGTCAGTGAATATTATTTTTGGAGTCACAGTTTATTGCTAAAGAATCAGTTAGCTCACTCGGACCAGTTGAAAGTTCCAAAATAACATCCACTCCAGGGATACAAATTCAGGATACGCAGAAGACTGCTGTTTTATTATAGGCGGTTGTCATATATTGTATTATCCGAGTTGCGCAGTGTATAAACTGGAACATTGAGATTAAAAGTGCCGACGCAGAGTGAGCGACCTGATTCTTTAGCTATAAACAGTGGCATAGGAATCAAAATGGCCGCGCCCTATGTTGGGCATGTCGGACCTCTCTCTTACACCGTATAGTAATCAAAGTATGTGAGTATAGGACATACCGTACGGCCACCATGATTTCTAGATTTATTTCCATTAGATTTTTTAACGATAATTGATAATGAGATATTTGTTCAACAAATTTAGAATTAGGAAGGATATTTTTGTATTGATTCGTCAGATACCTTTTATAAGGAAATATAGTAAATATACTATAATATTTTTTTTTAAATAATATTTTATTTTATGAATTAGTAAAAGGTTTTAAATAATTGTTTGTGCTATTTTTAAAATGTATCCTATAAGGAAAAATCGTATTTTCCTTTTTAAGAAAAACTAATTAAAATTTGGAAAGGTGACCCCAGAAAATTAACCTTTACCTACCTAAATATTTTTGTTTTGTTAAGAATAAAAAATAAACTTTAAAAGTGGGGTCTTACCAAAAATTTGCATAGATATATTTCGTATTTTTTTTATTTTAAAGTATTTATTTGAAAGGTCATCGAAAATGTATACTGTTCATCAACTCTTTATTGAATAAACTAGTGTTACGCTCCCGTTTTCTTTACTAACAAAAAATTAATATTATTTTTATTAATACAGGCATCTCCGAAGTGACTGGCTTTGTCAACACAAAATACCAAGATCCAATGGAAGAACATCCTGATATCCAGTTCATTTTTGGGGGATTTTTAGCAAATTGTGCCAGATCCGGACAAGTTGGAGAAAAAGTAGACAATAATTCCAGGTCGATACAATTTATTCCCACTTTACTGCATCCAAAAAGCAGGGGTGAGTAGTACATGCGTTGATATGTTGAAATGTTCTTAACATTCCTTAGACTAGGATGACTATTATATCGTTATAACAAAATAAATAGACCTTTTCATCAAGTGATGAGCGCAAGTGCAGCCGCCATGTTGAAATAGCGCCAATTCAAAAGTTTCGTACTGTTTTGATCAACAATGACTGGAAAAGCAATATTATCTCCACATACAAATCAATCATTAGAAAAAATCGTTGATGGTGATTTACATTTTTATAACTCTGTGGAAGCACATAGTTTTGAGCAATTAAAAAGGTTCTTGAAGTGACGTGGACGTTCGGGATAAGGAAAAAAAGTGTGATTGAGAGGTTAGGTTTTAATACTAACTGTGTAAAAAATTAATAAAATCAAATAATAATTATATTAATTATGCCAACCAACTACTAATAATTGCAAAAACACTTTAACATGAAAGTTAATCACGAGTATAATTAATTAATAAGATAAATTATTTAAAATTTTATGGATCAACATGACATTTTTAATAATATAACTATGTATACCGAAGTAGTATTTAATATTAAAAAATATTGTGTAATACTAGATAAGGATTTTCTTCTGTTGAACCACTTTCTCCATGAAAATGTAGTGAACAAATATAAGTATCTTTAATACCTAACATCATCCATCAATCGATCGAAAACCTTTGTCACTTCGACCACATTTTTTCACTCATAATGCTCATTTTGAACTTGTTTTAATATGTATTTTGCCTAATTTGATAGTTGTTTACGATATTGCAGGCAAGTCTTTTTATAAAATATTAATTTATACCGTGTGTCACTTTTACATACTCATAACAATACCGTTTAGTTTTTCGTTTCCGTATTGATAACAATTAATTGATTACAAAAATTGATTTTTCAATTAAGACACTTATTACTTTACTTTTTTATCCCATTTTTTTAAACGAATATACTTAAAATTAATATATTTATCGATTATAATTTTTTTCATGTGGACATTTTAACATGCTTGTTAACAAAAAACAGTACGAAAAAGATGGCTGATATTGATGCATGCGCACAAAAAAAAATGTGATGAAAAGGCCTATAGAAAAACCGTAAGTGGCAAATACGATTCATATCTACACTAAGTGTTCTGAAACAAAACACGGATCAGGATGTGTAATATACTCCTGATCCTTAAACTTAAACGTAAAATGAGCTGTAAACAATAGTGCCAGTATAAATGAAACATTCAAACTGATCTCACGAGGTTCGCATAGCCAATAAAGAAATTAACAGAAACAATATCAATGGATGAAACATGTTCATCTATACAAATAACAGAAATGCACTACTTACCTTGGACAAACCACGCATTTACTGGAGGGGTTAGTACTAGTATGTCACGAAGCTTTGGTCGAAATATCAACAATGTGATTACCTTAAGGAAAGTCAAAGGTCATTCCATATCAAATGATCTTGCCTAACGAAGAAAGCAGCTAACCAAATACTTGTTGGACTTGGTACTTCTATTGGACTAACAAAATCGGCAGTGACAAACCTAATTAAAGAACTTTTCCTCGTGAAATTCAGGAAAAGTGGAATGGAACAAGAAGCTGCAGAGTTACCAGAAAGTTCTTAAGTTACCATAACTGCACCACGGCAAACAAATAGTTGAATATGACTAGAAAAAATATTTCTCTGATTATAGACACTCTGACTGATCATTGCAAAGTACGAAAGCATCTCCATAGCATAAAGCTGTCAGAATTCGCACACTGTATGAGATGCGAACGAGAAGATGGGACTATCGAGCATATCCACTACGTCTACCTGACGCTCTTATTTATTAGATTTGTGTTCGGCGAGTTTTAGCCAGCAGATATAAGAGAAGCACCTCTCGGCGACGTTGTCAACTACATCAAATCTGTTGACGAACTAAGAGAGTCCTATCAATTTGAGAGGATTAAAGTAGACCTTGTGAGGCCTGAGTTATAGATAAATAGATACAGATAGACCTACTATAGAAAATATTAGTAACTTTCTTTTTGTTTCATTCTTACACCTTATTTTTTTTTTGTTAGATTCTTGAGTTTTAGGTGTCGACTGTTTGTATAAAGAACAACATTCTTCAAAATAAAAATACTGACATTGCTAATATAAAACTAGAAAAAGACACCTCACATTTGTGCTTAAGGCAACCTCAAAATTCATATAAAAAAATAAAAATGGGCACTTATAAAAAAATACAGTCAAAACAATGTATAAATAAAAATTTTAATAAACAATACTGAAGACGGCACTAATCAGTGCCGAAAGCTATAATTATCAATAAATCAAAACTCTCTCTCTCTCTCTTTTAAAATACATTTCTATAAATACTACAGTCGGCACCTAAAACCCAAGAATCTACCAAAAAAATTATAGAAAATTATATTATATTTTAACTTCTTTATTATTTGTTTTAGGTTCCATTCGACTAAAAGACTTCAATCCTCTAAGTCATCCAACAATTTATGGAAATTACTTTTCAAATCCTGAAGACGTCAAAGTGCTCATAGAAGGAATTAAAGTAGCCTTGAGGTTATCAGAGACTAAAGGTATTTTTTTAATTTTGTGACATCGGCATGAACTACTTAGGTCATTAACCTCGTGTTCTCTTTAGGCTTTATTACTGTTTTGAGCAATAAAAAACATTAATTTGGATGTACTCTAGAGGAAAAAACTCTCCTCTAAAATAAAATATGTGACAAAATTCAAAAGTTTAAAGAAAAACTTTATTAGTTACAAAACAAAGTGATTTTACTATGTGATTGGTGATTTATTTAAATTAGTTTTTTCTTTTATTCTTTTTCCATTTCAGACATCAAATAATTTTTTCTGGCAGTGTCTTTATCTCTATCAAAGTTTTCCTAGTTTTAATTTCGACTTCTTCAATCTGATCAATCCATTTCCTCCTGGACCTTCCTCCCTGTTATTTCTTCATTTTCACATTTCCATTACTTATCTCTCTGGTATCATTCTAAATAGTTTAATAATTATTGTTTGCCATTATTGGTTCCTGTTTATTTGGCCAAGTTTTTCTCGCTTTTTTCTCAAATGTTTCATTTTCATACATTTGTTTTTGATACTTGGGGTATTATGCACTAGAACGAAATGAGAAAAGAGTACAGTTTTGTGAAAAACTTCAAAACCACAGAGCTGTGCTGCAGAATAGAGCCAAAAATACATCGTGCTTGCAACTGAAAGACATGCCATTCTGTGGTATACGGATAGTTCTAAAACCATAGAAGAAACTGGAATAGAAGTGTACGGTCCTAGAACCAGGCACTCTGAAAGTTTGGGTAAATATCTAAACATCTTCTAGGCAAAAATTTACACCATTAAGAAGTGTATCTAGTTCAACATCAAGAAAATCTATCACAAACAAGAGATTATCTTCATGTCCGATAGCCAAGCAGCCATAAAAACGCTGAGCTTTAACGTAATCAGCTCTAGAATGGTCTGAAGGTGCCTAAAAAAACAGAATGAGCTAGTTGAGAAAAGTTCAGTTACTCTCACTTGGGTCTCGAGACATAACGGGATAAAGCGTACCGAGATTGCAAGGAAAGGGGCTCAAACACCCTTTGTGGGACCTGAGCCGTTATGCGGTATCAGCAGTTACACAATATTAATAGAGATTAAAAAAGAATTAAACAATAGAAGAACCGATAATTGGAACAGTCTCTAGGGATTAAGACAGGCTTAGGTCCATTTGGGTGAATATAACCAGAGAGCCTGCATCGGCCTTAGCAAAAACAGGCTGCGCATTGTAAGAGGGATCCTTACCGGGAATTGCCGACTTAAAGGCCACCTTAGTTAACTGAGCGTGGTAAAGGATTGTGAGTGCAGATATGAATCCTTCGATCACATTTTTCCTAAATGTAAGCACTGTAGGATTCAAGGGCACTATACTTAGGAGTATATCAAATAGAAGAGGTCTATCTACCTAATTTAAAGCCACTCCAAATCGCACAATTACGTGAGAAGATAGGATTGGAGACTATTCGAGACTATTTCCTCGATGCCTAAGGAATAGAAAGGGACACAATATATATTTTAGGTCACAGTACAATAATACCTCATACCCAGCATACCATAACATACACATGAGTCATAATAGATCCAACTTGGTCGCAGTGGATGGCAATGGAATCATCCCACTCATTTTTAACCTAACCTAACCTAGGTACTCTTTACTTTTTCATAGGTTGTTCCTCTTTCTAGTATTATGTCATTACATTTTAAGTCTGTTTTCATATTTCTGTTTTTCGTTTACTACTTTCACTTTTATTTTATCTGTGTGCGTGTGTGTAAGAGGAAGAAGGAAGACATTAGATACACTTTTGGCCTGAGGTAATTAATAATAATAATAATTATTATTTATGTATCTAAGATTATTTGATACTCTTTTAGAAAGTTTATGATCGTTCATATTTCTAGAGTTGTGGCTTAGGGCTTAGTATGTGTACGATATGTATTGGGAAGAGAATATATAATTTATATCTATATTTACTTCCTTTGTCATATTTTCTATTTCCCTTGTTTGATATTTTCTGCATATTACTCGTATTTAAATTACAAAATCCTAATAAAGAACACGTACTCTCCAAACTTAATAAATTTATTTTGTTTTTCACTGTATAGACGTTTTAGAACTTTCTATTGTTTCATCCTCAATATACACTTACCGGCACGAAAAACGGACACCTCGATAATTTTTGATAAAAATGCATTAATTTTTTTTTAATTCGGTGTTAATCGTTTGGCCAACAAAGAACACGGTTTAGTAGAATACCCTGAAGATTTTTTAACACGAAATGTCTTCTTAACTTAAATATATTGCAGATATTGTAAGAAAATCCCAATATTGCCCTTATTTCAGTGTTCCAAGTAGGCTATGCATTTTCAGTAATTTGCACGATAACATTAAGGGTTAAGTCAAGTATTTATTATGTTCTATAATTTATTACTTGATTATGTCAATTAGTGCGAATTTTAAGATGTCTTTAAGCTCGCAGAAACTGTTGCAAATATTGTTGCTCTTATTCAAGACGGAAGAAGTCAAATGTACGTGTCTTACAGATTCGGAGTATCACGCGGTACCTTGCAACGTGTATTTTTACGTTTTATAAAGACGGGAGTTTACACTTGACGTCCTGGAACCGGTCCCCAAAGAAGAACTACGAGATAACCGTTTTATGCTGTAGAGATTATAAATAACCTTGAAAATGTCAGGAACGAAGTGAACGAATAGTTAGGAGAAGGTTGAATGAAGTTAATCTGAGATCTCGAAGACCCACTATAGGAGCAGAACTTTCCTGGATTTATCGAGTAGCAAGATTACAATTCGCTAGGGATCATCAAAATTGGAATGCAGACGACAGGAGCTCTGTGTTGTTTACAGTGAATCCAGATTTTTCTTACGATCCCCAGATGGCCGCGAAAGAGTCTGGAGAAGAGAAGGCGAACGATATGCCGAGTGCACTTTTAGCCCTAGGGCAACTTTTCAAGGGGGTTCAGTCATGGTGTGGGCTGGAATATCTTCGGAGGCGCGTACAGAATTGTTCATGGCCCCTTGGAGATCTGTGACTGCGGATATGTACATTAATAAGATCCTATAAGATTATTTTGTCCCATATGCACCGTTTATTGGTGACAACTTCATACCAATGCATGACATTGTACGCCCTCATGCCATCTGCATTCTCACGGAATATTTCAACGAAGTTGGTATTACCCAAATGACATGGCCAGCGCGCAGTCCCGGTCCAAATCTCATTGAGCATGTAGGTAGCATTGGAAACTGGATACTTGTTTCTCTTACGAGTACTTTGGATTAGCTCAGATTGTCTCTTTTAGAGGAATGGGAAGCAATTCCACAAAATGAAGTATTCAACTTATTAACAGTATTCCTAGAAGAATGAATGACGTTATACAGGCTTGTGGAGGTAATACGAGGTATTAATTAGATAGACAAGTAATAAATACTGTTTTTTTTTAATTGTTTTTGTGTTTCTGATGATAATTGTGTAAATATTAATACATTTCTTTTCTTTGTGTCAATGTTAACAGACATGATTCTCTTATTATAGAAGCTTTCCGAAAACATTTCTTGAAAAGAGTACACTTTAATAACATGTATGAATCCGTGTCTATGGTTAACAAAAGTTACAATAAAAAAACATATAAAATTTAGACATTTTAAACAAAAATTATAGGGGTGCCGGTTTTCGTGCCGGTGAGTGTAGTTGTTGGGTTATAATTAACGATGTTGTTTCTAATTTAAATAAATGGTAGTTCTGTTTAATACCGTGTGAATCAGAAGTATTACCCTGTTTAATTTAATAATTAAAACAAAGAAAAAACAGTCGTATGCCTGCCTTTTCATCCCCTCCACCTGACAGTAATATTTTAAATAACAAGAGTTACTTCACTAAGACTTCATTGAAAATATAATGTTATGAGGACTACAGCAATGTAACTGTTGATTGTATTACTTTTAATTTTAGCGGCCTCAAGTGAAATAAAAAATGTGATCTATTATAAAGTGTGTCACTTCATTTGAAAATTTTGACCTAAAATTAAAAATCTGATGTGTCCAACACATGACTTTCCTATCTAGTTATTATAGGCTTTTTCCGGTTATTTTGTACAACCTATTGCAGCATCTGTTTAAATGTTTAGAGGATAAACTAAATATATAGATAGTCCACATACATCTACCTCGAAACATTTTTCTATAGATATTCATTGAAAACGAAAATACTGAAAAATTTAAATTTAGCACTTTTCCATTACGGTCCAATTTAGAAAAATCATGTATAAACAAAAATTATAGAGATCGATATCGCAAACAACTTTTAGTTCAACAATTTTCATAAAAATTAGAATTTTGTACATTTTGTCAAATTTCTCGAATACGGACCATTTAAGGAAATTTTGACATTTGGCAAAAATTATAGATAATAATATTAGAAGTAACTTTTATTAAAACAATTTTCTTCTCCAAACATAAATAACAGATATATTCCATAAAATACATATAATATAGTTATGCGCCATTCAGACACACACAGACGCACACACACACGCACACACGCTCACACAGACACACACAGACACACACACATACACACACATACACACACATACACACACACACACACACACACACACACACACACACACACACACACACACACACACACACACACAGACACACACACAGACACACACAGACACACACAGACACACACAGACACACACAGACACACACACACACACACACACACACACACACACACACACACACACACACACACACACACACACACACACACACACACACACACACACAGACACACAGACACACACACAGACACACAGACACACACACAGACACACACACAGACACACAGACACACAGACACACAGACACACAGACACACACACAGACACAGACACACACACACACACACACACACACACACACACACACACAGACACACACACACACACAGACACACAGACACACACACAGACACACAGACACACACACAGACACACAGACACACAGACACACAGACACACAGACACACAGACACACAGACACACAGACACACAGACACACAGACACACACACAGACACACACACAGACACACATACACAGACACACACACACAGACATCATCGCGAAAATAGTCAATACGGATTCAGGGGACCTCAAAACGTAAAAATCCGTCGAAAACTCGAGGTCGAAAAAAATCATGATTCCTATACTTTCCTTATATCTGTATACAGATAGGAAAGTAAAAAGGTATTGAAGCAATACTGATCTAAATCGTCTTGCTATTTCAAAATTTATATCTCCTTTATTTTAACTTTATTATTTCTCCCAATTTCCAAAATTATTTAACCTTTGAAACACTAATTGAAACTATTCGACTAATCTCACAAATACACCTTTCATAACTTGGCATTAATTTCGAGAATTTTTAACCTTTTATTTAATTAACGGAGTTTACAGGAGTAGTAATTATCTGTGGCAAATAGTTTATCCAATGCCATCCTTTCTTCCTTCACACACACACATACAGGAGTAGTAACAATCTAATTTCTTACGGTTTATATTCCATTGCAGCTTTAAGACGATACAGTATCCAGCTAGATAGGACTCCAGTAGCAGGATGCGAAAAAATATCCTTTGGATCGGACAACTACTGGGAGTGCGCCATAAAAAGGCAAACGGCACCCGAAAACCATCAGTGCGGGTCTTGTAAAATGGGTCCTCCAACTGATCCATTAGCAGTTGTCAATCCATCTTTGCAGGTATGAAAATTCACGTTTTCGTTGTTAGATGATTTACAAAATACAATTTGAAGCAAACAAATTTTAATATGTCCTTGTTTAAAAAGAACAGTCCTTTTTTGAAGCAAAATGTCCTCGTGACTTTTTAAAGCTTAAAATGTCCTTTTTACGGCAAATGTCCTCTTTTTCGACAAATGTCGTTTTATACGACAAATGTCTTTTTATACAAGAAATGTCTTTTTATACGACAAATGTCTTTTTATACGAGAAATGTCTTTTTATACGACAAATGTCTTTTTATACGAGAAATGTCTTTTTATACGACAAATGTCTTTTTTAACGACAAATGTCTTTTTATACGAAAAATTTCTTTTTCTACGACAAATGTCTTTTTTGAGTGACAGCACAACATATTTTAGAAGGGACATGGTTTGTACAAATGTATAAGCAGAGGAATTTTTTTTTTTAGAAGCTCGTCATGACGAGGAGGTTTGAGGAGGTTTTTTTTTGTTCAGCTCGCGATCTGTTTTTTTTTAGATATTCACTAAAAGGATGATGACTTTTTGTATACTCTGGTCAGCATCGTAGTCCTTTTTTCACTTTTCAAAAAGGTGGCAATCCTATGTGGCTGCCACTACTAAACTGTTTCTACTGGAACCAAATTTAATCTTGAGATCGATAACCAACCCAAAGTTTTTGAAATTGATAGGTATGGCTCAAAAGGTTCTCAGCGAATATCATCCAATTATGCTCAAAATATGGTCAACTTGATATCTTTCAGATTGTTTTCTTTGTTAGTATCTAAGATCTGGTGATACACAAGCTCATTGATCAATAATACTAACCTGTCTAATCTTTCGAATAACTTACAGGTTCACGGAGTAGACAGGCTGCGAGTGATGGACGCGAGCATTATGCCAAAAGTGACGTCTGGAAATACGAACGCCCCGTGCATTATGATCGCAGAAAAGGGTTCGGACTTGATAAAGTCGAGATGGTTGACTGCGGAATCCGGTTATTATTACTCTAACATACCCAATCAAAGAATAAATAGACAATGGGGGTCGTGGTAGAAGAATTTTGTAAATATTTACATAGAAATTTTTAATTTATGTTAGCTTTAAGATACTTGGATAAATATCGCGTTTTCATAGGAATGTCAAGTGATAATTTTGAAATTTGTTTGTATATAATACAGAAAATTAAGTTTTTAAATTGAATTTTTTTTTATTCAAATACCACGCACTTCATTTAGTGTATCTAATAAGGAAAAAAATTGGTATAATCCTAGATGAGACGTGACTTGACAAGTCACGTTACCGTCTTCACCGAGAGAAGCTTTAAAAAAGCAATAATTCCTTTTTGATCATTCTTACAGCTCTTTTCAAGAGAAGCCAATAGAATGCAGTACTGTGTAAACATATATGTTTTATAAAAAGGTTTAAACTATATTGGAAGAAATTGTACAACATGCAAACTACAAACAAGAGACCGATTTCTTCTAGGTAAAAACCGAAGATTTGTCCCATCTATGAATACTATAAAGAAGGAGGCAAATCAAAAATAGTAAAATGGAAAACAAATCTATAAACACAAATCTTTTTATTTTTAAGAATCAAGCATTTAAAACATTAGGTTCTACCTTATATACAATTGGACACAATTTTTACTAACTTCCATAAAGCATTTGATCGTGTTGACCATGGCATCTTATTAGGAAAGATGGCCCGATATGGATTGAGGACAAATTTTTTAGTATTAATAAAAAGTTATTTAGAGAATAGAAAGTTTATTGTAAGGTATATTGGAAATGTCTAAGGGAAATTTTTTGCAAATTTGGGAGTGCCACAAGGTTTATACTTAGGACCTCTGTTGCTTGTTATTTTTATTAAGGATCTACCTTTAATACTTGGTCATTGTCAATGTGTATTTTTTGCTGGTGACCTTAAAGTGTATAAAAAGGTATAGTCGGTTAGAGATTGTGTGAGCTGCAAAGAAATATACATAAGGTTTATGAATGGACTTTTGCTAATAAATTACACTATAGTCTTAGTAAATGTAGCATGATGACTATATCCCGATTAAAATAGTTAATTATTTTTAATTACCAGATGACATGAGAAACATTAATGCGATGTACAGAAATTAAAGATCTTGGTGTCACATATAAAAATGTAATTTAGTTTGCCAAAACATATTAAAATCACAGTATCTGCAGCAAATAGAACTTTAAGATTTGTAAAAAGACAAATCGCAACTTTCACTAACATTAACGTAATAAAATTACTTTATTTTACATTAATACGGCCTAAACTTGAGTTTTCTTGTATAATTTGTTTCTCGAAATATATATGTACTTTAAAAGAAATAGAAAAAGTTCAAAACAATTTCCTCAGGTATTCATATTTTAAAAACCATAGTGTTTGGCATTATTAGAATATAATTAGATCAAGTGATCTTAGAGATGAATTTAATATGCTAACCCTGTGTTGAGTTTATTTTTCCTTATTTTGTAAAAAGGGCACAAATTACCCGCCTATTAAAAATACTGTCAATGTGAATTTTAAGAATTTTGTAAGTTGTCAGTAATAACGTCGAAAATATATATTGCACACCCTGGAACAAATGCGAAATGTATTTGCTATTACGTTTCTATACAAGATAATAAACAATAAAATAAATACCCCAGATATTCTAGCACTCATTCCTTTTAATGCACCATCTCGCACAAAGCGTATACACTATTAATGTTTAAAATTCCAAATCACCTTATAAGTACAGAAGATCCTTTGGTAAGCATGCTTAAATTGGCATATAACTTATTTTATCAACTTATCTTAAGTCATATTTGAAATACTTCTTAAATAATTATTGTGTTTTGTTTAATAATTCAATGTGTTGCTATTTAAACTCATACTGTTTATACTCTTTATAATATAGAATGCCTATTACTATAGATACCTAAAATTTTAAAATATAAATAAAACTGAAGCTAATATCACATAAATTATGAGCGACCGTCTTCCTTCGGAAAAAACTACTTCTTTGGCTAATACCGCAACAGGTATTGAATTATATCCAAAGGAAAGACGGGCAGAGATAGAAAATTAAATTTCAACACTATCTACCTTTGATTTTGCTCACTAAGGAGAACATCATTCTTGGACCGGTTTCATCCTTATTAGGACTCTTCAGCAAGAAATAGATAGGTTCTCAATTCCAGTCTCTAATGAAATTAACAAATGCTACACATTTCACCAGTATACAATAAAGTTAGTTAGGAAGAGAGTAAGAATTCAAGTAGTGAAATGGTGTCGCCATCTGTTCCTAGTAAGCAAAATCAAAGGCCGCTGTAGTACCCAGTTAGAAAACTAGGTGGAACCAAACGGCCAGGCTGGCAATTTGTTACCTAACATTTTGTTGTTACTAATAACTATATGTTATTTTTTTACCATGTAATAAGGCAATTTGCCTGGTTCAAATCAAATCAAATCAATAAATAAATTACTTTAAGCAGGTTGTGTTTCATAAACAACGGTGTCCCCAAAGAAAAAAGTCTAAGGGAGTTAAATCAGGTGATCTTGAGAACCATTTAATTGTTCCCCTTCTGCCAATCCAACTGTCTGGGAATCTCCCGTTTAACCACTGTTGGACGGGAAGAAAAAATGAGGTGTAGCATCGTCCTGCTAAAAATGTAACAGATTCTTCTGTAAACCTAAATTACTTTCTGCATCAGTTTGAGTTTCTAGCTCGTGAGTTTTAGGAGGATCAATAGTATCTTTAAGCATATTAAGGTACAGATCGCATGTCAAGTTTCCTTAAATAGATAAAGGACATCAAACATTAACTATTTGCGGACGTTGTGTATGCCCTTCTCGAATTATATGTGGGTATTCATCACTACAGTACCGAAAATTTTGTTTATTAACATTGTCATTAAGAAAAAATGAAGATTCATCGCTGAAACAGCTATTCAGCAGAAGATTATGGTTGCCGTTGACTTGATCAGACATGATTTCACAAAACCCTATTCTTCTATCAAAACGGCCAAAATGATCAAAATTTGCTAAACAATTATTTTACTTGACAAAAAGCCGCTATTTTAAGATTTAAACAAATATAAATAGTAAAAAAGGCAGGCTTTCTGTGTAATTTCAAAGATAAGAATTAAAAAAAAAAAACACCATTTGATAAATGCAGTCTAATTGCCATCGAAATTTTACTATTAGATTACGATGTTGCTAGGTACACGCTAAAGTGTACACAAATCAAAAAATTATATACACGCGAAACCTCATATTGTTGTGGTGGGAGGTGCTTGTGTGAATGCGTCTTGTTTGTTTTCATTTACGCCGTGACTAGCATAGTAATATTTTATAAACCTTAGGAGCAAATTTCACATACATGAACAAATAATAATAATGCCGTGACAACAAGAAAACGAAGCAACAACTTTTCGTAGGGTAGCGGCTTCGCCGCCACAAAAAATTTTTAATTCATACCCTAGCTACGAACGGCGTAAACACCAACGTCCTGCACACAGCTCACCTACTCTGTCAAGACGTTTCGCGTGTATATAAATTTTTGAATTGCGTACAAGTTAGCGTGTACCTAGACACTGTGATTAGATTACCCTTAAATGCAAAAGTTTGGTGTAACCTAATCTTCTAACTATTTCTGCTAAAATACAATACAATACAATACAATACAATAATTATTATTGGTCGTGTTCATCATCGTCAAACATGTATTGCTGAGTAAGCGGTGACGATGAACTGTCAACTGCTACGGCGCTTTTGGATAATCATAAAAGTACTAATATGTTTGCTTTTATGCTTTAAAAGTATAAAATTGATTTGACAAATCTGTTTTTTGGCATTTTGTTAGGTTATGTGTTTATTTATTTATATTTTTAATACTTATTATTTAGGATTTTACTGTAATAGAGTTGGTTCGTTAAGTTGTAGTTTAATACAACATATTATTTATGAAGTATGGATGTACTGTTTGAAGAAAATAAAATTAATTCAAGACGTAGATACCTACATGTACGCTTAAATTATTTAATTTGGACGTTAATGGGATTTCCACCTTTAAGGAATATGGATAATATAACATAAATACATAGTTTTATCACAGAGTTATTATTCAAAGCAGATAAAAGTTTTCTTCCATGTACCTACCGATGTTTTTTTCATGTGATGTATATAGGGTATTTAAAAATAAATAAAATAATAGAAGTAAAAAATTTTATTTTTTAAATTATTACCCACATTCATTTGAAATATGTTTAAACATGAAATATAATAACAAAATAAATTAAATATAAGTCGATCTATATGACATCATTAAATTTGTATAAATAAAAATTTCCCTGGTATATTTCGTCATGTTTTTATTTTCTATTGTTTAAGCACAGCACTACATATGTTTCGGAAATATTTCCATATTCGGGTGCAGCAAAATTTAATAAAACATGGGGGACGATTTTTATTAAATTGATGATCACTTTAATTTATCAATGCAGACCAGACAGTTGATGAAATACAATAAATATCATTCTCATTCCACTCTTCAAAATATGATCTAGTTACATAAGTTTTTATTTGTGTGTGTTAAAAAAATTTATTTTACCTGTATTAAAATTACTGCTACAAACTCTTTGATTCATTAGTCATGTGGAATTCAAGATCCAGGGATCATGACTTTACGACCCAAGATAATAAAATTTGTAGGATTTTTGCCATAAAATTATCAAAATCACTTATAGAAGGGTAGGGTAAACTGTCCCACAGTGAACCACGGTACACAGGGAATCATTCGTCATAATGGCGAACAAATCAGTTTTAAAAATGAACGCAAGGGGGCATTTGAAGCCATATGTTAGCTTTCATTTGACCAGTCAGTCGGGAGCAGTGTTGCCAGTCTAGTACAATTGTACTAGATCTAGTACATTATCTGAGAATCTGGTACTCTAGTACACTCGAAACAAAATCTAGTACTTTTTTCAGTGTATGTTTCCATTTGAAGTGTAAAATATATTGGTCAAAAATTGCAAAAGAAATTAAAATAGTTGATAAAAATTACTTCAGAGATAAAATAGTAGACACTTATCGAGAGATCAAATATTGTTCAAAAATGGCTTGAGAGGTAAAAAAGGGTGTTAAAAATTGGTCGAAGTATAAAATAGTATAAGAAACTGCTTGAGGGGTAAAATATTGTTCAAAAATTGCTCTAGGGATAAAAATACTGTTAGAAATTTAATGAGAGATAAAATATTTAATAATTTTTCGAGAGATTAAATAGTATTATAAATTGTTAAAATCGTGTTCAAAAATTGCTCGAGGTAAAATAGTATTACAAAATGTTAAACCCTTGTTCAAAAATTGCTCGAGGAATAAAATATTAATAAAAAATTTGTTGAGAAATAAAACATTGTTCACTCAAGAGACACCTACTATTAGAAATTTCTCGAGAGATAAAACATTGTTTAAAAATTCCTCGAACGATAAAATACTATTAGAAAATGCTCGAGAGATAAAATATTGTACAAACATTGCTCGAGATATAAAACATTGTTAAAAATTTATCGAGAGTTAAAATATTTTTATAAATTTGTCGAGAGTTAAAATATTGTGCAGTTTGCTAAAGAGATAAAAAGTTATTAAAAATTGTTCGAGAGATAGAATAATGTTAGAAATTTATCGAAAGATAAAATATTGTTAAAATATAGCTCAAGAAATAAAAAAAGGTTTAAAAACTGTTCGAGAGATAAAATAGTATCATAAGTTATTAAAATCTTATTCAAAAATTACTCGAGAATTAAAAAATACTGTTAAACATTTCTCTAGATATAAAACATTGTTTAAAAATTGTTAGAAAGATAAAAAATGATAATAAAAATTGCTCGAGAGATAAAATAGTGTTATAAATTATTAAAATTTTTACTCAAAAATTGCATGAGAGATCAAATATTGTTCAAAAATAGCTTGAAAGGTAAAAAAGCTGTTAAAAATTGCTCAATTGATTAAATAGTGTTAAAAATTGTACAAAAAATTTTATACAAACATTTCTCGAGGGATAAAACTGTTGTTAAAAATTGCTCGAGAGATAGAATACTGTTAGAAATTTGTTTAAAATTGTTTAAAAACTGTTCGAGAGATAAAATATTATCAGAAGGTGTTAAATCTTTTTCAAAAATTGCTCGAGAGATAAAATAGTGTTAGAAATTAATAAAATCTTTACACAAAAATTTCATGAGAGATCAAATATTGTTCAAAAATAGCTTGAAAGGTAAAAAAGCTGTTAAAAATTACTCTAGTGATTAAATAGTGTTAAAAATTGTATAAAAAATTTATACAAACATTTCTCGAGGTATAAAAAGTTGTTAAAAATTGATCGAGAAATAGAATACTGTTAAAAATTTGTTTAAAATTGTTTAAAAACTGTTCGAGAGATAAAATATTATCAAAAAGTTTAAAAACATTTTCAAAAATTGCTCGAGAGATAAAATAGTGTTAGAAATATTAAAATTTTTACTCAAAAATTGCACGAGAGATCAAATATTGTTCAAAAATAACTTGAAAGGTAAAAAAGCTGTTAAAAATTGCTCGAGTGATTAAATAGTGTTAAAAACTGTACAAAAAATTTTATCAAACATTTCTCGAGGGATAAAAAAGTTGTTAAAAATTGCTTGAGAGATAGAATACTGTTAGAAATTTGTTTAAAATTTTTTAAACACTGTTCGAGAGATAAAATATTATCAAAAGGTGTTAAATCTTTTTCAAAAATTGCTCGAGAGATAAAATAGTGTTAGAAATTGTTAAAAT
Organism: Psylliodes chrysocephalus; assembly: GCA_927349885.1. Classification (NCBI taxonomy): domain Eukaryota; kingdom Metazoa; phylum Arthropoda; class Insecta; order Coleoptera; family Chrysomelidae; genus Psylliodes; species Psylliodes chrysocephalus. The sequence continues at coordinate 31,597,743 of OV651818.1, read as the reverse complement.
TTTGCTCAAAAATAGCACGAGACATCAAATATTGTTCAAAAATAGCTTGAAAGGTAAAAAAGGCTGTTAAAAATTGCTCGAGGAATAAAAAGAAGTTGTTAAAAATTGCTCAAAAAATAGAATACTGTTGGAAATTTATCGAGAGATAAAATATTTTTTTAAAATAGCTAAAGAGATAAAAAAGGTTTTTTTAAAAACTGTTCGAGAGATAAAATATTATCAAAAGGTATTAAAATCTTTTTTAAAAATTGCTCGACAGATGAAATAGTGTTAGAAATTGTTAAAGTTTTGCTCAAAAATTGCACGAGAGATCAAATATTGTTCAAAAATAGCTTGAAAGGTAAAAAAGGCTGTTAAAAATTGCTCAAGTGATTAAATAGTGTTAAAAATTGTACAAAAAAAATTGTACAAACATTGCTCGAGGGATAAAAAAAGTTGGTAAAAATTGCTCGAGAGATAATACTATTAGAAAGTTATCGAGAGATAAAATATTTTTTTAAAATAGCTCAAGAGAAAAAAGTTTTTTTAAAAACTGTTCGAGAGATAAAATAATATCAAAAGGTATTAAAATCTTTTTCAAAAATTCCTCGAGAGATAAAATAGTGTTAGAAATTGTTAAAATTTTGCTCAAAAATTGCACGAGAGATCAAATATTGTTCAAAAATAGCTTGAAATATAAAAAAACTGTTAAAAATTGATCGAATCATTAAATAGTGTTAAAAATTTTGTACAAACATTGCTCGAGGGATGAAAAAAGTTGTTAAAAATTGCTCGAGAGATAAAAAAAAGATTTAAAAACTGTTCGAGAGATAAAAGAGTATCAAAAGGTATTAAAATCTTATTCAAAAACTGCTAGAGAGATAAAATAGTGTCAGAAATTTATCGACAGATAAAATATTGTTTAAAATTGTTGTGTTCGTGTTCTCTATAAACCTTTTTTGTTCTTTAATTACTATACTTCATAATTAGAAAAATCTGGTAATTTTACAGAATCTAGTACATTTTTATGAAATCTGGTACATTTTTTAGATAAATCTGGTACATTACAAAAATATATTCTGGCAACACTGGTCGGGAGCGTGCAGTTGTTTATGTAGGTTGTGCTGATAATCGAAGAAATACAGGTACGTAAATAAAAAAAATGGAAAGTTTATTTTTTGTTCCTGAGCAAAACCTTTTGTTCATGGCTATACCTGACCGTGAAAGTTATAATGTTTAGATCATATTATATTAATCAAAATTCTTTTATTTCAAGTCCTTTATATAGATATCAATTATGTTTGTTTTTTAACGAACTTTGTCCAACAGTGAACCAGCATGGTGTAGTACACAGTGAACCACATTAATGCGTAGGTACATTATTTGATGTTTTTTTTAGTATGGCTAGATCCAACAAGCCAAGAAAAATGAAAGCTGCTCTTGAGCTTATCAGAAATGTTTACAGCATTACAAATGCGGCAAAAATGAACTCACTATCTTATCCAACGTTAAGACGATATTATGCCAGAACAAGAAATTTGGAGAATATTGAAAATGTTAGATTTGTCCCTAACTGTAAACCAAATATTTAATGAAGAACAAGAACAAACACTCATTAAATATTTAAAAGACTGTGCCTATCACTTTTATGGTTTGACAAACATGGATTGTCGGAAATTGGCTTACGAGACAGCATCAATCAATAAGTTAAAATTTCCAAATTCTTGGGAATGAGAAAAAATTGCTGCAGTTGAATGTTTATAGTAATTTACGTTACAAGACAGGAAAGTAGTGTTTTACAGGTCGAGACAAGCAGATTCCGGGGCGAGCCGTAGGTGAGTCCTGGAAGCTTGGTGAGACCCGTAAAACACTAATTTCCGGTCGTGTGACGTACAATATTTTTTTTAAGACCGACTTTTTAATGTAAACTAATTTTATTTATTTTATTTTATAGTTATAATTAAGTAATAATCAACAAATACTACATACAACTAAACAGAAACTAGATAATGCCTAAATTGGCCAAATACATTATTTTTGAATATTTATGTTAAATGTACAATTGTGAACGTTAAATATCTGAAGGGAAGATGTGTCTGAAATACTGGGAATTGTTATGTTTTTTGTATAGCGGTACTAAGAAAATTAGTTTGCTGCATATTGTTTGTGGAACATCCCGCATGGATTTTGTTTGCTATATCAGTTTTGTTTTTCAATAAATTTTCAAGGTAACCTTTTGCTATGGTTGAGGATTTCTATCCTCCGTGCCGTTTTAAATTTATAAGATCACCCCCTCCATTTACTAGCAGAGTCGCTGAGCTTCGACGAAAGCAGTGACCTGTGAATTCTCTTGGATTTTCCAATTTAAGATAGGAGGCGATTTTGCTAGGGGCTTTTCCCACAGAATGCAAACCTACTGAACACTTCCCATTAAAAAAAAAATAAATAGTCGTTTATGGTTGGTATGCGGTGGCCTTAATTGCAAATAATTCCTAAAAAGTTGCAAATCTCTTTGGGAATTTACAATAAACGTTCTGGTGGTATTCGTTTTGGTTATGGGGATTTTAACTATCAACATTGTTTCCTTATCCTCGATATCATTAAGTGTCATATTAACGAGTTCTTCGCGGCGACATTCACCTGCGGAACCCATAATTAAAAGCACCTAGAATAGAATTAAAATTTATTGTAATCAGTTTTTACTTCGTTTCTTTGATTTTAACTTACCTTAAGCATAAGATATTCGATATCGGGAGCATTGTTTAGAAATGTTTCGATTTGTTCTCTTGACATAATCTTAGATTTCTTTGCTATATAACCAACCGATTTCTTTTTAGTAAACGCTATTAATTTGAAAAAATTGTTATTTACATTATCCTTTACAGTCATCGTAGATTTCAGCATGGAATATAGGCTCCATAATTATGAAGGAGCCAGTTTTTGTGATTTTTGGGCAAAATATGCCAAAAGCATTTCTTCGTTTACATTTTTTACTTTTTTTTTTCGGCACCAATTTTTAAATGAGTCGTATATCTTTTCATAGCGGGTTTTTGATTTTATTGATAATAAATCGTAAATAGCTTTCTTGCTGTTTCTAAAATATCTTGTGGAATTTCATTTTCAGCATCTGAATCACCTGAATCCATATTATTATTTGAAAACTCACAAATCAAGTTTGACATAAACAATAAATAAATTAAAAATCAACGAACTGTCACTTGACAATAAATTGCAAGGCGATTGGAAAAATTGAAAAAGAGGGACCGGTAAAGACTATTTTTACCGGTCCCTAGAGTCTACTCTCTGGTCTAGACTGCCAAAACGTTACTTTCTGGACGAAAAATTGTCCAGAAAGTGTATATTTTCTGGTCGGTCTTAAAAAAAGATCTTTCCGATTAGGATATCTAGAATTGACTCTAAGAGCTCCGAAGCCTTGTAGTTTAGCAAGTGCTTCAGGGTTCAATTGGATGAATGCTCAAAAATACTTTGAAAACCTTGAAAATGTTTTGAAACGACACTCAAGTTTTGCAGATGGCACTTGGGTATACAACTTGGATGAAACGACGACGACGAATGTGCAAAAACCCCAAAAAGTGATTGCACCCAAAGGTATAAGATGTATTTCCAAAGTAACTAGTGGCGAAATGGGGACATTAACTACAACATGCACTATAGTTTGCGCCAATGGACAATCACTTCCACCAGTAGTACTTTTTCCTAGGAAGAAGTTTAAACATTTCATGACTAAAGGAACGCCTCCTGGAACTTTAGGCCTAGCAGCACCAAGTGGCTGGATAAACTCTGAATTGTTTCCCGAGGTGATCAAACATTTTATAAAGCATAGTTCTTCCTCTAAAGAAAATCCATCTCTTCTAATAGTTGACAATCACGAGTCCCACTTGTCAGTAGAGGCACTAGAAATGGCTAAATCAAATAGGGTTACCATTCTCACGTTACCACCCCACTCTTCACACAAGACGCAACTTCTTGATGTAGCTTTATTTAAACCATTTAAGACATTTTACAATGCGAGTATGGAATCGTGGTTAGTTAGTCATCCAAGTCAACCTGTAACCATTTATGAGTTAGGTGCCTTCATTGGCGAATCATATCAAAAGGCCCTTACACCTCAATCTATCACGAATGCCTTTAAAAATATAGGAATTTTTCCGTTTGATAAAACTATTTTTACAAAGAATGATTTTTTACCAAATTCAATTACAGACAGACCTTTTCACTATAGCATCAATGAAGCTGGTCCTTCGAATATTTTGGTAGAAGAAAATGAAGCTATGCGTGAAAATACATCTGCTAATCTTTTACAGGGAAGTCCAGAAGAGCAGACTACAGAAACATTCGTATCACCTTCTAACTTTAGACCACCTCTAAAAGCTCAACCCAGAAAAACTATCAGAAAGACCAGAAAAAAGGGAAGAAGTCTAATTGCAACCGATACCCCGGAAAAAGAAGAAATTGCAAAGACTAAAATGGAGAAACAAAGAAGAGTAGAAATACAAAAAGACAAAGCCAAGGGAGGAATAAAGACGGTCAGAAAGGTGCTTCAGCAAAGTTCTACATCGGAATCTGACCTTTCAGTAATCCTGGAAAGTGACGACTTAAGTGATGACTTTTCGGACAAAGGAATGTTAGTAAAAGAAAAATTAGGTCCGCTGACTACAGATCCTGTCATAGGGGATTTTGTATTGGTTGAATTTCAGGGAAACAAAGACGTAGTCTACTATGTGGCTAAAGCTTTAGGAATTCAAACTATGGAATATGAAGTCAGTTATTTAAGAAGATAGTCTATGCAGACTTTGTTTTCTTTTCCTAAAGTTCCCGACTTGGCATTCGTTCTAAACACTGATATAAAACTGATTTTACCGAAACCCACAGAACAGGGAAGTACCAGTAGATAAAAAAATTCGTTTTATTCTTTTGATGTTAATTTTTCGGGTTTAAATTTGCGCTAAGCATTCTATTTGTTTGTATTTTAAAATGATTTATCTTTAAGTATAATGTTTTTAAGTGTTCTATGATTTCAAAGAATACATTTTATTTTCTACCATATTTAGTTTTGTAATTATTTGCCTAATTTTTTGACTTAAAAATATCAACAATAAAATAATAATGTTTTTTATAATTTATTTTAATTTGGTTCACTATTCACTTAATGGTTTTTTAAAAAACTGAAAGATTGGTATTTTTTTTAAATAACTTCGAATTATTCATAGAAATTGAAAGCCAATACTTCAGTGAATAAGTTAATGTATAAATTTCAGAAATATCTAGTGAAACCCTGCAGCTAGCCTTGCCTAAACAAAAAGTGGATCACTGTGGGACTGTTTACCCTACTATATAAACCAGTGGTCGCCAACCTGTCGATCGCGAGGCAATTCTGGTAGCTCTCACAATGATTTTAATTTAAAAAGTACAAATTGCAAAAATCAGAGAAGCTTCCGAAAATTCCACAAAAAAAACTAATTGTCATAATATTAAACATAAACAGCGGCAACGTTGCGGTGAGCGATCTGCCGCTGATGCCATCAAGCTAGAATCGGCTAGAACCGACCAGCCGGACCAGCGCGTTAGTGTTCGAGAACGATCAGGATTGCTTTGAACGGGATAAATACGCACGGCGCAGCGACATTGCGCTTAGTTTAAAACTGAACGCGTAACCAACGTCCAGCGGTTGGGTTAGTAGAAAACAACAAAAAATAATATTATGACAAGCAGTTGTAAGAAGGTAAAGACATACCACTTTCATTCGGAATGGGAAGAACAATACTTTTTTACAGAAGTTAAAGATAAAAATGTGTGTTTGTTATGTAATACTTCGGTCTCCGTTGCTAAAAAAGGAAATATTGAGAGACATCATAAAACTGTACATTCTAATTTTGAAAAATCATTCCCACTACATTCTGCCGCCCGAAAGGAGAAACTGAAACAGTTAAAAAAAGCAGTTAATTGGACAACAATCAATATTTTTAAGAACAGTCGACAAAAATAAGGCTGCAACTGAAGCATCGTACCGTGTGTCCCAGATAATTGCACAAAAAAAGAAACCTTATGAAGACGGGGAAATGATAAATCAGGCGTTTTTAGAAGCTGCTGATTCGTTATTTGCCAACTTTAGAAATAAAGACGAGATAGTTTCAGGTATAAAATCTGTGCAACTTTCTGCTAATACAGTGAAGAGACGTGTAGAAGTAATGAGCAATGATATTTTTTTACAGTTAAGAACTGACTTAGATAACTGTGTTCATTTTTCACTTCAACTGGATGAATCAACAGATGTCGTTGACACTGCCCAGATGGGCGTATTCGTCAGGATGGTTTTTAGTGATTTTACGAATAAAGAAGATCTTTTGAAGTTTATTCCACTGAAAGGACACACTACTGGACAGGAGTTGTTTTCTCATTTAAAAAATATTATTTCTTCCGAGAAAATTCCAATATCGAAAATGGTAGGCTTGACAACCGATGGCGCTCCAGCTATGGTGGGTTGTGATAAGGGTCTGGTGGCGTTATGTCGTAAAGATGAAACTTTTCCGCAATTTATCTGTTACCACTGCATTATCCATCAGCAAGCATTATGTGGAAATTTCCTGAAACTAAACAACGTTATGAAACTGGTGGTTAAAATTGTGAACAAGATTAGAGCTCAAGCGTTACAAAGAAGATTATTCAAAACCTTGGTCGATGAAGGTGACTGTCAATACGGGGACCTACTCCTACACTCTAAAGTCCGATGGTTAAGTAGAGGACGGGTGCTGAAACGTTTTAATGATGTCCTATCTGGCATAGTTCAATTTTTTAAAAAACGCGATGAACCGACTCCTGAACTAGAAAATTCAATCTGGCTTAGAGATTTTGGTTTTCTCGTGTACATTACAGAGAAATTAATCGAACTTAATTTGCAGCTTCAGGGGAGAGACAAAGAACTTTCTGATATAAAAGCATTTATCAAAAAGCTGGAGTTTTGGGAACAAAACCTAATTAACAGCAATGCCAAGTATTTTCCTATTCTTTCAGAAAAAATATCTCAAAATCCATTAGAACCCTATGACAGCAAATATCATGTAGAAATAGTTTCTACCCTGAAGAATAACTTCAAAAATTGTTTTAAGGATTTCAACAAAATGGCTTTAGTATCGCAATTTGTTGTTTCACCCTTTATAAAAATTGATATCTGACAGTTTGCAACTTGTGTTATGCAGAACTTTGGCGAAGACATCGCTGCAACAGAAATGGAAGTAATTGGGTTTCAAAATGATTTAAGCCTTAAAATCGTTAGTTTTAAGTACCAAATGTATCTGGCCTATTGTAAGTAAAGACAAATATTCAGTTCTATGCTGTGTTGCCTTGAAAGTGAAAGCATTATTCAGTTCAACCTATTTGTGTGAATCTTCTTTTTCCAATATGAAGTTTATTAAGAACAAATATCGCAATCGACTTACAGATAAACATTTGGATAATTGTATTCGAATGGTTGTATCAAATTATACTGCAAACATTAAAAAAATTATCGATGAGTCTGAGTGTCAGCCTTCTCATTGAACGTGCTTTTTTATTTTTCAATGTTTATGTTCATGATAGTGCGTTACTTTTTTGTTGTTATTATTAACTATTTTTAAATCTTACGTGACATGCCGTTGTGGCTCGATAAAAGTTTGTGTTTATTTTTCAAACACCTTCGTTTGGTAGGTAGGAATGTAGCTATGAACAAGTACGTACTAGTAATATTAGTTATTTTGTTATTAGTTTATTATTAGTACCTATGTATTACCAGTTAAATAGTAAAATAAATACTTATAATGATAAATTAACTGTGGATTATTTCATTTACGTTGCGTTACGTGGCTTTCGTGTGGGTGGCTCGCTGTTTATTCCAAAATTAACAAAGTAGCTCAACACATTGAGAGGTTGGCGACCACTGATATAAACTCTTATTAACTCTACATCAATTCAACTCAAAACTTAATAAAAAAATATTAAGGAAAACAATACACATAACCTTATGTGTGCCAACCAAATGTCAGTCAATTTTTTTGACAGGTTCGAGGTTAAGAAAACAAATCGTTAACAAAAATGATCGTTCACCGTCATATCAACCGCTTATAAAACGTGTTTCTCTGATTTTAAAACATGTTCGACGACGAATACTAACATGAAAACCAAAAATCTCAGTCCAGACACGGTCCAACTTCTGTAACTTTGAAACACAATTTTTCGGAACCTGCTAAGATAATAAATTAGAATACTATTGGAAAGATAATTAAACGCCCTTTTAAATGATGTGCAACTTGACCTCCTTTCCTAGTTAAGATTTTAAGGGTTACATCCCCCTCCTAGGAGGTTGATTCACGAGCGGTAAAAGTATTTATTGTAAGTGACCCCCCTTGAAAATAATATTTCATATTATTTGCTGGAAGAAAGATATTCAGGTTGGGAAGTTTTCGGTGTGTCACCCTGTATATATCTAGTCATTATTGCAATCGTCCATTATTATTAACCGACATAGCTTAAGCATCGTACACTTGTGAACATGATAAAAATGTAGTGAACCTTTAAAACATAACTCCTATACTTCGTTCACTGTTTAAGCTTCTAGTAAACTTTTGCAATATAAGTACCTTATTATACTATTTTGCTACTTTTGTGCAACCATTTAGTGTTTTATAAGTAGCTCATAGTGTAATAATTGTATTACTTTGTCATATACCTATCTTATTAATACCCATACCTCTACTTTTGTGATATTGGTGTACTTAATTTCAAGAACATTTTAATAATAAATTTATATAATTTTATATTTTGTTTCATTTGAAATTGCCATGTCTCATGGAAATTTTACTATATTCTCAATATCATCTCCTTCAGTCTAACAGATTACATAAACAACAATATATTGTGTCCATGAATGGATTTAACAATACTTCTAAAAATATTTATTTTAAATCAAAAAAAGTAATTTTTCTTAATTTCTCAACGTGAATCATGTTTAGTTAACAAGTAAAAGAAATTATGAATAATTTCTTTGTTGTAAATTAAAATACATATTTTTACAAGTGAACACACTGTATAATGCTGTAGGACTAACTCACATTATAACATCTATAAAACGTTTAAAAACAACTTTCGGGGGAAAGTACTGTAAAACTGCTAGTGTGATGTTCTCAGAACTTCACTTTGAGATGTGCTATAAAAGTCTTGCAGTTACGGACTTTCTATGGTTGTATGTATGTAACATTAAAAGTACATTTTAAACTAGCTTAAAGTGCCTGGAATTGCAGCTTATTAATGTAGATGGGATGTTTATGTGCTAGCTGGGTTTCGATTTTTAATAACGCACCTTTAGGTCGTCTCTATATAACGTCCTTTTGGGAGATTATAAATAAAAAAATTAAAAATCTTTAAACGGTATTAGAACATTCATTGGACGTCGGATTTACATCTTGGTACCAAAAAATGATGTCCATCGGACATGCTTTATGTCCATGATAAACTATTGTACCATATTGTTTTTTATTTTATCTTATAAATAACTTTTTTACTGACCAAAAACCTTTGGCCCACCCAATATGATATAGAAATAACCAATTATTAAACGTCGTTACTTTATATTCTTTATGTTAATAAATAAATAATATGTTAATAAATAAATAAATAAATAAATAATCTTGATAGTATATAAAATTTCCAGTGCCCCTCAAATATTTCAACAGAAATCGAAAAGAACAAATAAAATAACAACTGGATGAGTAAGTGATTCTGTATTTTGTAGAAGAAAAGATAACAAGGCCAAAGGTACATCGCCAACATATCAGTATTTCAGTTATCAGTTAAGTATCCTAATAAAAGATTCCTGGAGGTTCTTAAACCGTTCAGTTTCAAGTTGTGTTTCCTTCATTTCACTTAACTCCAAACAAACTATCGAAATGAATAAAATTGTCTTCTTCGTCGTCATCGTTGGTTTCTTAGCCATACAGGTAAGTCATTGATTTCAGATAAATAGTTTTTTATAATATAGAGTTTGCTTAAAAAAATATTCTTTATTAAAAGTTTTGCATTACAGAGAAATCAAGAATCAAATTTGTATTATATTTAGTGGTAATACAGGAAGAACAAAAAAATTATGTATGCTAAAGACTAAAGGTGCTTTTAAATTAAATTAAAGAATACAATGTCATTTGGAAAATTTCTAGAGAAATTAAAAGTTTTGTCCAAGTTTAGATTCTAATAATTAATTAACACATTTAAAGTAAATAAAAAAATTCCTTGTATTACCACTTAATGTTTTACAAATTTTATTCTTGATTACCTATTGATTTCTATGTGAGGCAGAACTTTTATGAAGAACATTTTTTTTTGTAAATTTAGTAATAGATATGTTTCCCATTTTTTGCAAACTTTTTCTCATGTATATGTATTTTTCTTAGAGCTAAGGTTAAAAAACATATTACGCTTCAAAAAAATATTATTCAAACCTAATGGCTTGTGTAACTTAAAAGAAGTACCCTATATTTTAATTTATTCTGTATTATTTTCCAATTAGTTACTGTGAGGATAAACTATTTTTTATTGAGGTCTATAGATTATGCATACAACATAAACGAAAAAAAATAATTATTTTTTGAAATAAATTTTCTTGTACAATAAACGTGAGAACATATTTTAAAGAATACGCTTTAAAACTGTTTCAATACTATTTTGTAAACTAGTCTAGTTAATAAGTGCTTTTTGGGTCAAACTTTTTTCTCTGCCTCCGAAAAATATGAACGAGGTATCATTCGAATCGGAATAGCGTGTAGATGAGTTTTAAAAAAAATCAAGAGCCGCTTTCAAAAATTGCAAGAGTTATAAACATTAACTGAAAAAAAAAAAATGGGCTTGGCTTTTTGAAAATATCTCAAAAACTATTTGACATTTTCCAAATTTGAAAATAGATTCAAAAAGAGGAGGAAATTTTACGAAAACAAATTTTATCACTCGGAACTGTCCGAGCATTATTTATAATTTTCCCAGAGGGTTGAAAATACGGCCGAAAACGGAGACTCTGGTTTGTGTAAAAATTTAATTACTAGTGATCCATTTTTTTATCATCAGAAGTCACATGAAAATTATTTTTAAAAATGTTTATTTTCTATTATTAAAAAAATTGTTATAAACAAATGCGTTGTTTATAAGATAATTTAATTTTTTTTTGGAAACGTAATTTTCGATGCCAATTGTGATTTTTTAAAAAAATAAATCTTTCCTTAAAAACGGATTTGTTAATTAATTATAATTATTAATAAGAAACCATTTTATTTATAATAATTTATCTGACTCTTTGATAACTAAAAAAATCTGATGTGTCCAACACATGACTTTCCTATCTAGTTATTACAGGCTTTTTCCGTTTATTGTGTACAACCTATTGCAGCATCTCTATAAATGTTTAGAGGATAAACTAAATATATACATTGTCCACATACATCTACCGCGAAACATTTTTCTATAGATATTCATTGAAAATGAAAATACTGAAAAATTTAAATTTAGCACTTTTCCTACATTTTTTCCATTACGGTCCATTTAAAAAAAATCATGTACGAACAAATATTATAGAGATCGATATCGCAAACAACTTTTATTTCAACAATTTTCATAAAAATCAGAATTTTGCACATTTTGTCAAATTTCTCGAATACGGACCATTTCAGGAAATTTTTACATAAGGCAAAAATTATAGATAATAATATTAGAAGTAACTTTTATTTAAACAATTTTCTTCTCCAAACATAAATAACAGATATATTCCATAAAATATATAAACGGCCTCCCATAAAGTACCCCCCCAGATGTTCCGACTTTGTCCAAATTCTAATCATTTCACGTCAGGCCGAAATAAAACTTAAGTTTGATTTTTTCTTTATCCGTTTTTGAGTTTTCTTCAAATTTCGATATTTACACATTTTCTCAAATATCTCGAATACGGTCCATTTTAGAGAAATTATCTATGGGACAAAAATTATAGAGAATTATATTACAAACAACTTTTGTTTGATCAATTTTTACATTTTGTCAAATTTCTCGAATACGGACCATTTTAGGAAAATTTTGTAAATAACAAAAATTATAGATAATAAAATAAGAAGTAACTTTTATTTAAAAAATTTTCTTCCCCAAACGTAAATAACAGATATATTCAATAAAATATAAAAATGACCACCTATAAAGTACCCCCCAGATGTTCCGACTCTGCCCAAAATCTAATCAGCTCATAAGACGCTGGAATAAAGCTTAAGTTTGAAATTTGGTGTTTTTTCGTGTATCGGTTCATGAGTTATGCGTTATACAGACACACACACACACACACAGACACACACACACACACACACACACACACACACACACACACACACACACACACACACACACACACACACACACACACACACACACACACACACACACAGACATCATCGCGAAAATAGTCAAAACGGATTCAGGGGACCTCAAAACGTAAAAATCCGTCGAAAACTCGAGGTCGAAAAAAATCATGATTCCTATACTTTCCTTATATCTGTACACGGATAGGAAAGTAAAAATTGCTTTTATTTAAATTTTCATTATTTTTTTAATAAACAATTTGTTATAAACAATTAAATTTTTTTGTTATATTTTATTTTTCTACATGGTGAAACGAAAACAACCATGTAATATTTTTTGAGAAAAAAATGTATTTGTATTTGTAATCAAGTTTTATAATTCTCACCTGGTCTTTCGTCTTTTAAATTAATATAACTTATAAATTAATTAAGATACGATAAAAAAACTCAAGACCTATTTATTCTTTATTAATTAAAGAACAAATTAAGCCCCAACTGTAATTGTTTATAATAAATTGTTTATTAAATAAACATTGAAAATTTAAATAAAAACAATTTTTTTTAGTTATCAAAAAGCAAGATAAATTATTATTAAAAAAAAATGTTTCCTAATAATAATTACGAGGATGTATCAGAAAATAACGAGACTGGTGCTATAGTATAACAACGAAACATTTATTTAAAAAAATTCAACAACTATCCTTCAAAGTACTCTCCATTCTGTTAAATACACTTATCCCATCGCTTTATCCACTTATCATAAACTTTTGAGAAACCATTTTTTGATAGTCTGTTTAGTATACTTATCACAGCGTTTTTGAGCTCTAAATCCGACTCAAATCTTCTACCTCTCAATTCTTTTTTGACTTTAGGAAACAAATGGAAGTCACATGGAGCAAGGTGAGGAGAGTAGGGGGGATGAACCATAATTTCAACCCCTAATTCTTCAATTGTTCGTTGACAAATCATTGATCTATGAGCCGGAGCATTGTCGTGATGCAGCGTCCAGCCAAAGTCCTGATAAAGCGGCCTTTTTTTCTTTAATTTTGCCTTTAAGGGTCCTCGAAGTACATTAGAATAGTACTCTTCTGTTACTGTATGTCCTCTAGGTACAATATGATCGTTAATAACGCCAAATTTATCAAAAAAAATCAGGTGCATCACTTTACCAGCGCTTTTAGCAGTTTTGGCCTTCTGCGGTCTTGGGCTGCCTTTATGCTTCCATTGCATACTTTAATTCAGGATCGTAATGATAAAACCAACTTTCGTCACATGTAACCACATTATTTAAAAACTGTGGGTTACGTTGCAATTGCCATTTCCACTGCTGACAAATTGTCACTCGATTCGCTTTTTGTTCATCGGTCATCACTTTTGGAATCCATCTTGCCGCGATCTTCCGGTACTCTAAATCTTCATGAATAATTTTTTGAGTGGTACCGTAAGACAAATTAACATTGTCAGAAATTCGTTTTATGCCAATCCGGCGATAATTTTGTATCAAGTCGTTAATTTCTGCAATTTTTGTGTCATTTCTCGCAGTTTGTGGTCGACCGGGACGAGGTTCATCTTTAACTGATTCACAACCGTCTTTAAACTTTGTATGCCACTCAAACACTCTACATCGTGATAAACTATTATCTAGATATGCACCTTTAATCATTTCAAAAGTTTCAGTTGGTGTTTTACCCAATCGAACACAAAATTTTATCGCGTATCTTTGCTCCACTTTCATTTTTCGATGGGTACGCAAAACACTGACAATTCAATAATTAATTTGTAACAAATGTCAAAAGTTAAATCAAAGCCTACTTGCGGGGTAGTACATTAAATATAAGGCTGTCATGTCTCATTTTTTGGGTTACAAAATGTTACCTCTGGAAGAAGTTATAGCACCAGTCTCGTTATATACTGATATATCCTCGTACAAGTGGTAAAAAAAATTGCATTAATTGAAGGTCCACAGTGGGCGAGGCAAACCAGAGCCTCCGTTTTCGGTCGTATTTTCAACCCTCTGGGAAAATTATAAATATTCGTCCTACAGTTTCGAGTGATAAGACTTTTTTTTTGAGGAATTTCCTCCTCTTTTTGAATCTTTATTCAATTTGGAAAATGTCAAATAGTTTTTGAGATATTTTCAAAAATTATTTTTTTTTTTTTTTAGTTAATTGTTTATAACTTTTGCAATTTTTATAAACGGTTCTTGAATTTTTTTAAAAATCATCTACACGCTATTCCGAATCGAATGACACCTCGTTTATATTTTTCGGAGGCGGAGAAAAAAGTTTGACCGAAAAAACATTTGTTAACTAGACTAACTGTTGAAGGTCTCTAACAAAAATCTGTAAAGAGCAATTTGATGTGGTTTGTAAATTGTTATTTAGTGATAGTTGTGAGAATATTAATAAAACTATATTTCTTACACTGACTACGAAGGTTGTAAAGATACGTCCTTTCTGTCTCACAGAGTCAATTTATTGGCGACCGGTTTCGAAGTAATTACTTCATCATCAGGCATAACCACACTTACAAACCGTTCGCCAATAAATTGACTCTGTGAGATAGGAAGAACTTTTCTTTACAAACTTCGTACTTAATCCCAACCACTCATAATATATTAATTACACTTATAAAACAGTTTTGTATACTCTTCCTGAAAATATACTTAAAATGTATTATTAGACACTTTTTTTGGGTCAATAATGACTTAAAAATAAAATTTTAATTTATGAATTGTTGTAAGCTACTGATAAAACATTTTAATCCTATCAATCACTACTAAGTGGGTTAGTAAGTTATATAACTGAAGTTAATGAATCTATTTCTACTTTATTTATGAAAAATATTAATAACAAAATAGTAATTGTAGTCTTAAAAAGTATTGTTATTTATTCACTACACTCAATTATATTAAATTAATAGAACACGCTGTTCTAATATATATCATTAATTTAAAATGTTTAATCAGTGTAACCCATTAAGACCATAAGTGCAACATAAAAAGAACAAAGTAAATCAACAAAAAATACTATGAATTTGAATTCCAAAACACATATTTATGTCGAGGTTTCTAAATTAATGTTATGTCATTTTAAAATACTTAATTTAAAATGCAAAATGTCGTAGGTATGTCATAAAACTGTTTAAAACAAAACAAAAACGTATGCCTTTGAGTTTACAGTAAAAATTAAATTAAAAAATTTGATGTGACTAAAATTTTATATAGTGCGAGTATTTGGATTGCAAACCTCAAATTATCTATGTTAATAGGTTTCCACTTTAAAAAATTAGATCATGACTTTGTCATAGCAATGACTTTCTAAAATAAAAGCAAAATCAAAATTATAATTTGCGTTTTTTGCCTAAATGTTGCCTAAAGTAGATAATTTGGTGTTTCCAACCCAAATACTCACGCTGTATTAACATGTGCTAAACACCATTTTTTTGTTAATATCCCAGTTACTATATTAATACATTCAGGTTTCAGTTGTCCTCTTAGTATCGCCCACTACAAAACTACCTATGTAAAAAAAGCAATTTAGAGTACATATTTATAAGAAATTTTAGAAATAATGAATTAACTTCTTCATATAAATAAATTTAAGTAAAAATTAAATCATTAAAATATTTATTTACACTAAAAATTATAATTACCTAATTATATAAATTACATTAATCCATTATTTTTTATTTAAATTCCTTTCTACAAGCGATACTTTTTCAGTTGTAATTTGTAGTCTGTCCAAAAAAGTTATGAAATTTTAAAATAAAAAATTAGATTTATTTTTGAAGAATATTACAGTATTTCCAGGCATTTATTTTTTTTTATGAAATTAGAGAATAAAATTATCATAATTTTAAATTATTTAAATTACACACTTATAAGCCCACGCTAACGAAAAGTAATGATAGAATTGGTTTATTTTAAGTTCAATTTACTAAAAAAAATTCAAATACAAACCCCTAATTTTGATCTGTACATCTTTAATTATTGGAGATTTTAAACATAACAGTTTTAGCTACTTGCGATGACATTATTTCAATTTTTTTTTAAATATACAGGGTAGTTCATAAACATTTTTAAACCAAACTTTTTTCAACTAATTTTAAAAATCCTACTGCTCTTCCCGTTCCATCAATATCACTATGAAATAGTGGGTGGTTTAGATCCTGGAGGAATTTTAGTTACAAATTCACAGTAAATTTAACACTCTGTAGATATTTAAGCACAACAGATTTGATTGTTTTCTCATCGTCAAACAAATTTATTAGACTAGATTATTCGTCTTATTTTGAATCAGAGAATTTAGGGTTATAAATGGAACGCCCTTTTTTTATTTGGACACTAACTGAAAGTACATAGGCGCATAGGAAATATATTTTAAAGTTAGTTTTGAGAACTTTAATATTCAAATACACAAAAACAATTTATAAGCCAATTAAAATCCGTGCTGAAACAAAACATGTAAAATTATCGAATCTAAAATAAATATTCTTCCGGTCTTCTTCTTTCTCATTTATTCTTTCTCTCTGCTACAACTTCTGCTTTTCTACACATCCTGTTCTCGTGCCTCCTGCTCTAACTTCTGTCTTTTCTATACCTCCGCTTCTTCTGCCTGCAGCTCTTTCTCCGGCCTATCTATGCCCCTTATTCTCCTACCTCCTGCTCTAACTCCTGCCTTGGTATACCACCTGTTCTCCTACCTTCTGCTCTAACTTCTTTTCTTACCTTAGTATTCTTTAGCTTTAAAATCTTTAAATCCTTTTAATCTTTATTTTATTTTATATTTAACAATTTCAATTTAACATTCACCATTTTTAACATTCTGAAAATGTATAAACCTATTTGGCAATCTCTAAATATCAGTGACAATCACTTTTAGTTTTTCAAAATCCCAATACCACCACAGGGCCGTTTCGAATAACGTATCGACGCCAGCCAACGATGCAAGAACAAAACATGTCGCAATTCAAATTAATTTTCGCGCGCCTGTCATTTGTCACCTATAAGTAGGATGTTTGTTTATTTACATGCGTTTTTTTGGGGCGGATTTTGTATTTGCAATTTTTTTAACTGTTTTTAGATAATATTCTCATTGTAATAGTGTTTTTGAGTTTCATTTTGTGTTAATTTAAGTTTAAGTCTCGTGCTTTCGTTATAAATATAATATTTATCATATATATGACTTAATTTGTTGGAAATATTTACCTATTGGTTGATTCAAGAACATCTAGAAATATGTATTTACTAAATGTTTTATGTGATTTAAAGGACATTTCAGATACCAAACGTTTATTATTGATGAACTTATTTAAAAATCTTACTTTCCTTATTCTTATATTATGAAGTGAATTATGTAGTACTGTGTATACATGTAAATGGTAATAAACCTGTCACAAATCAGATTACAGTTTGATTCTAAACAAAGTTTTGCAAAATTTCAATATTGTGAATTTGTAGATATCCATTTATCGTAAAAACAATTTTACGACTTGCTCTTGGAAAATAATGAATACTTTAGTTTTGATTTTGACATTAACACCATATAGATTGCAATTTGCTGGGGACTTTTTCGTAGATTTCATTTTTAATATAAACCCTATCACATACTATAAGAAATAAATAAATTTAAAGCTAAAAAAATAAGAAAAAACTTAAATTGTAATTGTTATAAATTAAAATGTAAACAATGAACACGAACGCTAGTGTTGCCAAATGATGAACTGATTTTAAAACAAAATTAATAAATGAACTGAAATTTAAAAAGATCAATATAATAAATCGGTTTTATAAAAAAATCCTCAAATAAATATAAAGTATGATTACATATTACTATACACAAATTTTGATTCTTAAATAAAAGGTCTTATCCACTTCTTTAAGAGCTAAAATCCGACGATGTAGCGAAATTTTGCTACTTCTGGTAACACTGAACGATATCCTATTTATAGGGACCTTCTACAAATTTTCTTCAGAGTGCGTATCACTTAGCTTGAATACGCTAGTTCAGGATGATGTAATTATGGTTCCACTGACAATTAAAGTGACAGTAGGTTTTTTGAGTGCGTTTTTTCATTTTGTTTACCTATATTATATCGTTTTTTCACTTTTATAAATATATTCCTAATGTAAGCAGATAACATGCATCAAATATACTAATTAAATACCTTTAAACTATTTTTTATGACCTGTAAACAATATTCAGAAATAAACTAAAAACAGTAAAAACAAATATGTCAAATTTATTGATGTTTTTGTTAAAAGTTTGGTTAGAATTAAATGTCAGTGGAACCAAAATGACATCACACCGAACTAGGATATTGCGAATAGACTGAATCATGACAGTATAATATATAAGCACAACAGGCCTTATAGGTTCATGGCTTGGAATTATTGTTGTACTGTTTTGTTCATGACTACTTCTCACCAGTTCGATATTCTTGATTTGTGTAAGTCGTCTATGCATGCGTCTGTCCATTTTCTTTGTGGAGAAGACGAGGACTTCTTTTCCCATCATCTCCTCTTATCAATACTTCTTTCCTACATCCATTTTCCCCTATTCTGACTATATCGCCGAAGCAAACGTAATATTTTTGCTCTTATCATCTATCCAATATCTGTTATTTATGTTAAAAGGTCCCCATTCACATCATTCCAAATGGAATGAATCCGTTTGGACGGCATACAAATTGATTTTAGGTTTAAAAACTGTTCATTCACGGTCACTCCAAATGGATACGTAAATAAAGTAGTTTTTTGTGTTGTGAAGTGCACAGTTATCTCGCGGGGTTTCTTATTCATACAGCGTCGACGCCGTAGACTGCTACCAGAGTTCAATGGATGTTTGGGACGTTTGGATATCCATCAAAACTTCCACGCCAAAACATTATTTTTCAACATTCACGAAGAGATTTTGGAATGCAGTCACTCCATTTGGACATTTGTCGTGCTCGTGAATGGGAGCCTGTATATCTCCTCATTCGTTCTACTTCTCTTCTCATCATGCTGTAATGATAGTACTCTGAAAATGTTCCAATATGTTTAGTTTTTCTTTTTTATTCTTTATACAACATTTACAACCATATAATAATACCATGGGTTGTATGACTGTCCTGTAAATTCTCAACTTCGCTGAGCACCGTTCTCTTTTCCAATTCTTTAATTTCATTTCTGTTTCTGTTACTCCAGATATTTAAACTCTTTTGCTTTGTTAAAAGGGTGCATCTTGTTCTGCTCCGAAGTAATTTTCAGCTTTTTAACATTGGTCATTTCCATATTTGGTTTTCTGTTCATTAATAACTAATCCATAAGGAAGAAAGGCGATGGTTGGTATAGTTTTTATATATTAATTTTTAACTAGAACTATTAACAATAAAATTTAATTATAAAATATATAAGATATAACAATATTATTTGACTATAGTCTGGGATATCTAGGTAAATAAATGTTATTAAAAAGTTGAAATTATCACAAAAATTTGTTGCGTATGTGTCAACCTAACCGAGTTTAGGGGTAAGTTGGCACATTTTGTGTGAAGTAAGTTGGCATGCGATCGATGTAGCAAAATATTGGCAATTTAAGACTGTGTGTAATATTTATTACCAAAGAACAAAAACAACTGTTCTGGGTATAGCAAACAATAAATCTTCTCCTGTTACTATGTGTCCATGTAGATAAGCCAAAAAGTATTCCTCTCCATCGGATACAATAAAATTTTCTGTATAGTTTCCTTTTTCTTTATCTCAAACACTACTTTTCATACTTTATTTTTAAAAAAATAATAATGAAATATGATCCCTCAGATGTTATATAATGGACATGAGAAAACGCAAAATAAGAAGAAGAGAATAGAAGTTGAAAAAAAAAACATTATTTTAATTAGATATTTAGCAATATGTAATGATAAAAAAATGTTTATCAAGGTCATATTATGAACCAATTATTTATAAATTTCTAAGAGAGCAAAAATGAGCTAATTCTCATTAAAAATAAACACAACTGTCAGCAGGAAACATATAACTACGTTCATACCATTTTGTACAGTGTCAACAGTTTTTAGCTTTCCGCTGTATTGGTATATTGGATTGTACATGTACAGTAGTAACAGAAACAGGTTATGTGCCAACTTACTCCTGTTTCCAACCAGCCCCTACTACGTTGCTGCTATTTGCGATAACTTGTCCTTTACTATTCTAAATTTTCCTTGGGTATTTGGCCTGATTACTGCTTCTAGCAAAAAATTTAAGAGCACTGTAGATAGTGAGTCACCCTGTTTAACACAGTTTTTCATTTAAAATTCTTCTGATAGGCTTCCCTTAATAGCTACTTTATTTTCACTATAGTTTATTTGAAAATGCATGATAGCACAGTTTTTATAGCAAATGTCTATATGCAGGATTGTTCAAAGCAGAAAAAAAGTAAATTTTAATACTGAATTTTGAATAGATTTTAGTATGACCACCCCGAAAAATGTCGAATACAATACGTCATAAATGAAAATGAGCAAACCCTAATGGATTAACTAATAATTCTATACCTCAGTGACAGGGAACACTAAATTACTTTAATATAAAAAATAGTAAATTGTCAATATTAAGTAACAACATTTATTTTTATAAAAAAAAGATATTGGGTTAAAACATTTAATCTTAAATATACACACAACCAAATTTATATAATATTAAAAAAACATCTTTGCAAAAAAAATATTTGCTCATAAAACACTTATATTTTGTTTTTTATATTTTGGTTGTTTGTATTTCGGGTATAAACTTGTTATAATTAATATAAATATAGAGTTACATACATACCTAAATAAATAATTATTTCCCGATAAGGAGTACATCATCATCAGTTTTCTCATTTCCCACAAAAAAATAATTGGTTCCTCTATTAACATATCAAGTTTCCAGAATTTTTATTTTCTCTGCTATGACATGTCTTATAGCGTTTCGCCAATTGTTCAGTGAAATTTTTATTATGGAATTACAAAATATTTGAAGAACATCTTGAAGTTTAAATGTTGTATTGTTTCTCGCGATTTACCCCTTCATTTGAGCCCAGATTAGTTAAACGGGGTTAAGTTCACAGTGGTAAGATGGTAACTGCAATACTTTAATTTCATGTTCTTTGACTATTTCATCCAATCTATACTTCTTAAATTTTTGTGAATGTTGTTTACATAACTGCAATAGCTTTTTTTTCAGTAATGCTTCTTCTGCCTCTATTTCTTTGGTTATTAGCCAATCCGAGAGTTTTTGCTTTTCCATTTTGTGTTAGGTAACGGTTCCTTCAATCTTGAATAGTAACTGGCATTGTCCATAACTATTACAGAATTGGTCGGTAATAAATCTATCATGTGACATGTGACACCAGCAGTCATTTCTTCGTGGTAGTCATTCGTAGAATTTGAAACAAATTCTAACAAGCCTCTATCAACAAATCCTTTATCTACTCCAATATGAGTGATAATTAAACAGTAACCTTTACCGTTTGGAAATTAAAAGACAGTAGACAAACTTTCTGTAAATGCCTGACAAGCATTTGTAACCTGTTTAGCCTGCCAAACTTTTTTTACAAAATATACTTAATTTAACCATGTTTTTTTTTGAATAAAAACTATTTTTGTCTTCTTAATTTTCTAATTTCCCTTAAATATTGCCTCTTCCAACAAATAAGTTAATCTTTTTCTATAAGCCCAGATTTTCTATCGTTCTTCTCCCAAACGAAGTCTAGTTCATGTAAAGTTTTCCACAATTTATCTCTTTTAACGTTTGGAAAAGTTTCGTCTCCATAAATGTCAACTAAAAGTTTTTCCAAAGTAGTTATATTTTTGTAAATAAAACAAATGCACTTTCCTCTGATCAGTTATTTTATTGTCCGTCTATTTGAATGGGTTTTCTCCCAGTTGACGTTTTTTCTTTCGTTGCTTCAAAAGTCTATAAATGGTTGCTTCTTCAACTTCGGTCATATTTTAACATTTAAAAACTATACTCCGAACAATACATTGAAATGTTCATGTACAAGAGCGTCATGTACATTTAACACTAAAGTTTTTATATGTACGGTTAAATTGCACTTTAATTTCACAGAAGTAGGACTAGGCGTTTGTGCCATTTTTATTGTTGATTAAAATGACTAGCAAACCAAAGATTTAATTTTGGAACAAATAATGCAAAAAATTTAATTTTAGAAATTATTTTTCACTGATTTATCATGTAATACCTATTGGGGTTTGTCACCTGGGTCATAAAAACTTTGCTATCAATCATTTTCAAATAAACTATAGCTAGGATTATTTTCTTTGGTATTTCTAGTGTTATTAGTGCTTTGTACAAACGTTCTCTTATTATCGAATCAGAGGCTTGTTTAAAGTCTAAATTTAGTTCTTGATTATAGCTACTAAACTGAATTGCTTGATCGGTCCACCCTGATATTCACCTCCTTTGAGTATTTGCTCAACCTGCTTCTTGTGAATCTAGTTAGAGTTTTGTAGCCAACATCGAGTAGAGTAATTTGCACAATCCACCTTAAAATCCTTTTTGTGTACAGGGTTTTATTCTACGAATTATTTATTTTACTTACTATGCATATTTAATTATAATTTTTGACAACAGTATGTACAACTTTTGTTTCCAAAATTTCTTCGTATCTCCACAACTATAGATTAGTTACGCACTAACGCACTAACCCTGTATATGTATAAAAAACTGAAGATGTCCCTTTTTCAATTAGTGATAACCCAAGATTATGCCTACTTAAAATAATAATACATTATTAGTTATTTACGAAATAACTAATTGGATACCAGATTTAAACTATCTAATTTAATAAAAATAACATTATAATTTTTTATATCCTGTTTGATCAAATCAAATGTTTTGTCAAAATTTACATTGTTACGTAAAAAACATACTATGAATTATTCCACGTTGGCAATGTAATTTCTTAGAAATTGATAACAAGCACTTGTTTTGCAATTAATTTAATTATGTTAGTATATTGATATGAATATTGTTATTATTTGCAAAAGTTTAATAAATAATATATTTCATTCCATATACATTCATAATTAATTGCATCATTTAATCACATGCATGTTTAATTCATTTAGAAAATATTTTTCCAAGTGCTTTTAACCGATTAATTAAATTTGAAATAGTTTTATTGATCAAAATTACCAATCACGGATCAAAAACAATCATCTACTTCAAATTTTGCTTATAAGATCAGGAATTTTTGAACAGAAAAAGTCAGCTAAATTAATAAAGGATGATTTGAACTGCACTAGCAATAATTTTTAACTTCTAATATGGCAAGATGATGAACTTATTCTATCCTCAGTACATTCAACTCACTTTTCAAAAATGCCTTTAAAAAATAATTCATTAAAATAATGCATATATTCAACAAGAATATTGCATATAATAATAATAAATAATAATAATACATTTATTGTCCAACTTTAAAGTTTACACAAAGAGAGCAGTTACATAATTTGTAAAATATTTACAATATTTAGTACACCTAAGAGGACAAATGGCTACAACCGGTTCAGTTGTGAATCGCTTCACTCCTGATCTTCCACCAGTGCCAGAGTGATAGAAATAATTTACATTAAGATGACCGACAGAACAGGAGAAAGAAAAAGGAAGAAAAGAAAAGAGGAAAAGAGGAAAAAGGAAGGAGGAAGGAACATTTTGGAAACGAGAATTTATTATTGTTGGTGTAACAGAATAGTCTTGTATTGTTTTTTAAAAGTGTTTGCTTTAAGTCGTAATAATAACTGATTATTTCTGTATAAATCATTGATGCAGATTGTTGCGTTATAGGTAAATGACTTTTTGAAACCAGCTTTATAAAATCTTGGTAACCTAAGGATACTTTTGAGTCGAATATTAAGATTATGTATATCTGTTCTGTAAGTTAGTTTATCGTGCAGATATGCAGGCATATTTGTATTGAAAAGCTTATGACATACACAGGCAAGATGTAGAAGTCTTCTATTATACATATTTAACCAATTTGATTGCTTAAAACTAGTTGAAATATGATCATATTTCCGAATTCCATATATTAATCTTATACAACAGTTTTGTAATTTTTGAATTCTTCTAGACTCAAAACTATTTAAACAAGGGCCGTACACAATATCGCAGTGGTTGAAATTTGATAATACCAATGAATCGCACAACAGCTTTTTCACCTCTTGAGACAAAAAATATCTTTGTCCATATATTAGTTTCAAACTTGCGTAAGATGTCTTTAATTTAACAGTAATGTGTTTTTGAAATTTTAACTTAGAATCTAAAATGAGACCCAAATTTTTACATTCGCTAACGATAGGAATATTCATATTATTTATTTTGATTGATGCTGCAGATGTAACTTCTTGTCTAATTAATTCATTACAGAATATCACAGCTTTTGATTTACTTGGATTTATTTTTAATGAATGCCTTTCAGATATATTAAATATATTAGTCAAATCTGAATTAATTCTTAAGATGGAATCATTTAGTGTAGAATGTTTTTAAAATGTTATTAAAATTAAGGATCCGATAGAATGACAAAAATGTTCCTATAATAAAGACACTAGGGGACAAAGAAAAGAACCGTTAGTCCAGAATCCGTAAGTAAGGTCGACCTTCACCCATCTGTTTAATGGATTTCTTTTTTTTATTAAATAAAATATGTTTTTAAATACACCGCAAATGGGTTGCCCACGAGAATACTTTCCTTTCTGTGTACAGATAAGGGAAGCATAGGAATCATGATAAAAGTTGCTTATGATGTCATTCTCTATTATTTTGTCACTATACATGATTTCCCTAAAATGGACCTAATTCGAGATATTTAAGGAAAAGTGAAAATTTCTAATTAAGATAAATCAAAAAACGGATAAAAAGAAAAACACCAACTTAAGCTTTAATCCATCCTGCGATGAGCCGATTAAAGTTTGGACAGTCGAGGCATCTGGGAAATACTTTACAGGGTGTAGTTTTTTTTAACTTATTTAAAATAAATAATTATTCTGAACTGTATTTGCGGTATATTAGGCTATATGCAATAGCTCAATAAGTATCAATAGAACAACAATCACATACTAATGTACGTTAGTCTGTCAAAAAAAACATTAACTTTGCTTTATCACTATCACTTCACTTACACAAGCTCAAAAGGTTTGACTCGCACTAGGTCCTGATTGTCTAAAAGTTGGAGTATTTCAATGTTGCCTGTTTATCCTCTCCTCATGTTTCATGGCAGTTTTCTTATTTTCTTCTGGAATTGATTGAACTTGAAGTTCTCGATGCAGATCTTTACATACAAAGGAGCATTAATTAGGTTAATGAGAATTTATTTTGAATTATTTCTGGACAATTGTAGTAGTTTTTATTTTTATATGCTCGTCCAGATTTTATATGCTCTTATTTGGTATAATATTGTTGTTCAAGTTTATTGGTATATAGGGCACTCAATTTTTAATAACAGTATTGGTATTTCCCAAACGGTAAGAAATAGCAAGTTGGTTAATTTAGACAAAAGGTATACATATTTGTGCTCTTTTAAGTGTTACCAAGAAACCCGAGATATATACAGGGAGAGTCGAAATATTGGACAAAAACTGAAAGTTGTCATTTTTATAAATTCATTAGAAGTCAAAAACTAAGATTTTTTAGGAAAAATTGACTACACAGAAAGAAATAGATTAATGCAGCGGTTTTGCCAGACTAAGTATCGTAATACTTATAGGAATATTGATAGAGAGTAAGCAATATCTTACTACTATAGTAAATCAGTCAATTAATCCCTATATTTTTTATTTCATTACCGCGGTAGCATACTCGAAAACAAAAATTCTTATAACGCCGACTGAATGACTTATAACCAGCAGATTCAGTTTTATACAATCTGATATCTATTATCACTCTAAAACGCATTATAATCTCAGTGATCCCGTTTTATATTCCATAACACCCTTTCTGTTGTCATTACCAGAAACATACAGATTTTTGGTGGTGGGGGACCCGCTACGCCACTAACCTATTAATTATTGGCTACAATTTGCAGTCTTTTGTCTTAACGTCGTGTGTGCACGTGTGTTAGTTTTAGTTAGGTATGTGAGCCAGTGTTTTTCTTGTGATCTTGTGTAACATGGAAGCTTATTTAGAGACTATTATTGAGGCAGCGGTTCTTTACACTGACGTCACCACTTTCTGAGCTAAAACAGAAAGTTTTTATGTTATTTTATTTTCTTCTACGCACATGAAAATGTACAGTGTGTCTTTTAAATAGTGAAATAAAAACTTTTTATTTTGTCTCATTAGAAAGTGGTGACATCAGTCTAAGAAATTACTGCCTCAAGATTTTTTTTATTTGCTATCCAGTGATAATATGGTATTTTTAATTACATGAATAATAAAAAGTCATAATTTAATATTATTGGTTGCTGCCAATGTTAAACATTTGTATATTAGGTCATAATTTTTTCACAATAAAATTAGAACATGAAAAGTCCACAAAATTCTCATTCATTTATATGTATTTATTTAAATTTAATATACAGTATGTCCCCTTAGGTTGGAATCTTATGGAAAACATTTTTTATTATTAATTTTAGGGAAAAAAGTTATTCTTCATAAAAAGTTCTGCATTATCTAAAACCTAGAATACAGTCATCAAATATCAAATTTTTTTAGTGATATACGAGGTTTGTCAACAAGTATGAGTTTTACTCAAGAGTAAAGTACCTTTATTCTTTATAAGACTGATTAAATTTGATATCTGATGGTTGTATTTTAGGTTTTAGACCATGCTCGACTTTTTATAAAGAATAACTTTTTTCCCATTATTATTTTTTAGGAAAAAAGTTATTTTTGCATTTTTATGTTTTATAAAAATATAATTATTGTAAAATAAATGTTTTTAGGTAAAATTTTGTATTTTTTTTAATAAACCATATAAAAGGAAATCGAAAACAAATTTATTGCTCTGTTAGCCAAAATAAGTAAAAAGTGGCAATTTTAAACATTTTAGTTTATTGTCTAGCGGGCACAACAATGAACAAATTTTAATAAGTTTTTAATTATAAGAAGATGGGTTATTATACAATTATATTTCAAAATTTAAGGGCTGCTATAAAAAATTGTATTATCTATCAAATGTACAATTTCTTTATTTCAATCCGTAATTTTTTGATGATAAATCTATGGCAAATTAATGTTCATTCCACAATCTTCTAATAACCAAAAATTTATTTAAATTCGTTTATTCCTGTGCCCGCTATACAGTAAACCAAATGCTTAAAATTATCAATTTTTACGTATTTTGGTTAGATTTTAAATATAGTATAATCGCATATCCACTATAAAACTAGTTCATAATAACTATGAGAACATTTTATAAACAGTCGTGTTCTATGATATTATGAGAATATAAGTGAATAATAATCCGTATGACAATAGCTTATAAACTTTAAAGCTAGTTTTATTATCAGTACATTTTTTTACACCTCTCATAGAGTAGTTCACTTATTTTTATATGGACGATTGTATAATAATAATAAGACGATTTCACTGTCAATAAGTAATGCATTGGTAACCTTTAACAAACCGTGTTGTATTATGTCTATAGTCCGTATACTAACGGTTATGAAAGGTTCTAGCAATTCTTGTTCCATATCAGCAACAGCTCGTTTGGCTGTCCCATATAGTATACAACAGTTAAATAAAGAGTACGAGAATTCTGGCAATAATTAGACCGCATTTCTTTCAGTGTAGTAGAAGATGTTTTTTATTATTTCCACTAAGGTTTAACCGTGTATCTCGTTTCTTTTTAGATATACGATGTAAAACTTTTGTTTTTCTTATGGGCGCCAGATTCGAGTTTTATACCATTAGATAAAGGTAAAAATTCCCTTTCCAGTTATTATACCTCTACATTATTATGTAAAATAATAGGAAAACAAAAGAAATTAAAGTTTTTTTGAAGAAATAAGCTGTAGGTAACAATAAACTTTAAAATCCAAAATGTGGTAAGCTAAGATAATAAAAAACAAATATCATTTTAAATTTCCATGTTTACAGCTTACTACTCTCACTTTAATACATTTCTACTTTCAATTTTTGTCCAATATTTCGACTCTCCCTGTAGATATCTCGGATTTCCTAGAAACACAAAAATACGTAAGGACCCAGTATAATCTATTGGTAAAGTTTATTACATTAATCAGTTTTACTACACATTTCTTTAGTATCTCTCCTGTAATCAAATCGAACCCGGCAGCTTTTTTACATTAACATTATTTTTTATTTCTCTTCGTACTTTTTTAAGACCAGTTATTTATATTTTCTCTATATCATTAACTTTCTCCTGTTCATGTATTTCAACTTCTTTACCTTATTTTGAGTTCGGATGGAAGATACGTTCTAAATAATTAGTGAAAACATCAACTTTTTGTTCGCAACTTCTTGCCCACGTCCCATTTTCTGTTCGTATTAAAGGTATGTGTTGGATTGGTTTGTTTGTTTTTTGACAGCTTTCTCTAATAAGTAAGCAGGATTTGGTCATCTGAGAACTCTCGCCAGGTATTGGATAAATAATTTTTGTAGCTGTTGTGCAAGTTTATTAACTTTGTTTTTGTTTTCTTCAATTCCCGTTCTTTGTCACTCCTTTCGAGCCTTTCTTTTTCTTTGCATTGAATCCTATATTTTATTAGGGTTATTAATGATTATGGTTTTCCTATAGGTTATATTTAGCGTTTGAAAGAGAGGTAGGTTATGTAGCTCCAGAAAGAAAGTAATTAAATTATATTACTGATAAAACTTTATATGAAATTTCTTTCAACAGGAGGATACGCACAACTCAAGATTATTTCCAAAATGAACTGATATTATACTTTTTAAATCTAAATTTATTGAATTTTCAGAACGTTGAATCAAAACCCAAGAGCCAACATTCGCAACAGAACGCTGTACAAGAAAGTGACATTGAAAAAACGGTCGTGTCCAAAACTAAAGAACTTATTAAGAATGCCGATGAAGTTCTACGTGGTAACCTTCCCGATTCAAAACAAATCCAAACTAAACTTCAAGAAACTGGAGCAACCTTAGTCGACAACATCAAGGACTTCAACAACCTGATCAAAAATACTGTAAGTATTGTAAATTATTTCAACTTTTTCAACATTAATTTGTAATTAGTACTTTACATTGATATAAAATGTTATATGTTATTGTATACCTTTCTATATTACTCACTGTATATGAATATAGAAATAGCGTGGTCGCGATACCATTACACCAAACAATGCAAATATTGAGCTGGGAGTGATTCACATGTTGTGTGTGAATGCCACACACGTCTTTATCTTTATCTTTGTTGGTCATAGGCAGATAGGGTTAGATTTGGCCCAGAACACTGCGGCCTCTTGGGTCTATTGAATTCTCCTGCTTTCGCCGTATTCAGGCACTATCTTTGGAATAGGATTGTGCCTTTGATTCCCTACCAAGTATTCCTGGGGCATTCTTTCCGGTTCTAGGCCGAAAAGTGTAAGACGCCGCATAGAAAGAGCTTCACATTCGAAGATCACATGGTATGAGGTTTCTTCTTCTTCCATGCATAGTCTACACATCGTGGGATCATTGTGTAATCTCATTACATGAAGGAGTTACAGCAAGCAATGACCCGTTAGTAATCTCACACTTGCGAGTTGTAGTACCTCATTAGCCATGCGTGGCTTTGGTCTCCTTAGTATGAGCTTACGGATTTTGTGCTCTCTTATCTGTTTTGGTGTTTTGTGATTTTCTTCACTGCCTGTCGAGCAGAGGTTTAATTTATCCCAAATACATATTCTGATCTCTGTTTGGTGAGTTCATCAGTCTTTTTATTTCATTGGATACCTTTGTGTCCTAGTACTCACGCTAGTTTTATCTTATTGTGGGTTGCCAGATCATTTAGTATCCCAACGCAGTTCCAGACCAGCTTTAACTTGATTCTGTTTGAATCAAGGGCCTCTAAGGCTGCTTGGCCATATAAAAAAATTAACATGGTTTGTTTTTTCTACTTTCTTCTTAAATTTTATCATACACACAATTCGATTGCATATCTTGCAGCCTGAAATACACTACTATGTTTTCCCATTTAGACGATTATATCGCATTTGGGTTAAACTCCATGTACGTCAGAGCCTGTTCTCTTGTTAATTTTAGATCCATCCGTATACCATAAAAGACCGCTAAGCAAGTATTTATCTACCTCTTTGTTTACCTCGTTCCAGTTGCAGTTGATCTGGAAGAGTCTGTTGAAGGTTAGGCAGGGTGTCAAATGATCTGATCCCATGTTTAATATGGGCTCGTTTACCTCAAGTATTTGTTTTATATGTCCCAATTGGTTCCAGTTGTTCAAGTATCCAGCCTGTATACGCTTATTCTGGTCTCCCCCTTTATGACTAAGTCAAGGGGTGGGAGGTTTCGAATAATTTCCATAGAGGCTGTCGGTACTTCTCAGTGCTCCTGTAATACAAAGGCATGATAGCCTCTGTAACGTAATCCATAAAAGTTGAACATATGGTATCCTAGTTGTCCTTCCTTTATAAACGGAAACTTAAATGATGAATCGAGATATTGAGAGAAGTAATTACAATAATAATAGAAAACGATGATAACCTTTCCGAAGATTTGCTTGCATTTCAACAGAATGTAATACCGTGATTTGCCTATATAGTAAAGGTAAATGAGGGTTGATACCGGATTTAAAATCCCTATACTTATTTTTCTTCAAAAGTCACTTGAGGTGAATACTTTTATCTAAAGTTACTGTTTAATATCAACAGATTAGGATCTATTTAATTTCCATGGAATCCTAAATTCCACAGTTTATAGAAAACAATTACTTACTTTTTAAACACAATTTTTCTTTTTCTAGTTGAAAGATAACGAAGGAAAAATCGACGGTACCTTGAAACAAATTTCCGACAGCTTGAAGAAAGCCAGAGAAGATCTTGAACAGAAATTGTTGGGACCCGATGGAGAAAAAAAAGTAAACGAAATTAGAGAAGCCGTCAACAAGGGACTCCAAGATACCGCCAAACAAATTGGACGACTCGGTGCTACTTTCCAACCAGAAGCAGAGAGTAAGTCCTTTTCCTGTAAATAATAATCATCAACAGCATCATCGAGACCTTTGGTGGTCTGGTTCTTCATAGTTAGGCATATCTGCGTTTGTCTTCTACAGTGTTTAAATTCTTTACAGAAATTCGATCAATATCCACAGTTTTTCGTTCTCATCTTATTTTTATAACGTCTTTCTCTACGGTTAATGCAAATAATATGTTTCATACTAGTGAGCTACTAAGCTGCCTCAATATTGATAAGCAACAGATTTACTGTATTTCTCTATTTTTTCTACTGCATACAACTAGGATCTTTAGATCTTGCTTCTCTGATGGTATTCCTCTGGGCATTATCCCTTTTCTCATATTATTTAGTATCTCTTATTGAAACACTTGTTCTCTAATATGCCCTCTTCTAGGATGCAACTAAAGTGGTTTGAATTCATAGATTTTGGAGTATATCGATTTGAATACTTTTCTTCGGAATCAAGCAAAGTCTGACTTTGACAAAGACGTCTTTAAGATCTTGGTCAATGCAGTTTTCAGAAAAGTACAGGAAAATGTCGACAAGAGAAAATCTTTTCTCCTATCATCCCTCTAGGATAATAACTAAGGACCCTTAACTGCAAAATTATTAATAATGGAATTAGCATTTAAAACTTGTTCTGTAGTTTCAATCCATTTAAGTAATGTAAAAGTTGTAACATTAACTTTGGACGTTAAACCTTGTGTGATTACTTTGGGTTTTCTTTTGTATATAAATGGGTTTTCAGCACCTGGTTTATTCATTACTGACAGCAAAGGTAGCTTACAAGGCTCAATTATCCACCCCTCTGGCAGGTATCTTGTTCGATCAATATTTTTCTTATGAAGAACCTACGAATAAAACCTATATTTTAATTAGTAACTGTTAATCAAGGCTTATGTATATTTGTGTTTATCATATAAAATCAATGGTTAGGTTGACGGTTGACAAGAGTTTTACTCATGCGAATACCTGACAAGATGAGTTAATATAATCCCAGGGGTTGGTAGTTTGGTTTGGTTTATTTTTCCGTATTGTGATTTATTATATAATTTATAATTTAGATTTATGATGTATTGAGCTTATAAAGAATTTTGTTGGTTAAAAGACAAGAGACAAGAGTTGCGAATCATCAACATATTGATGAATATGACAATTTTCTACAAATTGATCAAAATCTGAAATGTAAAGTGAGAAAAGTAGCGGTCCTAAAATGGAACCTTGTGGAATATCATACTTAACCTGAAAGGATCTCAACACAGCTTTGTTCAGGACAAATTTCTGGGAGCGATTTTCAAGATAACTTCTTAAAAGTTTAATGGCCCGTGCAGAAAATCTAATACAAGAAAGTTTATTTAATTAAAGTTGATGATGATCAAGTGTGCCGAAGGCCTTGGCAATTAACATTTTCAATTGAATTATACATATACTCAGTTACGTCTAGAAGCGCAGTAGTAGTGCTGTGACTAGAACGAAAACCAAATTGGGTAGCCGGTAAGACGTATTCTTCCATAAACTTGCTCATTTGTTCTTTTAAGATAATCTCTAATACTTTTGATAAAGTAGGCAGTATGCTAATTAGCCTAAGATCTGAGTGGGTAGTGGGATTGTTACATTTTGGTAATGGAATAACAGAGGCTCTCTTCTGTTGCTCCGGGAACTGACTACTAGAGATACATGAACGTTAAATGTTCCAATAAGAATTTGTCTATCAGGTGAATTAATCTCAGTGAAGATGATGTAACGGGGAAAAATTAAAAAGTATTATCAGTAGACTGGTTCTGATATCGATCAAGAAGATAAAGTTGGGGGTGAGTTTTTTGTGTGTGAGCAATGTTGGTGAATTGAGAATTTATACTATCTGTATCCTTTAAATTATCAGGAAAACAGGCAGTTTGTTTTTCAAGATATTAAGATATCTAAGAGCATTCCAAGTAGATTTAGAATTTTTGCAGCAGTACATAGTCTAAGTATGCTCATTTCACGATGAATTGCAGATGTTGTGTATTTTCTGAGTACTTTGTAGTAATTCCAGTGCACAATAAATTGAATACATTTAAATTTTATGTAAGCTTTATCTCTACTAAGCTTCATCATTTCTTTGATGTTGTATGTAAGTCAAGGCGAAGGAGATTTGATTACTCCTTTGGTTACAATTGGGGCATGAAAATCAAACAATTATGGTCATATTTAAAAAGTTTACCATTTCATCAACATTTCCCATGGCGTACATGTTGTCCGGGGTCAAAAGATGTAAATCGTAATTAAAAGCATTTAAATCGAAGTTTCTATAGGTTACATATTTTGGCCTGCAGTCTTTTTTTAAAGAGTCGATACTACATGAAATTAAGAAGTGATCTGAAATGCCCTGAATATCATATACATAAATGTTAGAAATATAATGTAGTTTACTCACAATTAAAAGATCAAGAAAAGTAGAGCATGTTCTGGAGATACGAGTAGGACTCAAGAAATTCATTAAGTAGTGTAAAAGGTCTATTTACGCACAATATTAAGATTACCAGCAAGTATAAACAAATCACTAGTAGGAAGAAGATTTGATACAGAATCTTCTAGTTCATATAGACACTGTAAGATACTAGCTTTTGGTGGTTGTTATACAATACCTTAAATATAAGTCTTATTGTCATAAATCAGATATCCAAAATTAATCTAATAAGTGGCTTATGTTTGAAAATAATATTTTGTGATTAATTTTTTTGTTAATGTAAAATGCTAAACTACCGCCCCTATCATCTCGGTCAGCACGAATAAGTGTGTAAGTGTTTATATTCACAATCCTCGTTTCAATCTAATGTGACAACCAAGTTTCGCTTAAACCACAAATATCTATATTTCTGCTAGCAATAAATTCATAAAGTCTGTTGAAGCCTGTGAAAATAATAGTAATTTAAACAAATAATACTCGAGGATTGTTTAAGTCCAAAAAAGAAAAAACAAATATTGTGAAAACAAAGAAAATATCCAAAAATAAATAATACTACAAATTTTTGGAATAATAAGATTAACACAAACTATTTTCTTTGAAGGTGTCGCTTATCTTTGTTTCGTAAAATATCTATTATTTTATCCAGATCCTGTGGATTACTACTTGGTTCAGACGAACTGCTTGATTGTGTTAAGCCTTGAAAAGTAGGAGGTTCAGAGTTAATGGATAAACTTGCTAAAATGTCGGGATTGGTATTAAACTATTCCAATGTGTATTTTTTGTTATTTACACATAAGCAATTATTTTTTGTAAATATTTTTAAACCGTTTTTCTTTCCAGTATTCAGATGGTTTCTTAACTCCTTGTGTAACAGTTGATCCTGTGGATTTAAGTCGTCGGCAACGAAAATGTGGGAGTCTTAAGTTTGTTAAGATTTTTTAATATTTGACTTTTTTTTAGGTTAGACAAGAAATCGATTTTTAATAGCTTCTTATTATTTTTTGAAATAAACAGATTTATAAAATTTAAATCTTTAAGTCCCAAGTTAATTTCAAGTTTACTTGAGAACATTGTGAGCGCGTCTACGCAATTGAGTTGATTCTCCAATCCAAAAAACCACAATACTGTTATTTCGTAGTTTACCATCCAACTCAAACACCTTAGCTTTTAGGGCAATATTTTCTTTCTCAAGATCGTTGGTTCTATTACCGACATGCATAAGTTCTTGCTTGAATTCAGTTAGCGTGGTTTGTGTTTAGTCCACTTTTGCATTAAGAATAAGTAAAAGGTCGTGTAAATCGTCGAGAGTAAAAATTTTATTAGAAGCCATTATTATTTTTGTTTGTTTAAAATTTTTAAAATTTGTTTCCAACGCATCAGTTCAATAGACACTGCCAAAATTTTAAATCGGAAACTTGATTCGACTTTTTTTCTGTATCGCAGAAAAACCACCGCAAAAAACAGAATAAACTATCTTGTATTTTTGGTTATAATACGATTCAATCAATAACTTTGTTAATTTGCATTTATTTCAAAAATTGGGTAGTATATCGAACTCGCTGTGATTTTTCCTTTATATTGGTGTTAAAACATGCGATTATTTTGCACTATTTCTCACTTAAATAGATGATTTTGTGCAAGCAACACCCAAACATAACTTTTATCGCATGTTGTCAGTGTACGATCAGTAAATTTCGATTTAGTTTTTGTCCTATTATAATTCACAAATGTCAATTTCAATGGGTTATCTTTTTGACTGATTAATAAACTTTTATTCTTCCATAGATCTTGGTAATAAACATAATAATGCGAAGTCTGTTATCAATATTAGTATACTAATTGATTTTTTCTTATCATTTCAGAAATAAAGAACGATCTCTTAGCAGGAGCTAAAACTTTCTTGGACGATGCCGAAAAATTCACCAACGATCTTAAAGTTCATGTAGCAGATGCCCAAAAACCAAAGAAATAGAATTTAACACAAGTATTTTGTTTAATTTAATTGATAATATAAAATAAATATATTTTATTGTAAATAAATTGTTTTAATTATTTGATTCACTACCTTTTCATTATATAAGGTTTGCGTAAAAGGTTGTCCATACATTTGAAGTGTGTATATACGAGCCCTAACAATTATATATTCGGACGATGTAAGAAAATTAAAAAAAATATATTGATATTTATTTTAAACAATTTATTCGATTTTCCTGAGTGAAAAATCAAGTCACATACTCTTTACTTAACATAAAATCTGATCGTAAGGAAATACTTTTATATTTCGTATAAACAACGTAACAAAGTAACGAAAAAATTTCCTGATATTAATTTGACCTCGCGTGGTATTCGGTAAGAAAATTCCACGCCGAATTATGGTTGAAAATTAAATATTTTTAAAATTTATTTTTCGTTTCTCAACAATGCAAATTATTTTCTCCAAGTCACCAGTGAAACATAAAAGGTGTTGTCGCCTTGATTGTTGAGTTGTCGTGGTAACTAAGTGAGACCCTAACCTCAAATATAATTTCAGTTTTGAAGTTGTCAAGCGGCCCGACGTAAAAAAATGTTTCGCTGCAATTATTTAGGCCTTCAAATTGCTTATTTCTACTCATTGTAGTTGCATGGGAATACCATTTGAAAATAGAAAATAGTATATTCTTTAATTTTACGTAAGTTTTGAATAACTACAAGTGGTAGAAAATTGTTTTTCTGCGTTTTTATTAACATGCGTTATGAGCGCTTTAAAATGGTATGAAATTCATAACCAGCGTCAGCAAGCATCAATCGTAGGAGGCTGTGATCATTGTATTTTGACAGTTCAAAACATTAAATAACTCGCGTTTTGTTGCGATAAAGAATATTGCACAGCAAGTAAAACCAACAAAATTACCTATTTGTTTAAAAATAAATCGATTTGAAAATCATACGCGATGCAAAATATGCATGAAATTGTCTGATGTAATGATCAATCATTGCACCATGACTTACTTACTCGGATTAATAGAGGATTGTGGCTCCAACTTGAAAAACGAAAATTTGTTCCGAATTGTCCACGAATATTTGCACCTAAACTACGCAAAATTCAAAGTGCTGAATGGGAAAAAGGTGAATAAATTAGTGTCTAAATATTATATATATTTTATTATATTATATTATACATAATTCAAAGCATCCAAAGTCCTGCATTTTCGCCATTAAGAAGAAAAGAAGTGGCCGAAGAATATAGAAAACACCTTAGCATTGTAACTAAAATGTATCAAAACTAAACCTATTATGTGAACAAATAAAAACCAGTCTGTCAAAAATGGTCTGTTATTGTAAACGTCAAAAAATTTCCAGTATAATTCGCTGTTGAGTACCCCACGAGAAAAAAATTTCCACTAAAATACCTCCGTTGCCATGGTAATCTGTCAAAAACACGTATTTTGATTGGTTCAAAATTACAGGTGTGGAATTTTCATTTGAATAGCTGTCAGTAAGGGCTTTTTCTTCGCCTATAAGGAATGTGTGTAACAGAACATTGTTAATTTTTGTGTATTAAAACGAAAAATTACAAACTTACTTTATAAAAACTGTAACCAGACTTAAGCAACCATTTTCTACAACATTCCCTAGAGACATTTAATTTTGTCTCATGATTCCATTGGGCTTGTATTTGTCGTAGTAGCCCTTCTGTTGGTTTTGCAAATCTTTACCAGAACACGACGTTTTCTTTCTGTGATAGTACGCGGTCGGTCTGGACTTTTACCACGAACGTCAACACTAGCTGTCTCCATATTTTTTAATAATATCCCTGATCGTTAATTTTGCAATATTTATTTATTTATTTATTTATTTATTTATTTGGGTTACACCATCCAACAGTATAAAACCAATTACAGGATGGGCACAAAAATAATTACAATTACAGTATAATTTACATCATAAAAATGATAACAAAATATTAAATACTAATAATAGCATAAATATATGTAAACAAAAAATAGTTTAATAAACGTTTTTAACCATCATAAGAAAACGCAAAAAAAAACTTCGTTAGGAGAAAAAATTACGTTGTCTTATGATAATTAACTCCACAATTAAGCGTTTTATTTCTTTAATTGAAATAGAAAATAAATCAACATCATTTTGAAGTTCACAAAAATTTAGATACATAAAATACATTGGAGAAAATTTTAAAATATTTGTCCTGGGTGTCTGAAAATAGAAATAAAAAGGGGAGCGAGTTCTGATACTAGGAACATTAAACATTAGTTGACGAAGTAGTTCGAGAGAGTCAATTTTAAAATTTAATAATTTGTAAAGAATGCAGATAGAATAACATTTCCTGCGAGTACATAATTCAAGGATATAAAATCTATTCAGCAAGATGGTTTGCGGAATATTGCGAATATTGCGCCATCTAGCTTGCACCACAAATATTTGACAAATGTTCACTGAATGTTTTCTAATGCTTGGCTATATACTTCATATCCAGGACTCCAAACAATGGACGCATATTCTAGCTTACTACGTACAAAAGCGTTAAAAATAGTTTTTAAAGTGTTAGGCTCAGAGAACTGGCGTCCATTTCGAATGACAAAACCCAAATTTCTGTATGCTTCTTTTTGAATAGTATTGACATGTTCAATAAAGTTTAACTTAGCGTCGAAAAGAACACCAAGATCTCTAAAAGAAAGACATTTATTGATGGTAATATTGTTGACAGTGAAATTATACTCAATCGGATTTAGTTTGCGAGTGAAGCTGATAGAATTGCACTTAGATATGTTTAGTGGTGAGTTGTTAGAATTACACCAAAGGTTCAATTTATTTAGGTTCTCCTGCATAATCAAACAGTTATCAATACTAGAGATTGATTTAAACAATTTTAAATCATCGGCATAGAGTAGAGTATTACATAATAGGTTTTCAGTAATGTCATTTACAAAAATGGAAAATAAAAGTGGTCCTAGAACTGAACCTTGAGGGACACCGGAATAGAGATGTGTTGCGATTTCGCTGTCAGCGATTTTGTCGCCGCTACTTTCCTGTCGCTAGAGCGAACCGCTCCGGTTCTTTCAAAATCACTGCGACTTTTTGGAACTGGGTTTGATTTAGTCACGTTTTCATTCAGGCACTATTGCTAAAAATAAATGTCGCATCGCATATTTATCTGATGTGAACAGGAACTGCGATCAGAACGAAAACTATTATATTATATGCTTCTAATCGCAGTCGTTGAAATTTGTATAAAACAAATAGGACATCTACAATAGGGTGGCGCAAAAAAACGACTATTTTTTTTGAGTCTTGTGCGAAAATATGGTAAATGATCCCCTCAAAAAGGCAGTTAAAAAAAATTTTTATGAGTGGCTCAAGATTTTTAAAAAATTTAAAATTAGCCAAAATTGAATTGTTTTTTAAATTTTTTTGCTCATGACGGTAGAATTTTGTGCCCTAAAAAGAAAAAATCTCAAATTTTTCGCTCAAAATATTAAATTGAAATTAATTCTTGATATTAAAATTTAATTTTGTATATAAAAAAATCTTGAGCGACCTCTAAAAAATATTTTTTTAAGCTGCTCTTTGGCGGGGGGTCCTAAAACATGATAAATTAACATATTTTCGTACAAGACTCAAAAAAATAGTCTGTTTTTTGCGCCACCTTAATCTACAATCCTTAAAAATGTATCTTGGCGGCAATAAGTAATCGACGTTTTGTAGTCTTCAAACTTTATTTTATAAAAATAAAATTTATTATTATCTTTTTAAAAAAATGTTGCACAAAAGAGCATAGATTGCCAAAAAAATTACGGTCATTAAAACTGCTTCGAAGAAAATGCAACGATTTAAAAAAATAGCAGCTATTTCTTACGTGAGGACGTGACACAGGTTACAAGTCGCGATCTAGTTAACCGCTCCGAAAAGTCGCGGCGATTTGTCACTGCGACTTTTTCGGAGCAGTCGCTGTTTGTCGCAGCGACACGAAAATTCCGTTGCAACCCATCTCTACACCGGAAGAAGCTTTTATACAAATTGACTG
Source organism: Psylliodes chrysocephalus (assembly GCA_927349885.1). NCBI lineage: Eukaryota > Metazoa > Arthropoda > Insecta > Coleoptera > Chrysomelidae > Psylliodes > Psylliodes chrysocephalus. The sequence continues at coordinate 31,557,778 of OV651818.1, read as the reverse complement.
AAAACCATGGTATTCAACTTTCAATTTACGATTACTTAAATATGATTCAAAGAAAAGCAGAAAAGACGTAGTGAGTCCAATAATGGAAAGCTTGTTCAAAAGTATACTATGATGGAGGCGATCAAAGGCCTTGGAAAAGTCAGTATATATAACTTCAACCTGGCCACCCCTTTCAAGGTTTTGCGCAACATATTGTGTAAAGCATATCAGATTGGTCTCTGTGGATTTGCCTGGAAAAAAGCCGTGCTGTGTCGTAGATATAATCGATTTTACATGAGCGAAAAGTATTTCATAAATGACATTTTCAAAAACTTTTCCAAAATTGCTAAGGATGGATAGAGGTCGTTAGTTTTCTATGATAGATTTGGATCCTTTTTTAAAGATTGGACATATTTTAGATATCTTCCAATTACTTGGAAAATTGCCTTCTCGTAAGGACATATTAAAGACCATGGTTAAAGGTTTGGTTAAAATATTTGCACAATCTCTTATTAAAAATGCCGGAATGTCATCTGGGCCTCTAGTATTTTTAGGTTTCAGTCTTTTAAGACCTTTCATGACATCTTCTTCTGTAAGTAGCGGAATGTTACAACTGTTAATATTAACAACATTATCTAGTTTAGAAATATCAATTTTAGACGAATTAGTGTACGATGACTGAAAATATGTAGCAAATGCATTGACAATGTCTTGTGAATTATTTAAAGGATTATTATCAAAAGTCATATCATTTGGAATACTACTGCAGTTTTTCCTTGAATTTATTTAAATCATTCGAAATTTTTTGCATTGATGTACCTCTGTGGTACTGAGAAATTATAATTTCTTGTAGTTTTTTGTTTGTCGCAACTCCACGCGCCATTTTCTTAAAAAATGATATCAAAATTTGACGGATAAACCTTTAACTGACAGCTATTGACCAAAGCACACTAGATTTATCAGTAAATGAATGCATATTACTGATTTCAAAGCCAATAAAAATTAGCGTCCGAATATTTATTTGTCGGCAAATTTGATCAAATTCTGAACTTTGTTATGTATTTTATACAAAATAAAAAAGTATTTCTTACGATCAGATTTTATGTTAAGTAAAGAGCATATGACTTGATTTTTCACTCAGGAAAATGGAAAAAAATGTTTAAAATAAACATAAATATATTTTTTTAATTTTCTTACGTCTTCCGAACATATAGTTGTTAGGGCTCGTATACATCAAAAAGTAATAAACATAGATTCGATAGAGCATCTTTAACAGATAATAAAAGAATGCAGAAGATGTCCAACGCAAATAAATTTGTATCTCAGGAAGACCTATGTTAATTGCTTTCGCCTACTAAAGATATATGTTATATGTATAGGATGGGCAAATTTCGATGTTTTAATAAAAAATCTCGGTAACTATAAATGGTATGGAAAAATAGATCGTCCATTCTCGTTCTCTAGTATTTTTAAAAATTGGCTATTATCTTTTGTTTTCGAGTTATCAACAAAAGTTTGTTTTTTCAAATTTTCATTATATGACAATATTTCGCTTATTTATGAAAGTGAAAGAAAATAATTTATACCTTCTTCATGCACTTTTAAATAATAATTTATTTATTACTATTGCCACAAAAGAGAAATTAATAACAAATTGAATTTTGTCGATATTTAGCTTCAGAGCATTGCTTAAAAACCAGTTATTATCTAGATCTAATGCTGATTCTAATTAACTGCCAAAATCGTTATCTTTGAATTTAGAAATAATATATCTTCTATTAATTTAGCGACCAAATCGTTGATGTTGTTTGTGAGAGATTTTCTGAACTAGTTAGAAATACTCTCACTTGTAACGTTCGAACCGGGTGTACTCGGGGACCAGTTTGTTGTAGAGTGGTTTGCTCCACTTTAACTGTTGGAACAAGTTCCAAGAAGGGCTGCAGGTAGCTGCAGTGAACAAAGAAAATTCCAGAGGATTAACGATATTATAGTAGTTATACAGGGTGGCTCACGCTCAACGGGATGGAGCTTTATGGGAAAACGACCAAAGATATAAAAAATTCGTTTGGAAGGAATACGTAGGTTACAGACGGCTACAATTTAAAATTTGTTAGATGTATACAGGATGTCGCACATAAGAGAAAATATTCAAAGTTATATTATTTTTAATGGAACACCCTGTTTTTTATTTTAGAATTAAAAACTACATCAAAAATAATGTTAGTTAACTAAAGGTTCCCTATTACTATTATTATTAGTTTTCGATTTATTTGAATTTTTAAGGAAAAAAAGTCTCCCAGAAATTAATTGTTTACTCTTGTTTGAATAATTTTTAATGAAATAATTTTTTTTTCTTATATGGGACATCCTGTATACATCTAACAAATTTTAAATTGTAGCCGTCTGTAACCTACGTATTCCTCCCAAACGAATTTTTTATATCTTTGGTCGTTTTCCCATAAAGCTCCGTCCCGTTGAGCGTGAGCCACCCTGTATATTACATGAAAAAAGAGATTTACGTCAAGTGAATGATATGCCAGATTTCAATATGACACATGTATTGTTCAGTATGTATAGTCGTTTCGGTTAATATTTAGAGAAGCTAAATAATTGTATTAAATAATAAAACGGTGTTGGCAAAACGGCGGTCAAACCAAAAGTACTACGCGGTGTTGTAACAAGTCTACGGTCTTCGGCAGGGCGAACTTGCGGAATCTCATGAATTTCTCCTCTAAGCGTCATAAAGCTTCTAATCATTCGGTTATCTCTAAAGCGAGAAATATAGAGACACGGCGGAAAGTGGAAAGGGGCAACAGAGAAATTGAAAATCTAGCCTAACGGACCACAAGATTAATATACTGGCAACGCAACCCCTGAGGATGGTACTCCAGGCTATGTAAGCTCGTATGAACCAGACTCTGGGAAGCGAAGCCAAATCAGCCCATTCTACCACGCGCGAGAGTCACTATACATCGACTTACAATTCAGAGTCCAGTCAACTTGGTCGGGAATTCACTAAAAGTGTAACTAACGGTGGGGACAGGGATCAGAATTAAATGAACCAAAAGAACGTTAATCGCGGAGCTAAAGAAATTTACTAGATGCATATAACTTGTACTAAACGGCAGTGAAGGTAGCTAAGCTTCACTTCTATTTAAAAGCAAATCCGGAACATATCATTTGAGTTGGTTACTATTAACCCATTCTACTGCGGGAGTAGTCACTGCCACATACTTTGATTACTATACGGAGCAAGAGAGAGGTCCGACACGCCCAACATAGGGCGCGGCCATTTTGAACCCTATAACACAGTTTATAGCTGAAGAATCAGATCGCTCACTCTGCGTCGGCACTTTTTATCTCAATGTTCCAGTTTATGCACTGCGCAACTCAGATAATACAATATATGACAACCGCCTATAATAAAACAGCAATCTTCTGCGTATCCTGAATTTGTATTCCTGGAGTGGATGTTATTTTGGAACTTTCAACTGGTCCGAGTGAGCTAACTGATTCTTTAGAAATAAACTGTGACTCCAAAAATAATATTCACTGACACTGACAGCAGCAAGCAAAATAGCAGGTGCATTTTAATCATCCGCTTCTGCTTCCGGAATTGTCGGTTCAGTCGTTCTAACCTGTCAGATTAAAACAAGAAAACTATACGGAGAATGGTCGCACTGCGCAGCTTTCTGATTGCCTTTTAAAACGAGATAGAAAACTCCGCCATTTTGAACCCTTATTACGTGTTGTCTACTTCTTGGCGCAATATTTTTAATAGGTGCGTTTTAATCATCCGCTTCTGCTTCGGAATTGTCGGTTTTCTTGTTTTAATCTGACAGGTTAGAACGACTGAACCGACAATTCCAGAAGCAGAAGCGGATGATTAAAACGCACCTAATATTTTGCTTGATGCTGTCAGTGAATATTATTTTTGGAGTCACAATTTATTGCTAAAGAATCAGTTAGCTCACTCGGACCAGTTGAAAGTTCCAAAATAACATCCACTCCAATGATACAAATTCAGGATACGCAGAAGACTGCTGTTTTATTATAGGCGGTTGTCATATATTGTATTATCTGAGTTGCGCAGTGTATAAACTGGAACATTGAGATAAAATGTGCCGTCGCAGAGTGAGCGATCTGATTCTTTAGCTATAAACTGTGTCATAGGGTTCAAAATGGCCGCGCCCTATGTTGGGCGTGTCGGACCTCTCTCTTGCCCCGTATAGTAATCAAAGTATGTGAGTAACTGTCTAATAATAATTTAAAAATCAAGGAACTTTAAGAAAAGGGTTGATCAAGTTAAATAAAAATAGGATTAAGCCTTGTTGCACTCTACAGTTTAAATATTTAAATCTTAAACAAGTTGTTTCTAAAAATACAGCTTGCATTCTACTTGATAAATACAACCTATTGAAATTTAATGGAATTTCTCTTACCTAGCACACTTTCTACTTTTTCAGAAGAATACTGAGACACAAGTTCATATTTGGTACTACTAGTAAGTATATTTTTATTTTAGAAAATCTGCTTTCTTTAAAGGGCAACAGTATTTTATCAAATAAAGTTAAAATGTTACTACCCAATTTCAGTATCTTTGTGTTTACATGTAAAACAACTGGATTTATGTTTGATCTAAGTGAAGCATTCGAATCCTTGGATTTTGCGGGTTTTATTGAATCAGACCCGTTGATATACATAGATAAGTAAAACATGCTTGATATTTTAATATATTTTTATTACTAAAGAATTTGTATATAATATAAAATAATAAATAAAATTATTTTTCATCAGCTTTTAGTTTACTGATGATTTCCTTTCCTTTGGCTTGAACCTTTTCCCCAAATTCTTCAAATCCTTTAGAGACATTTTGTACAAATTCATTATTCTGAAAAATAAAATATAATGAGTCATATTTACCACAATATCATTTACATGCATATATCGAAAATAAATAATAATTAAGGTTGAGACAACTGGCTAAAATCTTTACTGAACTTTAAGACCACACCGGACCTCTGGCGAAGGCAAAAATGTTGTAAGGATTTTTTAAGTTAAAATTGTACTTATATGCGCACTACTGAAAATACTTCGCAATGTTATGTGTCTTGAGAATATTGACAGCTTTAAATTTGTTTAAAGGTGAAATATCCTCCCATTTAAATTTACTTGATATTGATTAAAACAAAAAGCTGCAAATTTTCATAGATTTATACAGAATGGTGCATAAATGTTTGATTCTATATTTCTTTTAAAATGTATCAAAATAAATAATTTTCGAAGGTTTACAAAAATCCTTAATCCTACGTTTTATTATTGGTATTTCCTGAAAATTAGGCATTCCAAACAAAATGGCTGCCAGTGGGTTTTGACAGGTTATGATGTAATCATGAAGGCTGGTATTTTTATGGGGGTCGCGACATAGACCCAGGTTATGAATGAGGGGTGACCACTGATCACATACTTTGATTTTCTTTTACTATACGGAGAATGGTCGAACTGCGCAGCTTTCTGAGTGCCTTTTAAAAGGAGATAGAAAACTCCGCCATTTTTAACCCTTATTACGTGTTGCCTACATCTTGGCGCAATATTTTTATTAGGTGCGTTTTAACCATCCACTTCTGCTTCGGAATTGTCAGTTTTCTTGTTTTAATCTGACAGGTTAAAACGACTAAACCGACAATTCCGGAAGCAGAAGCGGATGATTAAAACGCACCTGATATTTTGCTTGCTGCTGTCAGTGTCAGTGAATATTATTTTTGAAGTCACAGTTTATTGCTAAAGAATCAGTTAGCTCACTCGGACCAGTTGAAAGTTCCAAAATAACATACACTCCAGGGATATAAATTCAGGATACGCAGAAGACTGCTGTTTTATTATAGGCGGTTGTCATATATTGTATTATCCGAGTTGCACAGTGTATAAACTGAAACATTGAGATCCAAAGTGCCGACGCAGAGTGAGCGATCTGATTCATTAGCTGTAAACTGTGTCACAGGGTTCAAAATGGCCGCGCCCTATGTTGGGCGTGTCGGACCTCTCTCTTGCCTCGTATAGTAATCAAACTATGTGCCACTGATCTTTATCTGTGGGGTGACCACATACTTTGATTTTCTTTTACTATACGGAGAATGATCGCACTGTGCAGCTTTCTGAGTGCCTTTTAAAAGGAGATAGAAAACTCCGCCATTTTGAACCCTTATTACGTGTTGCCTACATCTTGGCGCAATATTTTTAATAGTTGCGTTTTAATCATCCGCTTCTCCTTCGGAATTGTCGGTTTTCTTGTTTTAATCTGACAGGTTAAAACGACTAAACCGACAATTCCGGAAGCAGAAGCGGATGATTAAAACGCACCTGATATTTTGCTTGCTGCTGTCAGTGTCAGTGAATATTATTTTTGAAGTCACAGTTTATTGCTAAAGAATCAGTTAGCTCACTAGGACTAGTTAAAAGTTCCAAAATAACATCCACTCCAGGGATACAAATTCAGGATACGCAGAAGACTGCTGTTTTATTATAGGCGGTTGTCAGATATTAAATTATCCGAGTTGCACAGTGTATAAACTGAAACATTGAGATCCAAAGTGCCGACGCAGAGTGAGCGATCTGATTCTTTAGCTGTAAACTGTGTCACAGGGTTCAAAATGGCCGCGCCCTATGTTGGGCGTTTCGGACCTCTCTCTTGCCTCGTATAATAATCAAAGTATGTGGGGTGACTATCAATGACAGCAGGCCACATGGTTGTCATGTCTAAACTATCAGTTCCCACTTGTCAGTATTTGTGTATAAATAGCAGAAAATGGCACTCAGATATCGGCAACTGGTATAGCCCGAACTGAAACCATGTTTTAGTATCTAAGAATTCATGCATGTGACGCTGTACACACAATTTACCGTTTTTTTATCCCACTTCACAAAAAGAGGAGGTTCTCAATCGTAATATTTTTTTTATGAATGTTTAGCGATAATTCTTTAAAAAGGTTTCAATGATTTTTCTTTTATTAGAAAGGGAGTACATTAATAATTGGGTCCATTAGAAAATCTTCAAACTTTTCATTTTTAATGTATGTTTAGTGGTAATTCTTTACCACCTTGTCCAATTTCTATGATTCTTTTTTTGTTAGTAAGGGGATACCTCAGGGTGTCCCATATAAATTTGGTTAAGTTGTGGTGACGGCATCTTCACGACTTTGTAAACAGTGAACGACAATTTTGAATGTTCCCGCGTTTTTTATTAACTAATCTGACCATGAGATGGCGCCATTGCCTTCCAAATAGTTTACACGGTGCTACAATACTGTCTTAACATTGTCGTTCCCAGTCTAAAAGTAAGTGATCTGTGGTAGCACTTAGGCAGTTGAGACAGAAAGTATTTTTTGCTCGACTTACGCACAAGACTTTTTATAGGATCACACTAAAATCAAATAAATAATTTAATTTTATTAGAAATGGGTTACCTTCTCTCGTTATATTGTTTATTTGACGTAAGCCTACTCTTCGAAGAAAAAAAATGTTTTTTTACTTATCTGTCGATAATTATTTATGTTTTAATCATTTAATTATTTACAGAAAATACTGTTAGATGATTTAAAATATTAGAAAGTCAATTAAAATATTTTAGATCAGCCTTCATTTTGTTTTAAAATACCAATTAGCTATCTTTTATTTAAAAAGAAAAGGAAAAACTCAAAGTCTTTATCACAGAAAAATTTTTATTTAACATGGGTGAAGTGCGATTAGTTTCGGTCAATGGCCATCATCAGGCCTGTAAGAAAAAGATGCTGATAAAACGTGATACAGAGTTAAATGGAAATAGTAGGTAAACAATATTTAAAAATCTAAAGTAATATCTAAGAAACAATGGTGCGTTAATACTAAATTTATTGGGTGAATATATACAAAAATATGACATTGAATTGTAATCAAAGAATGTGGAGCTTAAGTAAGGAAAATAATTTAAGTGAACAACTATCGACTGAATTCTAAAAACTAGATAATATATCAACTCGTTGTAAAGAGGAACTAAGTAATTATTATTCAATTAGTAACTAATTAATTAAAATCGAAGGAATATAAACCTTCATATTATACTATTTATTAACCTTACAAGTATCGAAGAAACAAGAGTTAACCTTTAAAATAGAATCAATAATATACAAAACTGGCCTAATTGTGGCTCGTGGCACACATTTAACTTTTCCAATAGAGAAATATGGAAACAGCAAAATGGAAGGAGCATAAGAAAATGAAAACTAAACAGCTAAAGATTAAATGTAAATATAAAATAAATATGGTTTATATACAACATGGAGGAAGATATACAAGTTCTAAAGCCAGTATGGACAATTTAGGCTGGGCCGAAACAGGCATATTTTTAAAAAAATATAAAAATTAGGTTTACATTACCTATCAAAACTTGCGTTTTGGTGTGCCTATTTTTCGTAATTTTTTTTAAATTTCTAAATCCACATTTTTAGCCCTCTACCGCCCTCTTTAGGGGTGAAAAGTTTGAGTATAAAATTTTGGCTTTCAATACCAACTGAAAGTTACATTTTAGTGTATGGTAAAAAGTACCTAAAGAAATTAAACATAAAAGCTAACAAATCAAACATAAAAGCTTACAAATTAAATATAAAAATCTAACACAAGTACAACAAAAAATTACTGAATGTAAAACTATCGTTTACTTTCAAATGTTGGTATAATTTCTTTTTATTTTATTCTTAAGCGAATAAAGCGTCTCTTGATTCTAGACCAATTACTAAAGAAGATGACCCTATAACTAATTTTAGGCATCTCTCCAAGGATTAAGTATGACAAGGGAATTTCAGAAAATCAAAGTCTGGAATTTCGGTTTCGTTTATACGGTCCCTAAGATTGTCATTAGTAAAAGCCCTTAAAACAGGAGGCGGTGTCACATCGCACTTATTCTAGTAAATTAACTCAAAGTACCTTTGTATATTCGACAGTATTTTCTTTGTTTATTCATGATCTACATTTCCTATGCTCATTTTTTGACCGATCTATGATCAAAAAAAAAAATTTGTTCCTTAGTAGGTACTTTCCGGGTCTTTTCACACATGCATGCAGAAAAATCGCGTTTACAAGCAGTTATGTCAAGTAATTTTTTGTGACACTCTATTTTTAATGTATCTACCTTTTCGTCATAGCTGTTGTTTTGCTTGCTTCTGGGATATCTTATTATTAAATTCTTATATTTTTCATAATACTTTCGTATTAAGTGCACAATTCTGTCTTTTGAAACAGTTGGAATTGTTGCCTCTTTCCAATTATTTTTAATTTTAGGCACAAGTTCATTGCAAACTTTTAAAAAACTTGGTTCTTCCACTACATTTTTGATATTTATTATAGTTCATAGCTATTGAATAAATAACATCGTTGCATTTGTTCAATTGTTCGGCAACATACGAACGTTCAAATCGGTTGGGTTTCCAAATATAGGACTTTCCACTTAACTCCTAGTTAAACTACAATTTAAAACTCTCAGTTTTGTTTATTATTGTTTATTACAACGCTTCACTTCTTAATCAAAAACAATGATTAACAGGTCTTGTTTTATTTCTACCTATTTAATTTATTTATGGAATAATTAAAAATGAACCTAAATTTTAAACTGCCATATATTTATTAAAAATGCATGTAATTCCAAGCCTTTATTTTGCCATTTGCCAATATTATACAGGGCATTTTACAAAGTGTGCACCCATGTAAAATCCACAAAATTTTAATTGGAGAACTACTCTTAATGAATAGGAACCAGTTGAAAGTGATAACAGGGTTCATGACTGGGCACGCCCCAGTAAAGGGACACTTGAACAAAATTGGCATGTACAATGGGGAACTCATGTGCCGACTATGTCACAAGAAACCAGAAACGGCCAAACACATACTGTGCGAATGCGAAGCTCTAGATCGCAAAAGACAGGCTCTTTTTGGACAACCCCAGGTTGATCCAATAACGTATAGAACCCACTCACCCAAGGATCTGTACAAACTTGTACAAGGTACAAAGGTGACGAGTGGGTGCTATAAACTAACATGGGGTAAAACACAATAAGCCAATAGGCCAATAGGAGACACATAGTCAGACGAGCCCAGGAGAAAAAAAATGGGTGCACACTTTGTGAAATGCCCTGTATAATATTGTCAAATGACAAAATAAAGGCTTGGTTTCTAAGAGACAAACAAAAAGATATCCAACTCCAAAACCCGCAGTTTAAAATTTAGGTTTATTTTTAAGGTGATTACAGCACCCCCTTATAATTTTCGGACAAGGATATCTCAAAAAGTAATTTTTTTAAAAAATTAAAATTTTGGAAAAATATATGAGGCAATAATATCTACAATATGCATATATTTTAAAGTTTTAATTCCTTCCAGTTTCCGAGAAAAAAAATCAAAGGGCTTCAAATTTTAAAATATAATGAAAATAAATGCATTCCTTAACAGTAGTATTCTTAATATAATCCCCAAATTTAAGCTCTTAATCTTTTGTTAATGATTTTTTAAAATTCGCCGAAATTAGTGACCAAAACGCCTCGATAAGTGTTATTTTCTGGTTTAAACTAGTGTAAGCTGGTGTAAATCGTTGCAAGAAACAAATGATGACTCAGAGTGTACGATACGATAGTTACAGACGCGTTACACCAGAAAGCAGCTCTTAACGAGGCGTTTTAGCCACTAATTTCGGCGAATTTTAAAAAATAATTAACAAGATATTGAGAGCTTAAATTTGGGGATTATATTAAGAATAGTGCTGTTGAGGAACGCATTTATTTTCATTATGATATTTCAAAATTTAAAGCCCGTTGATTTTTTTTTCTTGGAAACTGGAAATAATTAAAACTTTAAACTATAAGCATATTCTAGATATTATTGCCTTATTTATTTTGCCAAAATTAACATTTTCAAAAAAAATTACTTTTTGAGATATGCTTGTCCGAAAATTATAAGGGGGTGCTGTAATCACCTTAATTATTCCATAAATAATGGACGGTGGTTTTAGATGATTTGACGTTGAGAAGATATAATGTTTAAAAAGTAGTTACTATTTTTATGTAAGGGTGGAAGTGGGATGTTAAAAAGAGTAAGCGTTGCCAACCGGAGGGAAATTTCACAAAAGGGAACAAGTTAACTCAAATCGGCAATTTTTTACTCCGGTCCAAATTATGAAAAATATATGATTTTATAAATAAATTAAATTAAATTTGTTAATCCTTTGACGTATTTTTAAAGTATTGTTAAAAGATTTATGTTATCCTTTTTAGGAAAAATGTCCGGGTTTTGAGAAATGAAAAAGTGGCAACTCTAAACAGGAGGGATTTCATAAAATTGGGAATTTTTAAGGTAAATGAAGGGACAAATCTTACTTTAAGGTTAGCAACACTAAAAAGAGTGCTAATTAAAGGATACTTTTAAAGTGGAAAACAGTTGGAAAATCGAGATTTTAATTTAGTCATGACGAAAGTAAATTTTTTTGTCTATATAAATTTTCTAATAGGGTGGTAAAGGGCTTTAAACGTATTTCTAAAATTTCGAAAAAAAAAAATAACAACCAGTGTATACCTATGCTTAAAGACACCTTTTAATGGGTATAACTAATTAGAATTTTACATTTAATTTTAATTTTAATTTTATTTTTAGCTATTTTGGGGGCTAGTAGAGGGCTGAAAATTTAATTTTAAAACTGTGAAAAAAATTACAAGCAGTTTTTATAATTAAACGTAGTTTTTAAATGCTATAACAAATTAAAATTTTAACTTTCATTTTTTCGGCCCATCCTAATCGACATATGGCCTATAATTATGGGAATGTACCAGAAAAACAATTACAATTCCCTAGAAATTGTTCAAAACTAAAATATCAGAAACATAATATGTAATGCTCTTTGGTATGTTTGGAATAAGGACCTAGACCGAGAATCAATTCCAGAAAATATTAAGAAAATTATCACGAGACATGAGGAGAGGCTCCACAAACACACCACCAATGAAGTACTCCAAACTTTAGACAATCAGGACCTAATGCCTAGAGTCAAACCGTTTGAGCTTGCGTATGTGAAATAAGTATTTTTCCTACGACCACTTAGGAAAGTGACACATATCACACTATATAGACCTATGGAAAGTGCCCTATATCACACGCGTATGAATAAGAATTTACTTTCCACCCAAGTGAGAATATGATACTTTCCGCAGTAGCTGTCAGAAAATGTCAAACACATAATTTCTATTTTGATCTATGTAATGTCCATATTAATACTAAAATCGATATGATTGTTAAATTATTGTAAATTAGATCCTAGATATTTATCTTTAACAATTATTTTTAAAATAATTTTAAAATAACTAAGATATATTTGCTTTTTATTCTGGTTAAACACATAAGCGATTAGATCAATCAATTACCGTAAGGCCTGTTAGCTCAGTTGATTAGAGCATCAACTTTGCAATTTGAGACCGTCCAACGACCGCGATCGAATCCTGGCCGTGCCAGAATTTTTTTTTTATTTTTTTTTTATTTTTTTTTATTTGTTTAGAAATTATGAAAATTTAATAAATACGATTATTGTTGATTATTTTTTTAAATACATTTTAATTATTATAATAATCTGGTTTTACATTTTTTGATGAAATTATTTTGTGGTCGTAGGAAAAATATTGTACATCACTTGTGTGAAAAGTGATTTTCCACACTCGTAATGTAATATACTATATGATTATAGAGATAGAATAAAAAGGAGATGCTATTACAATGCTAAACGTGTCCGTACCTTTGCATTACACTTTCACGTCATGTGTCAAACTCGAGCTAGTCAGTTTTGGTGAGAATAAACGCATTCTTTTAAAAATAGCTTTATTTAAATGATATGAAACCATTTAATTCGTTAATCGTCAAACATAAAATTATAGACTTCAAATAAATCAAAATTCGACTAAGTCGCCATTTTGATTACACTTTTCCATCAGTCTTGGCATCGCTAAGTGCGTCTATCTGTTATGTCGCAATATAGTGTTTATTTCGTCTCTACTTCATTCTATCTCGATAGCTAATGATAAAGTAGAGTAAGTGCTATAAGTCACAATATTAAAGTGTGCAGTCTATGTTAATAGCTAGTATTGAGCACAGGTGATTTTAAATTGGTAGTAAATTGGATTATTGCAAGAATCCTGATTAATTTTGTAAGATTATGTCCATTCTGGCATAATAAATTTTTTTTAAAAAACTCAATGATACCTACCTTGACTTTTGTTACGATGTCATCAATGCCAGATTTGATTTTATTGAAAGTTTCGTCTATTGTTTCACTAGCGGATTTTTCTGGAGCTGCTTTAATCTCAGCTGCTTGGAGCATCTAGAAAATCAAAATAATAAAATGTTTTATATATTATGACATAGATAGAAAAGAGTGTTATCGTCTTTACGGGTTTACAATGCCACTTTAGAAAGAATACTCTTAATTAGAAGATAACAATACATGTCTATAGCCGTATTTCAAGAGAAAATCATTGCACAGTTTAATTTATCTAAAGAATTTTTATAGTCAGCAATACTTGGATAAAATTATTATTAATAATTAATAATATTATAAGAGAAATGTAACATTTTTATATCAAAATTAATTTATTAAAAGAGCAGTATATAAAAGAAACCCGCAATTTTCTTATGTCAAACGGCTTTCGATTAAATTTGCTATATTTTGTATATTTAGCAGTTTTTTACCACCCAATTAAAAGTGTCCCTGTGTACAATGGCTCTTTCTTGACTAGTTTTTGAAATACAGGGTGTTGAACTTGTGAAATCTCATAATTTTCCAACATGTATACTTTAAGACGTAAACATTTTTATATTGCTGATATTTATAGATAATAAATGTTGTTTTTTTTTTTTTAATTAAAGTAGAAAATAGTTTAACGCTTAAAATAATGATTAAAAACGGGTTATTTATATACGGTTATACAATACATTAAACAATTTGGTTCAATGAATTTTACATTATACAGTATACCTTTTATATCGTAATGTGTCCCAAACAAGTACATCACATCAATAAAAATATATACTTCAAGCAATATATACAGGGAGAGTAGAAAATTAAATATAAAGTTGAAATATGGGACCTTTTTACTTTCCTATCTGTATACAGATAAGGAAAGTATAGGAATCATGTTTTTTTTTGACCTCCAGTTTTCAACGAATTTCTACGTTTTGGGGTTCCCTGAATCCGTTTTGACTATTTTCGGGATGATGTCTGTGTGTGTGTCTGTGTGTGTCTGTGTGTGTGTGTGTGTGTTTGTGTGTTTGTGTGTTTGTGTGTTTGTGTGTTTGTGTGTTTGTGTGTTTGTGTGTTTGTGTGTTTGTGTGTTTGTGTGTTTGTGTGTTTGTGTGTTTGTGTGTTTGTGTGTTTGTGTGTTTGTGTGTTTGTGTGTTTGTGTGTTTGTGTGTTTGTGTGTTTGTGTGTTTGTGTGTTTGTGTGTTTGTGTGTTTGTGTGTTTGTGTGTTTGTGTGTTTGTGTGTTTGTGTGTTTGTGTGTTTGTGTGTTTGTGTGTTTGTGTGTTTGTGTGTTTGTGTGTGTGTGTGTGTGTCTGTGTGTAAGTGTGTGTGTGTGTGTGTGTGTGTGTGTGTGTGTGGGCGTGTGTGCGTGTGTGCGTGTGTGCGTGTGTGCGTGTGTGCGTGTGTGCGTGTGTGTGTGCGTGTATGTGTGTGTGTGTGTATGTGTGTGTGTGTGTGTGTGTGTCTGTGTGTCTGTGTGTCTGTATCTGTGTCTGTGTGTCTGTGTGTCTGTGTGTCTGTGTGTCTGTGTGTCTGTGTGTCTGTGTGTCTGTGTGTCTGTATGTGTGTCTGTGTGTCTGTGTGTCGCATAACTCATGAACCAATACACAGAAAAACACCAAATTTTAAACTTAAGCTTTGTTCCAGCGTCCAATGAGCTGATTAGATTTTGGGCAGTGTAGGAACACCTGGGGGGGTACTTTATTGATGATCATTTTTATTTTTTATGAAATATATCTGTTATTTACGTTTGGGGAAGAAAATTATTTGATTTAAAGTTACTTCTTATATTATTATCTAAAATTTTTGTTCTATACAAAATTTTCCTAAAATGGTCCGTATTCGAGAAATTTGACAAAATGTAAAAAAATATTTTTTTATAAAAATTGTTTAAACAAAAGTTGTTTGTAATATAATTCTCTATAATTTTTATTCTTTACATAATTTCTCTAAAATGGACCGTATTCGAGATATTGGAGAAAATGTGTTAATTTCGAAATTTGAAGAAAACGCAAAAACGGATAAAGAAAAAAACATTAAATTTTAAACTTAAGTTTTATTTCGGCCTGATGTGAAATGATTAGATTTTGGACAAAGTCGGAACATCTGGGGGGGGTACTTTATGGGGGGCCATTTTTTTATTTTATGGAATATATCTGTTATTTATGTTTGGAGAAAAAAATTGTTCAAATAAAAGTTATTTCTAATATTATTATCTATAATTTTTGTTTTATGTCAACATTTCCTGAAATGGTCCGTATTCGAGAAATTTGACAAAATGTGCAAAATTCCGATTTTTATGAAAATTGTTGAAATAAAAGTTGTTTGCGATATCGATCTCTATAATTTTTGTTTTTACATGATTTTTCTAAAATGGCCGTAATGAAAAAATTGTAGGAAAAGTGCTAAATTTAAATTTTTCAGTATTTTCATTTTCAATGAATATCTATAGAAAAATGTTTCGAGGTAGATGTATGTGGAAAATGTATATATTTAGTTTACCCTCTAAACATTTAAAGAGGTGCTGCAATAGGTTGTACAAAATAACCGGAAAAAGCCTGTAATCACTAGATAGGAAAGTCATGTGTTGGACACATCAGATTTTTACGCAGATAATTATGAAAAAATTAAAGAAATAATATTTGATTTTGATGATTCATCTAAGGGAATATCTAATACAAAGAAGTTGTTTCAAAATCATATATTACCAAAGCAATTAGTGTTTTTAAAAAATTATGCATTTCTACCCAAAATTATATTAGATTTAGAACAAAAAAATTTACCTTTGGTGACTTCCGTAAATTTAATTAAGACGTTTGAATCAGAGTGTACAAATGTCCAGGGCGATTTTTCATAAATTTTCAAATGTAATTTTAAAAAATGAAGGATTTATTGTTTTAAGAAACCTTGCTAATATTTATTTTGGTAACTTTGAAGATATTAATACTATTCATCCAGATATTTCAGGAAAATTTAAATTTGCACCTATTACTTCTGTAGATGTCGAAAGGAGTTTTTCTTTGTACAAGTACATACTGACTGATAGGAGACAATCATTTAATACAGATAATTTAGAAAAACATCTAATTGTTCATTCGTTTTATAATAATGTAGATTTGTAAATAAAATTAGTTAATAATTAAATAATTATTAAGTATTATATTAGGTATTGTAAAATAAAACAAATAATAAATATTAATAAACTATTTCAATCAAATAACAAATTACTCTTATTGCATATGCTCTGCATATTTTTCAATTTTTTCCGCATATATTGAAGTATTTTGCGGCATATATATGCGCATATTTAACTACTTTTTGGGTGCATATATTCCTAGGTCTAATGATAACGATGAACTCTTTAAATCAAAATTGTCATATAAAAAAAAATTCTTCGCTCCGATATAAGTGATTTTTACAAGCCTGCTTCAGAAACATTTTTTTTTTGAGAATATTAAAATATGCAAAGAGGTATTTCAAAGGACTAGAGAGTACAATAAAATTAATTATAATTATGGAAAAATGGATAATTAAATATTCGTTGCTCATTTATATTAAATATATCTATATTTGTTTGGGCAGTGGATGCAAAACATGTATACCATATATCAAATAATTACATAATCTTTGATTAAATTTTCGAATTAATGTATAAAACATATCTAATCGCTATTTAAATTTATTAATTTCGTAAATAAAAAACAACAAATTGTATTTGTTTTAAACAAGCTATGTACTAGGAAATTATTATTAATTTAAATAAATCTACTCACGTATATAACTACGAGGAAACACACGAAGAAAAATGCTAATCTGACTGCCATTTTTGATCTTTGATACTTTGGGTAGGATGAGATGGATCGTTTCGTATTCAAGTCGAAGCATCAACTAAACAATAATAAGCTTTAATTGGATTTTCCGTCTCTATGGAGGCGATAAATTAGTGGGGACTTTAGTTTCACAATCACTAAATTAAGTGTATTTATTATCGTTTTGCATGGGGGTATTATCGGTGATAATTTGTTTTGTTCTGTATTTTGTTTATCTATTTTGCTCAACTTTCTAGTTTTTGCGAAAGAATTCTTCGAGAGCTGGCGTTGGTTAATTTAGATAAAATTGTAATGCTTATTGTTTAAAATGTATTGTCTGCATACAGGGCGATCCATTAGTACAAGGAAGTCCAATAAAGTAAAGTGTACGAAACGCCGTTCTTTGATTTTCTCTTATATGTGACCTTCAGGGTCATTTCAAGGTCGACTTTATTTTATAACTCAATTTTTATATTAAACACTTTTGAATTAAACTTAGATATATTAATATACAAGTTATGCGCTAAAGAATATTTATTTATTTATTTAATTTAATTTGTAATTTATAAGATTCATATTACTATAAGATTTATAGTACTATTTATATTTATAAAAAGAAAAATCTTTAGTCATCTGCAAAAAATGAATTATTGAGTTGTTTGTATAAATCAGATGCGTTTATTAGAAACAAAAGTGGGCCCAACAAAGTGCCTTAAGTTACACCAGATTTAATATGAAGCGAAGAAGATATTTGACCTACCCCTCACTAGCACTAACTTAATTCGGCTACGTAAATAAGTTTACTCCAACCACGGATTATGTGGATTTACGCCCTTCAAAACAGTCGGGAAGTAACTTGTTGCTTACTTCACTTCCCAACTAGTAAGAAAGTAAGTTTTTCTACAACCACATGGATATTACCTTATCTACGCACAGATTACAAAACGAAAAAGTATGCTATTGCCTTCAACTGAACGAATATATTTCATATCCATTCTAGGTAGTGAGAACACTGCAAAAAATGAAACCCGCCAATCACCGTTCATATTTTGATCAACCGACTGCTATTATTTTTAAAATTTTAAATGTGACAATTCTGTCAAACTAATTGTCAGTATATTTTTTAGTTATTAAGAATAAACATACATTAAAATGGGCCATTCTTGTGTATAATCAATAAATAATAGTATTTATTTTTTTATTTCGTCTATAATTGTAAATAATTTGTTAATTTAAATAAAACTATATGAAGTCAATTTAATTACGAGTATTTAAGCAACAAAAATAAAAAAGTAGGTGGTCTTGTGGTTAGCGTTCTTGCCTTCCACTCCCCTACGGCGTCGTGCTCAAATTATTATGCCTTCGTGCGATATGGTCATCATATCATCTCTTGTTGCACAAACCACTATTCCCGGCTAACCTGTTTCATTTCCTCACCAACAAATGATATTTACTATAATATGCTTCATAAGTATCACTGGTTTTTTCCGGAATCATGCTATTTGTAGTTCTGACTGGGATCATTCAAGTTAACTGTCTGACATATTTGTAAGTATATTAAACTTAATTTTATTAATAAAAGCGTCATTAAATATATAACTGGCAAATTAATTAGCTAACTTAACTGTCTGATTCAAACAACTTGTTACGTTGCTAGCAACTGTTTTACAGGTATCTTTGTTAAAATATTTTATAAAATTTTGTTCGATATTATTACCAATATTATTATTTAAAACATTATATAAAATATACTCGAGGGAACTCATTCTAGCCTCGCGTTTATCGCACCTCGCTAATATTTCTAAACGCTCGGCCGTAATAGAGTCTCCCGCTCGGTATGTAATTAGTCCAATTAAATAACGAAAAAAAGCCCCTTCGAGCTTACATTAATTTGTAATTGGATACAACAAAGTGGACCTTGTGTATTTTGATGTGATCTTTCTGAAAAAAAGAAAAAAATGATGTAGCAGTTTTTCAAATTTTTTTAAATTAAGAAAAACCGAGTTTTCCGGAATTTTCCATGGTAAAAATGCTAATTATCTGGGCAAGTATCATTCTGATAGTAAAATTAAATGCACCAATCGAAAGAGGAGGCAAAAATAATTCGGAATTTCATTGCATAGGTAGTTTTAATGGCGAATTTCTCGCCGCCAGAAGTGCTTTTACCAAAAAGTTGTTTTTTCGTTTCTTTGATCAGAATCATGAACATGAAATTTGCGATAAATTTGTGGCGAAATTATAAATGTTAGACATATGTGCCCATGAGAGAAGTTGCGTATTTTTTTGTGGGCTCTCAAATAAAATAAGTCCCGCGGCGAAATCTGCCATAATTTTTCGGGAATTCGCAGGAAACCGGAAGGCGTAATTTTTTTTAATTTTTCCCCATATGATTTTCTCGGGGTTTTCCAAAAACATGTAACAAAAAATATTTTTTAAGAAACTAACTGCGCCATCGGAAAGAGCACAAAAAAATATACAAGAAGGTATACTTTAAAAATGTTAGGAAATTAATCCTAAGCTTGAGTGTAAGTTCCAACTTGGTGATAAGCTTGTTTTTTGTTCTCTAACATCTGGTTTTCTTCTCAGTTGATGCTCAATCCTCTTTTTTTGGCATTGTCAATCGCGGCCCTTTTATGCCTATCCCAGGTTTTATAAATAAACTCTTTTCCGTAACGTCGAGCTACGTTATATTTGCGACACCTTCCATGCTATATAAAACCTGGTTCTAAAGAACTAAAAAAATCATCCCCTCTCTCTTTGCTGACCATCTGCAGATCTTTCAATCCTATCGGTCTAATTGGGGTAAGTTCACCCTCTGCAAGTTTCTGATGACATAATAAACACAGTCTAGCCATTGCAACCTGGAAACAAAAAAATTATAGCACTGTGATAAAATTTTCTTAATTTAAGAACGCACTTACTTAATAAATTGCTGAAGAAGTCCGAAAAACCACGTGTACACAGAGCTTGCTGAACACGGCTATTAAAAATCTATGCCGATATACGCGATTCAATTTGTAATAATATGACCGTTTCAAGTTTAAACTTGTCGGATAGCGAACGTCGAGACCATGACTATCCTTGATACGACGTCTGGCTAATTTTGCGGTAATTCTATTTTTTGCACAAAACTCAAGAAACGTCTTATAACAAGTCAGTAAAATACAATTTAATAAATTTTAGGCCTAATAAATTTAGGTATGTAAGAAATTTAAATCGGGAAATCACAAAAAAATAAATTTACAGAAATGCACGAGTTTTGGATCCCGCGGAGCGCGTATAATGAAACTTTTGTCGGGAGAATTCTACAACTTAGAAGAAACATAAACACTTTAAACTTTGTATACACATTGAAAAGACATGAGATTTGAGTTTGCTCAATTTTCAGACCAAAAAACTAAAAATCGTCAATTTTAGGCAACTTTTCTCAAAAACCGTGTTTTTTGGTCGTCACTCAATGAACAGTGGTCAAAAAAATAGATAAAATATTTTTGCAGAATTTTCCGTAACGTAATCGTATTCTAAACATAATAGAGTATTCAAAAAAAAAGTTTTGAGTCATTGGGTGCATTTTTAGCATTTTTGTGCAACTTCAAACTTTCGAAAAAAAAATTTGATAAATTGTTTGATATCTTGACCAATTATAATCCGATTTCGGTAAAATTCACACACTTATAAGATTTCATATTTAAGAGTAAGCTCTGTAAGTGGCATTAAATAAATTTAAATAGTTTGGCCGTTATAGGCAAACAATGAAATTAGGCTTGCGGTACACTTTGCCCTTCCGCCATATGCCCAATTTTGGGATTTCTCTTTCCCCCTTCTGGGAATCAATAGTCACATCCCTTAAGTTCAAAACGAATTTTTGTTTCTTCAAATATCTTAATTTTTACCAAAGTTAGGAAGAATTTAGTGTTTGAACATTTAACAAATTCAATTTTTCGACCTTCGCCGCCTCAAAATACTAAACAAATTTCAATCGTCCATACCGCGAGAACGGTGCATCCGATCAAAATTTCTCAGGAGACATAAAAATTAGCATTTTTTCTAAGCTTTAAATTGTCGTAAACTGCGTTTAAAAAATAATGATTTATTTGCGACATGCGCATGCGCAAAATTGAAAAATTGACAAAATCCAAAATTTCGGCACTTTCGAAAAACTGCTACATTTTGTTTTGCCTTTTTTCGAAAAGATCACCTCAAAATACATAGAATCCATTTTGTTTCATCTAATTACAATTTAATGTAAGCTCAAAACCGGTAATTTAATCCGATTAAATATACTCTTTCATAAAATTAGGATATATGTTATCGAATACATGGTAAAAGCACTTAATTGTCAGAAGTTGGTGATTTGACATGTCAAATGCTTTATTAAAAGTCAAAAGAATCAGAATACTAGGGCTTTTACATTATCAATGATATAATCGTATTACGTACATTATCAAGGACCGAGGAGTGCTAAATCCTTTTTGGAAACTTGACATACATTAAAATTATGTTGTTTTGATAAAAATACTAATGTCTATTTCGTTGCAAAATTTTAGAAATAGTGGGTAGAAGTTTGATTGGACGTTAGTTCACTATACGAATATTAGTTTTAATGTTTAGGAAGAGGAATGATCATTGTTTATCTCCATGCTCTTGCAAAATATCCTTGTGTCAAGCACAAATTAACAATATTCAGTAAGCGTCTTTTTCGTGCCATAGACAAAACAAATGTTATATTATACGAAGCTGCTGGCCATATGCAGCTCTTGCACTACTTATGCCTGGTAAACTATAACTCAGACAAAATATTGAAGAAGGTGATTCCTCCCTGTTTATGTACAACAATCATAATGTACCAGAGCATAATGAATGAAATCACTCACTTAAAACTACAGAAGTTATCGGTATCACGTGCCAACTAGTCATAAATGCATGTTTATTGTCAAAATGAATTACGCCAGTGGCGTATAAAAACTATTGACAAATTAAATGCGGTAATAGTAAATAATATTATATTAAAGTAGGTTGGTTATCTATTTTTGTAGTAATAATCATTTATGTTTATAATTTTGTTGTGTTTATTGTTAAAATATGTAAATCATATGGCAGTGGCGTAGAAGCACTATTGGAAAATTAAATGGGGTATTATACTAGAACAAAATATTAAAGAAGGTGCGCCTTAAATCTGCAAAAGTTATCGTTATCATATCAAAATATACCCTTCCAGTGTCGCATAAATACTATATTGGCAAATTAAATGGGAATTTGTGAATATTACTAGATGAAAGTAGGTTGGTTATCTATTTTTGTCATAATAATTTATCTATTTTTATAATTATATTTTGTTTATAATAAAAATATGTAAATTAGGCTTGGCATCACTTACTTGAATTCTAAATCTATGAAGGTTCGTAATCCATTGATTCTGCAGAACTATCACTGGAATCGTCTTTATCGTCGGAACTTAAAGTTATGACTAAAGGTTCAACTACCGTTTCGATCATACCGTCCAAGCGCCACATATTATTTTCTTCCTTAATTACATGGGAAATAGCATTTTGCCAATCTTCAGATTTTATACGTTCTATACCGGTTTTTAATAAACTTTTGAACGTCGGCTATTTTTAAAGTTTTATTTTCTCGAGCTACAAACCCTTTTACTTGCGCCCAAATTAGTTCAATAGGATAGAATTTGCAGTGATAAGAGGGAAGTCTTAATACCGTAATACCACGATCACGAGCCATTGTGTCGACAACATATTGAATATATTTATGGCGGTGTTCCGTTATTAGGTCCATTAATTCCACTTTAAGCATCTCCTCAGTAAATGTTATTGCTTTATTTCGCAGTCAGGTTTGCATATCCGCTTTCCTACTGGACATTATCGGAATGCGTTCAACTCGTCGACTGTGACAAGAAGCGTTATCTAGTACAATAACTGAATTTCGTTCTACACGCTGTAATACTTCAGTTAACCATTTTTCGATATAAATACAAGAGCGCTATTTTCCAAAAATCCACTGTCACTTCCGATATGGGTAGCAATTAGGCACTGTCCTTTACCTGATGATGTATTTAAACCTGTAGATAATTCCTCTATAAAAGCTTGGCGATGACTAGTTGCAGAAGTATCTTGCCATATCTTAGATATCGTGTGTCCAGCATTCATCCACGTTTCATCGAGATAGTTTATCTTTTTTTTAGCGGCTCTAAACTCTTTAATATTTTGTAAATAACGCCGTCGCCAGGACTATATCTGACCTCTCAATTAAAATTGATTTCCTACACCGTTTGACAAAACGAAATTTTAGGCCCCATAAAATTTTTCGTAAAGTTTTATGGCTCATTAATGGAATTTCTTTGTTTTCTTTTATTATCTTAAGAACAACTTTAAGTATATATGTTCCTCTTTGTCTTGTATTGTATTCATGTGCTTCGGTCAATAGAGTGTTTTTTGTCAGAAATTGTGTACTGCAGATCTGGAAAAAGAATAGCTGACGGCAATCTAATATTTTAGAGTCTCTATATAGTTGGTCACTTGGATAAAGCCGGTTTTTATTTAACATAATTTTTAAGGATCTTCTTTGAAGAACTTCTAATGAATTCAAGTAAGTTCGAGCTACTCCTTCCCAACCTATAATTCCATTCCTGATATGTGATTCTATTAAACTTTCAAATATAATTTTCTTTTGCTTAAAATCTAGAAACTCTAAAATCTGTCTGAATCGATAAAGTATTGATCGTAATTTTTTTAGGAGAAAATTGATATGAATATTCCACTTCAAGTTGCTGTCGATAAAAATTCCTAGATATTTTATTTGATTTAAAGGGGGTATTTTTATTGTTTTCTGGATGGTTAGTTCAAATGTTGGAAGAGATGATTGATGATAAGCAAACGGTAGGTATAAAGTTTTTTTAAAATTAATCGAAAGTAATCTACTACCATTTATATATCTATGTTGCTATTGGATCAAAACATTTCATATCACTAGATTAAAACAGTGTTAAAAAGTATTAATTGGTTTTAAACGGATTACATAGTTAGCAAGGGATATAACCATTATTATATTATTTAATTTTAATAGGTTTTAGTATTTTGTAAAATTAATATCCAGGGTGTTTATTTATTTTTTCCAGATAAGCATTTTTTACATCTTATGTAATTGTCCTAATATTCTTGTATTTTACTTTGCTTTAAGTTTGCTAGATTTTATTTATTGTTCAATAGTTTGTATGGAGTTCTAATAGGCAGGTGACCCAATTAGAAAACAATATTTCAATTTACCTACTTCTAACAAATGTAATATATCACAATTTTAAAATTTCAACATTAAAAAAACTAGACCTGTTAAGTATTCATTAATATTTAAATTGAAATATCGTCTATCTAAAGCACACGTATTGTAACTCCAAATTTAATGTTCTAACGATCTTGGTACCAATTAAATCGCATTTTAATCTACTTTATTGGGCACAAACATTGTAACTCCAACATGGCTCCAACACCCACCAAACTACAATAAATTCAAATTTAAAACTGAGAATTAAGGCATTTAATTACACTTTCTAGAATAAATTTGTGATTGTCGAAAAATGCTTTAGACCGACGATATATAATTATCGTCCAATATGAAAGATAATATTTTGCTGTTATTCTCATTTTCTCTAGAATTATATTTTGTCAAGAAGGTATCGCCTTACTTAAGTGGTAAAAGACCACAGCCGTTTGGAAGAGCTATGTTTCGTGTCCAACAGTAGTATTGCTTCAGCAATAATGGAATACACTTGAATGCTTGTTATAAATTTTAATCCCGTACTGACTCGTGTACATCTCCCGGAACATTCAAACTCCAGACCTCAAATACAGTCCACTACGCTTCAGATCCGGTGTATGCCCGCCCAAGAAGTCGGCATCAGGGAATTTTAAGGTAAGACCTTATTGACACAGCTTAATTAATTTCATTTGAGACCGCGACATACCCGCACCTTAGCAGTAACCTTTTTAAGGCAAATTACGTACGCAAAATAAATTTTAAGTCAAATTTAACACTGATATTTTTAAACGTATTACACCTTTTAAGAGTCTCATTATTAATAATAATAAAAATGGAAGCAGCTTTACATTGGTAAATATTTAGTTTTAATGAATTGTTCAGATACCAATGGATATCCAAATCAAAATGCAATTTGTAGACATCTTCAGGTTGTAAAATTTCTTATCAGCACAGAAAGGCTGTAAATAATCGAAAATAAATAAAAAATTATTAATAAAAGTAAGGAATAATAGTTGTATTAAGTTGGATTATTGTGCTACACCTGAAGTTGCTTCATATACTTGTGATTTAAACTCAACATACTTATAAGATCAAACGAACTTACCTGAAGTAAAGTTCGATCTTAATTATATGATGCATCGTCGAAGTAAATAAGATATATGTCACCCCCTGTATATGCTTCGATTCGACCACATAATTGAAAGCTGGAACTATTAATATATGCCCTTCTCCACCAATCCCCTCATCTCAATACTTTGCTTTAGTCATTGCATAGCATACTTGTTGCAACTTAAAGGGGACTTTAGAAATATTGGGTGGGTCTGGGACTTATTTACTTCGACGAGGCATCATATAATTAAGATCGAACTTCACTTCGGGTAAGTTCGTTTGATCTTATAATTATATTTCTGCCTCGTCTCGTAAATAAGATGTATGTCGCTGTTTAAAGCATGTTGCAACAAAAAATTACGATAAAACAATTTATTTATATTTAACTGATTACAAGTTTAAAATTTATATTGTCATAATTGACCCACTTTCAAGAAAACTTAAAAATAGAGATATGTCATATGCTCTAAGAGGAAATATTGCTCCATAGCAATTACTCAAAATGAAGTTCATCCATAAGCTGATGGTCTGCGTAGAGGCAGCATAATGCGGCTTCCTAATTATAATGTACAGAGGCTACCACAATTACCCCTTAAGTCTTTAATTTTTTCTATATACTCTAACAAGGTTGTTGCTACGCAAATACCTGGGTTTGTATAAAAGAAAACGGAAGGTTTAACATGGGATAAACTCTATTTTTAGCTGATATCTTTACTTTTTTCGTTACCTTTTTCTGAATTTCTTGTTCTTTTCTGACAATTTTGTATCTCTATGGCTATAAAATTTGAATGTGCTAACCAATATAACCAGTGTAACTGCTAATTTATTGGTAAGGTTTTGACACTACATTTAGGTCCCACGTGTTTTCTTATTTAAGCCTGATCTTAAACCTAAAAAACTTCTAAAAAAAAATCTTTTTACCTGAAAATATTGTGCCATTTCAGGTTCAGCTATTTGCGCCTAATATACCTACATAATGAATGTGTGATGTCACAATCAGTCTGAAAATTAGGATATAACTCTTGATTATCCGATCCTATCCAATCTGATTCAATGGCGCAGTCGAAGATAATTTGGATTGTAAAAATATATCCGATCTGGTAATTTAAATAAACTGATATCACAATCAGATTAAAATGGAGGATGTAATTCATAATTATCTGATGTCATAACTTGATGAAGCAGTAGAGGATATATACTTACATGATGAAAATGATAATAGTCTGATGTCATAAACGGATATAGGTATGGCTTCTAAATTATAAATGTCCAATGTCACAATCAGAATAGTCTTTAATAACATAAACAAAAAATATTTTAAAAACTCTTAGAAAATATTCTTTTATTGTAACCAACTACTGTTATCACAAACAGCAAAATTATGTATCAACTGTTGACACAAACAATAATATGTAAATATTCGTTATACTTACCAAACAGTGCAGGATTTTCTTATTATTAACTGTCATCACAAACAGTCCAGGAATCTCATTGATATCACTGTTATCACAAACAGTCAGCCATTGATATCTACTGTTATCACAAACAGTCAGCCATTGATATCTACTGTTATCACAAACAGTCAGCCATTGATATCTATTGTTATCACAAACAGTCAGCCATTGATATCTACTGTTATCACAAACAGTCGGCCATTGATTTCTACTGTTATCACAAACAGTTAGCTGTTGATATCTACTGTTATCACAAACAGTCAGCCATTTATATCTACTGTTATCACAAACAGTCAGCCGTTGATTTCTACTATTATCACAAACAGTGCAGAAAAATATTCGATATATGATGTCATCAGTTAAGTTAAAATCTCAATTTATACTATTATTACAAACAATAAACTGCTATTATATACTGTTATCACAAACAGGGTAGGAAAATATTCGTTTATAATGTCATCAATTAAGTTAAAATCTTAATAATCTACTATTATTACAAAAAGTAACCTACTTTTATCTACTGTTATCAGAAAAAAAATGACCTGAAAATATCTTCTGTCATTACAGAGAGTAACCTGCTATTATTTACTGTTATCACAAACAGTATAGGAAAATATTCGATTATAAAGTCAAAGTTAAATTAAAATTTCAATACCTACTATTGTCACAAACAGTAAACGATATAAATTTATTATCAATTACAGTGTGTCCAACGATGTCATTAATCATTCAATTATTCAATAGAGGATAAAAATAAAACTGTCGTCAGAAAACAGTTTTGTTATACCTATAAGCAACAGAAGTATAAACTCTATCTACTGCAAAAACAAATATTTCAAGTAACTAGATATCAAGTTTCAATGTATATCTATTTTCATTTAAAAATTTCTTTACCTTAAGCCTATAAAAAAAAGGCCAATAACAACTACTTTCGCAAAGAAATTACTACACACTAGAATTTAAAATGGTATAGAAGAAACGAACTTTTACCAGTAGGTATCATAAAAAATACTAAAAATTTTCGTTCAATACCTAACTATTTAGCAGTGATAAAATCGTACAAATAAAATACGTATTAATTTTCGGTATTAAGGCAATTACTTACCGTTTTCAATGACACAATAACTTTATTGTTGATATGACGGGAGAATTGCTTAACAAAACAAAAACTTTGTAGATTCAATCGATGAATTTCTAGCTAAACCATCTACACATCACGTTCTTAACGCGGAGAACGCTTATTGGATTTTTTTTTGAATGTTTATTATTATTAGGTTTAGTCATCGGTACACTTTGTTTTTGAATTTTCTTAGGAAATATAATATAGATGTGATCTTTACGACACATAAACAAAGACTAAAGCAAAGTGTTGAGATGAGGGGATTGGTGGAGAAAGGAATATATTAAATAGTTCCAGCTTTCAACTATGTGGTCGATTCGAAGCATATACAGGGGGCGACATATATCTTATTTACAAGACGAGGCAGAAATATAATCTATAAATAAAGCCCGTCCAACAAAATATTTATGTAGCAGAGAAAGTAGAGGCGGTGACAGTCCCATGTGCTCTAATTTTGTTATCAATAAAGAGTGATCAATTTGATTTAAAGGTTTTCTAAAATCTGTGTAACGTACATCTACTTGACATACTGAGTCGAGAATTTTTGAAATAAATTGAGTAAAGCAAGCTAAATTAGTAACTGTAGATTTTTTTACATAAAATCGTGCTGCTAATACAATTTTGTTATTTTCATTTTCCATAAACAATGATCTTAATTGATTTTAATTCACGAAAATGTTTGTGTTGCAGTAGAACTTATTAAAAATATACAGGCCACACGGTATTGATATTAAATGTTGATCTTCTAATATTTTCATATACCTAAAAAAATTCTTGGCATTGATCATTTATCTTAGGTCAAGACCTTTATTGATTAAACTAACGCAATCAAACATTATTTTTAATGCGTGAAAGGAAGTATAAATAACATGTTAGTACATATTTATGTTATTTAATTATTTAAATTAACTAGACGAAAAAAAAATATTTCACAGCAGATATTGAGAAGTATGTGTATCGTATCAATACCATTTGTTATACGTCAAACTAATTGTTTACAAAAAAAATTTTATCTTCTGTTAGCTTTATTATGTATTTTCTATATATGTAGTAAGTACCTAAATAGTCAAAATCAAAGTTAAAAATACTCCCTTTATTTACTCTACTTACGTATACAGTGTTGAACAGCCAAATGGAATAAATTCGGTAATAAATAAATAAATGGGGACGTGTTCAAAAAAACGCTCGGGCACGTCGATTGGTATTTTTATCTACGCATTTTTCTTACCAAAAACTTTTTATACAGAGTGAGTCATGTAACAGTGACCAATACCAACTTTCTTATTTTAAATGCAACACCCTGTATATTTTTCAATTTTTAGATTTTTCAGAAAATTCTAGGCATATTTTATGTACTGTGTCCTATTCCTAACTGTTTCAAAAATATTAAATGTTTTCCAATTTATTTCAAAAGTTAACATTAATAAAATGAAATAATTTGATTACAGAAATTCGTTACAACATACTCAAAAAGTAATAAGTAATAATGTTTATTTCTTGATAATGTAACAAAAAAAACACATCTCAATTAGGAGATATTCAAATCTGAAATGAGAATGTCTTCTATAGGTACTCAATATCTAAGGCGTGATCGATCTAATCGCAAGGTTTGTTAATCTTAAGTCAGCTAGGTCGAGAGGTTTAGTTTTGTATACAATACTGTTGACATATCCCCTTAAGAAAAAGAAAAACCTTGCGAAACTGCTTCTCTATTTTACCAATTGTCCCTTCCATTTGTGTCCGTGTGTTATTTCCATAACCAATCATCTGTAGAATTGTTATTTTGTACATTTCTGTTAAATAAACCATTTTTCTGATAAGCAGTTAAGAAAATTCAAACGACTATAACACTGCTCACTACTGTCATGCAGTCAGATAACAATTTGCTAAGGTAAAGCGTTTTAAACAAAAGTGGGTAAACCAAACTAATTAATAATAGCTTTTTTATTTCATATCAGTAAAAAATAACGCTGAAATGGTTTCTGATTAGTTTCTCATTACCAAGAACTAAAAGGGAAATAAGTATTGAGTGTGTTGTAGCGAATTTCTGTAATCAATCAATTTTATTTTGTTAATGTTAATTTTTACAATAAATCGAAAAACATTTATTATTTTTGAAACAGTTAGGTGTAGGACAAAAATTGAAAAATATACAGGGTGTTGCATTTAAAATAAGAAAGTTGGAAGTAGCCACTGTAACATGACACACCCTGTATAAAGAGTTTACGTTAAAAAAATACGCAACTAAATATACCAATTGAGGTGTCCGAGGGTATTTCCGAACACGCCCCCATTTATTTATTAACGAATTTATTTCATTTGGCTGTTCCACACTGTAAGTATTTCTGAATAAATAAAGTTTAATAATAATCAAAGAGTAGAGAATATAATAATTGTCCAAGAGTAGATACATTAGTTTTCAAAACCTATTATTAACACTGACTTCCATAATTATAACTTCCTTATTTAAAACCTTGATCAGTTATGGTGCAAGACTCATAAATATGAAGTGCCATTTTTAATAATGCAGTGCAGCATTTTCAATCCTATGTTAATTTTATTAAAAAATGAGATCTGTAAATTATGATTAAAATTCTAATAGTTTTTATTTATATTTTTTTATTTATAGTTTTTTATTTATTGTTTTTTTTTATATAATTTATATAACCAACAGGTCAAGGTCCATTTATTCAATAAAATATTTTAAGTAGTAAAATATATATTTTTCAATTTAATCTTTTAACTACAGTCATGTTACTTATAAAGTAACCTCATTAAAACAAAAGGGTTAATTTGACAAAATACCTGTTTTATATTGAATAATTTTTTTGTTACAGTTATCTGAAAAAGGTTAATGGCTATAATATTTTTTAAACCGTCACTATCCAAAGTAAGCTTTTGAGTCTCGAAATTCAACCCCAAAGTTGATGTTTTCCGCAAACTGACATGAAGTGACAGAGCTTTGTCGATCGCTAAGCGGAAAACTTGGCAGCTTTGTCTCTCGCCTAATTTAAATTAGATATAATAATATTTCTTTTTAATTAATGATTTTAAATTTATTTGTACCTAGTTTGATGTATTTTCTTTTATTATTCAAATTAACATTGACTTTGGATATCAACTCCTGTTTTTAGGAATAACGTAGATATAGGCAACTCATTATACATTACTTATGACAAATTTTTAGTTTTTATATCTATTTCTTAAAATAATGTGATCGTAGAAAAAATATTGTGTGCATTTTGAGCGAAAGTTCGTTACTGCTTTCGACAAATTGCCGCGCTCTGCCACGCGTCACGCGACAACTTTTTGTCTCAAGCAGCGTAGTTTCACTTTTCGCTTTTAATACACAGATGGCTGTTTTCACAGTTATAAGATTTTTTTTAAAATAAACTCTTTTCGCCTGATTTTTCTGGGTGCGCATCATAGAAACTACAAGTCCTAATCAACGATTGACAACAGATTGAAAGTGTGACGAAAAAATTAGTTTCTAGTCGAATAAAACTCCAAGACTCCTTGCCTCAGTAACTCTTACTAAATTAATATTGTCCAAACTATAGTATACATAATGATAATATTTTATATTTACTACAGGGTAAAAACAATTTATTTACATCACGCTATTATTCTGGTTTGTACAGATCTGCTTGCAGAAGAATATACAGTCAAATATTATTGATTTCTCTATAAAGTTTTATATTATCTGCAAATATAAGTTATTCTGACTTATTATTGTTACATATATCATTGATAAATAAAATAAAAAATAATGGTCCCAAATATAGTCTCTGGTGGACCCCTGAAGTAGCAAAATAACTAAAAGATTTTATTCCTTCATGTTCTACGGTGATTTATACTTCTATATTTGACAAAGCCATGCTGATACGAGGGTTGCCTTTTATATTTCTGGATTAGAGAACAAAAACAAATATTAATCACCTAAAACCGCTTTATTGTTTTTCAAAATATTCTCCATGAAGATCTATACACTTCTGTGTGCGTTTGAACCCTTTTTCGAAGCACTTTTGCCACTCTAATTGAGTTATCTCCAAAACATGCATCTGAACGCATCAACCGCTTCTTAAGGTGTCGAAACACGTTGACTTCTCAGTTTATTATTTACGTACGGGAATAAAAAGAAGTCATTCGGTGTCAACTCAGGACTATACGGTGAATGACTCATCACATCAACGTTTTGAGTTCTTAAAAATACAGTTGTTTAAGCCGATGTGTGAGAGCTCGCATTGTCGTGGTGAAGAGTGATCCATCTTCGGCGGTTGGATTTGCTCATTTCTTGGTAGGCAACTGGCAAACAAATGATTGTATACTACTCATAATTGACTGTTCTGCGTTGTTCTAGTGGTACGGTTGCGACATGTTTAGTTTTTCCGAAAAAACAGCCGATCATTTGCTTAGAAATGCTTCGTGCACGAACAACTTTTGTTGGATTTGGCTCATCTTGAAACACCCATACAGTCGACTGCTGTTTACTTTCGGGCTTATACGCGTAAATCCACGATTCGTCACCTGTCTCTATGTCATAGACGCATTTTTGAGCATTTCTTTCGACCAATCGACACGAGCCTTTTTTTGAACGATTGGCAAATTGTGTGGGATCCAACGCGAACAAATTTTTTTGTCAGTCAAATGTTCATGCCATATTGAATGTATGCATGTCTCACTAATGCCTAAGGTTGTCTCAATCTCACGATTGATCACATGACGATCTTTCATTATCAGTTCGCGCACAGCATCAATGGATTTTGGAAGAACAACTGATTTTGAACGACCTTCACGAAATTCGTCTTGGAGCGAACTACGACCTCGATTGAATTCACCATACCATCGATAAACACTGGTCCTTAAGCTTTATCGCAAAAATTAATTTAGGTTAATCGATGCACTGTTGCTAAATTAATCCATGTCGAAATTTGTAAAAAATAATCGCACGAACATGTTAACGATTTAATTCCATTTTCTGGGCGATATGAATCTTTAAAGTTACTGTAAACAACACAATTAGCGCTCGTATGTCAAAACGTTCTAAATACGCATGACCTCAAAAATGTCAAACTTTACGACAGAGCTATCAGTTGCCAGTTTGCAACACTAGGGTTGTCCAATCCCGAAATACAAAAGGCAACACTCGTATTCACAAATTGTAATCTTTATGTGTGAGTAGATTATATCATAATACAATTTCAAATAATTTAGAGAAAACCTTAGATAAAAGAGACCAGAGATATAATATACCCCGGTGTTTAACCTGCGCAAATGTTGCCAATTTCTAAAGAAATGTTAACGGAGTGGGGGAACTGGGCAGGGACCCTAACTCTGTGACAGGGACCGGACTTTGTTTATTAGCAACATAGTGAACTATAAGATTTATTTAAAATATACGTTTAATGGAATTTTGTATTATGAAATAAATTTAACGTGATTTTTTAATATCAAACAGACATTTTATGTAAAGAGAAGACCTTTTATAGAATATTTTGTTAGCTATTATTTACTACGGACTTTTCTGTAAGAGACTACAGTAAAATGTTGAAATAGAATATTGATAATTGAGTAAAAAATGGTACTCATTGTCTAAGAGTGTTATAAAAAAAGCATGTGCGCAGACGAATACTGCAAATCAAACCTTGTGAGTTGAACATTATATTTTTTCTAAGACTATCACATAATATTAAAATAAGTCAAAATGAGAAAATGCTATTTTGTATTATAACCTCAGAAAAAGATATATTAAAGCTTTTTCTTTAGGAATATTAATTAATGTAGAGGATGAGTCACATAAAACTCTAGAAATGCATATGTCTAAAACCAAACAACATTTTAAAATTTAAACCTATTAAAAGTCATTTGGTCGCTAGGAGTGGGTGATTATCGAAATAAATTATTGATTATTAATAATAATCGATTATTTTCGATCAATCGATTATCTTTGAAAAATCAAAAATAATAGATTAATTAAAAAGCCAATTAACCGATAAATCAGTGTTTACAAAAAATAATAAACGAAATATCGTTTATTTTAAATAATCGGTTATTTTTAAATATTCTATTTTTTTTTTTTCGTATTTCCATTGAAACAAATTATTCGATAATCTTCGAAAAATCTAAAATATTCGATTAATCAAAAATAATCTATTAATCAAAAATAATCGATTAATTAAAAAGTCGAATAATCGATTAAAAAAAGAATTATTCGATCATTTTTAAAACATCGAAAATAATCGCTTAATCAAAAATAATCGATTAAGGGAAAATAACCAATTAATTAAGAAGCCGATTCTACGATATATCGATTTTCCAAAAAAATAACTGAATTATCGATTATTTTCAAATAATCCTTTTATTTTCATATCTCATTTAAAATTGATTATTTGATTATCTTTGAAAAATCGAAAATAATCGATTAATAAAAAGCTGATTGACCGATAAACCGATAATTCTAAAAAATAACCAAAATATCTATTATACAAATTAACCGATTATATTCGATCAATCGATTCTTTTCATATAATCTATTTTTTCGCATTTCTTTTAAAACAAATTATTCGAATACCTTTGAAAAATTGAAAATAATCGATTAATCGAAAATATTCGGTTAATCGAAAATAACTGATTAAAAGAAAATAACCAATTAATTAAGAAGCCGATTCTATGATAAATCGATTTTCCAAAAAAAAAAATAATAACTGAATTATTGATTATATACCAATAATCCTTTGCTTTTTTCATATTCCTTTTAAAATTGATTATTTAATTTTCTTTTAAAAATCGAAAGTAATCGATTAATTTAAAAAGTCGATTAAACAATAAATCGATTTTTCTAAAAAAAAAAAACGATCATTTTCAATAAATAGAATATTTTGAATAAATCTACTCTCTTTTTGTATTCCCTTCATAATCGATTATTCCATTACCTAAAAGAAATAAAACAATTTCATGAAATTGTTCGATTAATCAAAAATAATCGATTAATTATAACAGATATACGATAAATCGATTATTTTTGTAACTCCTATCGGTCGCATGCTTTTATCCGAGCATTATCTCCAAAATTTAGAGATTCGGATTTATTGATCCTGTTATCTTTGAAACCGCATTCGATTGTAAAATAAATATTGCTATAATTTAGATTTTTTTAGTAATCGAAGATTTTTTTCGAGTTGTTTACGCCCGTATGGTACTAAACGCGATTAAACCCTTGATCTGGATTAAACGTGTACGGTGCATACGGGCGTTAGGGGTTTATAATGTAAAATTTTACTAATGACTAATTTCCGTAATTTTAGAATTTTTTTGATTATACTAGATCATATTGCGCGATTTACTTTGTTTTAAGATTTAAGATTCCGATTTTACCGCAAATAAAATGAACCTTGAAATTTTTAGTAGGTAAACCAGTATTTCATCTAATATTCTTGTAAAAATACCTAATAAAGGGCTAAAAACCTTTAGTAAATATTCTTATAAAACTACTTTTTAAAAACAAAATTTCGTTAGTAACAATGCCTATTTACTTCTTATTTAGATTAAATGTTTAAAATTTTACTCTTTTGTAAATTAATGCATTATGAAATCTATTTTCTGAAATATTATGTATTTGATGCTTAATATTTATTGAAACCCCTTAATGTGGATCTGAAGTATTCAGCTTAAAGAATCATAACGACTTTATGTCAAAACGTCAACAAATATTTACCGCTGAAAACGAATATATTTCTTATTTTTGATAACATTGACACTTATATTATTTGTATATACAATTTTTCACCATACATCGTGGCATTTTCAACTTAAAATTGAATAACTAAAACACTTTAAATTGCTAATAACAACAACAAATAATTCAAAAAACGGCGGTCCATAAATGATTTACTCACACGGAGACAAGCATAGAATATAAATTTCGGAGCAATTCGGGTGGCGTCGTGAACACAATGATTTTTAATTGGTGGGTTACTTAGGGTTGGAATAGACAACGTGCGCGATATGCAATGTTACATCTCCGGTCTCTTGTATCTAAAGCCTTGGTTTCTTTGAACACTTCGTCGCGGTAAGCCAGAGTATTTAAATCGGAATGGTTTTCTTGAAGGGTCGGTTGATATCTGTTGAGTTTGATATCAGCGGAATCGTCGGCGTGTGCGGAGACTATATTGTTATTAATTTTAAAACAATGAGTGACAAATTCACACATACAGATGACATCATGACTTTATTTTTAGGTTTCTTGGAAATTATGTCCTTTATAAAACTCAACACGAATTCAAAAAGATCTGTAGAAAGTCTAAAATACTCCCTAAATTTGGTTTCATTTCCAAAAAGCCTCCGCTGCACAGTGATATTAAAGGCACCTTCTGTATCGCGACACAAAAACAACTCATCCACTGGCTTATTGGAAACTTTGACGGTTGCAATTGCCAGTTCCTCTTGTTTTTCCTCTTCCAACAATAATAACAATGCAAACAATTTATTTGCATCCATTTTAGTACCTTTCGTTTACATTCATAATACATAAACAGCACGTACAGACATAGAGAAAGTATCATTTTCTATATTTTTTAACAAACCACCTCGGGCGAAAATTGCTGTCCTCAGCGGTCGACGGACTGTCCGCTTACCGCGACGGAGTGTTCAAAGAAACCAAGGCTTAAGGAGAAAACTAATATTAATGCAACTAGTTGGTTATTTTTGAAAAAACTTTCGCTTTTAAAAATAAGACATCTTTGAAATTTTCCACGTTGTGGGAAAATGTAAATTACACATTTTCAGTAAAGGAAAACAAAAACGTTGAATATATTTTTTAATTATTGCATGCACCTGAGGACTATTTTTTTATCCCCTTTAAAGCAGGTATGCTTTGTTATTCTGTAACACCGTTGAATATCAAATAGTTGCTAATATTTTGGGTTTCTACTTCAATGCTATCATTCGCTAGATCCGTATCGTTATCACTAATATATACATTCTTAAATTGATTTGCAAAATCATTTACAATGTCATTTGGGGAAGAAAGGTTTTCATTATTATATGACATATTACAAGGTATTCGCAACTTTTTTTTTTCTGTTTACAAAATTCCAGAAAAATTTTGGATCGTCTTTGAGTTGAATTTGTGTATTTTTAATTTATTTAATAAACGTATTTGTATTTCAAATTTTATAATCTTTTTAGATTTTGCAAACATTCGCAATAAAAATGGTATGTCGCCGTTATCTGTAAAGTTTTAAATAATTATTTTTAGTTTTTATTTTGTATATAACTTCTTTTGAAACCCGAACTGGATATCTATATGATTAACATTTTTGCAAAGGAACAGACTTTTTTATTATTAACAATAACATTATCTCAATTTATTAAATTTACCAAGTCACAAAATTTTTGTTCATCCAATGTCCTAAAGGGAATTTTAAATTTAAAAACTCCATAAATGACAGACGCTCTTTATTATTCTTTATATACTGTTGCAAAAATGAATCATAGATTTCTCGGAGTTATTATTAGAAGTATATTTTTTGGATTTCTTGGGCTTTTAAACTACCGTACTATTGCAGACTTACTACATTTGAGCTAGTGGAGTTATTTTATAGGAACATCAGAACTAAAGAATATTAACAGTCACCTATTATACGGTGTGACAATTTAAAAACTTACAATGGGCTATATCTAACAAACGGAAGATAGAAAGAAATGCCTAAAACCGTTTCTAGGATAGGAAGGGAGAACTTAAGTGTTATAAAAGAGAACTCTCAAATTTGTAGTTCAACAAAAAAATTTTCTTTTTCAGGCAAGGTTTCATAATTATTAATTCACCCTGTACAATTATTATTTATAGCATTGGATATAATTTTTTATAGGCTTTTCAATGATGTATCCTAAGAAGGGATTTGTTATTTAAATATTTTAGATGGATTAGGGGGGCCCAGGGGTTTGATGGGGGTGAGTTCTCTTTTATGTCATTTTAGTTTCTCTTTCCTATCCTAAAAATGATTTTAAACATTATTTGATATCGTCTTTCGTTTGTGAGATATAGCCCATTGTAAGTTTTAAAATTGTCACAATTTATAGATAATTTCTGCTGATTTCTTTTTTTTTTTTTTTTCGTCAAAAAATCGATATAAACAAAAATGAAGTACTGCATGAGTGAATCTTGTCTGCGATCATTTGTTTTCCGCGAATCACTGTTATGTAAATTTTAATAGAAGACTGGATGCTATTTTTTGTGTAAAAATTCAATGTCAACTGAACAAATATATGCAAAAAAACAGTACCTAATTCAAGGTGAAACAACTACTCAATAAAATGATTGATTGCGTTACAATTAATTATTATTAACTAATCCATTTTCAGAATGTTAATTTTCAAAGGAAAAATAAATTATATTTTTTTAACTCATTATAAAAATGTATACAGAGTTATACTGGATGGAACAAAATGGGTTTAGTTTAT
Organism: Psylliodes chrysocephalus; assembly: GCA_927349885.1. Lineage (NCBI taxonomy): Eukaryota > Metazoa > Arthropoda > Insecta > Coleoptera > Chrysomelidae > Psylliodes > Psylliodes chrysocephalus. Next base: position 31,519,280 of record OV651818.1, on the reverse strand, counting down.
ATGATTGGGTTTTAATAAAAATAATAAATAAATTAAAATATATAGTTTACAAAAAATATTTCAAATAATTGACGTTGAAATTTCATTACGTAATTACTTTGCAAATTTTCCTTTCAACTCGATGAATCAACTTCCAAATGTACTGTGTCTACAATTCTCACGGATATTTAGAGGAATTAGATTTACCAGACTTTCCGGTGTTCAACGGGAAGCAAATCATAACAAGGGTCCAAAAATCTTGCATGTGCTACTTGTGTCTTCTGGCTAGACAATCGATTTTTCCCAGTCCAAACTTCGGAAATATTAAATCTGCAGTCAAAAACTGTGATCGTAGTTCAAGAGTGGCCGGTAAAAAGCGTTCAACTGACAAGAAATTTGTGAGTATCCAGGCACAAGCGGAAAATCTAGAAGTGAAAGAGAAGTAACAACTTTTGAGCGCGCTCATCAAATATTTGTAAATCACAGACCAAAGTCCGGACAGTGAACCTGGATCTTCTAAAAGTTTGTCTCTGAGTCAACGCAATGGCGGAATACAAATGAAAAGATGTGTCAATCCCCGAGAAAATGTTGCTCCCAGAGTGATTTCAATTTAGGACTTCTCTAAAATAGGGACCAGATTTAACCTGAGTGGAAAAGTTACCCTTGGTCGCTAGTGCAGTGAGGGTTGCAACAAAATCTCGAAATATCGTTGAATCCGGCTACATGCTAATAATTATTCCGTTGAAAGATTCTTCAAATGTGAACAGTTTGATTTCGTGAAAATTAAAGAAAAGGAGCTGGAAGAAACACCAAAAACGGTTGTTTTTTGTAGCGATGTTCGTTTTGCAGTACGTGGAAGAAAAGAGACTAGAACGAGATATTCAATTGAAATTTGGAGTTGACGGTGGAGGTGGATTTTTGAAAGTGTGCTGCTCAGTACTACCGCGAAATTCGAATAAAGAGGAAGTTGTCCCTGAGAAAAGGCAGAGATATACAGATGGTGTTTTAGCAAATGGTTAGAAGGATTTTTTTTGTGTCATCGGCATCTACTGCTATAGTTATTAGCCCCGTGTTCTGTGTAGGCTTTGTTACTGTTTCCCAGCACCACTTTAGGAACAGCACTGTTAATTAGTACCCAACAGTGAATGGTCGAATGGGGAATCCTACCAAGGCAACAGAATTAATTTTAAATAATTAAATTAAATGATTTTAAATAATTAAATTAAATTAAAAAATTCCGGCCAACGGTGGGATTCGAACCTGGGACCCTTGGATCCACAGGCAGAGGCTCTAACCACTGAGCCACTTACCCCCTAGATAGTTTGTTATTAAAAAGCTTATCGAAATTTCAAAAGAAAATGTAGACTAATCTGAATAAGTTAGTTGAACTTTAATATTCAAACTCATTTTCCTTAATATTTAAATGATAATTAAAATATTAAAAATAAATTACCCTGTTTCTAACATTCATATTTAACATGTTTTGTTGGTGAAGAGTCTAGCGCGTTTGTCTTTGAACCTGATGGTCGTGAGTTCAATCCTCACCTGTTATTTTTTTTTAATTTGATTTTTTTGTTTGTAAAATTAAATAAATCTTTAAACAGTGTATGAGCCATTAATTTGCGATTTGAGTATTCTAACCGATGATTTTGTAAGTTATTTTTAAGATGTACTTACTAGCAAATATTTTTTATGCGTATCATAAAATTATTCCTAAAGTATGCAGGCAACACAATTCATAAATATACTTTTTGTTTTCTAGTCAAATTAACGTAGTAAGATTTGAATGCGGCAAAATAAAACTGTATACTTTTAAGAACGTGTGATTGTAGAAAAAATATTGTGTTTAATTCGAGTGGAAAGCTATTTGCCGCTTACGATAAAATGCCGCAATCCGCTGGCGTCGCGCGGCAACTTTTTATCTTAAAAGCGGCAAAATAGCACTTTCCGCTTTTATTACATAAATAGCTATTAAGGATGGCGAATTATTTTCAAAAATATTTTTAAATCTTCTTTGTGTATGAGTACTGAATATACTAATATTATAAAGTAAAATGCACTGATCTTTTTCTCTTTTGTTAAACATTTTTTTAGTATATCTATTTTCTCTTGCAATATTTATACAAATATGACACTTCTATCAACTCGATTTGCGTTACATTGCGCCTTTGATAAATTAGTATTATTTAATAGGTCATTCATATTCTATCCGAAGCTGAGTAAGTCAATTTACAAACAACAGGAATATTAAATAAAAAAAAAACAGATATACATATTAAAAACGCTTAAGATATTCTTTTAAATGATGATTTACGGATAAAGCACAGACATTTTCTATATTGTTTATAGACAGTACACTCAATGTATAATTTTCGTAGCTGATTTCAGCGCCCTCACAGAGGTGGGCGTATAAACTAAACGATGGCGGCAATGTTTGAATTTTTGAGTAATTTTTTGGAAGCAACGTGGATATCATGTGTGCCATTAAAGTTGAGATTTGATTACAATAAGCAAACAAATCGTAACTATAATGGTTTAATCATGTTTTAGTGCTAAATTTTTTTATGAAATGAAACCATTTATTATATTTATAACGATTTATTTATAAAATGTAAATTTCGGGTTGTATTTTAACTAAAACTAAATATAAGGCAATAATAATAGGTACATGCAAAATATTAAGATAAAATAAAAAAATTCGTGTTTTCATTTTTTTAGTTTTATCTGGTTTTTCTTATTTCTTATATTATAGATATCTTGTGTTAGCAAGAAGACGTATTTTACCATCAAAATAATGTAACAACCTGGAACCTGGAACACTTACACTTTACAATCATGACTGAAAGATTATCTATTATCTCAAATGTAATGTGGTCACATTAATCCCATGTGGTCACTGATCAATGTATGCCGAAACTAATCGCGACACTACAACTTTATGCTGTGGTATTAATTGTGTGCTTTATTTCCATTTCACTATTGACTTTCTGCTTTATTTCCATTTTATTATTTAACAATCAGTTCAAAAACAAACAAATCATAGATAAAATTAATTTATCTATGAAACAAATCACTCACAAAATTCATAAAAATAATAAAGAAATAAGAAATATTTGTGGTTATGTAGGTATCAAGTAGGCAGTGTTGTCACGGTCAAATGGTGATAATTCTCATCAATTACCCCCGAACGCCTGAAGTCACCAATAAATGCAATAGTAACGATGAAAATATTTTAAAACATGACTTTTCAGCAATAGTGCATACTACTTAATGAAAAACTGCAAAAACGCTATAATCTTGCATGAATAAATTATAAATCAATTCATAAAATTTCATTGGTTGGTTAAGAATACCCAAAAATCTGGTAAAATTCTTGCTATTGGCAACGCTGCACAAACGGTGACGGTGGCGACCTCACGACGGCGGGGGTATGAAACTTAACACGCATTGACCTTGACGGTAAGAGTGGATACACTGTGGGATAAAGGCCTGCAAATAAACGTTTCAAATACGAAGTATTTCATTCGCAAGGAAAAAGTATTTTTTGCGAAAATTTTAAGCGTTTGAGACTTGGCAACCATGTTACAAAAAACATTTCACAGAATTTTATTGAAAACCGCTTATCGATACATTGTGTCATTCTCGAGTTATAAGCTTCTAAATCGTGATAATTTTCGTTTGGAAGTTATTCACATGGTTTCATAAAAAAGTAAATGTTTCCCTGAAAACTTAAATAAATGCTTACAATGTATACATTTCTGAGGATGTTAAAAATTATATGATGTTCTATTTAAAGTAAGCTCATAATTTTGTTTCTTTTTTTGGCATTTTCCAGAAAAAATTAGATGTAGCAACAATGTCAACAAAAAATTAAAGTACATATACCAAGTCTGGTACATCTGGTCGATATCTTTTTCTATTCTCGAGTTATGAGTTATAAAATGTATTAATCTATAGATGTATTACCGTTAAGAAACTACTGTATGTATTACTTAATTAAATCTTCTGTATCCTTCCATTTAAATAGGTTACTCGCCTCGCTCGCTTCTCTAGCTCGGCTCATAATTTTAGACTAGTTCGATGACTTGGTACATAAAAACTATTATTTTACTCTTCACACAGTAGTATGTGAGAGTATTATAGAGTTTCTTTCAAGAACCCAAATTTTTTATTCATCCAAATTTAAAAATATTTGTACCAAAATCCATTTCATCAAATTTTAGACAACTTTTAAAAATGTCCGTCCGTCCGATGTCATTTTTTTTGTCCGCGCAATAAGTCAAAAACGAAAAATAATAAGAACTTAAAATTTTCAGAAAAAATGAATCTTTATAATGGTAAAAAGTTTATTAATTTTAAAAAAAATCTGATTAAAAATGGAGTGTTAAGGGGGGTTAAAATTTAAAAAAAAATATCAAAAATTAAAAACGAAAAACAATATCAACTTGAAATTTTTAGGATATATCAATTTCTATAAGAAGACGAAGCCTATTGATTTTGAAAAAAATCTGATTAATAATGAAGGGGTTAAAACTTTAAAAAAAAATTATGAAACAATAACGAAAAACAATATCAATTTGAAATTTTCAGGAAAAATCAAGCTCTACAATGTTTGTTCGATTGTCTATTGATTTTTAAAAAAATCTGAATAAAAATGGGGGTTGAGGAAGTTAAAATTTTAAAAAAATCATAAATCAAACATGAAAAGCAATATCAACATGACATTTTCAAGAAAAATCAATCTCTGCAATGGGATCGAAGTCTAAAGATTTTCAAAAAAATTTGATTAAAAATTAAGGATTAAAGGGGATTAAAATTTAAAAAAAAAAATCATAAATAAAAAACAGAATACAATATCAACATGAAATGTATAGGAAACATCAAGCTCTATAAAGGGATTAAACCTATTTATTCGGAAAAAATATCTGAATAAAAATGGGGAGTTAAAAGGGGTTTTGCTTAACTGTGAAGAGTATCATATAGAATGCCAAGCATTATATATATTCATTCTAGTTTAAAAATAAAGTTAAGTGTGTCTTTAGCACTTTGTGGAAAACCTCCAGCTGGAAAAAATGGAAATGGACCTATAGTTGGTAGCAATTTTTTGTAAAGAATAGTTTCTTTTAGGGATGATGACGGTATACCAATATTCTTACATAAGTTAAACATTCTTCGATAAAAGGAGATATTCTTTTAAAGATTTTATTATATTTTTTATTTTATTTGTATTAGTAGGATGCAATACAAAACTACTTGGAATATAAATTCTTGGGGACAGGTAATTGGGAGATTGTATAATTTAGCTACTTTTCTCCAGTTTTCTTTTTTTGTTAGAAAGGGGGTACTTCAGGGATGGTCCCATATAAATTTGTTTAAGATGTGGTGACGGTATCTGCACGTTTTTAAATTCGGTTTTTTTTAAGTTTTTTATTTCTAATACTTGTAGGATGTAGATTACGCTGTTAAAATATGACCGTCTAATTTCGGAACACCCTATATATTGGAAATTCGAAATAATAGTTATGACGCAGCGGTGTTCCTCTAATTGTAATCGGACCCTAGGTATATGGATACGGAAAGTGATGAATTGGAGATAGGTAAATTGTATTTATTGTATTAAAGGAACAACAAATATAAGTACAATTAAATAAGTATATTAATATAACAATTTTTAAATGTCTGTATAAATTTTTTTTTCACATAGATTATTAAATTAAAAAAATAACTATTAAAACACGAAATGTTAATTTTTTCTCTTTTACAACACAAATTATACAATACTGTTGAATCAAAATTGTCTCTTGGCAGCAGGTGGTTTTTGTGACGCGACAATTATGATGCTTTGCATCTCATGAATTAAAGCTAATTCTCTTTCAATCTTAAGGTTATCACACCCCTTATAGAATATCTCAAAATATTTAAATTTTGGCAAAATAAATTAGGCAATAATATCTAGAATATGCATATGTTTTAATGTTTTAATTCCTTCCAGTTTCCGAAAAAAAACTAAAATGGCTTTAATTTTGAAATATCATAATGAAAATAAATGCATTCCTCGACAGCACTATTCTTAATATAATCCACAAATTTAAGCTCCTAATGTCTTGTTAATGATTTCTTAAAATTCGCCAAAATTAGTGGCTAAAACGCCTCGTTAAGTGCTATCTTCTGGTGTAAACTGGTGTAAATTGTTGCAAGAAACGAATAATGACAGAGAGTACGATACGATAGTTACAAGCGCGTTACACCGGAAGGCAGCACTTATCATATTTAATTTTTTTTCTCGGAAACTGAAAGGAATTAAAACTTTAAAATATAGGCATATATCTAGTTAATATTACTTAATTTATTTTGCCAAAACTTTAAGTTTTTAACAAAATTACTTTTTTAAATATCCTTGTCCGAAAATTATGAAGGCTGCTGCATTCACCTTAATATACCAACATACACGGTGTTCAAAAATTCATGCGACAAATTTTAGAAGGTGATTGCTCGTATGAAATTAGGATGGGTCTTTTCTTTAACAAAATTTCCTCAGCCCATCCTTTTCCGAGATATCACCCTTAAGAGGTGGTGACTAAAATTTAGTTTCTATTTTTTTTTCTAAAATTTCAGTAAAGCTAGAAACTGTAATTTTCGTGCACTTGTAAAGGACTAACCACGGTTATTTTTTCAATATTCCTGTTACATTATAGGGGGCTGAAATTAGCAACCCTTACTTTATTTTATATCAAAACGTTTTTTCGAGATAAAGTTTTATGAAATAATTTTGTTACTTGAAATCCTTGTTTTATTTAAAAAAAAATTATTTTTAATTTTTTTTCCCAAAACCAATAGCTTCATAGAAAAAAAATACTGTTTTCCACTCAATTTATTAAAAAAAAAATGATAAATTAGGGTGTTTATTTTTTTCTCTGAAGCTATTGGTTTTGGGACAAAAAAATAAATAAAACAAGGATTTCAAGTTATAATTTTATTTCATAAAAGTTCATCTCGAAAAAAAGTTTTGATGTAAAATAAAGTAAGTGTTATTATTATCATAAATATTGAAAAAAAAAATACCCGTGGTTAGTCCTTTGCGATTACAGAATTGCAAGTTTCTAGCTTTACTAAAATTTTAGAAAAAAAAAATAAAAACTCAATTTTATTCACCACCTTTTAAGGGTGATACCTCGAAAAGGGGTGGGCTGAGGAAATTATGTTATAGAAAAGACCCATCTTAATTTCATACGAGCAATCATCTCCTGAATTTAGTCGCATGTATTTAGAAACACCCTGTATATTACACATTTTTTTTAAGCGGGCAAAATTCTTGACAATCTCTTTTCCCTAATTGGCACATGTCGTATTTCTCTACGATTTACTAACTCTGGCAGCAAACAATTAAAATAGAAATGTGTCAGCTGTGGTAGCATTTTTGCCTTCCAGAATTTTTCATTTCATAAATTAACTAAAAACTAAATTAAACAAAAACCTAACAACGCCCCAACAACAAACTAAGACGATTAGAATAATTTCGCACCTCTTCAAAAACAACTACCTATTTTTCGATACAGGAATTAACAAATTTAACTAAACAGCAGCTACCCTTTTAACCACGGGCTTCATAGACTAGCAGCGTTGCCATATTCACTGGTATCATTGGTTTAATAGAATTAGTATCGGAATGAAAACTATGTTAATCTTTGGTCCTGTTTAAAATTGGTAATCTTTTTAAAAAAAGTTATTTAGAAAATAGTTAAGATATTTGTTATAGAATGACGCTAAAGAGCAAAAAAATTAAATTTGTTAAAAAGTTGAAATTTTTGTTTTTTTTTAAATATAAGTTTTTCGCGATTTAGCGTCATTCTTGGTTCATTTTTAGAATGATTGGCCTGAACCATTTTTTTTACAATTTTTTTTTAACTGCCTCAAATGGAAAATTGTTTTTTGGCGGAGGAGCGCCCGTCATGTTTGCTCTTAAGTAGATATTCTAGACCACGAGAGGTTTTTTTTAAGGTACCAGTTGTCCAGAAAAGGTTGTTAACCTCTACTTTCTGCTTTAAACCATTTAGTTGTATTTTGTGTAAAGGATTAAAATGGTAAATAGTCCTTTCTATATTTAAACTACATACTTGTAATTCATAAAAAAACATTGTAGTTAGTAGTTAGAGGATGTTTTCTACGTATTTCATACATTCAGAGACCAATAAATTTGCACTTGGTACCTACTATCGATAACATTTAATGAAATTATATGATTCATAATCTATTTGACACAAAAAACGCATTAATGCTGATGTTTGAAAAACATGTAATACAGTAATTACTTTTTATTATTATTAGGTGTTTTCAATAAATCATTACGTATGCCTAATCAAAATCGAATGAGACATTTATTGTTTGTTTAATTTTTTGCACATAGGGCAAGGTTGTTTTGAATAAAATCAACAATAGTTTATAAAACAAAACTAGTTTATTGTTACGCTACATTTTTATCATATAGTTTGCATTATTAGAAGATTTAGCTGTTAAGAAGTTGATGTTAAAAATATAATTATGGAATTTCCTAAAGTGTTATTTTGTCTTGTGGTATTATTGGTAAGTTTTTTTATTATTAAGAAAACAAATTAAAACATCCAAAATTGATTAAACTATTATAGTCCATCGTCTGACTGCAAAGAATATCGTTTTCTTTGCTTGCTATTTATAGTTCGGTTAAGGGGAAGGGGTGAACAACATGTTCTATGTCCAGATTGTGGGAGCTGTCGTGTAACCTGTCAAATTAAAAATAATATTTCATATCGATGGAATTCTTCGGTTTTTTTACTGGTAATGAAAGAATTTGCTTCTAAACATATATAATAATAAAAAAATTCTTTTGCATGATTTTTTTATCATTGAGTTTTGCTACTTTCAGCATAAGTGTAGGAATTTCTCTTTATCGATAGTAGTAAAACCGGACGACACAAAATACAAAGGGATTTTTTATTGTTATATACGTCTAGATGCAAATTATATCGTTGTCAATAAAAAACGAAATACTCCATCGATAAGAAACATTTCACAACAGATTCTATAGCCAGGACATAGTAAATGATTTGTTACCTCTTCTCCTGTACCCAACTACCTTAGATTAAAGAGACCGAAGTTAACTACAAATATTAAGCAAAAAACACGACATGTCACTTTTTTGCAGTCGGATGAGGGACATTAGGACTATAATAAATACTTCTAGAAGACTACAGAGGGCCATACATCTTTATTAGATTTAAATGACACAAAAGCTGCAGTTTAATAGGCATTTTTGAAGATACTTTTCTTTGTCAATATAAAAATAAGGCCCAATCATCGTAGCAACTTCATTGTTTTCTTGTCTTTAAACCATTACACTATATTCTCTTATTTCAATAGTAGACTTCAATAAAAACATTAGAATAAATGAATATAATGCTTTTCATTCTATATTATACTCTTTACAGTTCAACGGGTCCCCTTAACCCCCATTTTCAATCAGAATTCTTTCAACTGGGTTTTTCTTCTTATAGAGCTTGATTTTTGCTAAAAATTTCAAGTTGATATCATTTTTCGCTTTCGAGTTATTTTTTTATATTTCAACCTCCCTTAGGCTAAATTCAGATGAATAAATATTCAACGTGCGTTAACGAACGTTTTCTAACCAAACATTTAGATATCATAGTGTTTATGTCAAAGAAGTAGAGAGGGTAGAACGATAAGGTACCGTCTGCGCATCCATCACGAGTGTAGAAATTATGCGTGATTCAGCCTTCCACTCTTACACACGTAAATGACAAGGAGAGGTTGCCCTAAAGCACTGTAAACAAATTCCAGGATCGACTTTATTCAGCGATTATGTTCATGTTCAGCTCTGTTTTTTGTTTGTGTTTTGGCTGTTGTAAGATTTTTTTGGCGTCAATTCTTTGTTATCTTGCTTATATTTATGATTTTTTATGCTTTTATTCCGATTTAGTATTAAATTATACTTGTTAATTATTTTTCGATGCACTATTTTATAATTGTTGCACAAAATGTTGTTAAACCGTCCCTGAATTTTGTTTACAAAATGAGCAAAACGAAATTGTGCATAGTGTCCAGACTTTTTCATTGACAGTTATCATTCTACCCCTCTCCACTTCATTGGTTTATGTACAAACTATCACATGAACGCACGGAACCGGACGTTAACGAACGTACGCAGAAAATCTCAAGACGTTGTCGCACGGACATTACATGTGCGTTTTGAAAGATCCATAAAGATAATTTTGTTGTTCAGTTGTACGCGCCTATTTGCATAGGTATTGTTCATGAAAATGTATGAATCTGAAATTGACATCGAATTACTCATTGAAAAAGTAGAAAAGAAACCAGTCATTTTGAGTACATCTTTGGAATGTTATAAAAACAAAATTTTAATACGTCGGGCTTGGAAAGAATTGGTTTCAATGTTCTGTGATGACAATGACTGTCAAGAAAAAAAGAAAAATATGGATAAGCACAAACTTTATTTATATATAAAACCGTCTTGTTCACGTACAGAATTGAATTTTGTTTTCTGTACTTTAACCAATAACGTGAGAGTAAAGAGAGAGGCAAAAGTATGAAACGATCAACGATATTTACCACTGTTGTTTTATCGGAGATAATTACACTGTTAACTTATTTTTAGGTTTTCCTCACTCTGCATATTTATATCAATTGATCTTGATACGCAATTTTTCCTTCATTGACGAAATAATTCTAGAATTTTGTTCGGGTATTATCTACTAAAAGAGTAGGTCTCCAATGGTGATTGTTAGTTAAGTTTAATAGTTTTCCTTTCAATGATGCATCTAAATTCATCTCTCATCCGAACATAGTTATGCAGTACTGTGTTTGCCTTAATTATCTGTATGGCGCAATTATCATTAACATATATTGGTCGATGTAGTATTATCCACTTATTACTGGCTATACCAAAAGTACACTCAACATTACGAGCTAAAGTTAATCGATAATTAAATATTTGTTTCGTATGTTAGCTGCTTTCCATCGTAGGTCTTCATCAAATTTTCCATCAGTCCGAATGCTTCATCTGCTGCAATCACATAAGGTAGTGCCGTATCAAGCTTTTCTGTTAATGGTGATAGCTTTAGTATATTTAAAGATTTTTTTGAATAAAACAGAATCCTTAAAAATTCCTGAATCACTATCCTTGCCGTAAGCACCAATATCCACCTAAATGAACAACAGTCAGAGTCCCTCAACGGCAAGAGTGCTAGTGAAAAAAATCTCCGTTTCCTTTTATTTTTATTTTTCTTATAATATAAACCACCAAATAATTAGCTTATTTAACGTCCATCTTCCAGGCTTGACACCGACTATCTGGAACTCTTAGTAATAATTTGAACGTACGATGATGTGAGTTAATGCAAGTTATCTGAACTTAAGTAACACGTGCGGTTAGAAAACGTGCGTTAACGCTAGTTGAATATTTATTCATCTGAACTTAGCCTAAACCTTCCCATTTTTAGTCAGACTTGTTTCAATATAAATAGGATTCGTCTCCTTGAGAGCTTGATTTTCCTGAAATTTTCAAGTTGATAACATTTCGCTTTTTTGACTTATCGTGCGGACAAAAAACGTGACATCGGATGGACGAAGTTAGGCTAAGTTCAGATGAATAAATATTTAACGTGCGTTAACGCACGTTTTCTAACCGCACGTTTAGATATCATAGTGTTTATATACAAACTATCACCTGAACACACGGAACCGGACGTTAACATGCGGTACCGCGAGTTTACGCAGAAAATCTCAAGACTTTGTTGCACGGACGTTACACGTGCGTTTTAGACGATCAACAAAGATACTTTTGTTGTCTGATGGTGTTGGAGGATGCGAGATCATCCTGAATGTATTCTAACAACTCGTCAAATGATTTGATAGGCATTCTGAAGTAATTAAAGAATTTACATTAATTTGTTCTCAGTTTCGGGTATAATGCAAATAAACTAGTAGACAGTCTGTTTTCCAAAACAGGGTGAACCCAATATCTCCGTTTTCTTGTATTTTTATTTTTCCTATAACCACCAAATAATAGCTTTTTCAATGTCCATCTCCCAGGCTCGACCGAAACCGACCAACTGGAACTCCTCGTAATAATTTAAATGTACGTTGACGTGCGTTAACGCAGATCATCTAAACTTAATTTACACGTGCGGTTAGAAAACGTGCGTTAACGCTCGTTGAATATTTATTCATCTGAACTTAGCCTTAATCTGTAATCTGTATAATAATAGGCATGTATTTAAATCTACTCAGATGACGAATAAGAAAAGAGTTTCACAAGGATCAATATTGACCTCTCTAATATTTTTTTCTCTACATGGTGATCAACTTATATTTCGAAGTTTGATATCTCCGCTGGCAATATAGGGTTTTATCAGGTTCTACAGGACACTTTTAAAAAAATGGCCACTTTTATGTGAAAATCCTAATGAAAACGTCACCCTGTATTATTTAGAATAAACAATTGAGGGTTAATATCTCAAGTCCAGAATACTTTTGTGGTAGTCTAGTTTTGTTGCAACTCATCATGTTTTTGATATCTTTCATTTTGTATACAGGGTAACCCAAAACTCACGACCATGATTTTCTCGGTAATTTCAAATGGAACACCCTGTATATTATATCATTTTCATAAATTAGTTACAAAATACTTTTACTTTTGTTAAGCATTGCCTATACCTATATGTTACAGTCTTAGAGTTTTTTCGATTTTTAATAATAAAACGATATTTTTGGCAAATACTGAAAATTTCTTATAGTTGGCCATGACTGCCGTATTTGACAGAAGGTATTAAGTAATGTTATGTTTGTCAACTAATTGTCAATTAATATTTGAGTTTTGATTCGGTTTTTCTTGTTGTTTGCGTATACTATGGAAATTGGCGAACGATGAATTCTTCCAATGAGGAATTAGTCGATATGATCTGGATACTAGGAGAATGTCATAAAAATAGCTTGCTAGCAGTAGGGGTGTATCATGAAAGATTTCCAGAGCGCCGATTACCTAAAAAAAGAAATTTCGAGAAAGTCATGGATCGATTTAATCGTACAGGTAATGAAGCGTATGAAAAAAAGGAAAAACGAAAACCGTTCGTTATTACTGAGGAAAATGAACTCAATGTATTATTAGTAGTTACGAACAAGAAATAGCTTATGGAAGTGTTAAAAAAATACTATCAAACAATTAGATGTACCCATATCACATTCAGTTACACCAGGAATTATTGGATGATGATTTTCGGCGAATAATAAACTTTTGTAATTGGGTACAAAGAAAAATTCATAAAAATTGTTTATTAAATCGACATAATTTTCACTATTATGCCAGAGAAAATTCTTATGCGATAGTTACTACTTCTCAAACAAGATAATATTTAAATGTTTGGGGTGATATTGTTGGTGATTATGTTATTAGACCATATTTTTTTGAGGAAACAGTTAACAGTCAAGTTCATTTAGACTTTTTGGAGAATCAGTTGCCTATACTTCTTGAAAATGTTTCTCTTCGTATACGTCAGCAAATGTAATATCTACATGATGGGGCTCTAATACATCATAATGCAGCAATTCATGGTCAACTTGATAATCAATTTTCAAAACGATGGCTAGGTAGGGGAGGACCAATTGAGTGGCCAGCTAGATCGCCAGATCTAACAAAAGTTTTTTTTTTGTGTGGGTATGTGAAAAATAAGGTGTACAGAATACCTATAACTTCAAGAGAGGGCATGAAAAATAGAATTAGGGTTGTTTTCAAAAATTTTGTATTCGAACGCCTAGAAATGTGTGGAGGTCATTTGAATATCGGACACAACTCTGTTTAAATGTAATGGGAGGTCATTTTGAGCAGTTATTGTAATTATTTTGTTCTAAGTACTATTTCGAATTTTTTATTTAGTTAATAGCTGTTAGTATTAATGATAGTCTTGTTAAAAAATCTATAGTTTTATTTTTTATTTTTAGATTATTTATAATTAACGTGTTTTTCAAGCTGTCAATTGCCAATTCTACGAAACTTTCAGTATTTACCAAAAATATCGTTTTATTATTAAAAATCGAAAAAACTCTACGACTGTAACATTTAGATATATTGAATGATTAACAAAAGTAAAAGTAGTTTGTTAGTAGTTTATAAAAATGATACGGGGTGTTCCATTTGAAATAACCGAGAAAATCATGGTTGTGAGTTTTGGATTACCCTGTATACAAAATGAAAGATTTCAAAAAACATGATGAGTTGCAACAAAACTAGACTACTACAAAATTATTCTGGCCTAGAAATATTAACCCTCAATTTTTGATTCTAAATAATACAGGATGACGATTTCATTAATATTTTCACATAAAAGTGGCCATTTCTTTAAAAGTACCTTGTAGAACCTGATAAAACCCTATATTGCTGGAATGAGGAAGATGAGCAAAATTCAAATTCGAGATAACATATTGGGCGTTCCACTAAAAAAACATAACTTTGGTTTGCTGTGACTTTATGAAATTACGAAATAATTTTAAAATGTGGAGCTGGACTCTATCTATAATTTGTATTTTAAACTGTTGTTCGTATCCCTTAAAACAACGGAGATATTAAACTCCGGAGTATAAGTTGATCACCCTGTATATTTCTGAATTATAGGAGTTGTTTATATGCTGATGATATGAGATTATTATTTGGTGAAAAATGATGATAAATCCTTAAAAATAAACTGTGGATTACATTTTATAAAAGTATCAATTAATACATTTCCTCTTTAAATCTTGATATAATTGTGGACAATTTTGATTTCATTACACATACATCTTGAGAGCCGTTAATATATTATTATTATTCTTTTAGGTACCAAATATAATGTGCATGACTGAAAATGTAGAGGACTCTGGATCTATAGAAATTCCTACAAGAAAACCAAACAGAGGGTAAGAGAATTTGTGAAAAAAATATATAAATAATCGTTGTTGGGCTATTTTTGTTTATTTAGAGATGATTTTGAATATTCTTATCACAAAACGTTTCTTTTTAAAATGACAGGGTGAATGGTTATAGACTAATCTTGTTTTCAAAAATCGAATTGCAAACATTCTCAGTGTCATCCACGTTGTTATCAAATAATTATGAGAGAGTATGACACAGTCTTGATATAAGGATTTTTAAGGTTATAGTTTGGAATTGGCTTAACATAAGGCTCCAAAATGCATAAAACACTTTCAAAATAACATTAAAGAAGTATATTTGCATTTTTAATACCAAATATTATCAGTTTAATGTAATTTTCTAATAGTTGATTTCCAGGAAAGTACCCAATTTATTTTAAAGTGTGACAGGAGTGTAAATCAAGCTTAGTAGACTTAATGAATGACTGATTCATACAAACACACTCGCGTAAACAATCTGAATGCTTGCAAAAAATAAGAACTTAATTTTAAATGAATGGATTACTTTAGTAGTTTTTCATCGTTGCGTAATAAATAAGACAAATCGATGTAAATAATAAAGATGGGAAAATAAACAGAATGATCATTTAGAAATAGCATAAAAATATTGGTAAGAATAAAAGTGTGACAAATTTTTAAAAGAAAGTAAGAAAGAGGATGAAGGAGAAACATAAATAGAAAACATTTGTAACAAAATTAACGAAGAAAAAACATTATAGGAAAAATTAATCACCTTAAAACCAATGTTGATAATCAAATAAAAAATGATAAAAAATATAAACAAATTTGAACTGGACATTTATATATAGAAAGTGCTGAGTGGTTAGAAATTAATATTATTTCGTCGTTGATATTGCAAAATATCATATGTCAAAATAGAGCTACCTTTCAGGAGAGAAAAAACAACCAACTGTCACATGAAAACAGTTGGCCAAATAATAAAAATGAATCGGTTTATACATTCACCACTGTCACATGGAAACAGTTGGTCAAATAATAAAAATTATATTCGTTACAGATTATCTAAGTACATGCAGACTTTTGTTTAGAAGCAACACCGTTAATTTTAGCACTATAAAAGGTTCTTATTTTTTTACTTTCCTATCTATATACAGATAAGGAAAGTATAGAAATCATGATTTTTTTTTCGACCTCGAGTTTTCGACGGTTTTTTACGTTTTGGGGTCCCCTGAATCCATTTTAACTATTTTCGCGATGATGTCTGTGTGTGTGTGCGTTTTTGTGTGCGCGTGCGTGCGTGTGTGTGTGTTGTGTGTGTGTTGTGTGTGTTGTGGGTGTTGTGTGTGTGTGTGTGTGTGTGTGTGTGTGTGTGTGTGTATGTGTGGGCGCGAATTTTACACTTAAGCTTTATTCCGGCCTCTAGTGAACTGATTAGATTTTGGCCAGAGTCACAATATCTGGGGGTTACTTTATTAGTGATAATTTTTATATTTTATCGAATATATCTGTTATTTACGTTTAGAGAAGAAATTTCTTTGTATAAAAATTACTAACAATATTATTATCTATAATTTTTGTTTTTTACAAATTTTTCCTAAAATGGTCCGGATTCGAGAAATTTGACAAAATGTAAAAAAAATCATTTTTTATAAAAATTGTTCAATTAAAAGTTGTTTGCAATATATTTCTCTATAATTTTTATTTTATACATACTTTCTCTAAAATTGACCGTATTCGAGATATTTGAGAAAATGTGTAAATTTCGAACTTCGAACTCAAAAACGAATTGAGGAAGAAACATTAAATTTTAAAATTAAGTTTTATTTCGGCCTAAGGTGAAAAGATTTGATTTTGGACAAAGTCGGAACATCTGGAGGTAATTTATAGGAGGTCGTTTTTGTATTTTATGGAATATATCTGTTATTTATGTTTGGAGAAGAAAATTGTTAAAATATTATTATCTATAATTTTTGTTTTATGCCAAATTTTCCTGAAATGGTCCGTATTCGAGAAATTTGACAAAATGTGCAAAATTCTGATTTTTAGGAAAATTGTTAAACTAAAAGTTGTTTGCATATCGTAAAAATAGGGGGAAAATTGACACTAACCTTGATTGCACGCCACTGGTAAAAAATTTTAAAAGTTAGTTTATGTCAAAATATTACATTCTTAAGAAAATATATATTTAAAGACGTTTTTGATTAAGAGTCTTAAACGACAATAACAATTTTTAGACAATTTTAAAATTTAAAATTTTCATCTAAATACAAACCCAGGTTCTTTTCACAAGAAGAAAATTTTATTTGTTCTTCATTTTCTCTGAATTGCATAACCGTTTCAAGCATATTTTTATATATTTTTGGAGAAAACAACAAAGATTTTGATTTTATAGCATTTAATTTCAAACCATTTCCTTTCATGTATTCACATTTAGTTATATCAAACGTATATAATAGGAAGAGAAGAGGTCCTAGCACAGAGGCCTGCATTTCTCTGTATCTGGTACGTGTGGAGGGTGGGTTACCCCACGACACTTAGGCCTCAGCGGGCCCATTGTGCATCCTCCCAATATTATAGGCACCTCCTAGCTCGTGAGCCGCTAACAGATTTAATGTAGTTGACAACGTCGCGAAGAGATGCTTCTCTTATATCGGCCGGTGTAAGACTATACTCGCCGAACACAATTCTTCTAATAAATGGGAGTGTCGGGCAATCGTAGAGGACATGCTCAATGATCTCCTTTTCTTGTTCGCACCCCCTGCAGAGTGAGGTCCCATGATATAGAGATACTTCCATGACTAGGCGCAGATTCTATCTAGTCATAGTCAAGAATTTGTTTGCTGCAGTGTTGTCAAGATAACTTAGAAGCTCCCTGGTAACTCTGCAGTTTCTTGTTTTATCTTATATTTCCATTCACAAGGTAATGTTCTTTAATTAGGTCTGTCACTACCGATTTTTTCAGGCCAATAGAAGGGCCAGGTCTAAAAAGTAATTTGGTTGGCTGATTTCTTGGCAAGTGAATCAGCAAGACGATTATCTTCTGATGTGGCGTGACCTTTGATCTGTCTTAAGGTGACCATATAGTTGATGGATACTTCGACCAAAGCTTCATGACGTTCCAGTACTAATACTGTTGACATATTGTTATCAAAGGAATTGATAATGTAATCACAAACTCTTGTTAGGGCTGTTACTGTACTAAGACCACTTCTGAATCCGGATTGATCACCAACTATCAATTTGAAACTATTAATATAATCATTAAACGGAAAATAAACAACTTTTTTAAAGTAACATAGGGAAGGTAAATGACGTATGCCAGTTGATTAATCTAAAATTCATAGGTACGTCATTTATCTAAAACGATAACACAGTTCCTGATAATGGTTCTGGTACGTTTTTGTTTAGCCACCCTGAGTTAATTCAAAATCAGCCCCTCACAATATTTATTTTTTTTTACTTTACTTGTGATACTTCTAAAAAACACTAATAATCTGTTTCTTATCGTAGGTCCAACAATGGATTCTCAGTATTCCGACCAGCAGACGATGCACTATTTAATTTTATTAATAAATTGGTCAACACCAGCTATCTATCATCGAAAATGGTTCTCAACAGAGTCAGAACCCAAAGCGAAGTTAGAAAACAAATAGAAGATCAGGTAGAAGAATTTTTGGAAAGTCTACCGAACGTCCCAATACCAATTTTGGATGACCTGACTCCGTCGGAAAAATCGAATTATAATACTAAATACAATGAATAATAATGGCTATCTTCTTATATATTTTTTTTATATTATGTTTTACTGAAATAAACGAATTTATTTTCCATTTTTTATTATTGAATATTTATAGTGTAGATAATAATAATAATAATAATAATAATAATATTGATGACTTTATTGCTTTCAATACATACAAATTATTACACAAAATTATATAGATAATATACATAAATACTGAAAGACAAAAGGCGACGTTCGCTTTTACTGGCGAGCTCAAAGATTGAGCCAGCAAATAAGCAGCGCTCTTCCACGCAACCCAGAAAAACATAAATAATTAAGTAATGAATACAGATTTTTTATAGAAAAAAGAAGTAAAATTCTAGCTTTCAATAAGAAAGCAAACAAACAGTTAATATGGAAACTTAGAAATAATAAAAAAAAAAAATAAAAAAGGTCAAATTTTAAAAATTCTAGATTCTAGATCTGTGTTGTTATTGTAGTTATTAATCAATAGTGACGAGTAAAAAATTGAAATAACATGAAATATTATTGTTAAACTAAATTTAATTAACAATTTAAATTAAAAATTGTAAATGATATCTTCGTTAAATAAAAGGTTTTTGACGTCTTTCCTAAAACGTGAGAGTGATGTGATATTAAATATTTTAGGGGCAAGGTTAAATAATTTGGCTGTGAAATACGAAAAGCAAGATCTGAATAAAAATGTAGTGTGTTTCGGAAGTGTTAGGAGATTTTTAAATCTTACATTAACATTATGGACTTTTTATTTTTTCATGCAAATAATCAGGTTTTTTTGATAATAATAATTTATGGATCAGGATATAGGCATGTAACAACCTCCTATTATTTAGATTAAGCCATCCCAAACTAGCCAGACGTTGAGATGTACGGGTGCGACGACGAATGCCGCCAATAAATCTAACACACGCATTTTGAGTTCGTTGTAAACGGTTTTTATGAAATTGTGTAAGTGCAGGCCCATATACAATGTCACCGTAATTAAACTGAGACAGCATTATGCCTTTGCAAACCAACTTTTTGGTATTTCTGTTGAGGAAATTCCCGATTAGGATAAATTAACTTTAGATTACAGAAAGACTGTTTTATTATAGAAGAGATATATGTTGCGCGAAGGATAAATCTTCATCAATGTATATGCCCAGATTTTTCTCACAAACTGAAAATGTTAAAAATGTATTATTAATACTTATACCTTAGAATATTTTTAATTCTATTTTTAACTTTTTTGCGACCAAAAAGCATAGCTTTGGATTTTGTAGCCTTAATTGTTAAGCAAAATTTGTTAGATATCTCCGAGATAGTTTGCAAATCTTCGTTGATTTTTGTGATAGCGTCATTTGATTCGGATTCTTTAAAGTGAAGGTAGAGTTGAGTGTCATCAGCGTAGAAATGAGAATTCATGTGTTTCAGATATTTGAAAAATTGAGAGGTATAAATTGAAAATAATAGAGGACCTAAAATAGATCCCTGCGGTACTCCACGTGTAATATGTATTAAATTGGATGTTTTTTCTTCTATTTGAACCCTTTAATATCTTCCATTTAGGTAAGAGCTCAATAAGTTTACTGAGACTGTGTTAAATCCCAATCAAATGACATAAAGCTAACAGTGAAGAGTGATTTATTTTGTCAAAAGATTTTCAGTAATCAAAGAGAATTATACTCTGTTTTTAAACTAAGAGAAGCGACTTGAATTTAAGTTGGCAATTCTGTAGACTTCTAATTGGTCAGATTGAAGTCAGTTTTACACATTACTTTTTAGCTACTGTTGACAGTTCTATTCTGACATTTTATAATTTGTTTTGTTATTGCTTTGATATCTCATCATTATTACTTAGTTTTTTGTTTTATTTCTTTATTAACAGTTCTTTTTAAAACTTTAGTAAGCAATTGTATTGAATTTCTACGATTATGGATCCTTCTACATCGAATACTATTATAACAGTTCCTCGCGGAGTCCATCAAAACAACGAAAACGAATGAGTTTAGGCTATTCAAGCAGTAAATAATAAATATGTACAAATAGGTATTGGATAATAATACGGTAACCAAAATTATTGACGTTATATCCAAAATTTCTCAAGCTGCCGGTAAGTTTTACTCATTACTTTCAAATTAAAAATAATATTAAATACTCAATATTTTTCTTACAGGTCAAAGTCAACTACTTACCGATTATTGAAATAATACCGCAATAATGGAACAATATCTGGTCTAAAAAGTATTTATGGAAGACGAGGAGTTCTAAAAACATTTGATGATGATAAATGCTATTCGAAGATTAGTACACGATTTCTTTTTCAAAAATGAGTTAACTAGATTAAATAAAATTTTGCAAGAATTGAAACATTTAGATTTGCCACAAATATATTATTCATCTTTATATACTTTCTTGAGATATATTAACTAAGTAAGTTTGTAATTTTGATCAGTCAAATGTACTGTTTATTTATTATGTATATATTTTTTTAGATATTTAAAAAGAAATTGTCAAAGTGTATTGATAGAACACTATATACGTAGATTTAAAATCCATCAAACAATATAGAAAAGAAAACAGGACAAGCTTCTACTTTGATGAAGATCATAATAAGGTTTATCAACAGGCCTGAAAAGTCAAGGGTAGGTGCCTTGATATACATGCTAATTCTGAAGGTTTTGTAGAAAATGCATTTACTGTGACGAGACGAAATCCGAAATATTTTAGAATTGGTTTTCTACATTTTTTACAAATTTTTCTAATGATGCTATGATTGTGATGGAAAATGTATCATATCATAGTCGAAAAAATTCCTTTGTCATCAAGAAAATCTGACAGAAATGGTTACAAAACTAAAAATTTTAAATTTATTTAAATATGAAGTGATATCAACTTTTACACCTAATTTGGCAATATAAAAATGCACATAATTTGAATGTTGTCGATGTAAAGGCTAAAGACACCAATAAAGTTGTGTAGTGGCTGCCCCATATCACTGCGAGTTAAATCCCATTTAATTGATAGAGGCACAAATAAATGAGGTGGCAGCTAAAAACACAACGAATCTTCTGATGTTGGTTAACATATTGAGTACTTAGTGTTTTTTGTTTCTGTTTCAATGTAAATGACAAGATGTACCTTGTCTTTTCAGTTATTATGTTGTATAGGCACCTCTTATGTATTTTTGTTTTATTTTTCAAACTTTATTATTAATTAAAATATAACAAATTTACAAAATAAAGATACTACTATTCATATGTTGTTTTTTTTAACCCATATTAAAAAAAAAATACAAAACTACAATGTAGTATACAAAAATTACAACTGCTCTCATTTTTATTATAAAATTGTGGTACCTTACACACATTTAAGCCACTCTGTATTTAACATAAATAAAAATTCTTGTTCTGCAAGGTATAAGTGGTAAGAGTAGATTTGAGCAGCCGTTTTTGAGATATCTGGATTTATAAAAAAGGCGTCCTTTAAATTTTACAATAAAAATGGGAGCAGCTTTAAATTTTTCACCCCTTCCTAACCAAATATTTTATAAATACATTAATTATTAAAAAAATTATTTATGAAAAACTAAATTGAACTTTTAACTCTCTGTATTTCTGAAATTATCCACTTTTGGACTAATATAAGTTGGGTTAAGTTTCCGCAATATTATAAATTGGTAAACATTGCTTTTTTGGTGTTCTACTTAAAAAAAGTTACAACTTTATTACTGATTTTTTTTAAACTAAAAATTAATGAATTTCTAATCAAAATTATTAAAATGTAACTAAATATTAAAGTAAATTTTATTTATTTGAAAATAAACCATTTACAAAATTGTTAATTAACATTTAAATTAAAACTACAAAATATTTTGGATATATTTAAAACTGCTATTGTCATCTGAATATGTCCATAATTTGTGGCCTCCAAAACTTTCATTATTTAACCTAAAACAAATACCTTGTTTTATTATTTTAAATAAATAGCTTGGTACTTAAATAGTCAAAAGCATAAAGTGTTATCACTTTAATACTGCACCAAAGTGCAGCACCCTTTTTAACATTAAATTGCTATATGTAAAAGGACTTTTCAAACAAGTGTCAAAAATGTTCTCTAGATATAATATAAAAATTGCTCATGAACGAAAAATACAACGAAACCTTATTTTCAAATTTTAAACCCAAACTCAAGAAAGCAACTCAACTAAATGTAGTTTATAAAATAGACTGCAAAGATTATAACTACACTTACACATATTAAACTCTGTGAATATGTAAAAGAATTGTCAAACATGTATTTTAATTTAATCAACTAGTTGTAAGCTACCTACACACACACTATCACAAAATATGGGTTTCGTCCATGATCATTTTAAAGTGTTTATGTTCCTAAATGTTTTTTTAAATTTTAAAAAGCTATGACTGCACCAGAAGATTCTGAAACATATGTAGTGCTGAATTATTAAAAATATAATCTACTTTTTTTATGCCTTAATCATTTTTATTTAGTTATTTGTTTATACAATAAACGATCATACAAAATTAAGATAGATATTATCTTACCTGGCAAATTAACATTTCATTTTCAAAAGGCTTGAAGGATGTCTCAAAAAATATACCATTTGCTTTATATTGTATAAAAATATGTTTTCGAGAAGACAAAAAAAAACTATATAAGAAAAAAATAATCATTTTTCTACCCAAATTAGAAAGTAAAGAAAGAATAAAAACAATAAAATTTTTAATATATACTTATAGTTTATTTTTATGTATGAGAGAGTATTAAAATAATAAAGCGTTCGTAATCCATAGGCATATCACTTCTTTTAGTAGATAGTTAAAATATTTTTTGAAGTTATTCCTCGAGTATACACTTATATTTTCACCTAATTAACCTGCTTATAACTTCTAAAGAGCTGAAGGTAAAAAAGTCCAATTTTTCCTAAATTGTTTTGTTTTTCCACAAGGTATGTTAAAAACATTGTGTCAAACGGGTTATGTAGGTATAAGGGTTTAAACTTTGACTTTTAAACAACGTTACGTTCATAAATAATAATTTTAATATAAAAACTACTTCTTGCCTACAAATCCAAATCAGAATCGAAATCAGAAGATGAACTGTCGCAACCAATATTTACAATGAGTGGCTCGATCATGTCATCAGTAATATTGTCCAACTTCCACATTTTCTCTTCTTCTTTAATCGTATGATTTACTGCCTTTTCCCAGTTTTCAGGCTTCGCATTATTTACAGCCTCCAAAAACAACTGTTTAACATCACTCATTTTAAAAGAATTATTTTTTCTTGAAACTTCTCCCTTTATCTGTGCCCATATCAGTTCAATCGGGTTTACTTCGGAATGATATGGTGGTAATCTAACCACCGTCATCCCACGATTTTTTGCAATTTCATCAATTTCATATTTTTTGAATTTCTCTTTATGAAGGGAACAAAAATGATACAGTTCTTTTCTCACAGAACCGGGATGAAACCTAATATTCTTTGAATTTAGCCAATTCTGTAAATCTTTTTTTAACCACTTGGTTGTGGGCATTTTTTCTATAAGTCTCGAGTGATAACTTGCATTATCCATTACTATTATACAGTTCTGAGAAAGAAGATCTATAATTTGTTCGAACCACTCTTTAAAGACATCAGCATTCATGTCCTCATGGTAGTCACCGGTACGAGTAGATTCAAAAGTCAATAAACCACCTTTAACAAAACCGTTTGAACTACCGATGTGTACTATTATTAGTCTGCGCCCCTTTCCTGATGGTGGATTTAAACCAGTAGATAAATTATTTAAAAAAGCCTGTCTTCGACTTGTAACAGTTTCATCTTGCCAAAATTTATTTGGTTTATGTCCGTCGTTGATCCATGTTTCATCTAAATAAAATATATTTCTTCTCTGGTTTCTCATTTCTTTTATAGTCCTTGTGTAATTTCTTCTCCATATTACAATATCGCTTCTTTCTATTAAAATAGACTTTCTGGAATGCTTTTTCCATAGAAAACCTATTTCTTTTAAAAGTTTCCATAGTGTGCTTCGACTCATTTCAGGGTAATCCTTATCATCTCGAACCGTGGCAAGAACTTTGTCTACTGTCGGAAATTCTTTTCTAAAGAAGAACGCATGCACTTTCCTTCGAAGTCTTTCTTTCAAACGATTTTCTAATTGACATTTTGGTTTTCCTGGAGTTTTACGTGCTGTCTAAAACTCGCCACATTTCTCTTCTTTAACAACTCTGTAAATCGTAGATTTCCCAACACCAAGCGTACTACTAATTCCACTGTGTCATCAACACTTTTACAAAAATGTTTGTCTGTAATTGATTTAAAACAATTAAACATTAATGTTTTTTCATTAACTTTTAAAGGACCGATTGTTTGTCGTTTACGCGGCCCTTCCAAATTTTCCATGATCACACTATAATTCACACTGCACCTTGCAAGTTGCAACTAAACGACATTTAGTAAACTGTCAAGAATACACAACTTGGACCTCCTTACTAAATGAAAAACTTATAATCGCATTTTCGGTGAAATTTGTTGGGAAGGTATTTATCTACTTATAATTCGATTCCTGTAAGAAATTCTTGGAATTAAAATAAAACAAAATTGGCAAATAGGTACTTATTGAAAATAATCTTAAGATACGGCTATGTTATCTTTAATACACAGGGCTTTTGGCCTGTCCAAACCTTTTTCTATTGTTCTGTACAGCTTATGTTTATGAAGGACCAATAAAAGACCCAAAACTTGTAATAGCTCAGGTACATTTATTACATTTTTAGGAAATATTAAGATTCTCTAAAAATATTTAAAATGACCGTAATAAGTTTTGCATTAGAAATGCTGTTTTATTACTCTCTCATACATAAAAATAAACTATAACGTCCGGAAATACAAAAAAAACGAATGAAAAATAATAGGTATTTCTTATAGATTAGTCTGAATCAGATAATTCAAATACGTTGTGTTTGGCATGCATATTCTTTTTATGATTATCTTGAGGCTTTTTTTTATGCAGCAAACCTACAGTAGTAGATACTTATTACGCTGCTTTTTCTTCAGCAAATTTACTAGAGAAAATATTCTTTGACAATTTGCTGAAGAATGAGGCAAACTTAATAAATCAAGAATAAAATTTGTTAAGTTAGCGAAAACAGTAGATTTCATGCCTAAAACAGGAGAACAGAGACAAAAACGTGGATCTACTTAAAAACAGTAGGTCTGGCAACACTGATCTTTTCCTCGAATTGTCGTCTGCGGTTGTTGCGTCGTCTGTCTCCTTGCTTCCCAAATGTGTAAAGCGTAAAATTAACACATTTGTCGTCATTGCCATCGCGTCTGTTATAGTCTGTCGCGCCTTCCAAAATGGTACCTTAAAGATGACAAGAATCTGACTACCGAACTGTCAATGAACCCTCGCAAATAGGTACTAAATAACAGCTCAGATGATTGGGGTAAATTCAAAGAGGTTAGAAAGGGTAGAGGTAACATAGGAAGCATTTGTCACTGCGCGAATTTTGCCAAAACCGAAAAACTGGGTGGAAGGAGTAGGGAGATGTTCTGGGCCGGACTTAAATATTTGTATTGTAGTACCTAATTTTGGTAGGTAACTAAAAGATGAAAAATTATAATACGTTTTTTTGACTTTATTTGTCAGCACGATTCATTTATGATGAGGGCAATAATACTTTATCAATATATAACTAGCTAAGGGGCGATTCCACCGTTGTGTCAAACGAAGTTTAAATTACTAAGTGAAGATTAAAATGACACCAGGATCTTGCTTTCTTTAAAAGAAATTATAAACACTCATAGTTTCATTAATCCTTTGAACCCAATACGAGTAGTTTTCCAAAACATCCAATATAGCCTTTACATTTTCACTTTCCTTGGTCAACGTAGTTATTGATATAATTTTAAAGCATCTTGCCCCATTAGCCATTAGGTTTTTTAGGGCCCTATTCAGTAATTTATCGTTTATGGATGACATCGTTAAGCTAACGACAGTTCAACCAACGACTTTTATAACGATAATTTTTGAAACTCTATTCAATAACAAAGTCGTTACGTTGTTTCTAGTTACCAAATCTGAACGATGATTTCTAGTAAGTTGGTTTTATAATTTAGTGTTTTGTGATAAAAGAACGTATGTTGATGATTATACCAGGTGTTTAAATTAAATAAATAAATATGCATTTTATAAAAAAAAGTATCAGACAAAAGTTTTATAGTTTTTTAGGGGAAACATTTTGGCTAAATTAATTTTTTTATAGCTGACCATATTATGGCCATATCGAGGTGGATTTTTTTTTTCAAATTGGAACCCTATTTTTTTACATAGGTATTCTTAGAGTTCACAAAAAAATAAGCAACTTCTAAAGTAAACATTTTTTTATTGCATTTCTACTTATTGAGTAACAACTACTTGAAAATTTTGCTGCGCGAAAAAAAGTTGGCCATATTATGGTTTGCTATAAAAAAACAATTTTAGCCAAAATGTTTTCCCCAAAAAACTATAAAACTTTGTTTTTTTTATAAAAGGCGGTATTTAACTGTAACCCTTTAATTTAAACACTCGGTATATTTGACATTTTTTTGGAACGTAAAATAAAAATTCTACCAGTAGATATATTCATTTGTGTTTCAGAATATATTATTGTTCTTAACCTACAACACGATCAAGGGGTCGATTCTCGATTCGTAGGAATTCTGTTTCTCGCGGGCCATTTTTGCTGGTCGTATTGTATGTAGGGTTTATTTAAATGAGTATGGATATATTAAAAAACTGAGAACTATTCCAAAAGAATACAAAAAACAACTCGAGAACAGTACAAGTTGTATTTATTGGATTTGAAAGAAAAACCAAATTTGTGTAGGTTACGGAGATGTATTATAGGTACTTCCATAATATAGGTTTTGTTACTGTTTCGCAGTGCTACTTTAGGAACAGCACTGTTAATAAGAATCCAATAGTAAATGGTTGAATGGGCAATCCTAACTTTGAATCAGATTTATTTTTAAAATAATTAAATTAATTAGAAAAAAAATCCTTACAAATTGTACTTGCTGTATTAGGTAGATGGCAATTTAGTTGTAAAATTTGTAAAAAAAGTGCTTTTATTATTTAGAACACATCCTGATTCACAATGAAAAATGAGAGATAATGCAAAAATCACTATAACGATACTTCATATTATTAACGACAGCTCTTTGGATATCGTTGATGAACGACAATTTTACAACCATATTTGTCTATTTTCAACGACAATCGTTGTCTACTGAATAAGAAAACTCGTCTGTGAACGATTATCGTCTATTAACGACGTCGTTCAGAGTTACTGAATAGGCCCCTTAGTCTGGCTAGTCTGTATTTCTTTTGATTTTTGTCGGTTTCTGTCGCAGTAAAGCAAATACAGACTTCGTCCGGGAATACTCAGAAATTCTCACTCAGGTTTCCATTCAAGCATAAACATAGAGGTATATAATATTCAACCATTCTTGCTCTATCAAATATGATGCGCCATGTTAATGAGCAATAAATTATTATTAGAAAAATACTTTAATATCAGTGCTTCACAAATCTATCAAAAAATGTCTATCAAAAATTCAAATAATAACAAAACTTTTTATAACAAAAGAATATAGCATGTTGATTTGCATAACTCATAAATGTCTAGTATTAACTAGGCACACTATCTAACAGGAACATGCTCATCTATACAGATAGCAGACAAGCACTACTCACCTTGAACATACCACATGTTTACTTTGGGTTAGTACTAGAATGTGACGAAGCTTTGGCCAAAGTATCCATCAACAGTGTGGTCACCTTAAGATGGATCAAAAGTCGACATCAAAAGATAACCGTCTAACTAATTCACTAGCCAAAAAAGCAGCCAACAAAATCCTTTTTGGATCTGGCCCTTCTATTGGCCTGACAAAATCGGTAGTGACAGACCTAATTAAAGATCATTCTCTTGTGAAATTCAAGGAAGGATGGGATGAAACAAGAAACTGCAGAGTTGTCAGGGACAACACTGCAGGTAACAAATACTTGACTATGACTAAACAGAATCTGCGCCTATTCACAGGCATTCTGACTGGTCATTTCCAAGTACGGAAGCATCTCCATATCATGGGGCTGTCAGAATTTGCACTCTGCAGAGGGTGCAAACAAGAAGATGAGACCATTGAACATATTCCTTACGATTGCTTGAAGCTCTCATTTCTTAGAAGATTTGTGTTCGGCGAGTATCAACTAACACCGTCCGATATTAGAGAAGCACCTCTTGCAGTGGGGGGTAACCTATCCTCACACGTAACAGATAGAGAGAGATTTAAATGCACCAAACGACTGTGATGTAAAGTCTAAATTACAGCATTAAGTGTTGGCGTTCACATTTTGATTTCGTTAACTGCACATAATAACTTTGACAGTCCAATGATTTACTTTTTGTTCTATAGTAAAGCAACGCCTACTTAATAATGATGTATTTAAATATTTTCTTTAGTGAACCTACATTGTAGTAATTATGGTTTTTTTTATATTTAAACCCTTCGGTATCCGTCTGCTATAACTCTAATCCGATTGTAGCGAAGCGGCACTGCAGCCAAAGATACTGTTCTGATGACAATGACATGCCCCTGCACGGTTGAAATAGAACCAGGCCTGGAACTCTGTGTCATGTAGAATTCTACTTATCGTTCTCTAATAGAAATCTATTACTTTCTTTTGTGCCACTCTGTGTAACATAGCGGAAAACCAACGAGTATATACTTACTACAGGATAACTAGTTTCATAACGTATTCATCACAAAAGAAAGTAATCGATTTCTATTGTAAAAAGCGATAAGTAGAATTCTACATGACACAGAGTTCTAGCCCTGATGTAGTATCTGATAAGGCGAGACGTCGATTTTGGCAGAAGGCGCTCGATACGCTCCCACTGTTTCTCTTAGCAGCAGAAGACATCACCAGGAATATCAATGAAAGAAACATGCTCGTCTATAGAACAAGCACTACTTACCCTGGTCAGACCACGAATTTACGCATTTTCAGTATTAGCATTCCACAAAGCTTTGGCCGAAGTATCTATCAACAATGTAGTGACCTTAAGATGGAATAAAGATCACGACACATCGAAAGGTAGCCGTCTTGCTGAATCACTAGCCAAGAAGGCAGCCAACCAAATACTTTTTGGACCTGGCGCTTCTATTGTACTGACAACATCGGTGGTGATAAATCTAATTAAAGAACATTCCCTTGGGATATTAAAGAAAAGATGGGATGAAACCAAACGCTAGCTTATAAGTTATTCTGACATTACAGGCAACAAATACTTGACTATAACTAAACAGAATCTACGCCTGATTACAAGTATTCTGACTGGTCATTGGCAAGTGAGGAAGCATCTCTATATCATGGGGCTGTCAGAATTTGCACTCAGCAGCCGGTGCGAAAAAAAAGATGAATCCTTCGAATATTTTCTAAGATTGTCCAACGTTCTCATTTATTTATGTGTTCGGCGAGAATTAGCTAATACCGGCCGATATAAGACAAGCAACTCTTGGCGACAATGTCAACTTCATTAAATCTGTAGGTTGGCTCACGAGTTAAAAGGTGCATCTACTGAGGAGGATGCACATGGGTCAAGTGAGGCCTAAGGTCCGTGGGTTGAGCCATTCTCCAAACGTTACAGATACACATAAAAATCATTCATTTCACATCGTCGATGGTTAAACACTAGTCCCATGGTGGTCACTGCACATGGTGAACGCCTCGGCCGTCACGCATTCACGACGTGACTGGAGATATCACTTCTTAACTGTTGTGAGAACGTAAATGCACACTAATCTTGCATTCTCTCTGACATTATTGGGGTTTAAGAATTTAAAAATATATAAATTATTATAACATATTTGTAAAAAAATTAAAATAAGGGAATAATAAAAAAATGATAAACCTTTTAATTATTTTAGGTACCTAGATTTGTCAAAATATCTTATTTTAATATATTTACTATCTTTAATAGTAAAGATTTTTATTAGAAATGGTCTACTTTTTAATTACAGCTGCGGATTTTGAACTGATAATGTTTGTTATGCTAGAAACGTCGTAAAATGTAAAAAGTGTGGCACATAGTTTTAAACCTCATATTTTTTCACATTGAAAAAGGTTGTATAAAAACACCAGGTCCGTATTAAAAAGAGGTTGTCGAAGGGACCATATTGCAAAAAAAAGTGCCTGCAAAAAATTATTTTAGTTTTTCATATCTCCACAAAAAACAATATAAAATGAAAAGAAAGAAAATAGCATTTTTGACATTTTCCAAATTACTCAAAAACTAGCAAAAATTTAAAATTTGAATATGAATCTGAACTAAAAATCTGTTTAGGATAAACTTAATTAATTTAAATAACCCTATACCTACCTCTTAGAGTTACTGACATTCGAATACATCGAGCTAAAATTTGGGACAACCTGTATATGGTTTTAAATCCCTGCTATATAGATTTCTTTAAATATACCTACCAAATTTAGTTAAAACACAAAAATATAGATCAAAAAATAATTTTATTTACAAAATAAATAATATAAAAATCTCTACACGCTACATACTACAAATAAAATAAATATAATCAAAATTTTACGAAATAATACACTAAATCACAGTAAATTAAAAATTACGAAATTTATCTAAGTTTCACGCCTCATCTCTCTCTATCAACACATGTTGGTCGCCAGCAATGTACTGTCTTTGGCAGACCATTTTATTGTCATGCGGAGGAGCTAACTTGCAGCACATAAAACTCTCTGTGGGCAACAGTTTGGGTATCTCTAGAGGTTTAATCTCTCTAGGAATTATTTCGTATTTAGGAACGATCTTATACATCTGAGGCCGCTCAAATTGTTTCAATTCCAAATCCGATTTACAAGGATTAGGCTTTGAAACCACATCAAGGACCGTTGGTTGTCTATATAATACACTCTTGAAAGGATCTGAGTAATATCCTCCACCAGAATGTGACGAATAACCATTAAACGTTACTTTTGGTTCCTGATTGCCCACTTTTGTAAAACCCAAAGACGAAGTGGTTTTATAAGAATGAGCGAACCCTGTAGAGTAAGGACTGGCTTCCAGATGATCCCAAATTCGATGTGGGTATGTAGGAGTCCAGTCAGGTTTAGCATGAACTACCCTTAACAAAGAATCCACGTCTTCGCTAAACCTCTTACCATACGGGACAATTGGGTCTCTTCCACACTGACAATTTTTACAATCGCAGAATCCTTTCAACTGACAACAGGGGCATTTTGAGTCTGACACGTCAGTATCTTCAAATTCTGGAGCTGATATCACATGCGTTGCTAAATCTTCGGTTATAGGATAGGTTACTAACATTTTCTTTCCACATTTACCGCATTCGTATGGTATTAGCGATTTATTTAACCATTCTTCAACTTCTTCACATCCTTGATGTGGTTGCGATAACTCAACGTCTATGTAATGCACTTTATGAGGTGTTGGACACGGACATTCTGGCAGTGATCCTTGTTCAATGGTGTCCCAAGTTACCACGTTTGGTTCTTTGGCTAACATCTCAATTGGACCGCATTCTTTATTAACCGATTCAATGTAAAGGGGTTCTTCTTGCTTCACTTCACCTGTGTTACTGCTATCATCACTAAATGAGCAGAAATCGATTGGTTCGTTAGCTAATTCATCAATTGAACTGCATTCCTGATTAACTGGTTCAATGTAAAGGGGTTCTTCTTGCTTCACCTCACCTGTGTTACTGTTATCATCACTAAATGAGCAAAAATCGATTGGTTCGTTGGCTAATTCATCAATTGAACTGCATTTTTTATTGACTGGTTCAATGTAAAGAGGTTCTACTTGCTTCACTTCGTCATTAAATGAGCAGGTGCCTTCCTCTGGTAATAAAACAATGTCGACTGGACCGTCATCGTTATTTTCAACTACATAGTACTCATTGTCAGGGCGTTTTATTTCAATTGGAGCTTCATATTTAATTTCATCTGTTTCTCCAACATCATAACAACTTGGTTCTTCTACTGGACGTATGTTATTATCAGGTTGTTGATAATTATCCTCATTAGGTTCAACAACCTCATACTGATCGGGTGATAAACATTCGCATACACCTTCATCCATGGGTTCAACAACTTCATATTGTGAAGCAGAAACTGGTGGTCTGTACCTGTGGTGATGGTGATCTGGTGTTACTACTTCGTATACATCTTCTTCATTGATACACACTGGAGGTATATAAATGGGTTCGTCTTTCTTTACTTCAGGTGAGCAGATTGGAGAATCTTTTTCTACTGGCAATATACCTATAGGTTCATCTTTTTCTACAGGTTGTATATAAACTGGAACATCATTATTTCTTTCTATATCGATTGGTGTTTCTTTATAAACAGGTTGAATGTAAATAGAAGATTCTTTTTTGGCTGATATATCTATGGGTGTTTCTTCATAGACTGGTTGAATGTAAATAGATCCTTCTTTGTTTACGTCAACGTCAATAGGTGTTTCCTTTTTAACCGATTGTATATACATAGGGGATTCTTTATTTGATTCTATATCAACAGGTGTTTCTTTATATACAGGTTGTAGATAGATAGTTTCTTTATTTGATTCTATATCAATAGGTGTTTCTTTATATACAGGCTGAATATACATAGGAGCTTCCTTTTTATATTCTATATCAACAGGTGTTTCTTTATATACAGGTTGTATATAAATAGAACCCTCATTGTTTTCTAATATATCAATCGGCGTCTCTTTTTTAACTTGTTGTATATAAACTGGAGCTTCCTTATTTTCTGTTATCGCAATAGGTTCTTCTTTATCCACAGGTTGAAGGAACAGAGAAGATTCTTTTTTGGCTAATATATCAATAGGCCTGTCATTATCAATAGATTGGATAACGACAGATGACTCTTTATTTGGTGATATATCAATCGGTCTATCATTATCAAGAACGTCTATGAGGATAGATGATTCTTTATTTGATGATAAATCAATTGGTCTATCATTATCTATGGACTGGAAAGTTAGAGATGATTCTTTATTTGGTGATATGTAGATTGGTGTATCCTTATCCACATATTGAATATAAGCAGTTCCATCTTTAATTGAGGATATATCAATTGGTTTATCTTTGTCAACTTCTTGAATATGAACTGAACCTTCTTTATCCGCTAATATATCAATTGGAGTTTCTTTATCCCAAGAATGAATGGTGATTAAACCTTCTTTATCTGCCAATATATCAATAGGAGCCTCTTTGTCCACATATTGAATATCAAGTGATGGTTCCTTGTCAACGAATATTTCTATAGGAGACTCCTTCTTCGCAGATTGAATGTCGACAGCAATCTCCTTGTTGACCGATATATCAATAGGAGTTTCTTTTTTTACTGATAATATATGTATAGGTGCATCTTTTTTTACCGCATTTATTTCTAATGGTCTATCTTTATTTTCTTCTAAAATATTAATTGAAGATTCTTTGTTTACTTCAAATCCAAACGGTAAATCTTTTTTGACAGGTTCAATGTCAACATTCCCTTCTTTGTCTACATGATCGATGGCAATTGGTAAGTCTTTGTCTATCGAGAATATATCCATAGCTGATTCTTTGCCTATTGGTTCAATATCAAGAGGTTGATCTTTATCTATAGGGTATATATCAACATTTCCTTCTTTATCTACATCAATGGCAATTGGTAACTCTTTGTCAATTGGGAATATATCCATAGCTGATTCTTTGCCTATTGGTTCAATATCAAGAGGTTGATCTTTATCTATACGATAAATATCAACATTTCCTTCTTTATCTACATCAATGGCAATTGGTAAATCTTTGTCAATTGGGAATATATCCATAGCTGATTCTTTGCCTATTGGTTCTATATCAAAAGGTTGATCTTTATCTATAGGACAAATATCAACATTTCCTTCTTTATCTACCTCAATGTCAATAGGTAAATCTTTATCTACATGATAAATGTCAAAAGGTTTATCCTTATCTACGTACTCGAAATGTATTGGAATATCTTTATTCACTGGTCTGATATTAACTGTTGCTTCTTTATCAACATCAATATCCATGGGCCAATCTTTATCAACTGGATATATATCAATTGGTGAATCTTCTTCAACTGGACAATCGTTGTCTAATGGGTAGATATCAACTTGCGAATCTTCTTCTGATTGGTCATCAGCTGTACAATCTCTATCAACATCTTCGATATTTAATGATGAATCTTTTTCTGGTCGTTCAATTTCAATGTCTGACTCTTTCTTTATAGGGCCAAGGTCTTTAGAATTTTTCGGAGGAATCCGAAGAATGTGGGATTTCTCGTCATCAATCTTTTTTGGTCGAGAATGATGGTGGTGATGGTGGTGGTGGTGATGATGACGATGATGTGATTGATGTGGATTCTTGGTATCGTCAGGGACATGTTTCTTATCTTCACACTCACAATGATGGTGCGAATGTAATGGTTTCGTATCTTCTGTATGTTCTTCTTCTGTAAGTTCTTCTTCATGGACTGGCTTTGTATCCAAATTGTGAGGTACTAATAAATGCTTTGATGGTTCCAATTCTTGTTCATGGACTTCGTAATGTGAATGAACATGGATTGGTTCTGTGGATTTTTTGTCTACTGGATTTATAACAATTGGTGATTCTTTAAGGACATGTGGAATGTTAAATGGACTTTCTTTATCGACTGGATAAATGTCAGTAGGATCATCTTTTTGTCCATGAATTATATCAATTAAGTCGTCCTTATCTACATGGTTAATGTTGGTTGGAGCTTCTTTGTGATTGTTTCCTATTTGAATAATATTATCTTTTTCAAACTTCGAAAAACTAACAGGGCCTTCTTTGCCAACATGGTGTAGATCAAGAGGTAGATCTTTGTCAATAGGGTTGATATTTGTAGGACTATCTTTATGGAAGTGTCCTAATTGCAATACGTTATCTTTTTCTAATTTAGACAATTTAATAGATTCCTCTTTACCAGTGTGATGCATATTTATTGGTGTATCTTTATCAATAGGAATAATGTGTGTTGGACCTTCTTTGTGATGGTGTCCTATTTGAATAAGAGAATCTTTTTCGAACTTGGATAATTTAACAGAATCGTCTTTGCCTGGATGGTGAATATCTAGTGGTAGGTCTTTGTTAATAGGGTTAATATTTGTGGGATGGTCTTTGTGATGTCCTCCTAACTGCAGTATATAATCTTTTTCCCATTTAGACAATTTAACAGGTTCTTCTTTACCTATATGATGCATATCTATTGGTGTATCTTTATCAATAGGGTTAATATTTGTGGGCTGGTCTTTGTGATATCCTCCCAACTGTAGTATATAATCTTTTTCCCATTTAGATAATTTAACAGGTTCTTCTTTACCCATTTGATGCATATCTATTGGTGTATCTTTATCACTAGGGCTAATATTTGTAGGGTGGTCTTTGTGATGTCCTCCTAACTGCAGTATGTAATCTTTTTCCCATTTTGATAATTTAACAGGTTCTTCTTTAGCGATAGATCCGGTTGGAGGAATCGGTTGAACTGGTGGCACTTCATTAGGTTTTGGAGAATCCAAGAAATCTAATGGATCATACTTCTCACCTTGATATCCCTTTTGGAATTGCATAATTTCTGGAGGCCTGGACTTAACGCTTATTCCTGAATAGTACGGAAACATAACTGGACCTTCAATATCTTTATCACTAGGGTTAATGTTTGTAGGAGCTTCTTTTTGATTGTGTCCTATTTGAATAACATCATCTTTTTCGAACTTGGTTAATTTAACAGGTTCTTCTTTAACGATGTGATGTATATCTATTCCTGTATCTTTATGAACTGAGTGAATATTTATTGGATTATCTTTATGAGTATCAGGAAGATCAATTGAATATTCTGTAGAAGGTTTTTTTTTTGGATGGTCAATAGGACGATGTGGTATTTGGTGGTGATTGCCATGAGGTGGATTAGATCCAGCAGGTTCATTTGGAGAAATTGGTTGAACTGGTGGTGGTTCATTAGCTTTTGTAGGCTCCAAGAAATCTAATGGATTATACGCCTGACCTTGATTTCCCTTCTGAAAGTGCATCATTTCTGGAGGCCTGGACTTAACGTTTATTCCTGGATAGTACGGAAACATAATTGGTCCTTGATTATCTTTTGGATTTGTGTTTTCGTTGTTTTCTGGAATGATGTCGTTGGTGAGATCCGAGGTTTTTAGTATTTTTGGATGATTTACGTTTATGACGCTTGCGATGTTTGTTTGGAGCGTCCCCCCTAAAAAAGGATGTCGTCCTGCGTACGAAGATTCATTGGGCATACCTCCTGGCACTGAAAATAAAGAATATTTTAGTTTTTGGATAGAATAAATTTAAAATGTGTATGAAATACAAAAGAATAAAATTATAAAAAATAGATATATATTTTAAAATAAAAGTTTTTTTGTCTAATTTTTATTGTAGTTTAATGACTATTTGATAATAATATAATAATACTCACTTTTGTTGTAATAAGGTGCTGGTGGGTAGTAATATCCAGAATAGTAAGCGCTGGGTGGCAATCCAAAAGGTAAATATGGCGAATAAGGAAATTGTCCAACGGGTAGATGACCATATGGCTGTGCATATGGATTAGGGTGGTATGGAGTTCTAATCTCGTTGGTAGCATGGTGGTGAGCTTCATGATGGTGATGACTGGGTTGTAGAGCGTACGGATGTCCAACTTTTGTTACGATACCCGGTGATCGATTTCTATCTATAGAGTTTGTTCCTTTGATGTCATCTCCTCCAAACCTGTAACAGAAACGTATAGTTAAAAAATTTAATATCTTTAAACTATGACTTAATCATTTCCGATTTTTATGCAAAGTATCACAAACCTTAGCATCACTTGTGCGTTGGCGACTGATTTTGGATGCAATTTTGAATGTACCGATAATTCTTCATTTTCTCTGTTGTTGGTCACTGGGTCGAAATTATTTCTTTCCAAAATTTCTAAATGATCGAAATTGACTCTAGAGAAATCTTTTGGCGTACGGAATACCTTATCAAGATTTAAATTGTCATTTGTTTCTGTTGAACCCTAAAAAATAAAGTTCATGTTATTAAAATTATATCCATTTAGTAATTTTTATGCGAAGAATCAAAATTTTTTTAGTGTATTTCTTGAAGAATATAGTCAATAGGATTGGGGTGATTTAGAGAACTATCAAAAAGCTATTTTAGATTTTCCAAAAGTTGATTATATTGTTATGGCTTTTTTAAAATAAAAAAAGGAATAAAATAAATTTTAATTGACAATTAGTCATAATTGGAGATGTCTGAAGTCAAGAACTATAGCATATAGAAAAGCAGAACAGGAGAACTTGCAGATGTGAATGTGAGATCGACAAACAGGATAACAGAAGGTACATCGAGAGGCTCAACATAAACGCAGGTATACAGTGTCTTCCAATGCACTTTGACACAAGTGCGAGAAAAAACTACAAAGACACAGCTTTAGGAAAAACAGAAAACCAATAATAACAGCGATGTCAGTTACAACGCGATCGGGCTGCACAAACTGGCAACGTTGATATTGTTCGCCTCCTGCTCTCTCCCATTTCAACTCTCTAGAGTTTGTACACGCACTTATGCATCGCTTATTGACAGACGTTCAGTGGCCAACTCTGTATACAAGATATAGAAGGAGGGCAGCAGAGCTGCAGAGCAGTAGAAAGAAAAGTCAGGTAAAAGAAGTATGACTGAAATGAATAAATAGTATTTAATTTTTTTCCTTGACATTGTTACATTTACTTTGTAATATTTAACTGATTTTTTATATTTGGAACTCGCGCCAGTTTTAGGATTTTTGTGTTAATATGTCACATATTCATAAAAATATAGATTTTTTTGTTTCGTTAGCTTTAAAAGCAAGAATTTCGGGGTTATACATAAATAGTTATTAGATTGATTTTGCGCCAAATTTTAAAATTTGTAACTCTATTATCTAAAAAAATTATTTTTAACAGAAAACTTAAAAGAAGCGATTAAATATGGTTTTAGAATATTAGTCAAATGTTTCCTTAAAAAAATTGTACAGAGTAAAAAATTTTTGAAATATATTAGGAAGCCAAATGATCATTTTATAATTAAGTATAGCCGTCATAGAAAGAAACCAGCAAAAACAAACATAAATTTTGAAGAAATCTAAATAATTGTGAAACATTTTCCCCCTAACATCATTTTCCTATCAAGAAAACATACAAAAAAAAAGATTGTCAATATGAAGAATTTTAAAATCGGTTTTATACATTCAATTAACCCTAGAGCGGTATCGTACGTAACATTTACGTGTGGTTTGTAGCGAAAAGGACCCCTGCACTACTTCTTTTGAGTCACGATCTCGAGCTTCCAGCAGTGCCTCAGGAAACATCCACTTGTGAAGATTTCTAGGTGACAGAGTCGCAACTATTTAGCAAAAGAAGATGAGGATTGATTTTGAAAAGTATAGACGTAAGAAATACGCATCGATACCAATAAGCAGTTATTTGTTGTACGTTTATCTGACGTGTCGTCAAGCTTAAAATTTTAGGCTTCGCTTATTTATTAACGACTGTCGCTGCAAATGGCCCTATGTGTCTTTTACAATATAATAAACATGGCTTGCATCAATTTATACATAATTTAGTCACACAATGTTGAAGCATTAGGTGGTAATACATTAACACATTTTAAGTACTTCACAAAAGTCTTCTTAAACCAAGGCAATCACAACGTCAACAAATAGGATACCTAAGTACAGTAAGTGCAATAGATATTAAAGAAACCTTTTTGCCCAGTACAAATATCGAAGGGGAGGGAATCAAAAAGGGACCTTTGCCACTTTTGTCCTACATTAAAGGAAAGAATGGCAACTACATACTGCGGAAAATGTACCAAAAGAGTATGTGGGGAATACCAAATAAAAATACGCACGTGTTTCAAAAAATCAAATGAAAAAGTGTTCTCTTTATTTTTAAATTCAGTTAGGTACTGTAATTTTTTCATTTTAAAATATTTTTTTGTTATTAAAAATATGTTAAAAACACTATTTTATGTTCCACTAAAAAAAAAAACTGATAAAAACAGGTAATTTTACAAAGTGTACATGTAAAAAATTTGCGAATGCGTAAATTTTACGTGTCCATACCAACAAGCGGTAGAAATTAAAACGATACTGTTCTAGGGTTAATTGTGATGTAACTCAGAACTTTCATCTTGGGCCGCTTATATTTCTTATACACCCTCTAGGCCCCACCTACCCCAACTAAAGAAGTTTAAATAGCAAACCCCTAATTGTGATACATCATTGAAAAGCCTATAAAAAAATGCTATCCAGCGGTGTAAATAATAATTATACTATGATTTTAGAACATTAGTCAAATATTCCATTAAAAAAAATTGTACAAACAGAGTAGAAACTTTTTGAAACATATGAGGAAGCCAAATGATCCTTCTAGAATTAAATCTGGCCATGATAGAAAGAAATCAGCAAAAACAAACATTAATATTGAAGAAATTCAAATAATTGTGAAGGATGTTTCTTCTAACATCATTTTCCTATTAAGAAACATTTCAAAACAAACAAAAAGAAAGATTTTCGATGTAAAGATTTTTAATATCTAATCAACCCCCTAGGCCCCCTACCTACCCCAACTAAAAAGTTTAAATAGCAAAACCCTACTTGTGATACATACATACAATGTTAAAAGGCTCTAAAAGCCAATAAAACCTTATTTTTAATGGTGTCCGTAAGTATTTTTTGTTGTTAAATAAAATATTTCATATAGAGCCCATTGTAAGTTTTTAAATTGTATATAATTTTCCTATACACGTTCCAATATTCATTCTACAGGCTGATAAAGTGAATCTTATAAATACATAATTTTCTAAATATCTTCCCCTAGGTAAATAATTAGGCTGTCATTTTTATATTGATGTTAAGATGAACATATATTAAAGTTGAAGAGTTATAATAAAGAAAAAGAAAGGTAGGTTAGGTTAGGTTGAAAATGAGTGGGATGATCTCATCGCCTTCTACTGCGACCCAGATGGGCCTATTGTGGCTCATGACTAACTTATAGTTCACCGTACAAGCCACACCTTTTGATGAAGGCCATGGTTGAATTGGGTGAGACTTGTTTAAAGTCGGTAGGGTCCAGTCGGGTAAATCCAAAGATCTGGAACATGGTTCTTTCCAGAGCTGAGCAGGTACATAGAATGTGCTTTGCAGACTCGTCCTCCACGCTGCAGATTTGAGCAGAGGCGTTCGTAGAAGGGTTGGTTATAAACGCCTTCAAATAAGTTAGCCCTGAGGTATCTCTCCAGTTCGTGAGTGTTACACCCTCCGTCCATTTTGAGATAATTCCTTTGGCAGTGCTGTTTGCAATGCCCAGGAATGGTTTTGATCTTATGAGCACAGATTCGATTCCTATTTTAGCAAGCGCATCGGCTTTTACGTTGCCCTCCACAACACTGTGCCCCGAAAACCAGATTAAAGTAACTTTTTTTGGAGCACCAAGACATTTAACGATATTAATACAGTTCCAAACCAGCTTTGAGTTATCTCGATTGGAGCTGAAAAGATCTTTATAATCTTGTTTGCGGGGAGAAAATTAATCAACCCTCTTGCTCCCAATTCTGTAGCAATCATTGCTGCTTGGAAGATCGTGGCCAGAGAGCCTAGGTTTACTGATATGTCAACTCTAGGCCTCTGGCCGAAAACTCCCGCTCCTACTTCTTTTTCAGTTTTGGAGCTGTCCGTGTACAATAGTCTGCCTGTGAGAGTGTTTTCTTCCCTCTGCTCCATGCGTCTCTCTCTGGGATGAGAACGCTGTATGGCTTTTCTATGTGTTGTTGGGGTACTAGCGAGTCCGAGACCATGCCGAGGATGAGGTGGTTATTAGTCTCACTTATCAGCTCCGTCTTGTCCCATCGCAGTTATTTGTAGCATTGACTACCCACCTTCAGGAGTCTATAGGAGACCATCTTGGCCTCCATTTGCAGCAGAATGTGGAGAGAGGTTAGATCCAGCATGGTCTCCATGGCTCCCGTAGGTGTGGTTAACATTGCTCCAGTTATGGCTAGCCACGCAAGCCACTAAATTCCAGCCAGCTTTGCTCTGGCCGTCCGTTGAAGTCTCTTGTCTCACCAAAAGACAGAGCCGTACGCAACCATGGGTTTTACTACTGTTTGTTAAATCCAGTAGATCAGTTGAGAACTGATCCCCCATGCTTTGCCGCATATCCTTCTATGGGTCCAGAGGGATAATCTGGATTTGTTAATGGTTTTATTTAATTGGGGGTTCTAGGTGAGCTTCTTATCTAGGAAGATCCCAGATATTTCACCTCCTCCGCAAAAGGAATGGTTTCCCCAGCCAAGGTAGGTGATCGAAGCTTGTCGAGCTTTCTTCTCTTAATAAAGGGGACAATAACAGTATTTCGGAGGTTAACAGATATCTGCTCCCTCTCGCACTATCTGTTGATCGTATTAAGGGCTTGTTGAAGGATGTTGGAGATCACTTCTTCGAACTTTCCCCTAATTAAAATAACCAGATCGTCCACATAGCATTGAAAATCCACCCTCTGCCGAAAGAGATCGTCTAGCAGGTTATCCACTAGAATGGTCTACAGTAGGGGTGAAAGTACGCCGCCTTGTGGACATTCTATGGCAGGCCTAAACATGACAGTCTCCTCTTGCAGCGATGAAGTGATGTTCCGGTTTGCCAGTATGCTTTTGATCCAATTACAAGTTAGTTTGTCGATCTCCCTTCTTTCAGTAGAAGCAAACAAATACTTAGGAAGGGCGTTGTTGAATGCGCCTTCTATATCTAGGAAGGCACCTAGCGCAATCTCCCCGTGATTTAGGGAATTGCCGATTTTGCCTACTAGACAGTGCAGGGCATGATGTCGATTTGCCTGCTTGGTAGGCATATGGGGAGGAGTTTAACGGGATTGTCTGAAGTCTTCCTTCTCTAATATGCCTATCTAGAATCCTCTGTAGTTTTTAGAAGAAAGGATATTAGGCAGATTGGATGATAAGAGTTTGGTAGGAGGTATCTACTCTACCAGCCTTGTGCATATACACGACTTTTGCCATCGTCCATCCTAGCGGGATATAGCTCTACGCCAGGCTTGCTCTAAACAGCCTCACAAGGAGGTGTAGCAGGAGTTCCTCTCCTTTTTACAAAAAAGCATTTTCTCCAAGTGATTTGAAGGACGAGAATGAATTTATCGCCCATTTCACGGCATTTGAAGAGACAATTTGAACAACAAAGTTCCAGTCTTCCTTTTTGGGTCGTATAATCAATTCCCTTAGAGGAAACTGTACATGTTGCCTGTCCTCCAGGATTTGACTGCC
Organism: Psylliodes chrysocephalus; assembly: GCA_927349885.1. Taxonomy (NCBI): domain Eukaryota; kingdom Metazoa; phylum Arthropoda; class Insecta; order Coleoptera; family Chrysomelidae; genus Psylliodes; species Psylliodes chrysocephalus. The sequence continues at coordinate 31,476,157 of OV651818.1, read as the reverse complement.
TTGGAAGTGTTTCTGTAGAATAATCTCTAACTTTTTCCTGCCAGAGTCCGTATAGGTGTTGTCGGGTCTTTTTATCGAGCCGACTTTCTTTCCCAGATCAAAAAAGAAAAACGGAAGGTAGAGAAAAGTTTTAATTGAATTTAAGAGAACAGTGTAGCAGATAGCAGAAGACAGAATTGACCAGAGGGAAAATAAGAGTAGCAGGAGAGATTATAGAAAAACAAGGGAAGGAGACAGGTCGGAGAACAGAGGAAAACCATTAGTAAGCAGGGCACCAAAGAAGAAAAATCTAGAAATTAGAAATTTATTTTTTTTTTATTTTTAGTTGGTTTTAATTTTGTATTGGACCTTTTTAGAGTCTCAGGCAAAATTGTATTTTTCGGATACTGGATGTATCCATATCAATATGTTAGTTATTCGTCATTATTAGTTAACACACTTTATTTCTATAAATTACAAAAACTCGTACGCGTAGAATCTAGTATTATATGAAAAAACTTTTTATCCACATTTTTTGAACGGACAAATTCTCGGGGCCCAGATACAAGTGCGAACCCGACAGCGGCACAAGGGGGGCCCGGCAGTTTTAGGTGAGGAGGTTTTATTTTTTTAGAAGGTCGCCACAAAAGGGAGGAGCGCTGGTTTATGTAAAATACAAGATGAGGACCTTTGTTATTGTTTTTTTTTAGAGATTTCACTAAAAAGGATTAAGTTTTTGCTTGAGGACTTTTTTTCTTGGAAATGTGATATTTTTTTTATAAAATTGCCGCCTGGAAAATTGTCCCGGGGCCCCGCCTGGCTCTCGGCGGTCCTGCGAGGGCCGATTTCATAAAAAATATTAAAAACGTAGACGAAGTGAGCATCATAAGTATTACCCCACCCTAACTAACTCGTTACTGGAGTCTTGTTAGAAAAATAGCAGAGACACGTCGATTTTTGAATTCTAAAATGTACATTTTTGTATGAATAGTTTACCCCTTTCATCCCTTACTGGAGGGGAGCAACCCTTTAGAAAAATTTAAATTGCATGGGGTGGTGAGTGATAGCTCATTTGAAAGAAGGTTTTATTCTCTATTTAACCGTACAAAAAATTTTGAAATTTGCTTCATTACGTGTTGATTTTTTAATGTTTAAAAACAACAAAACATCAAAAATAGGAAAGCAACTAAACTAAAAATGACCTTATCTAATGGCAAAAAGTCTTACTTCACGTCTGAACCAAAACCGATATCATGCAGGGCCGAATTTTAATTCTAAGGATGAGTGCGCTACGTTAATTCTGAAACAATAATTAGTCGATAATTAATGAAGCAAATTTTAAAATTGTTTGCACGGTTAAATAGAGAATAAAACCCCCTTTCAAATGAGCTATCACTCACCACCTCATACCATTTAAATTTTTCGAAAGGGTTGCTCCCCTCCAGTAAGGGATGAAATTAATGGTAAACTATTCATACAAAAATGTACATTGTAGAAATCAAAAATAGACGTGTCTCGGTGATTTTCCTAACAAGACTCCAATGATGATCACTGTAAACACTGATGCTGTTTAGAGGTATTTGAAGATTTGAGAACGAACCTAAAAAGCACATCAAACTATCAGCTGGAAATCGCGACAGTCAATGTCGCGATATTTCAGAGGTTAGGGCATTTGTGTACAGAACAAAAATGTCTGGGTTCGAATCCTGGCGCTGACAGGCTTTTCTTCAAATCGCTAAGTATGTGTTCTTACCTTTGAGGTTCGGGTATGGTCTAAATTATTCGTAGGAGGATTTTTGAGATTTGTTTCTGAATTTTCAAATTATTCTAAAATATTAAAAAGTCCATTATCTTATAGGACCAAGATTTTATGGACCACCTAATATTTCCATTATATAATCGGCCCTCAATAAAAATTTGCATTTTTTTGAATTAAATATTGTATACAGATTTCATGTTTGAGTAGGACTAAAACTGAAAATTCTCGAAAATGGAATGTTCTACAGAGATCAACCAAGAGTCCCTTTTTTGTAACAAATTGCATTAGGAATAATTATTAATATCGCCTATCATGAAATATTGTTCAAAAAGTTTGGATTAAAATTGTTTTCTTAGCCCTTGATTTTACGCCATTGGGTTATCGTTATTTATCGAAATAGAGTGTGTTAACTATATGACGATTAACTAACATATACATATTTCGAGGTAAAGTCTTTACTGCAAGGAAAGCTATTTTGAAAATTATGTTTTTATTAAATGCACTTTATCACCATGTACAATGAAAACAGGGACGTTTGAAGGAAAATTATATTTAGCTTCTCCTAATAGTTAAGATCTACAAATTCCCTAGTTTAAGGTTATTTATTCTGAAACCCTGTATATATTTTAAGATCTTAACTGGGTTTTTCGAATTTTAGAAATTCAAATGACAGGGAGACAGTTTTTGCCTATTACTTTTTATAGTTGCATTGAACAGGATGGTAAAACGAATAAACGAGAAAGGAGCCAAATTAAACAAAGTAGTACATACAGAAGGAAAACACGTAAACTTTTAAGGCTAAAAAGACGAATGAGTGGGGGGAATACACCAAAACACTCACAGAATATAACAAAACTCTTAGAAAATCTCAGAGGGATTCATGGAGAACATTCTGTCAGGAAATTTAAAATACAACTGAAGGATGCAAACTCTACCGCATTCCAGCAAAAGATCCAATAAACCCTGTAGGTACTTTAAAAATCCAAACAGTCGAATATACTAAAACTGAATTGGAAACATTAGAACTACTTCTTAAAACTCATTTCCCTGATTGCACAACAAACTCGAATGCAGCAAACCAAACACACACGAACTAAAACTCCCAAAAAAGAGTCTTCAGCCAAGAGTGAGAAACTGCTAAACGGGTAGTCACAACAAAGAAAGTAACATGGGCAATACGCACCTTCAATCCATACAAATCACCGAGACCAGATGTGGTACTGCCTGTACTTTTGCAACAGGCAACAGAAACGCTGGCCCCGCATATTTGTAGGCTCTACAGGGCAAGTTTGGTGCATAAACATGTACCAAATACCTGGAAATAAAGCAAACTTGTTTTTATACCTAAACCGGGGCGTCCAACGTATGCCGTAGCAAAGGCCTATAGACCAATAACTCTGACGTCATTTCTATTGAAAGGATTGGAAAAACTAAATGATCAGCATGTCCGACAAACCACTCTGATAGAGAGGCTATTTTATACAAACTAACATGCCTATCAATCAGGAAAATCTTATGAGTCTGCTCTGCATCATCTCGTAACCAAGATGGAGGGGGGACTCAGTAGCCAAGAAATAGTCCTAGTAGCATTTCTTGACATAGAAGGAGCTTTTGATAATACCTCCTTTAAATCAATGGTAGCTGCCGCTCGCACACATGGAATAGAAGCCACCATCTTCTGGTGGATAGAAGATATGTTACGCGGACGGCAAATACAGTTACAAATGTTCAGTGAAACCATGCAGGTGAATACCCACAGGGGATGTCCACGGGGTGGAGTTCTTTCTCCTCTACTATGGAACCTACTGCAGATGAACTGCTGAAAACACTGAACAATCAAGGGATGTACGCCAAAGGATATACCAATGACATAATCATCTTTATCCGAGGGAAACACCAAACCACAGTCTTTGAACTCACACAAAGAGCTCTTAGGCTGACAGAAATGTGGTGCGTTAGGGAAAACCTCTTGGTAAACCCTGACAAGGCACAACTCATAACCTTTACTTATAAAATAAGGTTGAAGGTTTTAGAAACTCCGACACTGTTTGGAGGAAGGCTAAAAAAATGAACCAAGTAAAATATATGGGTCTAATCCTAGATACCAAACTTACTTGGAACCAACACTTACAAAAAGTGACCAACAAATGTAAAATGTTTCTCATTGTAGGGAGATGGGCATTTTGAAAAACGTGGGGAATAAAACCAAAAATGGTCCACTGGCTATATTTGGCAATAACAAAACCCATGAAAACTTAAGGAGCGGTTGTTTAATGGCCAAAAGTAAACCAGAAAATAGCCCTCAATACTCTCTCAGGAGTTTAGAGGCTGGAATGCCTTTGTATTACAAAAGCACTGAGAAGTACACCGACAGCTTCTATGGAAATCATTCTAAACCTCCCATCTCTTGACCTAGTCATAAAGTGGGAGGCCAGAATGAGTGCATACAGACAAGAAATCTCCAACAACTGGAACCCACTGGGACATATAAAATATACCAGAATAACACATGAAGTAAATGATTCTATATTAAACATGAGATCAGATCACATGACACCCCTCCTAACCTTCAACAGACTCTTCCAGGTCAACTGCAACTGGAATGAGGTAAATAAGGAGATAGATAGATAAATACTTAGAGGTCTCGTATGGTATACGGATGGATCTAAAACTAACAAGGAAACAGGCTCTGGCGTACATGGACTTAAACCTTAATGCGACATCATTGTCTTACTTGGAAAATATACCACTGTATTTCAGGCTGAAATACATGCAATCGAATTGTGTGTACAGGAGAATTTAAGAAGGAAGTACAAAAAACAAACCATCCTAATTCTTTCAGCAGCCTTAAAGGCTCTTGATTTAAACAGAATCAAGTCAAAGCTTGACTGGAACTGCCTTGGAATACTAAATGATCTGGCAACCCACAACAAGGTAAAACTAGCATGGTTACTAGGGCACAAAGGCATCCAAGGAAATAAAAAGGCACATGAACTCGCCAAAAAAAAAGGAATCAGATTTACCATTCACAGGACCCGAACCTGTATTTGGGATAAGCAAAACCTCTGCTCGACAGGCAGTGAATAGAGAAAAGCAGGGGAATGTAATAGGCCCAAGAGGCCACAGTGTTCTGCCTATTTAAAACCGACAAAGATAAAGATACAGACATACAGAAATATACAACCTACAAGATCAAGTATTTTTTTATACGCCGAAGATATAGTATTAAGGTAAGGGTAAATAAAAGGTCCTTTATTTTTTACAATGTCAATTTCAATTGGTTTTCGGTTTTAATATTATTAATTCATCATCAGGCCCACCAAAATGGATAGTCTATATATTGAAAAGTTGAAAATATTTAGTACAAAAAATGAAACTTATACAGTCAAAGGTCAAAGATAAGGGGTTAACAATAATTTAATTTACTATGACATATCCATAACAGATAAGCTACGTATTTTAACATATGTAAAGAATAAAGTGACCATTAACTCTTTATATGTAAAAATACGTAGCTTATGCGTAATGGTTATGTCATGGTAAGTCAACTTATTATTAACCCTCCTCTTTGATCTTTGAATGTTCGATTTTTTGTTTATTTTCATTTTTTGTAGATAATAAATAATTTCTACAATTCAATACACTAACTCCATGCCTCTCTATTTAGATGTGCCTGATGATGAAGTAATAACTTCAAAACCAGTCGTAAATTAAAATTGACTTTGTGAGAAATAAAGAACCCTTTCTTTACCAGACAGAATGACAAGAACAGTTTTGGAATCAGAAAAATCATCTAAGAAACAAAGAGAAAGATTAAGATGGAATAAACCAAATAAAAGAAATGGATACAGAAAAAGGAAAGATAATAGATGAGATGAAAACATTGGCAAGAGACGGAAAGGCCTGAAAAAATGTATACAACTAGACCAGAAATCTTTTCCGGGCCAATAAAGCAAAAGGAACCCGAAGAGATGAAAAAGAAAAAGAAGAAGAAGAAAAAAGAAATTCGAAGGAGTCAAAGTATTAATAGATTAAACGCAAAAAAAACAAAGTGGTCTAAATTTGTACAAATTTAGTGGTAAGTGGGTAGAAAACAGAGAAAGAAATTACTTTTACGAAATTTCGAGAATTTACCTAACTTAAATTTGATTGGTATAGCCGATTGGCAGAAAACATTAATGAGAATATGAGACAAATGAATGAAAGAAAGATAAGGAAAAATTAAATAGAGAAAGACAACAGATTATTAATAAATAGAATAAAAATAGAAAATGAATCAAACTAGTAAGAAACTGAAATGTAATAGAAAATAAATCATGAATTCATATGTTACATAAAATACGAGTGACGGTTTCCCTTCGATAAACTCCTCGTTTGGCTAATACCGTAACAGGCAGTGAAGTATATCCAAAGAAAAGACAGCAGAGACATTTAATTTAATTCTAACTTTGATTTAGCTTACTGCGGAAAATTCTTGCACCGGTTTCGTTCTTATTAGAACTCATCAACAAGCAATAGGTGTTCCCAATTCCAATCAATAATGAAATTAGCAAAAGTATTATATTTACTCGTCTAAATTGATGGAGGTTGCGAGAGAAGAAGTAGACAAAGTGAAAACGGTAACGGGATCTGCACTTAGAAAGCAAAATCAAGGTTGGCTTGTAGTTTCCAGTATAAAAACTAGGTGGAATCAAAAGCCAGGCGAAGAAAGCAGAAAGAAAGATAAAGAAGAAATAATGAAGAAGATAGAAGAAATTGTAGAAACAAATAAAGAACAAACAAATATACAATACATGAAGAAATGAAGAAATAAATATACAGGAAAAAGATGTAAAGATAAAAATAGAAACTGAAGAAAAAAGTTAATGAAGAAAGACAGTTAACAATATAAAATAAAGAAATGAGTGTCAATAAAGAAAATGAAATAAAAACGAGAATTATAGAATCAAATAAGAAAGTGAGAAAGAAAATGGCAGAAAACAGAAAATCAGAATACAAAATAAAAAAAGAAAATATATAGGATCAGGAAAAAGAAACATAAATAATACAATAGCAGGTAAAAATAAAATTAGAATAAAATTAAAACCGACGCAGTAGGATAAAAGCAATAATAAGATAAAATTAAAACAGATACTTGAGGATAAAAGAAAAATTAGAAAAGCAAATAAAAGAGAGGTAAAAGTACAATACTAAACCAGATACAAAATGAGCGTGAAGGGAAAAATACAATATATAGGAAAGAATAGGATAAAAAATTTAAAATTCGGGAATTAACAAAAATGGAAAGAAAGCGTGAGAACAGAAATTAAAAAAAGATATAATGATTTAGAATGGTGATGGAAATTTTGTAATTGAAACACGAAAGTTGACTAGATACAGTTAAAGTTAGATAGTTAAATAATAAGAATAAAAGTTTGAGACAGAGTGAATGGAAGAGAAACTTAAGTCAATATTCTAGATGAAATAATGATAAAGTGGATGTCAGAGAAATAAATGTGCAATGAATAAAAATTGGGTTATAATTTAAAGTATTTGGAATGTGAAAGAATACGAGAAATATTTCATTTGTATAAATATGAGGAGGAAATGTAAAAAGTTAGTAAGTTGTAAGTAAGTAGTGTTAATGATTAATACATGAATATTAAAACGCAATTAAAAAATATGAATAGATATCAACAATTTAAAAGAAAAAAATATAAATAGTCGGAAAAGAAAATTGTTAAAAGTAATAATTTTAGAAATTTAAAATCAGAAAGTAAATATATTGTTCAGAGTTTATTTAGGAAATATACGCGGTAAACAATAAATTTGGGGGATTTAGTAAAACAAAAAATTATATGACGTTAGATTCTTCAGTTATCAAAATTGGAAGATGTTGATGATAATGATTATTGTTATGAATAAGTCAAGCTTGTTGAATGGTATAAAAGCTTGTTGAAAATGTTGTCAGGGATATGGATTAAGTTGGGAATTTTTTGAAGTGTCAGAGAGTAGTAAAATTTCTACAGGGTACAAATGGTCAATAAGTTAAAGAAATGAGTTTGAATTATCGATAATAAAAGTTATAAAAGAAGAATTTAAATAAACATATATATTTCCATTGTAAATTAAATTAAATTTTTGAAAAATAATTTAGAAAAGATGAGAAAATATACAGGTAGCAACCAATTAGCAGATAAGCGCGTACAAGTAGAGAAGGGGATACCACGGGAATCCAGTAGGAAAGGAGAAAGGAGAAGACCAAGAAAGGGAGACAGTAATAGAAAATCAAAGAGGCCGAAGCGGTACATCGTATCCAGAGAGAGAGTGGATAACATTATTTATTCTGATACTATTAAAATTTTTGTATATTTCTTTTTTAGACCCCGAACGTACAAAGAAATATAGAGTGTCATTAGTTTATTGTGATTTGACATTTATAAACAGTAAATTTAACATTTCCACATTATTTTACAAGGTGTCCATAAATTTCGTATGCCTGGGGCTACACCACAGATTTATGGTGTCGAAAAATATTGTTTTAAGCAAACTTACATATGTACCAACTTGCTTTATTTGGCCGCCAGAGGTCAACAAAGTTTAGTAAAAATATCTGTTTTTCTCTTTAATCTTCAAAATTCAGCCATTTTAAAAGTTTAAACGAGTACGAATACTCGGTGTTTTATAGCCAATTAAAAGCAGCAAAAACAATTTTTCTATTGCGATCACAAGGCCGTAGTGGGAGGGCAACGAACATCTGTATCTTTCTGACATTTCTGGCATTAAAAAAAGAAACGAGTTTACTCAAAAGAGTTACTCTTGTTCGAAGTCGTACCCATTTCAAATAATGAAAGTTTCGGTCCTTCAACACCTAAAGATTTTTACAGGCAAAGTTATGTATGCCGCATATAAAAATTATTATCATTTCATTTATATCATATCTCATAGTATCTACTAAGTAAGGATAATACGATATGTCATAGTATCTACTAAGTAAAAATGTTAAGCATGGCAATATGAAAAATTCAAATAATTCATTTTCTTTGAACAAGATTAACTTTTTTGAGTAAAAACTAGATTCCTATTTTAATGTCAGAAATGTTAAAAAGTGAAAGACAAAAAAATAGGAAAAAATGCCCGTTGCCTTATCTATAATGAGATGCTTATGAACGTAATATAAAAATTGTTCCTGCTGATTTTAATTGGCCATAAAACCCCTAATAATCGTACCAAGTTTGATCTTTTAAAATGGCTAAATTCTGAGGATTAAAAAATACAAATATTTTAATTTTGCTCTTTGTTCTAGCGGCCCAACGAAGCAAACTGGTATGTATATAGGTTTCAATAAATCAATTTGTCCATAAAACTACGGTAACTACATGTACGTGCAATCTCTGGACACCCTGTATAAATTTAAAAAAATATTTATAATACGACGAATCCTAAAGAAAAAAAATTGTTTTTGTTAATTTAAAAAATCCAAAATATAGTATCAATCCATTTCTGCATTGAAAGTATTTAAAACTAATGTAAAAAGAGCATTGGGGACATAGAGGTCCTGCTGATATTAACTTGTAGAACTTTTGATACAACCCGTACAAATAAATAAACCCTATGCCTCTCTAACAACATATGCAAAAATAAAATTAAAAGCGTTTTGAAAAAATAGAATTTCCATTAAAACTTTTGGATTTACTTCTTTGGGACATCCTGTACACTTACACAAAAGTCTTTTTAAGAAACACATCTTTGTATGTTTTTAATAATAGCATTAAAAAATTAGAGAAACCGTTTAAAGCACAGAAACACATAGTAACTGTGTCATTTCCTTTAATTTAAATTGCAACTAAGTTAAATTAGAAATTTATAAAAAGTTCAAATCTGTCTAAAATTTTTTCAACCAAAATTAGACATCCTAGAAAGAATATATCAGCTTATCTACTATATACCAAGTGTATGGAAGATTGCGGAAATCATTATGATTCTGAATCATGGGAAACAATCGAAAAAACAATCAAACAAACAAACAAAATTATTTGAGAAGCTGCTATTAAAGATATGCAAAGTGATCATAGATAGAAAAATCTGATGTGTCCAACACATGACTTTCCTATCTAGTTATTATAGGCTTTTTCCGGTTATTTTGTACAACCTATTGCAGCATCTCTATAAATGTTTAGAGGATAAACTATATAAACTATATACATTATCCACATACATCTACCTCGAAACATTTTCCTATAGATATTCATTGAAAACGAAAATACAAAAAAATTTAAATTTAGCACACTTCCTCCAGTTTTTCCATTACGGTCCATTTTAGAAAAATCATATATAAACAAAAATTATAGAGATCGATATCGCAAACAACTTTTAGTTCAACAATTTTCATAAAAATCAGAATTTTGCACATTTTGACAAATTTATCTAATAATAATATTAGAAGTAACTTTCATTTGAATAATTTTCTTCTCCAAACATAAATAACAGACATATTCCATAAAATATAAAAACGGCCTCCCATAAAGTACCCCCTCAGATATTCCGACTTTGTCCAAAATCTAATCATTTTGCGTCAGGTTGAAATAAAACATAAGTTTAAAATTTAATGTTTTTTCTTTATCCGTTTTTGAGTTTTGTTCAAAATTCTAAATTTACACATTTTCTCAAATATCTCGAATACGGTCTATTTTAGGAAAATTTTGTAAAAAACAAAAATTATAGAAGTAACTTTTATTTAAACAGTTTTCTTCTCCAAACGTAAATAACAGATATATCCCATAAAATATAAAAATGACCACCTATAAAGTACCCCAAGATGTTGCGACTCTGTCCAAAAACTAACCAATTCATTGGACGATGGAACAAAGCTTAAGTTTGAAATTTGGTGTTTTTCTGTGTATCGGTTCATGAGTTATGCGACACACAGACATACACACAGACACATAGATACACACACAGACACACAGACATCATCGCGAAAACAGTAAAAATAGTTTCAGGGGACCTCAAAACGTAAAAATCCGTCGAAAATTTGAGGTCGAAAAAAATCATGATTCCTATACTTTCCTTATATCTGTATACAGATAGGAAAGTAAAAAGTATAATAAACGACCATCAATTCCACAATAGATCAAGTTCATAGGATTTCAAATCTAATAAAAAAAGGCTATTAAGAAAAAGATGTCTTCTCGGCATTGTTCTTCGATATCGCGCAGACGTTTGATAAAATCTGACATTTATAATAAAATTGGGATAAATGTTCCCAAAGCAGTATGTTCAAGTTCTGGAATCATACATAACAGATAGATTTTACAGAGTGAAACAAACTAAAGCAGGAGTACCACAAGGGAACGTCCTTAATTATGTCTTGTATTTACCATTTACCTACGATATACCAAAAAAGATAAATATCAAAATCGCTACGTTTGCTGATGACACTAATGTTTTAGCAATAGGAGCAAATGCAGATGAAGCCATTGAAAAGCTATAAAAAGCCACTAATGAATTTGGCAGATTGAATAAACAGTTGAGAATAAAATTAAATAAACATATATTTTTGAATATAAATTGCACAAATAAAAATAACCAAAATAGCCTATCTATTACGATTTACGGATTCCAGGTATTATGTAAAAATATGGCCAAATATCCATGAATGAATTTAGATGAAAAAATTATAAGTGAAATAGAAAAAAAATTACCTGCTAATTGGAAAAGATTAAATCGATCAGTACATAAGAAATTGCTTATCAAATAGTAAATCTTAACACCTATATGAACTTATTTATAGTGTACATCTTTAAATTATCGATATTATTCAAAAATTTTAAAATAAAAAAGTGCATGCAGGATTTATATAGAGATCTCAAGATAGAGACAATAAAAACAAAAATCCAAAGGTATGGCAAAACACACGAAGTTACATGTAATTGAGATCCTCGATTGAGCATGAAAGAGAAAAAAGATTGATGAGGACAAAATCTTCAAATTTTGTGTGTGCTATTTTAGTAAAAGTGTCAGTTTCATCACAAATAATGAAGAAAAGATATAAAGAAAATAGTTAGTACCTGAAAGACGCTAATGGATGATTTCTTATTTTTAAATTTTTCTTCATTTCAGATATAATTGTTGATCTATGTAGATCAGATGCACTATAACGCTTATTAAGAAAAGCTATTCTCCAAAAACTAATTAAATAGTTGCTAGAGGTGAAACAATATTATTAGTTGAAAGACGTACAAATTAAATCTGACCCACTTTGGAAACTGTACACTATAACTTTGTTAATTTAATTTGCAGATCAATTTAATTCATATTAATCATAAAAAGTGTTCTTAAAGTAATAGTTTGTAGTTTATTTCGCAATAAGTATTGTGAAACTTACCCTTAACGCAAATATAACCACCACCGCACAAAAACTGAACCGTACGTCGTACATGACGCGTTACGGAGGTTCCCAAAAACCAAAATGCGGTTAACTTTTGCAAAACTGATTCGTGTAAGGCTTTATAATTTATTCACCTCAAGATCCATTGCAGAATAGACACGTTTTTTCCACTTGTTTGTTTATTCAATAAATGTGTTTGACATTGAGATGGAATGCAGTTCATTTGAAAAAATGAACTTCGAAATATTTCTATTTTATAAAACAATGCACAATATCGGTTCCTTAATTAATACAAATAAACGATGAATGACTTGGTTGTGGAGTATCAAAAATGCAAACATGTTTTAAAAGAATCATCACATTTCAATTGCTGCATAAACAAATTCACTTTGAAATATTACACCTTACAGTTAAAAATATCAAATAAAAAGTTCTTCTAAAAAGAGATCATTTACAAATATCCGAAACAAGAGTACACCAAGAACCGGTCCGTGTGGTACATTCAACAGAAAGATATTTCACAACTATTTTCTCTGACATCTGGTTGAAAGAACGCTTGTTTAATCTCTCAACAGCTAATAGTATTAATAATAAGACAGATCACATTCTCGAATTCTATGAGTTTTGTGTGCCCAAACATTTTGATGAACGTTGTTACAACCAGCTGTTAGACTAATATGTGGTAAAATTAACTAATGTACCATGAATGAAAACTAAATTCCAAAATTTTGATAGTAGAACATTATCCAACAATTTGGATACAGGCAATTATATACAGGCTGATCATTAAGTAATAATAATAATGATTATTTCCAGCAGGAAATTAGCAATAAACTCAATATAGAAAATTTAATAAGTATGGTAAATTCAATACAGTAGATACAGAAACTAAAAATAAATAATGATAATAAATAGCCTATGGAGAAATGCGGAAGATCAGTTGGAAAATTAATTATCATTGAATGATAAGTTACTTATTTACCTCTTCTTTTCATCTTACGCGGAAGTAAGGAAAATTAAAAGAAAAAAGAGGGAACAGCACTTTTTGACAGGGGCGGATGGGACCCCTTGGACCGGCGCGGGAAGTCAATTAAAATGAAAAAGCATAAATTTGTATTTATTTTAATAATAAATAAAATTATTTTACAATAGTTGATAATTAAAAAACTCAATTTTTGCTTTCCTATCTGTATACAGATGAGGAAAGTGTAGGAATCATGATTTTTTTCGACCTCCAGTTTTCGACGGATTTTTACGTTTTGGGGTCCCCTGAATCCGTTTTGACTCTTTTCGGGATGATGTCTGTGTGTATGTCTGTGTGTGTGCCTGTATCCACCATAACTCATGAACCGATACAAAGAAAAACACCAAATTTTATTCTTGAGCTTTAATCCGGCGTCCAATGAACTAATTAGATTTTGGGCAGAGTCGGAACATCTGGGGGGTACTTTATAGGTGGTCATTTTTATATTTATGGAATATATCTGTAATTTACGTTTTGAGAAGAAAATTCTTTGAATAAAAGTTACTTACAATATTATTATCAATATTTCTTGTCCCATACAAAATTTTCCTAAAATGGTCCGTATTCGAGAAATTTGACAAAATGTAAAAAAATTAATTTTTTATAAAAATTGTTTAAATAAAAGTTGTTTGTAATATAATTTTCTATAATTTTTATATTATACATAATTTCTCTAAAATGGACCGTATTCGAGATATTTAAGAAAATGTGGAAATTTTGAATTTTGATGAAAACTCAAAAACAGATAAAGGAAAAAACATTAAATTTTAAACTTAAGTTTCATTTCGGCCTGACGTGAAATGGTTAGATTTTGGACAAAGTCGGAACATCTGGGGGGTACTTTATGAGAGGCCCTTTTTATATTTTATGGAATATATTTGTTATTTATGTTTAGAGAAGAAAATTGTTCAAATAAAAGTTACTTCTAATATTATTATCTATAATTTTTGCTTTATGTCAAATTTTTTTGAAAGGGTCCGTATTCGAGAAATTTGACAAAATGTGCAAAATTCTGATATTTAAGAAAATTGTTAAACTAAAAGTTGTTTGCGATATCAATCTCTATAATTTTTGTTTATACATGATTTTTCTAAAATGGACCGTATTGTAAAAATTGGAGTAAAAGTGCTAAATTTAAATTTTTCAGTATTTTCGTTTTCAATGAATACCTATAGAAAAATGTTTCGAGGTGGATGTATGTGCAAAATGTATATATTTAGTTTATCCTCTAATTATTTATAGAGGTGCTGAAATAGGTTGTACAAAATAACTGGAAAAAGCCTATAATACTAGATAGGAAAGTCACGTGTTGGACACATCAGATTTTTTACATAAAAAAAATTGTACAATTATTTTTATTTTGGTGTCTTATTATTAAGGTGAATTTGAATGTGGATAAAATTTTCCATATGGTTATCGAAACCACTAGTTAAGATAATTTTTTTTATTTACCACTTGCAGTTTTTCAAATTTTTATTCATCCTCTGGGCATTGTGATAAATAAGTCTAGCTTTCGAGTTTAAACTTACACATATGTTTGGACCCCTGAAGATTTTGTGGTAAATTTTTCATGTTCAATACAAATTTCTAATTTTGATGGCTGAGGCTCATAGATTTCAACAATGTACAGGGTACTTTGTTTGCAATAAGAATGATCATTAAAAATTGAGAAAAAATGAAAAAAAAAATAACAAACCAATATTATTTTAACACTGAATCAAAAACTATTTTGTAAATATTACTTACCATTGGCTTAAAACAGTATTAAGAACTGCATTTTTTTAAGACGCTTATTCCTAATTTTTTGGTTATGCTTAAAATGACTATTGCATAATAATTTCAATATATCACTAGAAATATCTGTGAGTGCTTTACTCTTTATTGCTGAGACCCATTTCCCCATCTTTGGAAAAGATGCTTAAATTCAAAAGGTAGTGAAATACATATCTAGGTGATTCAAAATCCAAGTGCAACAGCAACAGCCATTTTAAATTCTTGAAATTTGATTTTAAGTTTTGCACGAGTTGACAACTGACTTTGTCAAAACTGTCATCTTGTTAATTGGAGTGGTACTACATTACCTTCTTCATGTTTCTTCATTTGAGTTACCAGTTCCTGCAGCACAGTGAGCAATTTCTGCAACTCTTGCATTGCATATTGTTTTCTTTACCTGTTGATTACTGGTTGATTTCTATGAGTGGCATTTTTGTACTCGGACAATTACTCGACTCCTGCTGAGCGACAATTCTAGTACAAATTTATGCAAGCACGTTTCATATGCGTTGACTGTGGCGACGCGCTTGGCAACGAGCATAAATTAAAAATTAATTTCAATTTAGGCGATAACATCAAAAAACTAGTATCAATGAAAATTTGTAAATTTGTACACAAACTCGATATTTTGTCGAGAATTGTGAAAAATATCGAATTATGTACAAAGTTACAAAGCAGCAATACTCTAAGTTACAAAGCAGCAACACTCTTTCCTCGTCTGTTTTGTCTACTCAATTATTCCTGCAAAGGGGCAGAGGCCAGAGTCAGACAAACGCGGAGATATGAGATACCTCATAGTCTCATGACCCAACAATGCAACGTGGCATGAAACATTACATTTCTGTAGGTATGGGCGCTTTCGGCATGTACCTATATTTATGATTTATGATTATAATATATTCTGACTTATTCAATTCTTTTAAAACTTCAAATTGATAAAAAAAAACAAAGAGAAAAACCGCAGCGGCGCCTGTCGGCCTATCGGCCTGTAGCACGGCGTCTTTCGGTGTTAAAACCGGCGTCCACCGGCGCTTGCAAGACCGGCGTACCGGGAAATCTCCCAGTTTTCCGGTGGGCCTTTCCGCCCCTGTTTTTTGATAAATGCTTGGTTATATTATATTTCATAGACTGAATATAGTAAAGGTGGAGATTTCAGTAAAAACAGTTATAATTTCCTTAAACCCTGAGCCCTGAACTCTGAGCCCTAACTAATAAACTATTTAAATCTTTCCAATACCTACTAGATAATTATTTGGCTTTGCCGCGATTAACTAAAATTTTTGTTCCTTGTCAAAATTTTTGGATCGATAAATATTAAGCAATAGGTCAAGTGACAAATACCATAGTTTCTTCATCTGTAGTAAGAATACCTGAAACCGGTTAGTGAATTGGGAAGCTCTTTCTTAATGGGGTATCTTGATTTTACTGAGAATTATTGTAAACTCTGTGAATAAGATAGGGTTCGATTTGGGTCCGATAACAATAATTAGAAGAACCATTATTACCAAATTTCAAATAAATATTGTCTATAACTATCAATAAATAAAAAATAAGTAAGTTGTTAGGTATAAAACAATATTTCCTTTATTTCTATAATATTAACACCCCAGTAGGCGGCGATATCCAATTAATTAATTTGCCAAATGATGACGTAGCTGTGTTATTCTAATTTTAATCGGACTCTACCTACATTTGATTGTCCTATGTTTTTATCTAACTTTCTACGATAATGTACTAGTCTTGTTCTGAGTGTAAGTGGCAAGCATAGCGATAAGCACATTGTTCGGGCTTGGTTCGAGTCTACTTATGATATCTTTTTCTAACGTGATATTTATTAAATTACATAGTTTGTGGATTTTAGGATTTTTTCACACACCCACTTGTATATTATAAACTTTTAGCACAAACTACAGAACGAATTAATAGACGATATCAGTGTACCGAATAAATATAATTTAATACATATCCTCTAGTAAGGATATACAATCCACCAATCACAGCTCTCTTAACGAGATGAGACAGACATTTTCTCTCGAAAACAGATTCTAGACAAGAGAGTGTCTTCTTTCGACGAGAATGGGCGTGTTTAGTGAAATTCACTAGCCAGCAGAATATCTAATCTAAAAATAATTTTTGTCTTTTTAAATTTTCCTACAAGAATTTTTTAAAATTCCAAAAAATTCAGGCAAATTTGGAACGCGCGCCACAATGATTTTTAAACATCGTCATAATGAATCCTAAAATCTGATTGGCTAATTTATAACCTTCCAAATAGTAGTCCATATATTTTTACCTTGTTGCCGCTTCTTATAAAAAATTATTGAAATTCCGGAAAACCGAGAATTTAAAGGTTAAGATCGTATAATATAAGAACATATATTAAAACTAAAACAATATTTGTTTGAATTTAGTTTTTATGAAGCAACTTCAATAAACTTTCTTTTTAATTGAAATTTTATTCAAATCATAATCGCGATATCGTGAAATATTTTCTCTAAGTCTCTCAACGTGGTTTCATTTGTCCATCTAAAATCTAAATCTCTACCTCGTTTTCTATTTCGAATTGAAAACACTAAATGTGTGCTTTTTACAAATAATATTGCAAAGTAACGAGAAAATTATATTTTCATATTCAACTGCAAATGTTGCTTTCTAAAAACCATAATGGGCTTTTTGTGTTGATTTTTCAATTGAAATAAATAAGGAAGTTTAAATATTAGAAGTTTATTTTTGACGAACAAGAACTAAATGATATTACGAAGCCAGGAAATATTTTTTGGAAGTGTTATATATTTATAATGAATTCAAATTAAAATAAGTTTTGTCGTTTTCTTTATATTTATTTATCAGTAGCCTATTAACGTTAATCGAGTCTTTTAAAACAGTTTATTTATGTTAAGACACTGACAGTTTACTGTATAGGTATAGTCGAGGCATTTACTTCTGTGGAGTTTGTATTGATTTCGCAAAACTATCAGAATTTAAAAAAAGTGCTTAAATGATTTGCAATTTTAAAAGAATTGTATTTTAAATACTTCTATTAGATTTTGTTAAATTCATATGCCGCGTTTGAGAATCCACATCGGATGCATTTTTTACATCTCGAGCGTTTTTTTATCCACATCGGACACATCTGTCCCATTACATTTACGTATACTGAATCACGTGATCAAAGATTTACTACATCTCAGATGCATCCGATGTGGATTCTCAAACGCAGCAATATTAATAATAGAAACGTATATAAACATAATATATAAATTTAATAAATTAAGTTTTTGTACCTATTGTAGGTAATTTATTTATATATTCCTGTTTTAAGAGAATACAATGAATAATAGGCAAGCTTTATTTTAATCGCTTAAGCAATTAATAACATTTATATATGGAATGACAATACAATTCAATTTTTAATCCTTCTTTGGCAGTCAGTTAAAGAGCATTTAATAGAAATTTTAGGTGTTATATTTATGAGGCACCATCTTGTTTTATTGTCAAATTTTTAACCATAATTTTGAAATGGATCCAGTTTTCTGCATCTTCTTCCACCTAAAAAATAATGCAAACTAATCAGTACCCTCAGACTCAGTGTAAAATAAAAAGGTAGGTAGGTAGGTAGGTAGGTAGGTAGGTAGGTAGGTAGGTAGGTATAATATTGAACTATTAGTTGATCAACTAGGTACGTTTTATAAATTTATTTGTGTTTTGCAATAGCTCTTAGCCCACTATCGTTTTTGAATGTCTAGATTTTGAGGAACTTTTATAAAAAATTTATCAGATTGACTGGTTTTTTTTTTCTCATAGGGATCAAGTACTTGAAAATGTGACTAGATAATTTTAATGTAACGCAAAATTAAACAAATGTTTATTTTATCAAACTTTTTAAATTCAATTTTAATGTTTCTCACAATCGATTTGAGGTTAGAAATGTTGGTATCATGAGAAAAGATAATATCATTATTTTAATCCGAATTTAGAAAGAGATAACTATTTTAAATGTCTCTACTATATAAAGATAACGATTAACTGTATGTGTTATGGTATCATAGATTCTTTAGTGACCAATAGAAATAGGCGCTTCATTATAACGCGGTAAACGGCGCAAAAATAGAGTGTTTTAAATAACTGATTTAAAAATGAACTTTTTAAAGTACTATAACAATAATATTTATTATCTATTTAAAGTATTTATTGCATAAAAAAAGGTTTCATGCTTAAACAGTGAGTAACATTAGATTCGTTAAATTCGTTTACACTAAATACGCCTATTTCTCGTTTCTCTCGAACTCTTTCAAATAATTTAGTTTTTCCTTATTTGAAATTTTCAATTGCTTATCGTACCTTAAAATTTAAATATTTAGCTATTTTTAGTCCCATGGGAAATTTTATAAATTACTCACCCTATATAAATTGAATTTTGTAAAATTATTTTTTTGCTATTTTTGCTATTTTAAAAAATATAATAAAAAAGTCTTCGAAAAATTGAATTTTTAAAAATATTGAAAATGAATATGAATGACAACCATTTTTTAAATTTAATCCATTCTCTTTTCCTGAGATTACTTTTGGAGATAAGTTGGAAAGAGCAATTTTTAAGCGTTTTTTCGAAATACTGCCAAAGAAAGGTAAAACAAACGAACGTATTATATACAGTGAGGACCTAAATTGGAAGAAGATGAAGACATGAAAAAAAAAACGAGGTAAAACTAAAGAGATATGATATTTCTGTTATAACGAGATGCATTTGAAAATAAAGATAATGTTCCTACAGAAATTACTTCAAAGAAATTAATGAACTAAGTTATACTCTTGATTACCCTCATATTTACCATTATTGTTTATTACTAAGGAAACGCTTATTACAAATTAAGGAAACACAATATTTACTAAAATAAATAAATTAGGAATATCAAAGGTGATTGAAAAACAATTAAACGTATTAAATGTTCAAAATTATCTCTCATTATTCCTTGGCAATAAAAAAGCCCATTAAAAAATTATCTTCTAACATTGTCTAGTATTTCTTGGGTTATTGCGGCACACGAGGGTTATCAGGCATGTAATTTTTGTAAAAAAAACTAAAACTGTTTAACTGAACGTAAAGATAATGAAAATATCTTTCAAATGAAGAATCACATGACCCTACTTTCCATTAAAAAAATTAAAGATAGTAACGCCTTCTATCTTACGTCTTAAGTAATGTGCATTTTGTTAAATAAAAATATCATAATATCTGTCTAATTTCACCTCGTTTTTGTTTCCTTCTTCCATTTTAAAGTTAAAAGGGGGCCCGATTTATGTCCTTACTTCAGCAAACATGCTTAAAAATTCTGTCAGTTGAGATTACATGATGGCATCAGAAAAATTCTAACTTCCAATTTAACTCCGTCCCACCCGCAACTGACTTCCAAGACGTCTATTCGGGCTCCTTATTACTTCAAATTTCAATTGTAAAACGACTGTGACACGCGGACAGACAGAGAGACATATGTGTTTCTTGTTGCCAATTTGGGTACTAATGAGACAAACAATTACTTAAAAAAGTCTTTAATTATGTCTTCAAAATTTTACAGATTTGTGTTTCCCAAATCTAAATTTGATATGTTTTGATCACAAGAGAAATGAGATAAGACAAGACGAGTCGAAAGAAAGGCTCTCTCGCAGGGTTGCCAATTTAGCGATTTTGTAGCTAGATCTAGTGATTTCAGAAGGTCTGTTGCGACTTCGAATTTGAATTTGAGACGTGCCTCAAACCTAGCTTTTTCTCGCCATTATCTGGCGACATTTAAAAATCAGGAATTATGATAATATGAATGAGTATAGTAGATAGAACATATTCTAGCAATGAAAAAGGAGGTGGTTGTACAATCGAACGTCTACAATTTTGACGTTATTGAAAGTTGTAAAATTTTAATTTTAAAATCGTTAGAATAGCAACCAAACTGATAGTCATTGAAACGATTAATTATCATTTAATTTTACATTTAATCTGTGATAAATACCTATGTTAAAATTTAAGAATATTAAACAACTTTATTTATGGAATAAAAATTATTTTGTTTTTAGGAGATTTGTAATTTTGTTTTGTTAGATGTTTATTAAAAAATAGGCATGTGTATTAAATAAATATGCATGTTATATTTCTTAAACAAGTTCCTATATATTTTGCACCTAACTTTATTAATGTGACGCGCAATCAACCCTATCTAGCAGGCGACCTTGAAGCCTGTCACCTGACTTATCGTCAAAACACCTCTGACGTATAGAGAAAGACGCACTGCTTTTTGAAATCTCGAATCTACCAGAGAAAGCAATACATGGCCGATGAGTCCTAGAGATGGAATTTTCGGACATTCGAGATCGTCTAGAAACTACGAGTACAGAGTGGGCTTTGTATAAATAGCGCGAGTTCGTCGACGGATGGATAGTAAAAAATAAAGGGTTGGACATAAAAGATAAATGGTAATAAATAAATTAGAATTGTGAGTTATAATAGTGCATAAGTATTATATAAATTATTTATTACATTATATATAAATCGTAAATAGTGTGTTTTAAATAAATAAACTCTAAATAAATTAAACAAACGTCACATTGGTGTCAGAAATGAGATGGGAGAGCGAATAAATAAGACCATTGACAAATATATGTCAAAAGTAGTTTCAAATCATCAGCAAAATTGGGTTCAGAATCTTTCGCTCTTTACAATAGCTCATAGATCCGCTGTCAATAAATCAACAGGCCAAACACCAGCAAAGGTCCTGTTTGGGCGTGAGATGAGACTACCGTGCGACCTTGAGTTTTGATGCCGACCTGGAGAAGATGTAGCTGGTGAAGATTATGTGATCCAGTTACGAAGAAGAATGAACGATATGCATGAATTGGTCCGCTCGCATCTTCAAATCACCAGCCAGAGATTGAAGAAGCGATACGATACCCAAACCACAAAAGAATGTTTCAAGGAAGGCGACAAAGTCTGGCTGCATGACTCAAAAAGACCAAAGGTTATTCTCCGAAGCTTCAAAGGTCTTGGGAAGATCCGTATCTCATCAAGAAAAAAATCAATAGTCATTTACCGTATAAGTAAGATCCCGAACGGTCACCCAAAGGTAGTGCACCAAAACCGGCTGGCGCCATTTGAGGGTGACCATAAAGAGAAAGAAAAAGTACACCAGCTCTAAGAAACACCTGATCTTGTCTTTGAAAAATTTATGGGTGCATATGGAGTTATCGAAAAAGAAAGACATGGGTTACAACCGAGCAACAATAGGACCTGCTCACGATTCCTAAAGATCAATCGATGGTCCATTGCACTTACACCAACATCTACGATGCTCGAGGTTTGGCATCTGCATTTCGGAAGAAGTTTGTCGATTTTACAGAACTTCAAGATCAGTTACCAGCCCCTGGAAAAGCATTGAAACTTCAATATGGATCGCGTTATCTTTTATAACAAAAAACACCATCTGAGATCGATCCACCTATCATGATGCATGGGAAGCATTACTTAGTCTGGAGTTCAATGTACAGAAACTAGCTATGCCAAAGATAGAGAGCAACCAGCTGAATTGGAATATCATTAGAAACGTGGTGGAAGTAATCTTCCAAGATACCCAAGTTGAAATACTAGTCTGCAGCCATTTTTTAGCGGAGACTGTCCCTTGTTACTTCCATGCAACTGTAAATTGTAAAAGAGAATCCAGTTGGAGTTTAAAAAAAAATAGTAAAATTTTCTTTTTTTTTTATCAAAGTGATTTTTTTCTAGTCACGCGCAAAAGTCGCACTGCGAAACGAGAGAGGCCTCCCTCTCGTCTCATCTCGCGGCATCACTATATGCTCTCTTTTGAATTATAAATTTTAGGCGATTGACACATATAATTCCTAGATTTTTAGCGTTATCGACTGGTGCTACTTGCTGTCCTCCAACATCTATAGTTATTTGTTTTAACTGCTCTAATTTATGTTTACATACAAAAACTATAATAACGTTTAGGCGATGTTATTTTAAGGGAAAGAATTATTAAAATCGGACACCGTGTTGAAGAATTATCGCTGAACATACATAAAAAAAAATATCGCGACGAATTGATAACCTCCTCCTTTTTTGAAGTCGGTTAAAAATAATGATTTTTTCTATAAAATAAAAAAATATTTTTTAAATCTGTTGTTTAAGATTACAATGCCTGGTATAAATTTAATATTTAATACAAAATGACAAAATGACAAAATGACAAAATGACAAAATGACAAAATGACAAAATGACAAAATGACAAAATGACAAAATGACAAAATGACAAAATGACAAAATGACAAAATGACAAAATGACAAAATGACAAAATGACAAAATGACAAAATGACAAAATGACAAAATGACAAAATGACAAAATGACAAAATGACAAAATGACAAAATGACAAAATGACAAAATGACAAAATGACAAAATGACAAAATGACAAAATGACAAAATGACAAAATGACAAAATGACAATGGGAATGGCTCTAGGCTGCACAATTATAAAGAGTTGACTAATTTACCTAACCTATGCGTCCTAGAGCAATAGTGGGTTGTTCTGTAAAAAAAAATTATACATGAAAAAAATTTAAAAAACAACTAATTTCGTACTACAATGCTTTATTAAAAACAACTAATTTACTAATTTCGTACTACAATGCTTTATTTCGATCATCATTTTCATCATTGGTAATTTTAAACATATATGCTATTTCGATAATTTGTTCTAATTTCAATCTTTTCTGCTGTCGAACTTTTCTCACTTTCAAACTTTTCAATTTCAAACTCTTTGAGTTTATATGTTTTGTCATTTCAATTTTTAGAGTTAGAACTATTGCTTTCTTTTTATTGTATTTATTTCCTTTATTAGTTAGAGTCTTCTCTTTAAACGAATTATGTTTGGCTGAATGACACATACGTTTATGCCATAAAAAACTATAGTTTTCAAAGTTTTGTCACTTAAAATGTTCTAGTTCTAAAACTTTTGTAATTCGAACTAATTTTAACAACTCGTTTGAAATTATGGTTAACACAAGAAACTTTTTTGAGTAATTTTCGTTTCCCGTTCTAGAAAAATTTTCGATACACAACGCTGGCAAGATTAAAACCTTCGCTCTCGCTTTGCCTGCCCTGAACTGAATAGTAAATAGCGTTCATATGTGCAGAAGAGGAGAGGATGTGGTATCGCCGTTGCCATTTGCTGGTCTGTAGCAGTTTACCGACCCACAGACTCTAACTGTAAGTGGTACTATTGATAATGTGTTGTTTCTTTTAGTGCATGTTCGAACGCTATTTAATATTAATAGTCTAAGATCCGAAATAAGGTCGACCTTCACCCATCTGTTTACCGGATGAAAGTTTTTTTTTATAAATAAAATATGTTTTTAAAAATACCGCAAATGGGTTGCCTAAGAAAATTCGGTCCACACTATTTATTTTCCTAAAGTAAAAAAAACGACACCCTGTAAAGTATTCCCAAAATGCTTTGACTGCCTAAAATTCGAAATTTGCACTTTTCATCAAATATCTCAAATTAGGTCCATTTTAGGAAAATCATGTATAAAGACAAAATAATAGAGAATGATATCATAAACAACTTTTATCAAGATTCCTATACTTTCCTTATCTGTACACAGAGAGGAAAGTAAAAAATGGCCGTGACCGTATTTTCTTAGGCAACCCATTTGCGGTATATTTAAAAACATATTTTATTTAATAAAAAAAAACTTTCATCCGGTAAACAGATGGGTGAAGGTCAACCTTACATACGGATCCTGCACTATAACTCCAACACAAGGAAAGCAGGACTGAAGGTTTGATCTTGCAAGTACCTACTCAACATGCACGCCTAGTATTTATAAAATATGACTATTAGCATAAAAACATTATGTTAACTTTAAAAGTATCCTAAAAAGTATCATTCGAAGCATCCGAAAAAAGTATCCGGGTACTCGTATCTGAATATATTTTTGAGTGAATGTATCCGCATTTTTTTTAAAGTATCCGGTTACATTGTAAGTATCCGTATCCGGTGCTCGGATACTTTTTTCCAGTATCCGACCCAACTCTGTATACCAACACTTTATGTAATACATAATTCAAAATAATACAAATATTTGATTTGTTAACAATTTTTTATCGTCTTGTATCAATTTTAGTGACAGATATTTGAGAATATCAATAACAATTTATAGATAGATAGTGTATTAATAAAATGAAAGATAAGTTGCAAGGAACAATGTTGAAAGGTCAATGTCAATGAAAGATAACTAGTTTTAACATAGATTTTTATTGTCAATTACTGTTAATGATAAACTGACCTCTAGCCATAACTTACAATATTATTGAGAGTTATTGATAAAGAAATTTACGACTAATTTCTTGATAGGAAAAAAATATATATAAAATGGAGCCCAAGTTAGAAATATTTAATAAATTTCACTTGCATTGCAAAGTTCCTCAAAACTTTTTTCGGCAAATTCAAAATTGGATTTTAATCACAATAAAGGAATGTGCCAGATTCGCACATTTTAAAAGACGTGTATCAGTATTAAATTGGACCCCGCACACCGCTTATGAAAAAGTGACGACCTGTTAAATGTCATAAATTTTTGAGTGTGTGAGAGGGGGGAGTTGGCTTAGAATTAAATCTGTTAGCCACAGACTTTTTAAAGAAAATGACTACCTAAGCTTGTAGTTATACTTATAGATGTATTTTAATTTTTAATTTTAATTTTTAATTTTTGATATGTTGCAGTTGTCGACCTCTTAAGCAATAGTGTCCATGGGACCATTCAAATCCTATCACTGGTTTTTGAGATACAGGGTGATAAACATAAGAAATACCACTTATTTGATAACCGTTATTTCAGGAGAAAGCTAATCGATTATAATTTTTTGTACAAAATCTTTTTGTAACATCTTTTGGCATTCTACGAATATAAAAGGGGATCAAAAATTAATTTCCTTTACAGGGTGAGCCACAAATATGTAAGGACATGTTTTTGATAAATACTTTTATTCAGTGGCGGCTCGTGGTCACTTTTTCCAATAATTTTATCATTTGTAATTTCGGTTCAAAACTTTGTACAAGAGCCAATATTGCTGTTTTTTTTATTATTTGAGTTTGTATTAAGTGAAGTTATTATTATCAACATCATACTGTTTTCAAGCACTACAACTATTAATAAATGAATATTTTAGTTACTGTAATATTTGTTTTGTTTTTAATACTTTGAAAACCATATATAAACATTATTAGTTAGTAAACTGACTTTTCTTCATAATTTGAGATTATTTTTAAATATATATCAGGTTATGTAGAAAGCTTGACATTGACTTTTGTGTAAAAAATATTATATGAAACTTTACCTACCATTTTTCAGTTTTTATTGTAAGTTTAATCATTTTCATGTCAAATAAAAATAGTTATTTGTTTAACTAGGCAGAGAAGTAACAGATTTACTGCCGCGGCTAGCATTTCATTGCCTAGGCGAAGCCGAGGCAATGAAACTAGCCAAGGCAGTGAATCTGATTCTCTGCCGTACGAAACATAATTTTTTCTCTGATTGTTTGTACACAATTTTTAATATTTTTTTCTAATCGTATGTTATAGGTAATAATTAAATCGTATTTTCTAATTATTATTTTCGATTAGACCTTAAATTGTATACATAATAATATCTACCAAAAATAAGACACCACTGTTACATTCAATTTGCTTCAATTTTCTTTATCAATTGATTGTCCATGAAATAGAGGTTAGTGGATTCCATGGGCCTATTTAAATCACATTACCATTGCCGTTGCTAAGTAAAGTCTGGGTTGTTATGTACCTTTTCTGAATTGTTTAGTTGAAAATCGCCATTTTTATCCGTTTATCTTATAGTCTATTTTTATGTATGAGAGAGTAATAAAACAGTATTTCTAATGCAAAACTTAGTACGGTCATTTTAAATATTTTTACAGAATAATCTAAATATTTCCTAAAATTATAATAAATGTACCTGAGCTATTACAAGTTTTGGATCTTTTATTGGTCTTTTATAAACATAGGCTGTACAGAACAATAGAAAAAGGTTTGGACAGGCCAAAAGCCCTGTGTATTAAAGATTACATAGCCGTATCTTAAGATTATTTTCAATAAGTACCTATTTGCCAATTTTGTTTTATTTTAATTCCAAGAATTTCTTACAGTAATCGAATTATAAGTAGATAAATACCTTCCCAACAAATTTCACCGAAAATGCGATTATAGGTTTTCCATTTAGTAAGGAGGTCCAAGTTGTGTATTCTTGACAGTTTACTAAATGTCGTTTAGTTCCAACTTGCAAGGTGCAGTGTGAATACTAGTGTGATCATGGAAAATTTGGAAGGGCCGCGTAAACGACAAAAAATCGGTCCTTCAACAGTTAATGAAAAAACATTAATATTTTAATTGTTTTAAATCATTTACAGACAAACATTTATGTAAAAGTGTTGATGACACACTGGAATTAGTTAGTAGTATGCTTGGTGTTGGGAAATCTACGATTTTCAGAGTTGTTAAAGAAGAGAAATGTGGCGAGTTTCAAACAGCACGTAAAGCTCCAGGAAAACCAAAATTTCAATTGGAAAATCTTTTGAAAGAAAGACTTCGAAGGAAAGTGCATGCGTTCTTCTTTAGAAAAGAATTTCCGACAGTAGACAAAGTTCTTGCCACGGTTCGAGATGATAAGGATTACCCTGAAATGAGTCGAAGCACACTATGGAAACTTTTAAAAGAAATAGGTTTTCTATGGAAAAAGCATTCCAGAAAGTCTATTTTAATAGAAAGAAGCGATATTGTAGTATGGAGAAGAAATTACCTAAGGACTATAAAAGAAATTAGAAACCAAAGAAGAAATATATTTTATTTAGATGAAACATGGATCAACGAGGGACATAAACCAAATAAATTTTGAAAAGATGAAACTGTTACAAGTCGAAGAAAGGCTTTTTTAAATAATTTATCTACTGGTTTAAATCCACCATCAGGAAAGGGGCGCAGACTAATATTAGTACACATCGGTAGTTCAAACGGTTTTGTTAAAGGTGGTTTATTGACTTTTGAATCTACTCGTACCGGTGACTACCATGAGGACATGAATGCTGATGTCTTTAAAGAGTGGTTCGAACAAATTATAGATCTTCTTCCTCAGAACTGTATAATAGTATTGGATAATGCAAGTTATCACTCGAGACTTATAGAAAAAATGCCCACAACCAAGTGGGTAAAAAAAGATTTACAGAATTGGCTAAATTCAAAGAATATTAAGTACCATCCCGGTTCTGCGAGAAAAGAACTGTATATATCATTTATGTTCCCTTCATAAAGAGAAATTCAAAAAATATGAAATTGATGAAATTGCAAAAAATTGTGGGATGACGGTGGTTAGATCACCACCATATCATTGCGAAGTAAACCCGATTGAACTGATATGGGCACAGATAAAGGGAGAAGTTTCAAGAAAAAATAATTCTTTTAAAATGAGTGATGTTAAACAGTTGTTTTTGGAGGCTGTAAATAATGTGAAGCCTGAAAACTGGGAAAAGGCAGTAAATCATACAATTAAAGAAGAAGAGAAAATGTGGAAGTTGGTCAATATTACTGACGAAATGATCGAGCCACTCATTGTAAATATTGGTTGCGACAGTTCATCTTCTGATTTCGATTCTGATTTGGATTTGTAGGCAAGAAGTAGTTTTTATATTAAAATTATTATTTATGAACGTAACGTTGTTTAAAAAGTCAAAGTTTAAACCCTTATACCTACATAACTTGTTTGACACAATGTTCTTAACATACCTTGTGGAAAAATAAAACATTTTAGAAAAAATTGCACTTTTTTACCTTCAGCTGTTTAGAAGTTATAAGCAAGTTAATTAGGTGAAAATATAAGTGTATACTCGAGGAATAACTTCAAAAAATATTTTAACTGTCTACTAAAAGAAGTGATACGCCTATGGAATACGAACGCTTTATTATTTTAATACTCTCTCATACATAAAAATAGACTTTATAAGATTAAGTTATTTAGAGATATTTTCTAAAATAATGGAAAGTGATGAAGAAATGTTAATACCTCTCGAAATTAAAGAATTGGCCAAAGATGCAGAAAATAATTTGTTGCCTACAAAAACCAGAAAATTTTAAGAAATGTTATAGAAAATTTATGGATTATCGCAATAACAAGAAAATCGGATCATTTTCAGAAAACGTTTTATTGGCGTACTTTGCAGAATTAGCCAAGCAATTGAAATCTACGACTTTATGGTCTACATACTCTATGTTGAAGACTACATTGTATATTAACAATTCTATAGATATATCCAAATATTTAAAACTATGAGCCTTTTTAAAGCTTCAATCAGATGGTTATCGTGCCAAAAAATCCCGAGTACTGCAGAAATCCTAAAATTCAGGAATTTTTGTTGAAAGCTTTAAATAATATACAAGGTGTACCCATAAAAACTCCCAGGCCAGATATTTTGGTAAGTAATGGAGATATTTTAATTCTGTAAAAAGCCAGTTAATAGAGCGCTAAGGGAGTTTTAATTTTAGATATAAATTAATTTTAAATAGGTCAATATGTAGATGGCACTGCGCTCAATATTGTTTTTTCGATGGGATATTTTGTTTTATAGACTAATTCGATAAATCTAGCCATTTTTGATATACAGAGTGCATCACTCAAAACAGTTTCATCTTGTTTTTCGGCATTAATTATTAGATTTTTAGAAAATGCTAAAGCAGGTTGATTTTTATTCCAAATTAAACACATTTTTACAATACAGACATCTGTCATATGTGATCCCCCTCCCTTTCACTTCTCCAACTTCTTAATTTTAAATATGGAATGTACCATGTATGGCACATTATTGAAAAGGTAATTTTATGGGGAAGTCAGAAATATGACTGTTTATTGGGATACTCTTAATTTTATCGCCCTCTGTCGGGATAATAAAACCTGTAACGTATTATAAAGTGTGACACTTCATTTGGAAGCTAATTTATTTACTAATTCAATGCACCACATAACATTAATATAAATAATTCCGTATTGCACTTGTAACAAAATAAAGTTAGCAATAATGATTAAAATAATGCATGACTAATTTTCAAACTATTACAAGTGCAATAGGGAGGATAATTATATTAATGTTGTGAGGTGCATTGAATAGGTAATTAAATTTGCTTTCAAATAAGGTATCATACTTAATAACACGTAGTTTTTATCCTGATCGAGAGCGGTACAATTAAAATTATAGCAATGAATAGTCATATTTCTAAATTCCCCATAAAATTACCTTTTTAATGATGTACTACACATTGTAGTGTCACACTCTATAATACTTAGTAGTTTTTCATCCCGCTAGAGGGCGATAAAATTTAAGTGGCACAATGTAGAGAAATATTTCTGAATCCCCTATTAAATTACCTTTTTAATAATGTGCCATACATGGTACATTACCTATTTAAAATTAAGGTGTTAGAGAAGTGCAAGAGAGGGTGTTGACACATGACAGATGTCTGTATTGTAAAAATGTTTTTAATTTGGAATAAAACTCGACCTGTTTTAGCATTTTCTCAAAATTCAATGATTAATGCTGAAAACAGGTTGAAACTGATTTGAGTGACCCACTCTGTATATTAAAAATGGCTAGATTTATCGAATTAGTTCATAAAACAAAATCTACTTAAAAATTCATTTTTTACAAGATGCGCTATACAAGAATTTATATATAAAACTGAAGCTCTCTTAGTGCTCTGTAAACTGGCCTATACAGAATTAAAATATGTCTATTACTTATCAAAATATCCGGCCTGGGAGTTTTTATTGGTACACCCTATATATCTATCTACAAAGGTAAGAATTTAGAAATAATAAATTTTTAATTTAGTATTAAATAAACAATTTTTTTATTTTAGGTTGCTTTTATTATTGGCATACCGGGAGCATGTAGAAATAGTACATTATATACCTAGGGTGAGAAGTGAGCTATTATTTACCGAGCACTTTTATATCCTGAGGCGCGTAGCGCCGAGGGATATAATGTGCGAGGTAAATAATAGCTTTCTCAGCCGAGGTATATATAGAATTTTTTTTACTACTAACATTAATGTATTAGCAATTTTAATTTTGACATAAGTAATTTCCTAACAATTTGTTAAATATTTCGAAATATCAAGCAGACTGGAGCGTGTTTCTAATCAGACTGGCTTTATTTATGTAAAAATTTGGCATGTGTCAAATTTTGGTATGATTCTAGGAAATATCCCATTGCATTTTTGATATTTTAATGACATGGATTTATTGTTATTAATTAATAATTTTTAAAGCCGGTGTTGAATTTCCTAGTTAATATATTATATTTTTACTGTTTACACTGATATATATTATCATATTTGATTTGATTAGATTTGATAAACCCAGCTTTAGTTATTTCCTACTTATTTTTCAAATATTTCAAAATATCAAGTAGTCTGGGAGTTTAGTTGTCAAATTAACAAAATGAAACTAATGAAATTTAGTTTCATTATTTACCTAGGTTTTTTTTTATTATCATTATTTACCTAGGGAGAGAAATATTACTTCTCATTAGAGGAATGGAGTAAATAATGGTGATTTCTCATGTTAGTAGTAAAAAAAATTATTTATAACTCTTCCTGACACGAAGACAAAAAAATTACGTTCATATATTGTAGTGGAACATTTAAACATCTACAGAACATATGAAGATTGTAGACCATCAGGCTGGCTACCTATTTTTTTTAAATACAATAATGAAGGCATACAAACAATCGCTTGGCATCCATAAATTTGGAAAAATTCCAGAAGAAATTGTAAAATTTTTAAAATTACCGAACCCACAAGAATTTACTGGGCATTGTTTTCGAAGAAGTTCTGCAACATTGTTGGTGTACTCTAGGGCAGATATAACCACGTCAAAAAGACACGGGGGTTGGTGATCATCAACAATAGCCGAAGGTTATATTGAAGACTCTATAGCTGCAAAAACAAATGTTAGTGAAAGAGTTTTTTTCGGATCAAAATATCGTCGGTTGTAGCACTAATTCACAAATAAATAAAAATAATTATACTATGAATATGTTGGAAAATTGTTCGCAAATTACTATAAATATTCACAATAATCATTAATATGTATTATATATAGCATTTCATCTACTTACATTTTTGTTATGTTCTGTGTTATATTCTCTTTTGATTTAATTATGAATATTACAGTTAAAATTATAATAAAATTCTGAATTTTGTCTTTCTTTTTCTATGTACTTATTTTGAACCAGTAAAAGTCATCGCTAATAACGAGACATCGCAAAAATTATCGTTATTTTTACTTTCCTATCTGTATACAGATAAGGCAAGTATAGAAATCATGATTTTTTTCGACCTCCAGTTTTCTACGGATTTTTACGTTTTGAGGTCCCCTGAATCCGTTCTGACTATTTTCGGGATGATGTCTGTGTGTGTGTCTGTGTGTCTGTATGTCTGTGTGTCTGTGTGTCTGTGTGTCTGTGTGTCTGTGTGTGTGTCTGTATCCACCATAACTCATGAACCGGTACAAATAAAATCACCAGATTTTGAACTTAAGCTTTATTCCGACGTCCAATGAACTGATTAGATTTTGGGTAGAGTCGGTACATCTGGTGGGGGTACTTTATGGGTGGTCATTTTCTATTTTATGGAATATATCTGTTATTTACGTTTGGAAAGAAAATTCTTTAAATAAAAGTTACTTAGAATATTATTAATAATATTTTTTGTTTTATACAAAATTTTCCTAAAATGGTCCGTATTCGAGAAATTTGACAAAATGTAAAAAAAAATAATTTTTTATAAAAATTATTCAAATAAAAGTTGTTTGTAATATAATTCTCTATAATTTTTATTCCCTACATAATTTCTCTATAATGGACCATATTCGAGATATTTGAAAAAATGTGAAAATTTCGAATTTTGAAGAAAACTCAAGAACGGATAAAGAAAAAAACATTAAATTTTAAACTTAAGTTTTATTTCGGCCTGACGTAAAATGATTATATTTTGGACAAAGTCGGAACATCGGGGGGGTACTTTATGGGATGCCGTTTTTATATTTTATGGAATATATCTGTTATTTATGCTTGGAGAAGAAAATTGTTCAAATAAAAGTTACTTCTAATATCATTATCTATAATTTTTGCTTTATATTAAATTTTCCTCAATGGCCTGTATTCGAGAAATTTGACAAAATGTGCAAAATTCTGATTTTTAAGAAAATGGTTGAACTAAAAGTTGATTGCAATATCGATCTCTAAAATTTTTGTAATATATGATTTTTCTAAAATGGACCGTAATGAAAAAATTGGAGGAAAAGTGCTAAATTTAAATTTTTCAATATTTTCGTTCTCAATGAATATCTATAGAAAAATGTTTCGAGGTAGATGTATGTGGAAAATGTATATATTTAGTGTATCCTCTAAACATTTATAGAGGTGCTGCAATAGGTTGAACAAAATAACCGGAAGAAGCCTATAATAACTAGATAGAAAAGTCATATGTTGAACACATCAGATTTTTTACCTTATTTTTAACCGGTCCAGAATGTCCCTAATATAGTTAATTTATTATACAGTGGCTAAATTTACTAGAGTAACTTTTTCGGTCGGATAATCATGCAGAGCAAGATTTAAAAAAAAAGAAAAAAAAAATGTTTTGAATGCCTAGGCATTGAAAGTAATTTTTACTGCCTAGGCACTAAAAATCATTTTTAGTCCCTAGACAGTAAAAGTATTACTTCTGTGATCGATAAATGTCACTAAAACTGACGTTTAATGTCAATTGGAGAAAAATGTATTTATTAAATTCCTTTTATTGGCAAATAAAATAAGAACTGAAATGTTTTAAATATTTATTTTATAAAATCGGTCTCATCACCATACATAATATTACACAGATACAAACTAGAATAAAGATATAAAATGCCTGGTATTCTAAATGATACTCTTCGCAGTTTAACCCGAGAATAACGATCAAGGAGAAGCGACAGTAGCTGTCGGTGTCTTTGATATCGGATGTACCTTTTTCACAGCATGACTTTGATTGATACACAACTTAGCACGCTGAGAAAACATGCTTATTTTCTACACTGAGCGAAATAGTTTGGCAAATTATCTGAAATCATTGTTATAGTCCATGCGCAAATGTTGTAATCTGATTTAATTACATTGAAGTAGTTAGGGTTAATAGCAATGCTGAAATTTCGGCACCAAAATATAATTTATTATGTAATAATTAATTATTTATTATAAAAGTAAAAGACGTTTATTATTTTATAATTTATCTATAAAATTTGTTCAATATTTGGTTTATTTATTGTTAAAAATGTAATAAAAGCTCCATATTTAAATTAAATTACCTTTTCCTTAAGTAAAAATAGGGTAAATAAAATTAAGGGTGCCAAAAAAAAATTAGGTAACCATTAAAAAGACATTAACTTTGAAATATTTAACTAAATATTTGCAATGTGCTTATATTTTCAAAAACTTTTAGGTTTAAAAAGTACTTACATAATTTTAAAATTTCGGAATTTATATTATATTAAAAGGACTTTCAAGTTTATCACTCATTTCTATATAAATAAGTGTTTTTTCGCCAAGTTAAGCCAGATGTCATTTAAGGTTTATGTATTTAGAGTTAAATACCTGGCCTGGTTATCACCCAGACAATACAAACGTCCATTCCATATACAATTTTGGATGTCTAGACGTCCAAGAATGAGTTTTTTCTGGACTTCCGACATCCAATAGACGTCCAGTGAAGTATACAAATGCCACACTTTTGACCATTCAGAGGACGTTCAATTCTGGAATATATTTGGACGTCGAATACTGAACATTCAAAAAACGTCCAGGATTATATTTCCATTGAGACCACATCCCCACTTTTTTTACAGAACCGCAACTTACCACACACTATTTTATATTATTAATAATTTGTTTATTATTTTCGCAAACCGCTATACACCATTTATTTTTTTTTTTTATTAAAAATCGCTTGACCTGAGCAGGCATCGAACTCACGACACATCCATTATCGTTTTGCTCTTTTAATCGCTAGACGAGTTCGACCAAGGAACCACTTGAAAACTTTTTACTAGATACAGTTATGATTGAATAAGATTTCAAAATTCGGCTGGGCATAGACGAATTTTTTGAAATACTACTTATTTAAGTATGCACCAATATTTCCAAAATCAACTTCAGTATGATTTATTCAATAAATGCAAATATGAACGGGCAAAACATCTTTATATTGACATAATTGTACCTTACAATTTAGCCATAATAAAGGGATTTCGCCCATTTTGACCAATCCTAATTGAAACACGCGGATTTATTATATTTTTTTAAATATAATTTCAAAATAAAATAAACAAAATCTCCAGTTCATTGTTTATTAAATTTATTTAAAAGAAGAAAACATATATTTCACAAAATACAATACCTAAATATGAAAAATAAAATGTCAAAAATGATTAAATCATTATACCTAATATTTATGCATGTGATAAAATTCTTAGTTTCCTAGTAACTTTTTTGGCACATTTTATATCTGCATTAGAATACCTAAGTGTGTAAAAATCTTCATCTTATTACTACACATAAGAAACACCAAAAAATATCACTTAACATTGCTCACGTACTAAACACAACTTGGACTGACTTTGAAAGATAACATCATTTTGAGTGATACACAACTTATTTTCGCACATGCGCGTTACAAAACGGTACACTAAAAACTTAATCGTTATTCTCGGGTTTAACAGACCCCCTTAACTACCTTTTTTCTACCAGATTGTTTTCACAATCAATGAGCCTTATTTCCTTATAGGGCTTGATTTTTACTAAAAATTTCATGTTGATATCGCTTTTTATTTTTGATTTTTTTTAAATTTCAATCCCCCATATTTAATCTTTTTTTTTATAATTAAAGGGCTTCTTGTCCTTTTAAAGTTTGATGTTTGCTAAAAATTTCAAGTTGATATCATTTTTCGTTTTTCAATTAGGATTTTTTTTATTATTTTACCCCCCTTAACTCCCCTATATATTCATATTTTTTTTTCAGTATCAATAGGCTTTATCTTCTTATAAAGCTTAATTTTTACTTAAAATTTCATGTAGATATCGCTTTTCGTTTTTAATTTAGGATTTTTTTGTTTTAATTTCAACCCATCTTAACCCCATATTTTTATTCAGATTTGTTACAAATCAATAGACTTTGTCCCCTTATAAAGTTTGATTTTCGCTTAAAATTTTCAAGTTGATATCATTTTTCGTTTTTGAATTATCATGCAGGCACAAAACGTGAAATGTACTACATCTAGTACAATTGTGAATTGTACTAGACTGGCAATACTGGTATGGCAACCTTGTTTGTGAGCGGCGCGCCAATTAATGTGTTCTTTAAAGGATCTGTTGGCGTGTGGTCTTCTCTTTTTAGCTGTATGCATTCGCCATATCGTCCCACTCGTGTTAGGCTCACTCATCATAATACGCCACAGACAGAGTATACTTAGGTATACTGTGCCACAGAGACGAGATCTGTCAAAGGACAATGATGTACCAAAAAATATAGATTAACACTTATGAAAATAAAAATATTAAAATTAAATTTATATTTTTATGTTATGTATGTAATTTTAAAATAATGTGTTTTTATGAAATTTTAACTGGGTATTCACTGCACAAATGAACCAGTGGAGAAACCGACCCTGCTCTTATTGTTCTAGAAGGTGAAAATATTTACTAAAAAATAAATTACTGCTATATTTATCATGTCTACTTTTATAAGACTAATCAAAAAGTATAGGGTGCTTAATACTTATAAAAAAATATATTGACCAATGTCGATATTTACGAATCACCCTGTAAAAATGACACCTAATATGTTTGTATTAATTATCAATAGACATGATAAATATAGTAATAATTTATTTTTTAGTAAATATTTTCACCTTCTAGAACAACAAAAGTAATTATCAAAAACACATCCTTACTTATTTGTGACTCAGGGTAAAAGAAAATAATTGTTGGCCCCGTTTTATATACGTAGAATGCCAAAAGATGTTACAATAAGATTTTGCACAAAAAATAAAAATCGATTAGAATTCTCCTGAAATAACCGGTATCAAATAAGTAGTCTTTCTTAAGTTTAACACCCTGTATCTCAAAAACCAGTCATAGGGTTTTGAATGGTCCCGTGGACACTATTGCTTAGGAGGTCGAGAACTGCAACATATCAAAAATTTATTACATTTCCATAAGTGGTGTGCGGGGTCCTTTGAAATAAATGACAATGACACTCAGATATCGACCAATTAGGCATTCCAAACAAAATGGCTACCAGTGGGTTTTGACAGGTTATGATATGGCAAAATTATGGCAACCCTGTAGGCCTGGTGATTTGACAAGGTCAATATTATAGATAGTTACATAGATTGACCATCCATATTTTTCAAACTAAACATAAGCTTATGCAGTGAAGTGTAGGTAATTATTTTTTTTACTATATTCCAAGGCTAAATATTGGTTTGTAAACACATTTTTGCAAAATCCACTCTGATTAATGAGCACATGCAAGGCAATATGGCCGCTCGTAAATGACCCTCTTTAAGCAATCTATATAACTATATATGTATCACTGACCCTATCAATGACAACAGGCTCACAGGGTTGCCATATCTAAATGTCAGTTCCCACTTGTAAGCAGTTTGACAGGTCGTTGGAATGCCTAATAAAAACATTTTTGGGCTTCCAAACTGCAAACAAGCAAATATTCAAATTACATTCATTGTCATATAAATTTGTAAAACTAGAAGACGTGTTGAATTTAAATCAATGGTTGCAGCTATATTATGCCCAAGTGCTATTTTATTAAACCCTTTCTACTATTCTAATGCTTCGGAAATCGTTGGTTTAGCTATTATTTTACTGTTAGTTCTAAATATTGTGCAGCTCCAACCTGATGAAGGTATTATGGTCTGTGCGTGTAGCACATTTCCTTGTTCATCAACCTGGTTTTCTATTAACTTAGCAATAAATGGATCAATTTCATTTTAAAATAATTAGAAGCACAATTTTCCCGTCAGATCTTTCACCATAAAAAGTGGTTCTATTATATCCTTTCCGAGAATATTAGCCCATACCGGTGAGGAATTTCGTTATCGCAGTACCTATACATATATTTATTAACAAAACCATTTAAATTAATTTAAACTAGGCGAGCAACAAAGCTGTTAAGTTTTCCTCTCGGCGAACAACAAAGCTATCACTTAATAGAGAGTTAAAGCAACGCTAGATACGTATACGTATCTCTCTGACGTAAACGTGGAAATTGACGATACGTTAAACGAGCAATCTGGAAGAAAACAATAGTTAAAGCAAAAGCACTGATGTAAACGTATCTACAACTTTATAACCTTAGGTACTTTTTGAGAAAAGTAGATAGTTATATTGAGTAAATTATAAATTTAACGGCTTTAAATGATGATGAAGATTAAGATCATGCTGTATATTACAAATTCTACGTAATAAAGAAAATTTGGAAAATAATGATGTTTTATATAAAAGATTCAATTTTAATAATCGACATAATTAGGCTAGAGCTCCTGGCATGCCAGATATAATTATAACAAATGATCGAGTATCAATATCCGGTAATTTTTATTAATTCATTTTTTTTCAATGAACTTTCTAGGAATAAATGTGATGTGTATGTTATATATAAAACTCGTATTATGGCTCGAAATTTAAAAAACAACAATATGAATTGTATAATATGTCATTGGTTTTATTAAATCGGGTGCGATCGGATGCTCCCGAAGCATTTGCTCGGCTCGATACGAATGCGTATTAGGCATACGTAAGAACAAGTACGTTTACGTAAGACGTAAATAGATACGTGGAAAAAATAGCTATTGCGCATGCGTAGCTGTCATTAGATACGTTTACGTATACGTTTCTGGCATTGCTTTAACTCTCTAATGTCACTTCGCGGCAAACGTTAACTTTGTGGTTGGATTTCGATATCTTCTGGTGTAAACTGGTATAAATCATTGCAATGATGACTGAAAGCGTACGATACGATAGTAACAATCGCATTACAACAGAGAGGCAACACTCACCGAGGCGTTTTAGCCACTAATTTTGGCGAATTTTAAAAAATCATTAACTGGATATTTTCAGCTCCAATTTCGGGATTATATTAAGAATAGTGCTGTTGTTTTCATTATGATATTTCAAAATTTAAAGCTCTTTCTTGGAAATTAAAACTTTAAAATAAATATGCATATTCTAGATCTTATTGCCTAATTTATTTTGCCCAATTTTTAATTTTTTAACATAATTACTTTTTGAAATAACCTTGTCCAAAAATTATAAGTGGTGCTGTATTCACCTTAAAGTTTAGATTATAGATTCTACAAAATTTATATTCCTTTAAGCTTCAATTTGTAAAAATTGTATCATACCATAGTTTTGAATATATAGAAATTAGAACCGTATGATTTTTTGATTTTTATACGTGTAACTTGGGAGAGAATTTACCTATGACCTTTTTTAAACCGTAATTAAAAAGTGACCATTGGGAGTGGCCTTTGCAAATAGGCCAGCCAGTAAAGATATCCTATTTTGAACATTTCACATTAATTACAAAAATTTTCCAACTTTGCAATAATAATCTGCTAGTTTAAATAACACTAAGTTTAAATTTGCATCCATTTCCAAGATTCGGAACTAGTTAATTTATAACAAAACGGCTCTTTTGTTTATAATGTTGAGAAAAAAATTGCAAAAGTGCTGCAAACTTGAAGCAATATATATTGTATTATTTTCAGCATTATATCAGATTTGAAACTTTTTTAAAAGTCCAGAACATAATTGTTTTTTGTTTATATCATAGACAAAAAAATTGCAAAAGTGCTGCAAACCGATGACATAACTCATACAAGTTTTTGAAAGAGCTATTCCAATTTGCAACCTTTTATTTTGCACGAAAATATTTTATTTTGTAAAAATATCAAAATATTTTTTTATTTTGCTCCAATTTTGTCAAAAAACAAATGCAAAATTTTTGAAAATTGGTTGCAAATCTTAATGTTATTTTTCTTAATAATCTGGTAAATTTGCAACCTCAGCCAAGGTCCGGAAACTTGAAAACTTAACAAAAATCAATAATTCGCACATTTTGCAGTTGCCAAAAAATTTGAAAAGTATTTCAAATTTCACAGAACGTTTTAAATACCTTCCTATGAATAAATGCAAATTTGCAACGCTTCAAGATTAATGTAGAGATTGTAAATTGTCTATGACCAATTTTGCATTGCGAAATTAATAGAAAAGTTTCTAGGGGAACAAAAAAATATTCATAAGCAATATGGAATTTGCAACCTTATACTTATTAAGCAAAATATTTAAATAATTTTTTGTTTTCGTTTTCCATCGAATTTACGGAGAATATTTATATTTACCCATTATTAATTAATTGGATGACACGATATAAACTAGTAAGTAGAAGAGAAAACAATTAATATCATGAAACGAGAAAGAATAAAAAAAATAACCCAATACCATTGTAAATGGGGCATTTAAATAATACCCTAGGGTTTGTTATGGGTTGTATCGAACTATCGCGTCGGCGTCGGTCGATTGCAGTTTTGAAATTGAGTTTATTTTTCAAGAAAACGTCGCTATGTTATAATTACCAATTTAACGTAATTCACTGATTCTTGAAAAACCAAAACAATCTAAGTGAAATATTTTTATGAAAACGGACAATCAAATTAGTCGTTATAAAAGCATCCAATGTACAACTCGAAAGGATAAGTTTTGTTCCCAAAGTAATGGATTCGAAGCACCGTTAGAAACTTATTTTGATTGCCCGAATGACGGCACATTGTCCGATAACGAATACCAAGATCCAGACTTCCCATATATCCAATTTTAAAAATCAATGAATTTAGAAGAAATTATTATTGAGATAACTAATGTTTTTGACAATCCTGGACCATCCTGTTGCAGAAACAAAAGCTCTCATAATTTAAATCATGTTTTTTTGTTTTTGTAAATTTATTTCATTAAATCAGCAATTTCATATAACCTTACTTTGTACATTATATGCTTCTAATTTTATTTTTCAATTTTGTGAAAATCAAAAAATCCTTTAATTTTGTTTGAAGTAGAACCAACTGTCTCAATGTTTTAAATGATGTATTTCTTTGGTGACAAAATACCGTTT
This sequence comes from Psylliodes chrysocephalus, assembly GCA_927349885.1. Taxonomy (NCBI): domain Eukaryota; kingdom Metazoa; phylum Arthropoda; class Insecta; order Coleoptera; family Chrysomelidae; genus Psylliodes; species Psylliodes chrysocephalus. Next base: position 31,434,920 of record OV651818.1, on the reverse strand, counting down.
TTCATTTCCTTGTTTTATCAATAAATATTCTGTATATAATTAATATAATGAATATTTTAAAAAGTTACTAGTAGAACTTTCCTATCAAACATAACATTCTTGTGGGTCATTTAATAAAGTTTTGATATTTACTCGGTCTTATAACTGAAACCTAAAATTGACAAATGAAAAAATAAAACTATACCTGTAAGAAGCTTTTAGCTTTTTCCCATTATTATTTACAGAAAAGTGCGTAGGAACATTTTTTAGCAGTCGCGTTAACGTCACGTTGACGCAAAAGCAAATTTTAATTGACACGCAGCGCTTCTTATCTTCTGTCCCGAAACAAGGGAAAGTAAATTTGACTTTCAAAAAATTGCAAATCTGATATAATATTGAAAATAATATAGTTAATATTGCTTTAAGTTTGCAGCACATTTGCAATTTTTTTAAGAAATTTATAATAAATTTGAATTTTTTGGAATTATTAATATGTTTTGGGCCTCAGAAAAAGTTGCAAAATTAAATTTAGATTTATTTCAATTTAACTCGTAAAACGGCCTTTCTTAAGAATTTAATAAAATTGAAATATGAGGTTAATGAAAGTGTCTGTTATGTAGCTAAAAAAAATAAAAAATTTTGACCGTCTGTAAAATGAGATATTAACAATCAAAATGTGCATAATTAACACTCTTGAAGCCCTGTCATGTACACAATTATTGCATTTATTTCAAGATATCTCTAAAACGGTTGTTACCATATTTTTTAAAAACTAATGTAATGTAAATCAAGAAGTTATAAAATTATCTAAAAAAACGCTGAATTTTTTTACCGTTTTTATAAAGAAATATAGATTTTTAAAATAAAAATGTACTTAAAGCAGTCGACGCATAGTGGCGTATTGTACTTGGCAACATTGTAATCGATACACTCAACGCCCGCTAATTCAAATATCTGTTAGATCAGTGCTTCCCAACCTTTTTATTGCCGCGGACAGGTCAAGTTTATCACTTTATCGAGGCCTTCTGGGAAGGGACGTTGTTTATACTTTAGGTTGATAGGATTTAACAATTTAAATTTAATTGTATTTAAACATGTCTTCAAAATTAAATAAATATGCAAAAGATAAATATAATTTTATTTAAACATGCCTTCAAAATAAAATACAGTTACAAAAAAAAATGAATATAAAGTAATTTAAAATTTTAACTTACTAGTATGAGGAAGTCATAAAAAATAGAAATAAAAGTAATGATATTCTATAGAAACGTTCATGACATTAAGAAATTTATTTAAAGCAGTTTGACCAAACCCTGAATCGACAGCACCTTTAAATAAATAAAATTATATTAATTATAATAAAAAAATTATAAATATAACAAATACTTATGTTTTTTTTTTTTAAATTTACCTAGAACTGCTTTAGTGTTGACGTCTGAATGCTTATGCTTAACATCACTTTTTGTTGCATGAACTTAGTCCGTAGGTACTAAAGTTTCAATATTACATTCATTAAACATTTAAAATTGAATAAAGGCCCTTTCGTGTTTCATTTGTAATATTTTCAAGAGAAAGAACTCTTTCACACCAGCAACATTTTAAATGTTTTCCCAACTCTAGTAATTCCACGATGCGACCACTGCACAGGTTATTTTTCAAGCTTGGGGTTTTCTTTCTCAATTTTTTTGCATTATTCATAGCCAAAATTGATTTTTTGCGTTTGTTGAGGATGTTCTGCTCAACAAATTTTCCTTTATCTCGCAATTAATTGATTCTGACAATGAAACATTTTGATATTTACATTTATTTTACTTTAATACAGTTGACGTTTCACAATATATTTGCGACGTTGCCTGATGGATTTTACGCGATATAATTCCATATTTGTAAATAGGATTACATGTGTTGTGTGTACAGTCTGTTACAAAAATAACCTTTCTTTAGATTTAAGAATCTCGAACGATTGGTATTCACTATAGGGCGATATTTTTGTGTACGACTGTCGCGAGTGAACTACCTTAATAAATAGTCCAACAAAGTTTGTAATTAATGTGAATTGATTTTCTCTAATGACTGGCCTAAAATAGAAGTTTGTAAATAATCGACCAATTAATAGACCAGGAGATTTATCTGTGAAAAATTAGAATAAAGACACAAATTGGTATGTTGGTCCAATTTGCTATCCTGATGAAACCCTTTCAATAATTGCTCCCGAGCTATCTGGCTTGAATTTTTTAGAGCTGTATATTTTAAAAAAATAATTAATTTTTGGCAACGCAAACAGCTTAAATAAAGAATTATTGTCTAGGCTTCATCTAGAGGATATTTGTGACAAAAAACACCTTGTTTGTGCTTTCGTTTCTCAAGAGTTATGGGCCGAATGGATGATGATATTACAATTTTTCAAAAACCGCATTATACCTAAATAAATACACTTTACAACAATGTTTTGTTCCAGTCGATATCTTGACAATGGGCCTGTTTAGTGTAAACGAATTTAACGAATCTAATACTATTACGTGTTTAAGCACAAAAAAACTTTTTTTTCAAGCAATAAATTTTTTAAATAGATAATAAATAATAAACTTATAGTACTTTAAAAAGTTTACTTTTAAATCAATTATTTAAAACGCTCCATTTTTGCGCCATTAACCGCGTCATAATGAAGCGCCTATTTCTATTGGTCACTAAATAATCTGTGATACCGTAACACTAGACAGTTGATCGTTATCTTTTTCTAATAGTGACATTTATGACAGTTATCTCTTTCTAAAATCGGATTAAAATTATATTTTCATTTCTCATGATACAAAAATGTCAAAATTTCTTACCTCAAATCGATTGTTGGAAACAAAACATTGAAATTGCTTTTAAAAAGTGTGATAAAATAAACATTTGTTTAATTTTGTGTAAAATTAAAAATATCTGGTTAAGTACTTGGTCCCTATGAGAAGTAAAAAAAACAGTCAATCTGATAAAATGTTTATAAAAGTTCCTCAAAATCTAGACCTAGAAATTCAAAAACCATAGTGGGATAAGGGCTGTTGCAAAATACAAACCACCATCGTGCTTTTGTATTTTGATGTAAGTAAAGATAATTTTGTATTTTTTTTGTTTCCAATGTGATATAAATTGATAAAACTTACCTAGTTCACCTAGTTGATCAACTAGTAGGTCAATATAGGTGTACCTACCTTTTTACTTAACACTGATTCTGAGGGTACTACCTAAATAGTTTGCATTATTTTTTAGGTGGAAGCAGATGCAGAAAACTTGATCCTTTTCAAAATTATGGGTAAAAATTTGACAATAAAACAAGATGTGCTTTATAAATATACCATCTTTAACTGACCCTTCCAAAAAAAGATTGAAAATTTGAATTGTATTGTCATTCCATATATAAATGTTATTAATTACTTAAATGATTATAATAAAGCTTGCCTGTTATTTATTGTATTCTTTTAAACAAGAATTTATAAATAAGTTACCTACAATATGTACAAAAATTTAATTTATTAAACTTGTGTTTTATATATTATGTTCATATATGTTTTTAATATTAATTTGTATTTAACAAAAGCTAATAAATGTATTTAAAAAACAATTCCTTTAAAATATGCAAATCATTTAAGTGTTTTTTTTTTATTCGGGTAGTTTTGCGAAATCTATGCAACTCCACAAAAGTACTATACTGGCGTCATAAGCCTAACCCCGTAACTGACAAATTACAAATATTTGAGATTATTTGACCATTTTGATACTAAAGCTTTTTTTTTTTTTCTTAAAAAGTAAGCAAAATATAATATTTATTCTGTCCTAAAAAGTCAACTTGATTCTACACCATAACTAACACTTTTGTAGCAAAAACCTTTTAAAACGCGAGCCAACACAAAGAACAAATTAAACCTATTTTTAGCTATTTCAAAGCATTATCCAAAAATTGTCTTTCATTCAACAAATGCAGCTATATTGTTACCACCGATGAAAATTCTGGCACTAATAATTTCTTTTATTGCAAATATCTCCATTCTATGGTTTGCGTAGTTACTGGGGTTTTGCTTATGATGGCAGAATACCTATACAGTAAACTGTCAATGTCTTACCATAAATAAACCTTTGATAAACCTTTGATGAATAAATATGAAGAAAATGACAAAACTTATTTTTATTTGAATTCATTATAAATATATAACAATTTCAAAAAATCTTTGCTGGCTTCATATCATTAAGTTCTTGTTCATGAAAAATAAACTTCTATTATTTGAGCGTCCTTATTTATTTCAAAATTTGGATATTCCACACAGAAACCCATAGTTTATTAGAAAGCAACATTTGCAGTTGAATATGTAAGTATAATTTTCTGGTCACTTTGCATTCGATATAATGTTTTTAATTCGAAGAAGAATCGACATCCTCTAATCCAGAGATTAGGGACATAAAGATTGGAAACGCAACGACCGCAGCAACAATGGCGTCATCTAGCTTCTCAGATGTTAACTACAGGTCTACGTCGTTTGTAGAGAGACCAGTGTTGCCAAATATTTTTTTTTAGAGATCGTGGAGTAGAAAAATGGTATTTCGACAAAAAAAATTGTACAATAGATACATGCATAGCATAATATAACTTAAATGGAATAAAAAAATTAAAAAAAATTGGCATGATAATTTATTTATATATTTATAAAAATGTTTGCAACGAAAAAAAAAACTGAAGATAATACATGAAACTTTAAATTAACACATTTAAAGTAATCAATGACTGTCACTTGAAGTGATTGAAATTTTGCATACAAGCTTTTCTTATGCCGTGATAGTCGGTGTACAAAATCACCATGGTTAAAATCAGGATAAGTCAGAACGAAAATGACTGCCTTCAGAAATTACGAACGGCCTATGAATCTTTGCAAGTAGTTCTCAATTTTTATTGTTTTATGTTCTGAAGTTGTTGTAGATATTTATATAAACCTACTAAAAAAGTGGAGATCGTATTTTTACGTACGATCTCACTGATGCAATCGTACATCGTACAGAGAGTTAAAAAATCGTATAAATAGGATTTAAATCGTACAGTTGGCAACACTGAGACTTATAGTAGACGTGGACAGTGGCAGACAGTTTGTAAATATAAATGTCAGTTTAATCTTTATCGAAGAATCCTAAATTTAAATTATGAGTTTATGATTGTGTTATCCTCTAGATGAACTAAGCGAAATAGTTGTGGCTGTTTTTGTGTGAAATTTGAGGACAATAATTAAATTTTGCAATATTACAATAAGTCGGAGAACGTATTGCATTAGTAACACATGCCACATGAACAAATTTAACAACCCCAATGTGGCGTTCTTTAATTAACCAAAGTAGGTAAGATCTATGTAACACAAATAGTAATCAACTTTTGTCACAAAATAGGTATTTATGTATTATTTATTGTTTTAGAACAAGAGAATGGCTTCAAAACCTTAGAAAGAAGATTTGATATAGGAAGAAAAATATCTGAATTCCCATTATTGAATTTGCACTCAACATTTTTAAATAAGATACCATTGATCATTCGTTTGGAAAATGAAAACAAAAATGCAATGTTACAAATAATCAAAAATTAAAAAATATTTGTCATGAATATAGATTTACAAAAATTAATCGATAATAGACTGTAAGTGTAGTATTCTTTTTAATAAATAATTTAGCGTAATTACATTGTTTAAGTTTATTTACAAGAACATGAGAGTACAGTCAATATTTATACAACCTTTACTATCAGGTTTTTAAATTTCTCGCTGCTTTGTTTGATATCGATGAAAGCGCCACATAGTGGGTCAGATGTTAACTGCGATAAAGCTGGTCGTTCTTAAGTATTGGCTTCTTATGGCCGTTTCCTATCTTTATCTCCCTTATCTCTGCTCTAATCATTAAAACTTCAAACTTTTGACAACAGTGGCCTTTTCTAATAATAAATGTTGATGTGATGGAAGATTATTCGCTTCGATGGTGTTTAGAAGCCACAAAAAGAAAGCAACACTATACAACCACCTTAAAATATAGAACCTGGACAGGAATTTGAATTGCCTTCGAAAGCAGAATATTCTGTGAATTTACAAGATATGACCTTTTCCTTTTGTTCATTTATTACTGAATAACGCTATAAACTTTTTGTGGTCTGGTGTAATTCTAGCTTTAATGTTACAAATGGTAACCGAACATATGATAGTGCACTTCCTTGGAAGACCTACAATAGAATAGAAAACTTAACAATAGTAAGTAGTTAGTTTGTATAATAAAAAAATGTCTTGAATACAATAATTCTAGAAAGATTTGGAGCTTAGAAAGTGTAGGTACTTACGTTGCGAATTTCAGAGTCAATAAACTTTATATTATTTATATAAAAAATCATTAATCATGTTAGAATGCACCTTGGGTAAGTTGTATAAAGATTCTTCTTTTTAGCCTGTTCGTACTTTAGCCATTTTTAAAAAATTAAATCATTTTAAAATAAATCAAAATAGTCTCGCCACTGATCTGTATTACAGATCAGTGAGTCTCGCAAATGAAAACGAGGTTAGGATTTTTGACATAGAATGAAACCACGTTGCCAGATTCAGAGAAAATATTTTGCGATATGGCGATTATGATTTGAATAACATTTCGATTAAAAAGAAAAGTTTATTGAAATAGTAAGTTGCTTCATAAAAACTGAATTTAAACAGTTATTCTTTAATTTTAATTTTTTTTGTGTTAAATTATACGATCTTAACCTTTAAATTTTCCGGAATTTCAATAATTCTTTATAGAAAGCGGCAACAGGGTAAAAACATATCGATTATTGTCTGGAAGGTTATACATTGGCCAATCACATTTTAGGCTTCATTATGACGATGCCTAAAAATAATTGTGGCACGCGTTTCAAATTTGCTTGATTTTTTTTGAATTATAAAAAAATTCTTGTAGGAAAATTTGAAAAGGAAGAAATTTCAAAAAAATATTTTTAGATTAGATTTTGTGCTAGCTATTAGAAAAAATATTTTTGAATTTTACTAAACACGCCCATTAGGGAATGGCGAGCTCTCAAAATCGGCTGATGATTGTAAATTTCATCAAAGTTTCGCCTATTTTGTTACCATTATGTTTTCTCTTAAAAGTTGATTACACAAAAATGTTACCGACAATCAATTAGAAATTTAGTCTAGTGGTAATTCTGTAATTCAATAAGTTTATTTTTAACTGGTGTTAAATTTTACGATTTCAACATAAATTGTAATTCTGTAAAAATAAAATTAACGCATACGTTAAATTTTCAAACAAATTAACATACGTCAAACGTAGTTCAAATTTGCAATAAAAGTATGGTTAAGTTTTAAGTTTTGTCCAATAAATATCATTCCTTTTGTCATATTTATTGTATCTGCACAAGAATATTGAAAAAAGTAGGGACCGAATGTACTTTATAAACTATTTTTTTTTTTTTTGATTAAGTGAGAGGCGATGGCAAATGTTAAATGGAGGAAATATATTATTTTTAATAAGATCTTGTAACAGATCTTAAGATTGTTGGGTATAGTTTGCACAACTAAAAAAAATATAATCTTGACACATTGTACATATCTACGAATCTATAACATGGATTTTGAATAAATGTACTGGATAACATGCATGTCCAAATTTTAATCTGATGATAGTTCTGATATACTTTCGAGGAAGTGAATAGTTTTTAAACCAAAGCACATTCGGAATTTTTAGTTGTATTTTGGAATATTGAGTTGTAGTGGTTTTGCAAAAGTCTGTCCAAGATTTTCTCCACTTTTCCATTTGACGTTGTTTCTCAATTGCAAAAAGCATCCAAATTACTAATTACAAAAAGTTTATACAGTGTGTCTACTTAAGTTGGAACCATATGGAAAACATTTTTATTGTTGATTTTAGGAAAATTATTCTTGATAAAAAGTCCTGCATGACCCAAAACTTAAAATACAGTCATCAGATATCAAATTTTTCAAGCCGTATACGAGGTTTTTCAAAAAATATGAATTTTACTGAAGAGTAAAGTACGTTTATTTTTTTACAAAATCAAAAATTTTCATTAAGAAATTTGCTAAATTCTTCACAAACATCAACAAAAGGAAAGCGTATCATATTTATAGTAGCTAACGTAATTTATAAGGTTTTCAGATATATACAATCAATGTGTAGAGTGTAGAGTTTATAACAAGTATTACAAATTAAAAATTTATAAAAACCGACTTCAAAAACATGCAGATGTCATCACCACATCTTAACCAAATTTATATAAGACCACCCCTGGGGTACCCCCTTACTAACAAAAAAGAATCGTATAAATCGGACAAGGTGGTAAAGCATTATCGCTAAACATACATAAAAAATGAAGAGTTTGAGGATTTTCTCATGGATACAATTATTAGATTTTGACTAAATTTATATGGGACCACTCCTGAAATACCCCCTTTCTAACAAAAAAAGAATTATTGAAATCAGATACCGCGTTAAAGAATAATCGTTGAACATACATAAAAAAAAAATCGCGACGAATTGATAACCTTTTTGGAAATCGGTTAAAAAATAAGAAAATCTGTTTTTCAGATATATCGGTTTAATTGCATATTTGAATGTAATATTAAATTCTAATCAACTTTTTTTAATGAAAATTTTCGATTTTGTCAAAAATAAACGTACTTTACTCTTGAGCAAAATTCATATTTTTTGACAAACCTCGTATATGGCTTAAAAAATTTGATATGTGATGACTGTATTTTAGGTTTTGGGTCATGCAGGACTTTTTATCAAGAATAACTTTTTTTCCTAAAATCAATAATAAAAATGTTTTCCAAATGGTTCCAACTTAAGTAGAACACTGTATACACTATAAATAAAATATAATTTCTAAATAAAATTTATGTAGTTTCAACTGTTAAAGTTACTTGAGTTTTTTCAAAACGGTTCATTTTCATGATTTTCTTGCATTATAAGTTGAATTAAACGTTCAAAAGTCATAATTAGTCTATACTAATTAGTACCTGTTAATATCCTTGATTTAACGCATAAAATTAACCCATTTATGTTAAATTTTTAACATATTATTTTATTTCTTTTGGTTTTCATAGATCGCAGAAAAACAAAATTCAAAAAAGTATTCCTTAGTAACTAACTTCGTTCGGTATAAATTAATTTGATCCAACTTCTAAAACTAAAACTCAATCATATTTATTTTCTTTTTGTACAGTTATTATTAGGTATATTTTTTTAATTCAAACTAAAGGTATATCTCTTATTTCCTATTTAGTACAACGACTTCGTTTGTAAACACTTTATTAAGGTCATTATCAACCATGTGCCGACTGAAAAGTTCAACGACTCACTTTTAAACAATAAAAGAAAAACAATAATTGAAAGTACAAAGTATAGTCTTACACATTTTATATTAGTGACAAATCTAAACGGAAATAGATGTAATATTTAATAGATCGATTAAAATTTGTTTTTATATAAAAGAATGAACTCGACGTTTTAATTAATGAATTAAAATTTGATTCAACAAAAAAAATTAAATTATTAACTGTATAGATGTGTTTTTAAAGTTTTACTTCGAATTTTTTATTTTTCTAAAGATTTTTCTTTTATCATGAGAATTTTACCATTTTTATTTGTTCTGTATTTAGATAATATATTTAAAAATATTGTTTAGTTTTTGGAATATATTATTTCTACATTTATCAGTAATTTTGTATTTATTAAATTTTGAGTTTTTTACAATTGTCAATTTAACTACTTTTAACAAATTTTTTTATAGATTTCGTAAATTTGAAAAGATACCGGACGTATTTTTAAAATGATTATTATTTGAACATATTTGGAGCATAAAAAAATATTTCTTTATTCATATTTTAGATACCTATTTTAGAAAGAATGCAGTCGGCACCATATGAGAAACTCTTTCAATATTAATTTTATGCAAAAAAGGTATTCATAAAAAAATCTACATGGTCTAAAACAAGAAATGCATTTATCAAATATCAAATTTTTTCGAAAAATATGAAATTTATTTTTACAATATCAAAAATTGTTATTAAGAAAAGTTGATTAGATCAAATATCGAATATACCTATCTGTCATAAAAATGATCTTTAATAATATTCGGTACCTATAAATATAAATTACATTTGTTTCATTTTGCAAATCATAAAACTATTTTTCATGGTAAATGGTTAATAATAAATAGCTGATCAACTTTTCTTATTCACAATTTTGAATATTGTTAAAAATTGTGGTTCTTTTCTCTTTCATAAAATTTAAATTTTTCTACAAACCTCATACGTGACTGATAAAATTTGATATATGATATTTTTAGAAGATATAAAGAATAACTTTTTTCTACTACTGTGCGTAAAGTTGTACTTTTTTTCACTAGTGCGTAAAGTAAAAAAAAATTATTTTAGTGAAAAAAGTAACTTTTATAATTCTAATATTAGTGGATAATGCGTACAGTAGTAGAAAAAATATTGTATGCAACTCGTGTGTAAAGTCCCTTTATTGTCATTTACATTCGTCAAAAAAGAGTAACTTTCCATAAAACGAATAATAAAAGTTTTCCATATAGGGCCAACTTAAGTAGGTACTTTTTTTATCAAAAAATGCTTTCTATAATTACCTACAAAATGAAATACACTCTTTAAAATCCATAGCCTCTTTTACCTGAACACATTTAAAAAACTGAAAAATATTAAATTAAAATGAATAAAACAAAAAAATTCAGCATCACATATTTATTGACAAACTATTTATTTTTTTCGTTATTTGATGACACAATTTTTAAAATTATTTTTAAAAACAGTTACTAGTTGTCTCTTTTATTATTTTTTTGGTCTTCAATTGTTAAGGTACTTCTTCATTTTAGCACCTAAAACATAAAAAAATAAAATTATTGAAACTATAACGATATTAACAAAAAAAAAATAAATAAAAAAGACAACTGTAGCCTATTAAAAATTAAGAATAATTTACAACAGTATTTTCATGTGAAAACTTACTTTATTTTTAAATCTTCTATTACAATTGTCTTTTTTATATTATAATTAAAAACCAAATGCCAATCTGAAAAATATTCTATAAATTATAGATCATAGAAAAAAGTAAAATATTCATTATAATATAAGGTGTTAAAAAAATGTGGCACAATGCATTTATTTTGGAGACTGTTAATTCAGATAATCTTCTATAAGATGACAAGAAAAAATTAATATCAGGGCCAATACGCAAATGAAAAATGTATCATTAATTCTAACATTTTGTAAACTTCATGGTAAGTAAAATAAAGTACCGAATGAATCAAAATTAGTCGATTTTGCAACTTGATTTAGGGCCAGCGAAATTGTCAAAAATTACAAAAAAACAAAATAAATGGATTGCTGGACGGTTAAAAATGTAACTTAGCTGCAAATTTGGTATTATTTTCATTTCAATATTTAATATCTAAAGCGCAAAATAATTACTTGCTGATAACATTATTTGATCTCATTTAGTAAGAAAACTATAACATATAAACTGTCTAAAAGCCCTGACAGAGCTATTAGTCAAAATAAGGTGACCCTAGCCTGGGTTCCAGGCCATGAGGGATATCAGGGCAACGAAAAGGCTGACGAATTGGCCCGAAAAGGCTCAGATAAGGCTGTGACAGGCCCCGAACCCTTCTGTAGAGTTGCTAAGGCATTGTGCAAGGCATCCATTAAACAATGGATGCAAAAAGAGTCTCAGGAATGGTGGAACAACTATCCAAGATTGAGACAGGCCAAGCAGTTCATTAAGGAACCACCGGCTAAGTTCACGAAAGACCTACTGGATCAAAAGCGTCAAACCGTTAGGATAACAGTAGGCCTTCTTACTGGACACTGTCGCCTCAAAAGGCACATGAGTGTCATCAATCCAGCAGAAGAAGCAACTGTATGCAGGTTCTGTGAAGAAGAAGAGGAAACATTATTCTACGTCCTGTGCCAATGTGAAGGCCTGGCTGGAATGAGGTATCTAACATTGGGCGAAGAGAAGCCAAATGCATGCAACTACATGCGGGAGCCACTGTCATAGCTACTAAGTCTGATAAAAAGACCAGGCTAGAAGATATACTCTAAAACAAACGGAGTCCCACAATTGATCTCTGAAAAGGTCGCGGTGGACAAGGACAAATAACGTCCAACTCCTAATCTAATCTAATAACATGCTTGCACAGTATAGTCACCTATATTTACAATTCTTTCCGATGATGGCACGATGAATTTTTTATCATTTACAGGGATTTTATTTTTTTATTAATCTAAAAATGTTTTGGCACAATTTTAACATGTGCAAATAAATATTAATTGCAAATAATGGCATTCCTAAGTTAGGCATGCTTTTCATTTTGCAACAGCCCAAAATGTCAGCAAACAGACGAAATTAACAATAATAAAATATTTATTAGTGCTGCTAGTTTTGCCTGTTTGCCGTCGTCGTGGACTGTTGCAAATTGAATAGCAAACCTAACTTATGAATACTGTCATAAGCAATTAATATTTGCACATGTTACAATTTTGCCGAATCATTTTTAAATAAAAAAAAAAGAAAATTCTTGTAAATTATAAAAAATGCATTATTTCATCATTGGAAAGAATTTTCACAGGCATTTAAGGCAATATTATTAACAAGTATACCTACTGTGATTTTGCAAGCATATTAACATTCTGGTTGCTAAATGAGATTAAATTATGTTAATTATCAGTAATTAATTACTTTACCGCAGTCAAAAGTTGCTGCAAATTTAGATACAAATCTTAAATATTTAAATGAAATAGATATTATGTTACATTTTTGATCATCCATCAATTTGTTAATTTCGTTTTCATTGCCATTTTTGACAATGTTATCGGTCCTGTATTCAATTGCAAAATCACTAAGTTTCGATTCTTACCACGAAGTATAAAAAAATGTTAGAATTAATGTTCAATTTTTCGATTTATATATCTCTACTTACTGGAGAAGAAAGTCGAAAAGAAATAGAAGAATTTAAATACATTGGCATAAATAAAATAAAAACAATAATACAAATAGAAATTTGGACTCTTCTATAGTAAAATATTAAGAAATTGGCATTTGACTAGTATTTAAATAACGCAATAATTCTTCATTTTCATCTGATCTTCTACCCTATCCTAACCTTCCCATAGCAAATTATTTTTCAAAACATTTCCAATGTTTCGAATTATTTATCTTTTTCCATTTTTTAAAACTCTTTTTATATCTTTCATTCGTTTTCGTCTTCATCTGATTCACATTCAGATTCTTCAACCGACTTAGTTTTCTTTTTAAGTGCTTTTAGTTCTTTCAATTTAGCCATTTTCTTTTTAAAACTGTCTTCGAACTCCTCTTTCTTGTCTTCAATCATCTCTTTTTGTTTGTGTAACTTATCCTGCCACTTCTTTTTAAACTCTTCAATGTCGAATTTTTTCTTCTCCTTTTCTTTCTTCTTCAGTTCCTTAGAACTATTATCCTCACAACTAGATTCTTTCGATTCTACCGAACATATTGTATTTTCCCTTTCTTGCAGCACTTTCAATCTTTTTGCCAAATCGAACAAGATCTTCATATTCTTTTTAATTCTGAAACCTTCATGCAATTTGTCGCACATTTCTTCGACAGTGCTTATCTGCATATTTTGAACGTGTTTCATCTCCCAAAGTACATTGGCTTCGTCTTCAATTGCAGCTTCATCGCCTTCGACGAGAAGTTTTTGAAGTTTCTCCAACAGAACGACGCTATTTTGAAGTTCTTTATCTCTTTCTTCTTTAAGTATACAAACCAAGTCGTTTCTAGTTTTAGCGTGAACAAATTTTAATGAAGCTAAGAAGTCTACGAATTTGATTTCTTTTGCCAGTTCGAATTTGGCTCCTGTTTTGAATTTTTCCTGGAAGCATCCGACTACTTGGTCAATGACGCATTGAATTTTGTGTAAAGCCATAAGAGCTTCGATTACTTTTCCGAGAGCGAAGCTATTTTCGCAATCATCTCGCATTATATACACCATAGCATGCATTGTTTTCGTCTTTAAATGTTGCAGATCCTCGAACTTTTCTAAAAGACCAATTTTAGCATCGTAATTGTTGATTTTCTTGTCCATTATTAACCTTTTCCATGATTGCACTATAGAAGTCTTTACTGATTGTATTTCTATAAGATCGTCATAGACGTCATCGTATTTTTCAAAGTCCATATGCACTAAAGTATCAATATCGAACAATAACTGTGATAGTTTATCCTTAAGAGTCTCCAGTGGTAGTTCTGTGTTTCTAGAGTAGATACCTTTTCTATTTTTAGCATTATCAATTACGTGATGGATTGTCTGCAAATTAACTTCCTCCGATGAATCGTATTGGTCATAAGAAGCATTTTCTTTTGATGAATCGTCCTTTTTTGACATCTCCTTCTTTAACGTCTTCAGGTTCTTCATAAACAATGGACGCTTGTAACCGTTGACTTCCATAAAGGGTAATCCGTTATTATCTATTATTACTTTAGGCTTTATTGGTTCTATAATTATTTTATTTTTTAGATTTTCCATTGAATCATCATTTTGCTTCTTCATAAGTCTGTGATCTGGTCTTCTTTTTTTTCTGTGTACTTCCACTGAATCATCGTAATATTTTTTAGGTCTCTTCTTTTTATGATGATCTTTTCGTTCAACACTGTCTTGGTACATTTTCGGTTTCACTTTGGATCTTCTTTTTGGTTTGTGGTTTCTTTGAGGTTGATCGAACATTTTTCCCAATTTCTGTCTCAACAGTTCTTCAATTTCGTCATCGTCGACCATTTTTAAGATGTAACGCTTTTTTCTGACTTTGGCAATAGAAGCGTTTTGAAAATTTTGATTGTCATTGGCTTGTAAAAAATTTGTGGATTTTTTTACATCTACACTCCTTCTTAACCTTTTAGATGCAACGATATTGGCTAAAACGTTATTGGTTGGACCGTAGTGGTCAAAATCACCGATAATGTCGCTGGTGAAATGTAAAATATTCTTTTTTAAATTCTTGCCGAAATCCTTGAAATATTTCTTAGTGCCGATAATCATTTTTGGTACAGCTCCAACGATAGGCATCTCCTCATTATTCTTTATTCCTTTCATCACTTTCATCGGAAAAGTTAGAATACGAAGAAGTGGAAATTTGGAAGCATATTTATCATTTTGAAATAAAGAAACTGGATCTTCTGCTAGGTCTTCTTCGCTTTGTATTTGTCTGAATTTTTTCAGTTCTTCTCTGATAGCCTTTCTAATGATTTCATCTTGTGAAGCGTCAAAAGATCTTGATATTCCTACTCTTTCATCATCATTATCATCCTCGTAATCATAGTCATAGTCGTCATCGTAATCTTGATCGATTTCGTTTTCTTCGTTTTCTTCCTCAGTTTCTCTGATTTTTATTTGGTATAGAGGTAAGTCAAGCTCATCTGAACCGATAATAATTGATCTTTTTGTTCTAGATTTAGAAACGGTTCCATGATCATTAAGTTTTTTAAGTTTTTGCACAAAAAGAGACTTTTCCTTATCAGTCATTTTACCCTTTCTATACTTCTTAAAAAAATGTTTTCCCAAGATTTCTGCGGATGTCATTTCTTTCAACCAAGGAAAGCCATCATCAAGTTTCTTATGTCTACTTCTTAAAAATGCTTTTCTTTTCTTTTGTTCAGGAGTAAGTAGGTTATCAGCAAAATTTTCTGCTTCTTCTTGAATTACGCTGTCATCTACATCCGCGATGTATTTTGTTGAATATTCTTGTGGCCCTTTCATATATTTGTACAGGTCCTTCTTTGTATTTTGATATTTTTTAATAGGCGCCTTCTTGTATAGTTCCTGCTTTGAATTTTGGTAATATTTTTTCGTAGGTTGTGTCTGTGTTTTTTTAATAGGAGTTCCATAAAGTTTATTTTTAAGATTAGCAACGTTTTGTTTATGCTTGAGTTCAATTTTTTCTTTCAGAGTTAGAGGAGGTGGTGGCAGATTATAGATCTTCCTCAATTTTTTATCAGGATGCGTTATTGCCATTTTGTTAACGGTATCTTTAATTGGTTCCTGGATGAATGGTGGCAACATGTTAACAATAAATTTGTAGCCGTGTTGAAGTAATTGCCTTTTTGAACGACTAAGTGGTTTTCGGTTTTCTAAATGAGGAGTGTTTGAGTTTTTAGGGTTAAGGTTTTGGGAATCGTACCTGTTGTGGCAAGAGTTGCACCCAGAATAGCAGTTGTGATGGTGATGATGGTGGTGGTGGTTACCGCAACCAGTATGAACTTCATCACAAACGTAACGGTCAAATGGGGTTATTCCAGTTGGGCAGATAGCTAAAATTAAAAACAAATTTGTTAATGATGCTGCCACTAACTAAACAAAAGAATATGATATTGCTTGTAACTTTTCAGACATCGTGTTAACGGTATATGACGTTTTTGAAGCTACTGCGTATATGAAAATTAAATTTTCTCACAGACAACAAGAAGATAGTAATAACTAAAAAAAATTTAACATTTTGCAATTATTCAAGACGGTAAAATAAAATGTTACATAAATATAACCTAAGAAACATAAACATTAAAAATTATTAGTTGTAGTAATCGATTAATTCCAAAAACAAGGGGTTTAATAAATTCAGGCCTTTATCAAATATTCTTTTTACTTTTCATTTGTAGTTTTGTATAAATCTGTACATGATTTTTTTGTCTGGTTTTGTAATCATTTGTAACTTTTCTTAATCTAATATTTTCATTTTACTACCTAGGTTATAAATTATTTAAAATCTTATAAAAATACAAAAATGCGAAATTTTATATAGATTTTAATTGGGATCCAATTAAGTATAATTTGCATTAATGTTGTGTTAGTGTGAATTTTTGTAATTTTAGATAATTACACATCATAGCTGTTTATGTAACCAGTTACGAAATGCCTTATTTTGTGTAACGAGTAAATATTTGCGGGACAAGAGGAGCAAGGTCTTGCAAAATGAACGACTTACACAAAAGAGCATTTCGTAACGTGTTACATACAAGATTTTTTTCTAATTTATAATTCATAAAATTATGTTTGGTTAAAAAATGATTGACCATTTTTTTGTAGGTACTTCCAAACAAACATTTTAGAAAATTGTTGTATTTGATTGCCTTACGACTTTTTTTTTAATAGCAATAATTAAAATAAGGGATATGTATTGTGCAGTGTTGCCGATCTGATTTTTAAAATTACCAGCAGGAAATTAAAAAAAATATTTCTACGCATTATCCTTAAAAGAATACGTCAAAATTTTGGCCTCAACAGTTTTCAATAACGATGTTCAATTATTTAAAAAATACAGCGCAATTTATTGCTTTTAATTTTTTGCTTTCTTCTCGATTTTTCGATTTTTCGATATTTCGATTTTTCGATTTTTCGATTTTTCGATTTTTTTTTCGATTTTTCGATTTTTCGATTTTTCGATTTTTCGATTTTTCGATTTTTCGATTTTTCGATTTTTCGATTTTTCGATTTTTCGATTTTTCGATTTTTCGATTTTTCGATTTTTCGATTTTTCGATTTTTCGATTTTTCGATTTTTCGATTTTTCGATTTTTCGATTTTTCGATTTTTCGATTTTTCGATTTTTCGATTTTTCGATTTTTCGATTTTTCGATTTTTCGATTTTTCGATTTTTCGATTTTTCGATTTTTCGATTTTTCGATTTTTCGATTTTTCGATTTTTCGATTTTTCGATTTTTTGATTTTTCGATTTTTCGATTTTTCGATTTTTCGATTTTTCGATTTTTCGATTTTTCGATTTTTCGATTTTTCGATTTTTCGATTTTTCGATTTTTCGATTTTTCGATTTTTCGATTTTTCGATTTTTCGATTTTTCGATTTTTCGATTTTTCGATTTTTCGATTTTTCGATTTTTCGATTTTTCGATTTTTCGATTTTTCGATTTTTCGATTTTTCGATTTTTCGATTTTTCGATTTTTCGATTTTTCGATTTTTCGATTTTTCGATTTTTCGATTTTTCGATTTTTTGATTTTTCGATTTTTCGATTTTTTGATTTTTCTTGGATAATACAACAACAAAAAAATGTAACTACGTACAACTAACTTGAAAATAATTTATTAAAAAGAAATAATTTAAATTAGGCGAGAAACAAAGTTGTCAAGTTTTCCGCTAGGCGAGCGTCAAAGCTGTCACCTAATGTCAGTTCGCGGAAAACTTCAACTTTGCGGTTGGATTTTGAAGTGTAAAAGCCTACTTTAGATAGTGATCGTAGAAAATATAAATTATTGATTAAATGTAACGACGTATCTCAAAAACTAAAAATAGAGAGGGTGCATTTTTATTTTGGATAATCCCGTTAAATAAATAATATAAAAAATAATCAGAGTAATTAGAATTTTTACTAGACATCTAGAGCAAACGTTAATATTTACCTGGTGCTGGAATGATAATTCTATCGACAGCGGTTCTAAGTCCTTGCATGGTAAAACATTTCTTGTTTTCTTCGGGAGTTGGAGCAGGTGCTTCTATTCTTACAGGAACGATGGGTCCATAGTAACCTGAATGGTCATAATCATGACCATAGGCCTGGCATGGGTTTCCGGCTGCAAGAGGTCCTCTGATGGTTCCGCTTCCATAGTAACCACCTTCGTGACAGAAAGGTTTGTAGAAGGGTTTCATCTGTAAATGCAAACAAACAAAAAGGTTATCTACTTGAACTTGATGACTAGAAAATATCTTCTGGGAACTTAGGTTAGATTAGTCGTTGTAAAAAGCAACTAACAAAACTCTTCTTCTGTTCGTGTATTACTTACTTGGATTGAGAATTTCTGTCCACCACATACGTGAATTGGCTCGGGCTTTGGTACTGGAGCTTGAATGGTTGGTTGAACGGGTACAATGGTGTCACAAAGATTAGGGTATCCATGTTCGCATCTGCAAATTACCTTAATCGGTACTTGTCCAGGTGCGCCTGGGATTTCCCCAATGACATGCAAGTGTTTTGAACACTGAAACAAAAATTATTATATTATACCTTGCACAGAAGGGAATAGTACTAGACGCATTTATTTGAAAGTGAATATTGTTGAGTTGTCAAAATTAGTTTGTATTTTTAACTGGCATATCTTAATGATTGAAAATGCATACAACTTTTGAATTCTGGGCTTTGAAAACATTTTTTGCATTAAGTTGCCCCATTAAAATGTTAATCTAGAAATTTTCTGGAAACAAAAAATAATGTCATTTATATTTATCTAAATAGAGAATCATTGATCAAAAATATAACGATTTAACCAACACTTAGATACAAGGTATTTTATTTGCTTCTATCTGATAATAGGTATATCAGTTCTGTATTTTCATGAACATTAAAATTAAATTTGTTGTTATCGATATTAATGAATTAACTAGAATGGAAATAAATGTTACCAATAAATTGTGTGATTCAAGTAATTCTTAAAATTAATAGCGTTTTCAAAGTGAAAAGTAACTGGTATCGACATATCTCCCAGTACAAGCCGAGCACTGGAATCGAAAACGCTATAAATTATTATTAGAAACCACGTTCGTGAAATGGATGTTGTAAAGATATCCTGAATGTCCAAGCAGGACTTTTTTAGAACGTCCATAAGACGTATTTGTGCTATCTGGGTATCTTGAAAACCACTGACTATTGCAATGATATAAGAGAACAATATTTACCTAGAAAATAATGAGATATCAAAAAAGTCATAAAGATTATTACAGTAGTGTAGCTTGTAGAAAGGGGACAAACCTACCGTATGCTTCTGGTAATAGCGAGAAACTATCTTCTGTAGAATGCCATAGTCAATGACCGAACTGTAAAAGGCCACGTGATTACTAAATAAAAAGAGGAGAATGCGCAAAGTTAAAGGTTTTAGTAGTGCATGTTAGTAGAACCAATATATTAAATAGTTTTTAAGAAAAGTAGAGTAATCGTTATTATCAAAAAAAAATTCGTGTAAGAACATTCATAGTAGCAGAAGTGGGATTTTGTATTACGAGTATTATCGAACTTCAATGCTTGAAGAAACTCAAATATAAAAAGAGTAATATCAGACTACATTAATATTCCTCTAAAAATCGCTATATTTGTACAATAATTTATTTAAAGTGTCCTGATAAACCAACATTTTGCGTTATTACGCTTTTTTGGAACAACCTGTATATTTTCTAGTAATCTAAAAAAATATCCTATGGCAACTCTATAATATTTAAAAATTGTTTTTGTTTTTAATATTTAGTTCGTAAGATATTCAGGGGTTTCCAAACTAACCATGTAAAAAAATATTTAAACAAAAATTTCCCCTGGTAATATAGATATTTTAAATATTTGTTATTTTTTTAAATAAGGATGATGGTAAAAAAGAAATAAAATGTAGTAAAAGAAGTAGTTAGAAAGCGAGAAACAACTCTAGAAGAAATTTTGGAAGAGAAATTACAGAAACATATAATAATAATATAATATAATAATAGTACTCTCCCTAATTCACCCCCTTACGAGTGAATTTCAACGCCAAAAGCTGAGCTTGTGCGGGGAAAGGTACGGTTATTATTATTATTTGCCGTGGCGCTCCGGGGCGACTTAAAGATGATTGATGGTGCCATTTGACTTACAGGTGAGAAAAACCCGGAAAACCTCACCCACAATCATCGAGACAGTAATGTATGGCGATTTTTTATAATCTGCATGTCATATCAACAGAAATTGAATTTCTATTAATACGGCACACATCAAATCCTATACCGAACCATGCAATTTAATTAAAAATCCACATGGTCTGGTCTGGGATTCGAAGCCCAGCAGTCTCTGACACATAAACTTGCTTATAAGTGAATATAAGCGCGTTAGACTGCTACACCACCGACCCGATCAGATATGAATCAGATAGGTAATATATAGAATTTTGGACAACGATAAATAGACTACGAGGAAACAGGAAAAAAAATAAGAACTATAAAATACAAAAAAAAACAAAAAGAACACAAATAATAGCAACCTGGAGAGAACACTATAAAAACAAAGTTAGCAGAACGCCGTTTGAGGTAGTGCCAATTTCAGGTGTAAAATAATAAAGAAATCCAAAGAGAAGAAATAGAGAAGGGCATACATAAAATCAAACTAGGAAAATAAAAGGGAAAGGATGGTATAACTCCAAAAATGATTAAATGGCTGGAAAAAAAGATGTTTGTGGAATATATACAAAGAGGCATGAAAAAAACAAAGGCCCAAACAAACTGAAAGAAGGGGACCAGGTATATTTATACATCCTCCTATACGATGGCACTAGGGTGCTGAAATCTGTTAGCCTTTGTGGCTACAATTACGCTACAAAAGCTCATTTTTTAGGCACTAATGCATGAGGCCTCTCCGAGTACTGAAATCAGTGAGCAAGCGTGTCTGCATCCTATATAAGAATGGCCGTTAAACGGTCGTGTACTAAAATGCCGTTAATAGACATGATGTCATTCAAATGACGCACTTGAAGTGTTTTGGGATTAAAAAAAAGAAAATATACAAGAAGAAAACGAAGCAACGACTTCTGCCGCCACCAAAAAATTTTAACTTATACCTGACTACGCCTACCGGCATAGAGTCCAACGGCATGGACACAGCTACAGTTCATCAAATTTCTAGAGGCTTTCGACGGCTAGACAGAGAAAGCACTACTACCAGGCATCCCGACGGATTTACGCAATGAAAGTACACTCTGCGCATCAACTATTTCACTATTTCATTCAGACGTAAATGTCAGATGTAAATTTCGCTAAAACATTTCTTTTATTTTCGTTTGTTTTTTGCTCATTACAGTTTAATAGAACCTAAGTATGGAGTTTAATAGCAAATTAAGAGGCCGCGTGATTAACAGTCAATCTCGCGAAATAATAGCCAATGTTATAGAGTTTATGAGAAGAGAAGGAAACTTTAATTCACCTTCAATACCATTTAAAAATGTAAATGATCGTGTTGCTGCAGCCACAGGAGTATCTAAAAACACTGTCGTCCGCATTTCTGGAGAGAAAAAAAGAATCGATAACCGTGAAATATCGGAATTTTCATCACCTAGAAAAACCATTAAAAAACCAAAAACAGTTAATGATATAGATGAAGCTGCACAAGAATCAAATTTTATTTTTTTATTATTAGATAGCTATTTTTGTTTCTGAGTTGTGTTCATTTACAGGCTCAATTTTTTTCCGTTTCTCCTTTTTGATTTTATATGGGGTTTCAAGTTGTTTTTGACTTATTTCGACGTAAATCACAACAACACACTTTTTTAATAAAGCAAACAAGTGTTAAGAGGTATATGTACGTGTAAACTACAATTACAAAAAATTGATATGAAACCCATGAAACCACCAACAAAAATGTAAAGCTAGCTTCCGTACTAGAACATGGTGTCATTCGTCGAGATAATTTATCGTTTTGTTTAATAGATCAAGAAATGTAAATATTCCCCTGTTATTTTTCATAAAATTATAAGAGAAATAAATTTTTTTCTAAATAGTATAGTTTATTATTTTGTAGAAAAACAAAATTTCGAAAATTTTAGTAATGTTTCAGAAACAACCGTTATTAATAATAGGTACCATTTTCCTTAATAAGGTAGAAATAAAATATAAACTATTTCCACGATTTACAAAGGCCTACAAAAAAATTATAGGTATTTTCCGCTATCCTATAAAATTTATATTTTCTGACTCAATTTCAAAAGGTTGAAGGAATTCCAAAACAACTTCTATGGCATAATAATTATTTTCAATTCTACATACTATCTTTAGCTGCTTTTAAAAACGTTCTAAGAAAGTCCAATCAGACCAATTTAATCCCTAAACTATTCCACACTTTTAAAATTTAATTACCTAAAAATATTAAAAACTATTTAAAATAACTTGTTTAGCAGACTGTACAATAGCTATCTTAGTCACACGTAGCGCGTTCTCTGTCTGGACGTCGAACACCTCTAGAAATTTGATGAACTGTAAATAATTAAAATGAAAAGTCTCAAATAACATACAATTTGTATGGTTGCCCAAATCAATGAGCTTCTGTAGTGCAATTGTAGGCCACAAAGGCTAACACATTTCAGCACCCTGGTGCCATCGTATAGGAGGATATGTAAATATGCGACCAGGTAGTGTGTAATAATTCTAGACCAATATGCTTAAAACAAAACAAAATTAAAATTTAGACATGAGCAATTGAGAATAAATTAAGAGGATATATCAAAATTAGAAGAGGAATTAGCTGCTGTCGGACTACGAAAACCAACGACGAACAACTACTAGATAAATTTTGTTTAAACAAATTAAATTTAAAATAGTTAGGGTGTCCGTCGGGAAAAAATTTTGTAATACCTACATTCTCTCACCATACTTCTTGTATGGTTTCATTGGACCTCAGTGGCGTACCGAAATATGGATCTTGGGGGGATAACAGAATTGAGCATGGAATAAATTTTTATTGTAAATTTGAGTATTCTATTTTATATAACAAAATCTAGTCGTCTAGCCCAGGAGCTGATGCCATAAATTTGTTCCAACAACGATCAGAAACCAGTTATTCTCACCAGGATTCTGCGCAGTAGATCATTAGGATCCCAAATTATATACTGTGCAGAATTATTGTTCCAATTTTGGACCAAACCTCATATTACATAACTGATCGATGAATTATATCATCGACGATGATACAAGCAGACAACTCGGATTTTAAAGTGCCGCCAAAATATTCATAACAATTTTGAGACAAATTAAATTTTTATTTATTAAGTTACTTCTAACACCTATATGATGTATTTTATTTAGTAATTATTATAAAACGATTTAAAAGTCTCTTACCCTTATTTTTTCTTATGTGTTTGAATTTGCGAACCTGCTGGGACTTCCTGGGGGGATATATATCCCTATTATCTCGCCCCCCCCCCCCCCCCCGTGTAGGTACGCCACTGTTGGACCTAGTCTGACACCAAATTACTCTGACTTTTTTGTTTCTGTGGCGAAACATGTCGTTTTTATGACATATAGAAAATGTATAGTTACTGTTTTTTTTTTTCAAATAGAATAGCTTATAAACATGAACTCGAACGTGAAAATAAAATTGTCTGATAATAAATGTGGTTCATTGGTTGTGTCCGCCATCTTAAACTTGTCGGAAGAACGACTGTAAGATAATTTATGAATAACCACCTGATTTTCGCTATATCCGTTTATTAAAAAATACAAAAAAAAAAACTTTATATATTGTCTGACAAAAATTATTTTCCGATTGCCCAGTCTGACACGTCAAAGTTGTGGATTTCAAGGCAACAAAAAATTTATTATTAACATTTTGTTTTTTAATTTTAAATTTTTAGTTTTTAAGTCAAATTTGGAATACGATAAACAATTGTCTATATATTTATTAATAACCAGGAGATGTTTTCAACATAGCTTGAAAAAAATAAATAAAATATTTTTGTCTGATAAAATGTATTTTTTAATTTTTTAATCTGACGCCTGAAATACAAACTTTAATTATTTAAAATTTATCTTCAAAATGTGATGATTTTCTCTTACACTCAGTGCTTACAATTAATGAAAAATAATGTATAAAATTCATAAATATTTTTTTAAAAATACAGAAATTTTTCCCGATTTAAAATTTCTTATATTTTGCGCTTGAATATTTGATGTGTTGACTTGTTAAATGTAGTGGGGTATTGTCAGGCTAGGACAGTGGTCGGCAAACTCTTTTGTCAAAAGAGCCAAATAGCAAGTGTAAAACGACTGAAATTTCTTTTGAGAGCCAATTTTTTTAAACCTAAACTATATAGGTAGGTACATTGTTGTTAACTTAATTAGGAAACTCCTAAGCTGATCTTTGCTGAAAACGTCCTCAATCTGATTGAGGTACGTTTGTTGAGGTCGACCTTTTCCAACTCTCTCATCTACACTCGTTTTATAAACTTGTTTGGTCTAACTCCTATTTCTTCATAAAGATTAGGAAAAAATTATACGAGCCATAGGCTATAGCATTACTAGTGAACATCGTTCCACTGCATAAGGGGCTTTTATTAATAATACAATCTGATCAAAGGTTGATCGATAAGTAATTTTGTTTTAACCTAACTTAACTAAGGTTGCAATATTAAAAATTAAAGTTCTACTCACTAATTAAATAAATACAATATTTAAGTAATTCCGTGATTCTAGAATTAGAAATTATATGCAAGTGAAAAATATTAACTTGATTTTAAAATAAATCTTAATATTTTCGACCGTTAAGTTTACCATCAATGTAAAAGGACCAATAATGTGGTCCTTAGAATTCCAGTGCAAACATTTAATTTCTGAGGATAGTGTGTGCGTGTAGGAATACCTAAATGTTTATTTTTCCGAGCCAATGTCTCTGGATTGTTAGTTGTGCAATGAAAAAGCTGACTTGTCAGAAAATAAAACCTATTTTAAAAGTTTTCATTCAGACCCTACCGATTCGTCATAATTTCGCAAAATTCTACAATCTAAAAGTTAGAAAATTATGCTATACTTGTTGTAACGAGTGACGAGTAGGTAGGTATATTTATTTCGATGTTTATTGTGTATTTTCACCGATTTTCTTAGGATGGTTCTTCGACGTTTTACGAATAATGGCCTGCAATTTATAGAGACCGTATGGCTCTTATATTGTTTTCCAAACCTGTCTATCCAAACCATCTCAGTATACCTTTTCTAATATTTGAAACTACATCTGCTTTCACTCCACAATTCTTAAACTTAACTTAATAAACAGTTCTTATGTAAGTTTATAGTTGCGTTGAAAAAAAACTTGATTATAATTAATAACGATATTATTTATTGATTAAAGTAAATTATATCATATTTAAAAGTATTTAAAATATAAAATGACAATATCACAATTTCTACAGGGTTGGAAAGTAGTTCAAAATGGAATCTTGGCGGGAAGGCAAAGAGCTTCGGACAGAAGCAGATAAAAGTGCTCACTGCAGAGGTGCAGATTTTTACTAAAATTCTAGTCTTTGCTGCGGGAATATGCACTCAGAAGTTATATATACACTAATATTTTATTTTTCTGAAAATATTTTATCAATAAGTCGCTTTAGTGTACTCGTCTAAAGATAAAGACACATAAATATCAACTAAGTATCAAAAAATAGAAATAAGAAAAGCAGCCATTACAAAGTTTCAATGTCACTGTATTAGCGAGACCGGACATGTTTAAGATGGCGGACACAACCAATGAATCACATTTATTACCAGACAATCTTATTTTCACGTTTCCGTTCATGTTTTTGAGCTATTCTATTTAAAAAAAAAAACTATAAATTTTCTGCATGTCGTAAAAACGACATGTTTTGGAAAACTTAACAGAAAAACTCCCCAAAAACAAGAAAAGTTATAGAGGAATTTAGTGCCAGGCTAGGTCCAATGAAACCATACACGAAGTTTGGTGAGAGTGTGTATCACAAAAATTATTCCCAACTAAAACATTCATGGTGTTATCCATGTAGTTGACAAATTATTATAAGAGAGTATCAGAGAATATTGTTAAAAGCATTGTTTATGGTAATAATTCGGTATTGACTAAACATAAGGCTCTAAAGCGCACAAAAGGATTTCAAAATTACAATAGGGAAGTATATTTGCATTCTTAATGCCAGTTATTTTCAGTTTAATGTATTTTTTCTCGTTGCAACTATTTTAGTTGTATAGATAGTGTTTTTCAGGAAAATACGTAATTAATTTTGAAGTGTGACAGATGTGTAAAACAAGCGTAGTAGACGCAAATACTAATTCATTCATAAAACGCTCCTTCGATAAACATACTCCCACAAACCATCCCTACACAAATTAGTAGCTTTCTCCTTCTTTTTAATGCGGCAGCCAATGCGACAGCTCTGTCTGTGTAACAATAAACACAATCTGAATGATGGCAATAAAAAGGGCTTGATTATGAATGAATGAATTAGTCTAGTAGGTAGTTTTTCGTCGTTGACAAAGACAGACAAATGACAACACATAAATTCTGGTGGACAAAAGCATACGACAGGATTTTTTATATTATTTGTCAAATTGACATTTATCGATACTGGGGTATTTTGAAAATAAAATTAGTTGTTGAAGGGGGATTGAAATTGTCAGAGAAATTATGAAAGGAAAAATTTAAATTGAAGTTAGATGGAGTAATAAGGTTTACTAATGATAGGAACGAGTAAAATTTAAAATTTTGAAAAGAAGATGTAGCTAAAAATATCAAAATAGAAATAATATATTTGTGGAAAGGAACAGAGAAAGTGTAGCACTAGAAAATAGAAGCAGAAGAGAGGTGAAGATATAGTTGAGAAAAGTTTAGAAGGACGAGAAGATAAGTAGATAAGTTTTTATGTTAAAATTTGTTTTGTAATTTATTTTTTGTTACCTTTCACAGAATTTATTAAAAGTTTTTAACATTGAGAGTATTATATGCCATTTCAAATGGCGCCCAACGTGGGGCATTTACTTTAGAAACTGCAATTTTTTGTTGATGAGAGAAAGGAATGTATGGTATATATGTGTAAGATGCATTTAGGTATTAAATAATAAACAGAATAAAGTAAATATATGAAATAAAAAAGTGGTACGAAGATGGAAAAGGAAATGGAAGAAGATAAATGGGAAGGTAGAGAAAATAGGGAGGAAGATAAACGAGAAATGAGAGAAAAAACGGAAGAAGGTAAACAAGTAAATAGTGGTAAGATATTACTCAAAATCAGTCCCAGATAATGTAATTTTATTGTGTAAAAGACAACCGGTTTCGGCATTATGCCACCATTAGGTCCACAAAGGAAAAAAGTAAGAAAGTTACAAAATATTTAGGTGGAACTGATTTTGAGTCATTTCTTACCTCTAAGATGACCACATTTGAGCAGTTTGTTACCCTTCTTCAGTTAAGAAAATAGAGAAAACATGGAAGATTAACGAGAAATAAAAAAAATAGGAAAGAGATAAATGAAAAATGAAAGAAAATAGGAAAAAAGATAAACGATAAATGTAACAAAATAAAGAAGAGATTACGATTAAAAAGTTAGATGATAATAGAAAGAAGTTGGATAAGAGCGCAAAGAAGTCAGATAAAAATGCAAAAAAGCTAGACATGACCGGAGAGAAGATGTAGAAAGTAAATTAAGAATTAGACATTTATAATAACATTGAATATAAAGAAAAGGATAATAAAAGAATAGAAATAAATAAAGAAAAAATAAATATACAAGAAAAGGATATAAAGATAAAACTAGAAGAGATAAATATAATTGGAAAAAAAGAGTTAATGTAGAAAAAGAAGTACATATGAATAAAATTAGTAAAATAAAGAGAAACATTTAAATATTGAGCAGGAAAATTAAAGAAAACATAAATTAAATTTAAGAGGAAAATGAAAAATAAGAGAAAGGAGACAAGAAAACATAGAAACTGGAAGAATAAAGTTATTATAAAAAATAAAAATAAAAGCTAGAATTAGAGGAAAAATAGGATGGGTAAAGATGAATGTGTAAAAATAATTAAGAATCGGTGGCTGACTGAAAAGAAAAGGGTGAGAACAATAGTGAGACAAAATGTTGAATGGAGTACGGAATTTTTGATTTTGGAATTAATGTGGAAGAAAAGGTACCAGAGATTTGGATGTTGATATCGAGTTGTATATAAGATAAATATTATATATAAAATCTAAGATTACAGTGAAAGCAATGATTTAGAAATTATAACGATAATATAAGTTGATATTTAATAATTTAGTGGTTTATGTAGTATAAGAATGATGAGAAAACGCAATGATATAGAGTGAAAGAATAAAAATCAACAAATTGGATAAAAAAAGGAGTTTTAAAATTTGTATTTAATAGTTTTATTTTTAAAATAATCTGTTGGAATACAAGATTGGACATTTTGATATGGATATTTCTGGGAGACAAAAGTATACATCATGGTTTTTTTGTATATTATTTGTCAAATTGACATTTATCGATGCTGGGGTGGTTAAATTGTTAAAAAGGTTATTTTGAAATTAAAATCAGATAGTTGAAGAGATTGAAATTGTCAGAGGAATTATGATTTGTCGGCGGGGAAAGAGTTTAAAAAATTAAATACTGTTAGCAAGATGTAAAAAAGATTGAAGTTGGATGAAATAGTAAAGTTTACTATATATAAAGAGCAAGTATAATGTAAAAGGTTAAAAAGAGGTTAAAGATAAAAAGATAAAAAAAAAATATTAAATTTATGGAAAAGAACAGAGGAAATGAAAAGAGAAGTAGAAAACAAAGGCAGAATAGAGGTAAACAGATAGTTGAAAAAAGTTTAGAAGGATGAGAAGACACGTAGATAAGATAGAGAAGGGTTTATTTCTCTACATTTTGTTAAAGTGTGATTTGGAATTTGTTTTTTGCTAACTTTTACAGATGTTTGAACTTAACGCAAGTATAGTTATTAAAGATTTCAATATTGACTGTATTAAATACAACATCAAATGGCGCCCAATGTGGGGCATTTATTTTAAAAATTGGAATTTTGTAGTTTCTGTTGTTATATTGTTATATTGTGTGTGTTTAGGTAGTAGGTAAAAAATAAAACAACATAAAATAAATGAAAAAAAAAAATAAATGTAATGGACATGTTTCAGATATTAATGATGAAAATGGAAAAAGATGAATAAAAAATTAAAAACAAAATTGGATAAGATAAACGGGAAGTGAGAGAAAATATGGAAGAAGATAAACTAGAAATGAGAGAAAAAGCAGAAGAAGATAAAGGAGAAATAAAAGAAAAAATGGAAAAAGGTAAACTAGAAATGAGAACAAGGGAAAAGATAGAAATAGGAAAAGATAAACAAGAAATGAGAGAAAATAGAAAAGAAGATAAACGAGAAATAAGAAAAAATGAGGAAGAAGTTATGATAAAGAAGTTAGATGATAATTAAAGTTAGTTGGCTGAGAGCGCAAAGAAGTGAGATAAGAATACAAAGAAGCTTGACATGACCGGAGAGAACAAGAAAGTAAACGAAGAATTAGAGATTTACAATAACATTAAAGATAACGAAAATGAATAATAATTAGATATATATTAAAGAAAGATATAAACATAAAATTAGAAGAGAAAAATTATTGAAAAAGTTGCATGAGAGCGCAAAGAAGTAAGATAAGAATGCAAAGAAGCTTGACATGACCCGAGAGAAGATAGAAAGTAAATGAAGAATTAGACATTTACAATAACATTGAAGATAACGAAAATAATAATAACAAAAAAGAAATCAATGAAGAAAAATAAATATATATGAGAAAGATATAAAGATAAACTTAGAAGAGATAAAAATTATTGAAGAGAAATAAGTCAATGAAGAAAAAAATAGATTCAAAATACAGAAACAGAAGTAAATGTAAATAAAATAAATAGGTAGTAAAAGAAAAAAAAAGAAAAATTGGAAAAAAAATAAAAAAAAATGAAAACAAATTGAAGAAGAAAATAGAACATAAGATATAAGAAAATATATAGAATCTGGAAGAAGAAAGTTATTAATTAAAATAAAGCAAGAATTAGAAGAAATAAACATATGGACAAGGGAAAAGGAAACATGAGAATGGAAGTAAATATATATAAAACCAAAGTGATGATAATTGTATACGAAAAACAGAGCAATAAAATGTAACCATTCACAGTCTACCTATTTAATTTTTTTTGAACACAATAATAATTTCTAAAGCTGTTAATTATTAAAGTTGGGGGTTGGGTACCTTTTAACCCCACCTTTTTTTTTTGATACAGAGAAACTTGCTTTATCGATCTTAAAATCAAAAAGAACTATACATTTTTAAATTGTTTTAATAGCAAAATGAACTTTGTATCTTTCTTAGTTAACGAACTATTTACAATTTTTTAACTGAATTTCTAGAGCAATTCGTCCGTCCTGGACTTAACATATCAACAAAAATAAGAGTAGATCAGGAGTTATTGTACAAAAAGCGCATATAAAAATCAATGGTGTGTCTAGGGCTGTGCTTGAGACGCCCTGCCAAAACTATCTCTTTTATTTATATTTTTGAAACACCCTGTATAAACAATGTATATTTTATGATAGGGAATGTAAAGAATCACTGATTTTTAGAAAGTATCTACAAAGCGTTGCATTGGTGCATAATTACTAGATATTTCAATTTATGTCGTAGACAAGCAAACAAATTTTAAATATTGTCATGGTTCCATCATTTGCCATTTGATGTTAGGTCTCCGTCCTGTAACGTTGGCGTCGAAAAGTTATTCAGATAGGCCTTAACACCGATGGTAATAGGATGTTAAAAAATTAATTAGATTTTCAAGTGGGATATAAAATTTATAAGATATTAGAGGGAAGGAAAGATTGTTAAAATAATTTATAAACTGATTAAGAAGTTAAATAAAGTTAAGAAATTGAATAAAGGTATAAAAAGAAATTTTATAAAAAAGTATATTATAAAAAGAAACGTGGTGTGAAACAGAAATCAGGAAACAAAGGAGGAAACCAAAATCAAGACACAGAAACAGAGACCGAGTGAGAGGTGCCTGAGCAATGCTTTAGAAGACCATGAAAGTATAGACGGTGAGCAGAGGACACAAGGAGTAAGCAGAGACACTCGGACTTTATTTGAGAATTTTGTGTCAGATATAAAAAGGAAAAGTTGTAAATTTGAAGATATGAAAAATGTCAACTTGAATGGAATGTTAAATGTTGGAGAGTAAAATATAAAAAATAGGTACATGGAAACTTTATTGTTATTAAGATTAAAAGATTAAAAGGCCAAAGGGATGAGACATCATGAGTAAAGTTGAACAGAGGAGAGCAGGAAAGCAAGGAGTCAGCTGACGACCAGAGAAAAAATTTAAAAATTTAAAAATTTATTTGTTAATTGTAAATTTTAGAAAACGAATCACCGTTTGAAGAGTCTGGGAAAACTATTTAAAAATAATTGAATTAATGTACTGGGTGATTCCATATCAATATATCCGAAAAATTAATGCTTTAAAAATATTTTTGAATACACCTACAGAGTAGTATGCTTTTGCCTGGCAAGTAAAAAATACTGTATTCAACCTAAGACTATTTTTTATAATTTTTACAGGGTTGCCAAGTAATTATTTTTTTGTGAAATTCAAGAAAACTTATCTTAATTTGGACAGATTTGCAAATATTTTAAAATTGTAGGGTGGTTTAAATCCTGGAGGCACTTTTGTCATAAATTCACAATAAATCTAAGTAAATAATTAGGAATGATTTAAAGATCATAAAAATATTTTGAATTTTCATTCATTTACTATGACGTATAAAGGGTATTTCAACACGTTATGTTACATTTTTCTTAATTTTGTCAAAACGGAATATCCTGCATTTTATTTCACCAATTAATTAATTTGTTCACTTTTATTTTGTTTAGTATTCACATTTTTCTACTTGCTATTTGAAAATATGGACTGGAATGTAAAATACCGATTGAATTTATGTTAGATTATTTGTCAGAAATAATAAACTTATTTTTAAATTTACTTCTGTAAATTAAGCAATTATATTATTATTGTAGTCTATTGATGACGCTACTTTTTTGTTATCGATTTAAAAATGGGTATTTGTTAATTAGGAAGCTTGTTAAAAGTTAGAACATCAAATATGTTATTCAAAATTTAAAAAATGTGTATTAAATTAAAATTCACTGCCTTCCCTAGCGCCACTACTACTGATCCATAAAGATTTCAAGATGCATAGTCCTAGCGAGCGGAACTAAATATTACATTTTTAGAAATATTCTTGTTTTAAAATTGAAAAACTTACCTTAAGACATCCACAGTTAGCACCCACATAGCCTAAGATGGCGAAAACGGCTATAACAATCAACTTCATTTCGTGACAAATTGGCCCAACTAAATTTTACCAAAAGCCCGCCTAATTATAGCGTTTTTCAGAAATCGACTCATATTTATAACGTAGAGTGCAATGACAATAACAAAAAACGGGTGTATATTTTTAAAATTGTAAACAATTTGAATATATAAACATACCTAACGTTCGTGATTTATTTTGAAAAATGAATAAATGTTCGACTACGAATTATATTGGATAAAAAATTATATATACGGAAATTATAATAATGTCGAGTTCAAGGATGTGTATAAAGTTTTCTTTTCGTAGAATTTCAAAAGTTTGTCTTATGCACCTGCTTACTTAATTAAAAACGTTAGTGGAAACTTCACAATAAATTTACATGGAAACACAATGGTGGTTTTCTAACATCGAAAAAATTTTCTTTCTGTCATTGAAACACATTCTTAAAATTATATTTATTTCGATTTTTTTGTGTAATAATTATATTATATAACAATTTAAATGTGTATATAAACAAAGAAAACAAAAAGTCAGTCACAGTCCATTAGAACCAACATGGGTTCCTCATTTCTTTCATTTTTATATTTGCTACGTAATTATTGCTATACTGTAAATACTAAATATTTTAACAATTAAAATAAGAAAAATTATAAAAGAAAAATAAACAAAAAATCAATAGAACTGAACACAATAACACTGGTTAACAAAATTTTAACTTTGTTTTGTCACATGTAAACTTATATCAAATTTTGAATGTACTAGGGCCACCAAACATTAATATGAGAATGAAAAAAAATTGACACGTCAGGTTTCCTTGTGACATCAAAACATATATTTTCGTTAAAAGTACAAACATCAGCTACATTTAGAGAAATTATTGCATAATATAGAATAAATACTTATGATTTTCGTGAATATTTGGCTTCTGGAAGGTCTTTTTTAAATCTCCAACAATAATCTGCTAGCATCCCTGGACTCCATTTCCCTTGATAGCGCTTCTCCATTAAGGAAATGTCCTGATGGAACCTTTTGTCTTGTTTGTCACTTACAGTACCCAAATTTGCCGAAAAGAAATCCAGATGAAAGTCCAGCATATATATTTTTAAGTACATATTACACCCCAAAGCTTTATATGATGTTATAAGTCTTTGTAGGGGTGGGTGGCTCAGTGGTTAGAGCCTGTGCCTGTGGATCCAAGGGTCCCAGGTTCGAATCCCACCGTTGGCCGGAATTTTTTCATTTAATTTAATTATTTAAAATTAATTCTGATGCCTTGGTAGGATTCCCCACTCGACCATTCACTGTTGGGTTCTAATTAACAGTGCTGTTCCTAAAATGGCGCTGGGAAACAGTAACAACGCCTACACAGAACACACATGATTGAGAATTTAAAAACACAAATTTGAGACTGGCATATTAGGTATATACACCTAGGCCATAAATCGAAAAAAAAAAAAAAAAAAGTCTTTGTAATTTTCCGATTTATGATTTTCTCTACAAAACATTTCCAGGCGAGTTTTTTCTCATTATTCAGTTTTTTTCAAAACTCTTATCCTTCATCAGTTGCCGTATTTGTGGACCTACAAATATTCCCTATTTAATTTTTGCCCCGCTGAGTTTGGGGAATTTCAGATATATAAATCCAGTGTCATCTATAGGCATAGCTTTTACAAAAAATTTTGGTAGAAATAAGGCTGTACACCATACTATATAAACCACCCTATGTACACCACCCTAGGTGCTACTTACTTCTTACGTGTGGGAGTCAAGACGACGACTGATGTTTTTTAAAAATTTAATTATTGATTGTCACGATTTTTCTGACTCTGTAAAATAAAAAAGTTAAAAGAGAACTTTGCAACGGTGGTAAAAGAATGGCATCAGGATTCACTTAAAGATCATTTTTAACATTTTTATGGCCTGGATGAGTGATTTATGCTTGGGCCACACTTTCTTTATATAGTGATTTTTTTTGTCCCTACAGTCCCATTCGCAAATCAACTAGCAAATTTTTGTGTAACCAAGCTGTAGTTCAAGCAAAAGTGCAATGATTTTAAAATCGCCACAAATTTTTCAAGCGCCTCTTTCATATCGGAACCATGAGCAACCGTTATGTAGCAACACTGCTTTCAAACTAGTTTTTGGAGGAGTCAATGAACAATCGCCAGTGATTTGGATCATATTCAAAATTTAATAAATTCTTCAACTCAGGACCGTTATTACAATAGACTAAATCACCTGCTTAAGAAAAGTAAAGTTTTATTTTATCGTCACGATGTCGAAAATAAGAAATTTTCTTATCCGGAAAAAGTAAATTCCAGTCGTTTAATCTAGACCTCAAAAGCTCAACCTATTTTTTAGACAGACTCTAATTCGTTTAAATCACTTTGTGTCAATAATTGTGGTTCTTTTGAAGTTGACGGTTCATAACTTGGGTCACTATCTTCAGATACTTTATCGTGCTGAATTAGAACAGGTTCCGGAGTAGACTGACTTTCTGATCGATTTGAAGGCTTTGGCCGAAGACAAGTTTGGATACTGGATAGTGTGTTTGGACTTGGTTGTAATGCCTTTTGTTTGATTCAAACAAAAATAACAATCACTTACATGATCCATTGGTTCGGTCCAAATCATTGGTAGCCCAACCTAATATCAGTCTCACATACGTTATGTGGAATCCAGGATTTATCTTGATTCCTAACAGGAAATCCAAAATAATCTAAATAGCACTGTTCAATTAATGATGTGAAATTTTGACGCTGAGATGTAATTAAGCTGAGTGTAATTAGGCCAACGACCTGTCAAACAATAACTGCCAGTGGGAAAAGCTCGTATATCTAAGGGGGTTGCGATATAGCCTCGGACACTCCGAGCAATTACTAATAGAGGTAAACATCCTTCTTGTTCAGTGGCGTATCATTTATCTATAAAAACACACATTGTCCAAACGTTTTAATTGTAAAAAAAAACTAAAAAATTTGCTAATTTTACTATTTTTAAAATGAATACCGTCTTATATGTGTCTAATGCAGGAAAAGAAACATCACTGTAAAGGTCTAATTTTTTCAATTGAAGAATAAAACCTTAAAATCAATTTTATTATAAATACAGGAGCGAGTAGTTTCGGCCTTACAGGAACATCTTCAGGCCTGTAATACAATAATCTTTAATTATTATAATAGGTTGGTCACGAATAACATTAAATAGTATAAACCACATAAATGGATCCATATTGTAGCGTTACAGCATTACAGAATTAAAGCTGTGAAAATAAAAGAGCAGTGCAAACATAACTAAAAATAAGAAAACTGAGTACGGAATTTACAAGAGAAGAGGTGAGAATGAGCAATTACGAATGCATTTAAATTGCTCGGAATAACAAATAAAGCTGATAATGTAGTGGTATAGTCCCCGTCAAAGAAGGTCTGGATATGTTAAAGAGGACGGCGGTTTCTCTGTAAATCTGGAGAATGTAAGGATGGAGGGAAGACGAATCTTGCTGGCTTAGGTGTAGATGGCTAGAAAAAGGAGCGTGTAGATGAAAGCTCCAGTAAATATCGTTACTTTCGTCTAATTTTTATTCTCACTCACCGTTTCGGCTTTATCTTCGAAATTCATTTTTAAAAGGAAATAAAAGTAATCATTCATACAAGCATATAATAAAACAACATGAATTCATTATATTTAATAAGCTAATAAACGTTTGTTTTAATGAAAAAAACATATATGTGAGTATAAAAAATATATAAATAGATAAGATTAATATCAAAATTAATTTGAAAATACAACAGATAATAAAATGAAATAAATTAATACAAGTACAAATAGAAAGTTAATAACATACCTTCTAAAAGTAACACATTTTAAGTAGATAAATGTTTAATGAGTTTATTCCTGAACATAACTAATCTAACGTTTTTCCCCTTTTTAATATTATGAGGGTTTTTGTAGTTGAAGTGAAAATTATAATTTATTTTGATCCTAATAAAAATTTAAACATAGATTAGGTATCAAAGAGTAAAATTCATAATAGAACTTCATAATCTTAAATCGTTATCAAAAATTATTAATGGTAAAACTTCAAACAATAATTAGATTCTTAAACAAATTTCTAGTTTTTGTTTTGCAAAAGACTTTTTTGCCTTCTTCGGTTGCCTCTGCCACTTTTCTTTTAGTAGTTTCGAGGAGAATTTTCCTATGGAAACCAGTAGAACCATCAATTGGTTGGTAAAATTTTGATATTTTGAGTCTGGTAAGTCTTGTTAAACTTTCTTCTTAGGAAGCTATAACCTTAAGGAGAATAAAAATTTAATGTTAGATCAAAAGCTCTTAATTGAGAATTATATTTGCAAATGCCGTTTTATTAATATTTTCAAAAGTTCTTGGAATCTTTGTTAACAGAAACCTGCAAAAACAATATATAATTTTATTCCTAAAATATAAGATATCACACAATGCACATTCATATAATATCATTGTGCTAGAAAAATACTAGGTAGTTACTGAGACAATTTAAAAAAAAGCATTTCGAGAAACTCAACTTTTAATGTCATCATTGTACTTAACTTTTTTATTGCTAAATTATTAATAATGTCATTTTGTGTAGTTCGTTGTGATTTGTATAATATATATTATTAAAACCCATCGTCAATGTCCTTGTTATAGTAAAAACACATTTAAACACATTTTTAAAGTTTTCTGGATTTCTGCTTTAAATTATCGTACAATTGAACTGACTAATTGTGTGTTTCAGTAAAGGTATATCTCTTTTTTGTTATAACAGTCTTTGTATATTGTTCTAACTTTTTAGATAATCAGAGAAAACAGTAAGACATCTTAATATATCCTATTTCACTAACAAAAATGTAGAATAATTAATCTCACATCAAACGAAAAAAGTAATTTTAGGATGTCCTAATAGGTTTTAACTTAAAAACTAAATAAAATGTATATTGCAACTGTGTTTAAATAAATGAATGATCTGCATAACTCAAAATAGTCAAAATCCACATTATTTAAGTTGTTCTAGTATTGTTTTAGCATAACGATGTTAACTCCAATAATAAATATTCACATTTTTTTGGGACGTTTTTTAAGGAAATTAAAAAAAAAACATGAATAATGTGATATTCTTGTTTAGTGTTGTACTATATAATATAGTTCATTAGGTAGTGATTTAGAAGCAAATTATGTTCTATTTATAGAATAAAAAATCTCTTATAGTATCTAAATATTTATACCTATTTATATTTTGGACAGGAAGACTATTTTATGTTTTTGGCTCTGAATACTTTTCTTAAGAATTTTAAAACCTTCCTTAGCTCTTTTGGGATATTCCATGCATATCTTAGAAGTTCATTTTGTTTAAACCTAAAACAAATTAAGTACAAAAAATGAACATTTAAACAATACACAAAATTAGTCTTTTAGATTATTTAAAAAAAAGTGTCAACAAAAAAATAGCTATGCCCTTTTCCTTAAACATTCTTTTTAAAAGAAACTTAAGTTTCTCTACTTACTTGCTGTTTTAGTATTTTAGTAGCAGATGAATATAGTGTATAAGTAGTGACAGGATTGATTATTATACTTCTTTCGTCGAAATTGCATTTTTCTTTAATATTTTCCTTCCCTGAGGTCTGTAATAAAAATGCATTAGCATAAAAAGTTATTCAGGTGGTCACTTGTTGAATTCCTATATTTTGGAACCATGTATTTCTTTCTCATATCAGGAAAAGGAAACCTAAAAAAAAATAACAATAAACTTTACAAAGATGTGATATTAAAATAATAATAAGTAATTAACCTTTACTATAATCATTATGAGACGGATGAAGACGAACTTAGCTGGAGTGTACTTGCTCTTAATTTTAATTTTTCGATAAGAAAATAAGAAAGTTTAATTGCAAATTAAAGGTGATTGCCTAATGCACCGCCTCTGATAATTAGGTTGTGTCTGTACTTACTTATGATATTATCTTGAAGAAGCATTTTCAACAGGCCTTTTACACATAAAGCATGTTTTCACCATATTATTAGAGATAATAAATCTTAAATATACATTTACAACCCTTACAACGTTATAAATAATATTTTCTGTAAAATACAAATAAGAAATTGACATGTGTCAGAAAGTGTCAGAACTGGCGCTCACAGAACACTTCTGGCGCTGTCAAACTTGGCAACGCTGATTAAATAAGCCAATTACAGAAGAGGTATTTTCCCCCTCGGGGGGAGTAGATGTTGCTAACAAAATTTAGCGCGGGGAAGGGGGGAAGACTTCCTCTAGTAGTAATTGCTCGGAGCTTGGACACTATTTTTATTCGAAATAGTAGTCGCCAAGCCAAGCCAGTTTATGAAATTTGTATAAGCGGTTTTTCAAAAAATAATACATTTATATTAAAATGTTTGTTTATTTGTTTGAAGTGCCTAATAATAAAACAGGTTTATGAAACAGATCTCGAAGGGGCAATGAAAGGAAGTAATTTTTTAAATGCTGCTTTCAATTAATGTTCCAGTCTCAAGCCTACCAAAATTGATAATATATTTTTTCAATATATTTCATCAGGTCTGTAGAGTTTATTTTGTCTAAAGGCTGCTCTAGACTACACAATTTCTTGTATGAGATTTGATACAATTTTTTATACAATTGAAATTGCATCAAATCTTGTACAAGAAATTGTGTAGTCTAAAGCCGTCTTAAGTATATTTTATAAATGTCTGTCAAAATATATTTTCCGTGGCAGAGAAGTACTCCGAGTAATTACTATTAAAGGGAGCGTGAAAAGAGTTTGTAGGCGATTGTTGTGTTCGCAACATCTGTAGAGGAAAAGGAAGCGGGCACAAGGGGAAAGTAAACATCCCCTCTTATTCAGTGGCGTACCATTTCTCTGTAAGAACACACATTGTCCAAACTTTTTAATTGTCAAAAAAAAACTAAAAAATTCGCTAATTTTACAATTTTTAAAATGTATACTCTCTTATATGTGTCTGATGCAGAAAATAAAACAAAATCACTGTAAA
The DNA here is from genome assembly GCA_927349885.1 of Psylliodes chrysocephalus. Classification (NCBI taxonomy): domain Eukaryota; kingdom Metazoa; phylum Arthropoda; class Insecta; order Coleoptera; family Chrysomelidae; genus Psylliodes; species Psylliodes chrysocephalus. Next base: position 31,394,982 of record OV651818.1, on the reverse strand, counting down.
GGACTAATTTATTCAATTATAGAGAAAAAAACCTCAAAATCAATTTTATTATAAATATAGGAGCGACAGTTTCGGCCTCACAGAGACATCTTCAGGTCTGTAATACTATAATACTTATTTATTTTAGTAGAAAGAATATAAGAATAGGTAAGTCACTTACGAATAAAATTAAATAGTATAAATCACAAAAATGGAAATGTGGAAAAGGAAAAATAAAAGAGCAGTGCAAACTTAACTAAAAACAAGAAAAATGGGTACGGAATCTACAAGACAAAAGGTGAGAATAAGCAATTACGAATGCATTTAAATTGCTCGGGTTAACAAATAAGGCTGATAATGTATCAATAAAAGGTTCGTATATGTGAAAGAGGTCGGAGTTTTCTCTGCAAATCTTGAGAATGTAAGAATGGAGGTAAGACGAATCTTGCTGGCTCAGGTGTAGGTAGTTTGAAAAAAGGAGAGTGTAGATGAAAGCTCCAGTACTCACTGTTTCAGCTTTATCTTCGAAACTTATTTTCAAAATGAAATAAAAGTAATCATTCATGCAAGCATATAACAAAACAACGTGAATTCATTATATTTAATAATCTACTAAACGTATGTTTCAATGAAAGAACATATACGTGAATATAAAAAAAAGTAGAAATAGATAAGATTAATATCAAAATCAATTTGAAAATACAACATACAGAGGTAAAATGAAATAAATTAATACATGTACAAATAGAAAATTATTAACATACCTTCTAAAAGTAACACATTTTAAGTAGATAAACGTTTAAAGAGTTGATGATCCCGCTGAACATAACTAATCCGACGTTTTCCCCCTTTCTAATATTATGAGGGTTTTTGTAGCTAAAATAAAAATTATAATTTATTTTTGGTCCTAATAAAAATTTAAACGTAAGTTATCAAAGAGAAAAATACATAAAGAACTTCATAATCTTAAAACGTTATCAAACATTATTAATGGTAAATCTTCAAACAATAATTAGACTCGAGCACATTTCTTGTTTTTGTTTTGCAAAAGACTTTTTTGCCTTCTTCGGTTGCCTCTGCCACTTTTCTTTTAGTAGTTTCGAGAATTTCACTATGGAAACCAGGAGAACCATTAATTGGTTGGTAACATTTTGATATTTTGGGTTTGGTAAGAGGTTAGTCTTGTTAAACTTTCTTCTTACGTAGCTGTAACCTTTTGGAGAATAAAAATTTAATGTTAGATCAAAAGCTCTTAATTGAGAAAAATTTTAGCAATTTACCCTATTTAAGTCCATATTTTCAAAAGCCAATTGGAAACGTTTGAAAAGAGATGAAAATATTCATGATAATATTTTGGGAACAAATAAAAAATTAAGAAACTAATTTATAAATTTTTGGTACAACATAGTACCTTTTGCATTCGAAAAAATTGAGAATATCGTAATCTCGCATTTAAACACCCTGTATATGTCTTAGTAAATAAATAAAAATGCAAAAATTGTTTAACGATGTGAAAACAACCAAATTCTATTATCTATAACTATCTACAGGGTGTTTGGTGTAAAAGAGTATAACTTCGGTTCATTCCTCATTTATGAGCCACCTATAGAGAAGAAAATTAATATTATTTATAACATGTTTCATATCAATCCCTTACGAAATAATGAAATCTATTCCTGAACCCCCAAGAGGGAAACAAATAAATGAAAAATTAAAAAAAAATCTGACAGTAATCAGTTAAAAAAAGAATAAAGATAAAAATTGTTGGGGCGAATATGCTGAAAAGCGCATATGCCGGGAAGCGCATTGGTCGGGAAACGCATTTGTCGGGGCGCTTTTGTCGGGGCGCATTTGTCGGGGCGCATTTGACCGGGGCGCATTTGTCGGGTAACCATTATGTAGATCTATTGGTACGCGCGCAGTGGCGTGCGTACATGATGCACGAATACATTCTATACCCGACTGTAAAGCACATGTCCAATGTTGCCGATTTGGTAATTACCCTTAAATTACCCTAAAATTTTGCACCTAAAAAAGTTTAACTTCAAAACACTGCTATTTGATAGTTTTAAGTTTTTACTTCTGTCGGCAGTCCTTAATGACTGCCTTATTATTTTTTGTTATCTCCTTCTGACGTTTTAACATATTGTGTTACAGAGCTTCATAAACACATATTATGATCGTCGAACGGAAAAACCGCTGCAAAATTATTATTATTTTTATTTGAATATTCAGAGACCATTGAAAATTGAGTTTTATTGAAAACATGATGGTTAATTTAAAAAATATTAGGAAGACAATATGAGTTTAAAACTTTCAGTACATGAACATAATTATGCTTTAACATCCTTGTTAGTGGAAATAAAGATAACCATGTAGTATACCTATGTTACGCCGCTGGCCCACATGTTTAGATTTAAAATTTTACGTCACTATCTATCGCTGGATGTCTACATTATTCATTACCCGTTGTGGAGCCTAGGAGTTTGGAGTTAAAAATAATATAAATATGGTGGAGGTGGGACTTTATTTCCACTAACAAGGATCCTCGCATAATTAGGATCGAACTTCCTTCAGGTAAGTCGTTTGAGCCATTAATTATACTTCACATTCTTGTTAGTGGAAATAAAGATAACCATTTAGTTGTTTAGAGGATGTTCTATTCAAAATAAAACTAGATTTTTGCTTTCTACGTAAATGTGTACAATAGAATATGCAAAAAAATATTACTCTAAATTTTCCACAAAATTAACAATAATAATTAATAATAATACTAATGAATTAATCATTAACCAACGTAACAAAAAATAATATTGAATTTTAACAATCCAGTTTTATAATTTTTTAATACTTTTGCGAACGTTGGTTTTACGTCTTAATTGTTAAACTTGTTCTAAAATTTTTCTAATGGTTTTGATATTGACGCAGAATATGAGGACGCTCGAGGTACAATCTGTACTAAGTGCTTGGGCTACCCACCCAATAGTTTGGGGAGATACTGGATGGACTGGAGCGTTAGTGGTTAGAATAAAAGGTCCTGAAGACCTGTGAGACTTTTTTTTTGTTGTAATTGGACACTTATCTATTATTCTAAGTAATGTTTAATGGTAATGTTACTAAAAAATTTTACAAAAAATCATTGGATTCTTAAAATTTTAAAATTTGTTGCAATCTCTTTTGACAGTAATTGCAATGTATTAATTATGATTTGTTTATTTTAGTAATAAATGAAAAATAGTTAATAAATTGTAAAGAGGGCCATGATATTTTTGTCAAATTGGACATTTTAATTTCACCGTAACATTATACATTAGTTTTATTAAACAGAATAAACCATTAATTATCTGTAATATTATATTTATATAAAATATTCATTTAAAATTCATGTAAAGATATTAACGACAAGAAAACACTAAAGATTCTAATTTCTAAACCGGTTCTGTAAATGATTTTTTACAACTAAGTGCTCAAAATTGGTACAAGATAGATAAAAAGAAAACTTTTCCAGTGAAATACGCTTTTCGTCGTCTGATTTACGTATGGATAAGCAATCTATATAATTATGTATATCATTGGGTGTGAGACACTAAGTGTGCTATGTGGAAATTTATTAAATTTCTTTACTGTCGAATCAAATCCAGTTTTCCAAAGTGATATTACGAAAATAATTCGACTTTATTTAATTAATAATTACTAAACAATAAATGCCATATAAAACATTTAAAACATCCCCCCATAAAGTTTACATTTTTGTCACTAGTTGGCGTTAAAATCATAACGCACGGTGCCTATAGAAGACCAATAAAGCAGAAATTGAAACCTAATGAGTATAAGAACGCATCTCTGCGCATGACGTCAGAAAAGAGTGTGGCTATGCGCAATATGCATGACTTGTCTCTGTAGCGTTGCCAAGTATATTAAACGTAACTAACACAAAATAATTTCAAACTTATTTATTTTTGAATTATATTATTTAAACAGTTTATATCTATGAAATATCGCCACAAAAGAACCTACAAACATTTAAATAAACAACTAATAATATTTGTGTGTTATTACATTCACAAAAAAATATTAATTCAATATTGACCTGGCAATACCACTTAAATCTGGAGTTTCAAGATGTCACTTCTATTATTCCGGATACCGATTCAACATGAAATATTAGGGTCGCTTTGTATAGCTAAAATTGTTAATAAATAAAATAAAAATTATTATCGAAAAAAAAAAAAATAACATCCCATACAGCACAAACATATTTCGGAAATATTTCAACAATGTTACATTGAAACATTTGCAATGTTGTATAAATATTACGCAATATCCCAGAAACATTTCTGAATTATGCCTGAAACCTAGAAATGTCCCCTAAATATAATATTTCACAGTAATATTTCTGAAATAATTATTAGGAATCTTTAAGAAATATTAAATAGTAATATTTCAAAAATGTATTCTAGTTTTTTTTTTATTATATTATTAGACTTAAAAAAGACATTTAAAAATATACATGTTTATTTAAAATACACAAAACTCAAACATTGATTCTTAAACAAATAAATAAATAAATATGTTTTAAGGAATATTTTATAAAATATAGAAGTGAATCGCTTCATTTGCACCAATTCCTTTAAATGCACTAATTTGAAATAACTAGGTTTTTTTTTTTAATAAATGCTTCAAGTAAAGAAACATTTAGGATTATTATAATCTAATCATTAAGATCAATTAGCAATTTTATTTTTACCTAATAGTCGGAGAGCTAGTAACACAAATTTCATTGTTTGATGCACTTTGAAATTTTGTAATTTGAAATCATTTGGATGGAAAAGCAGCTATACCTGTGTTAGCTAGACCCACCCCTGGACCCAGGTACTGCGCATAATAGAAAGGGGTCGTAAAATATGACCCAAAAAAGTGTTTGATTCAACAATTGAAAGTTTAGGTAATTCTAAAAATACTAGTAATTTAGGCAGACACTTTTGAGAGGGTTTATAATTAATAAATCCACCACAAAGTTGATTTTTTTTAAATATGATTTGAAGTGTTTGATTCACGCTGAAATTTTAATAGCGTCTTAATTAAATATAAAAAAAATTAATTCCAAGAAGACAGACACTTTTTCCGGGGTTTAATTGCCGGCCAACATAAAAATAAGTCTTATTTACTATAGAAAGAGATTTTAAATTCATATTTTGGTGTATAATAAAAAAATGCATTAATTTAGATGATTTATGTTTAAACTTTTAATCCCTCAAGATTAAAAATTAATACAATTAAATAATAATGGTACTTTTATAGTTTTTAAATCATATATTTATGTGATTCCATTAAATTACAATGTAGGTATCATTTGACATGATAAAATTTTTCGTAAATATTTGTAATAAATTGTTATATATTATTATAAGCAATTCCACACTTCTATAAAGATGTGCTCGGTGGCGCAGAGCGTACAGTGATTAAAATTTTGATAGTGTGGATAGCAAGTTGGTGGTTCGAGCCCCGAAAATTTTAGTTTTTTTTTTTTTTTTTTTTCTAAAAAAAAGGAAAAATATTGTTTTATTATTTCACAGTCTTGGTAATTTAAAATGTTTAGTTTTTAAAAAGTATATACCTATTCAATGCATAGTGGCGCATAACGAAGTTCATTCATTTTTATGTTGGCCGGCAATTAAACCCCGGAAAAAGTGTCTGCCTTTTTGGAATTAATTTCTTTTATATTTAATTAAGACGCTATTAAAATTTCAGCGTGAATCAAACACTTCAAATCAAATTAAAAAAAAATCAAATTTGGGGTTGATTTATTAATTATAAACCCTCTCAAAAGTGTCTGCCTAAATTACTAGTATTTTTAGAATTACCTAAACTTTTAATTGTTGTTTGTTGGCCTCTGAATCAAACACTTTTTTGGGTCATATTTTAGGACACCTTTCTATTATGCGCAGTACCTGGTGTCCCAGAGTGGGTCTAGCCAACACAGATATGGGTAATTCTTGCATAACTGTGATTTTTTATGTCCAGTATTTTATTTATCGTTTAGCATAAGTTTTCTTCGTCAAAAAGTTATTAATATTATAAATTTAAAGGTATTTTACAACTGACATTATGAACTAGATCATAAACCTTCGTAAATTTTTTTTAAGCTGCTCCCAAATATACTCGAAATGTCAGTACCGTGGTATGTCCGATTCTCTTTTTTAAAATTAAATATATAATTTTCTTTCAAAATGTATTTTTTAATATAAAATGTACCTCTTATAACTACAATCTAATGCATACTGCATTGAATTTTATTGCAATTTAATACCAATCTTTCAATTGGTAAAAAAAATAAGCATTTATATGTCAGTACCGTGGAAATAATGTCAGTACCGTGGCATTAAACTTTTGAAATTTTGTCACAGTTTTCGTTGTGTTGTAGCTGTAGTAGAACCAGTTCTCAGGCTTATTTTTGTGCATAAATAGAAAACAAAAACGCGCAAAACAAACGTTTTAAAACATTTTTAATGTTAGAAAAATTTAAGTTGTAAAAATCACAGTTACACGAGAATCGCCCATATATCTGCTTTTCCATCCAAATGATTCCAAATTACAAAATTTCAAAGTGTTACTAGCTCTTGGACTATAACTTATCTAGGGATGAAAAACTTGATAAACTAAGATATAGTGTCCTTTAGAGTATAATTATTTAGTTATACTACTGTTAATCTATATCACTTAACCGCACTATACTCTGTTTTAATCTAACATCACTGAACTAACTCAAAAGGCCTGGTTCTCGTGAGTCTTCTTATTAGATTGTCATTGTTGAGGAGCTGGATAATCTCAAGGTTTCCATGTTGGAGCAGTCAATGTTGGTGACTACTGGCAAATTTTTGTATTGTATTTTCAACAATCTCCACTTTAAGGTCCTTATGAAGATCAGTATTACAGTACCAGGATGCATCGACGATGTTGCTTAATACTTTATCCTGGATACGTTGAATAACTTGGATGTTGCATAAGTGGAGTAGAACCGCAGAACTGCCAGAAGAATGCAAATATCTTATTTTTTGATCAAAATACTGTTGCCAAGAAAGTTTTGCTGTTCGCAAACTGTTAATTAATCTTTTTGGACAAGCATACCTATCAAGACTACTAGAACAACTAAAGGAGACGTAGAGCATGGGCGGCCCAAGCGGTGCAGTGCACCCACACAATTTACTATTTTATGATTAAAATTAAATTAAAAATATGAAATTATCCATAATATCTACTTTACGTATATTTTAGAATGTCTTAAATATTTTTTTTGAAATGTAGATGAAATACTTACATTTTTTTGGCAGTTCTGCATCTCTGCTGCACTCATTCAAAAGCCGCCACTGGTAATTAAAAAGGATTTATACAAATTATTTGTTTAACAATAGTTTTTTTTTATTTATTTACAATACTGCATCAACCTCGAAGGTTTATTAGCAGCCATATTATCTAGATCACATATTATGTACCAATTATGTCTTTTAAAAATCGTACTGGCTAGCCGACCGCCGGCGGTAGTTGAATTTAATAAAACGAAAACCGTCTTCCGGTGGCATGGTCTTCTCACATATAAGAAAGCCGCCGAAAATCTAAACTGATTTGTTGATGAGGGCGGCAGGCTATCAGAGTATTGATAAAGCCGTCGAATGACGGTCTACTGTATTTAAAACATTAAATGCCGCCGGAAAAAACTCGCGTATCGGTGACAACACTAATCATTTGTGATTGCTGTGGTGGGAGGTGTTTGTGTGAATGCGTCTTGTTTATTTTCATTTACGCCGTGACTAGCAGTAGTATTTTATAAACCTTAGAAGCAAATTTCACATAAACAAATAATAATAATGCCGTGACAACAAGAAGACGAAGCAACGACTTATCATAGGGTGGCGGCTTCGCCGCCACCATAAAATTTCAATCCATACCTGGCTACGCCGACCGGCATAAACACCAACGGCCTGGACACAGCTCATCTACTCTGTCAAAAGGAGACCGATGTACAAATAAAACGCTTACGACATATGATCATTTGCCAGAAAAATGTAGACGATTTTATAAGTATTTTTTCTTACCACCGGCATTCAATGTTTTAAATACAGTAGACCGTCGTCCGGCGGCATTTTTCAATTCCCTGATAGTATGCCGCCCTGATCAACAAATCAGTTTAGATTTGCGGCGGCTTTCTTATGGAACAAATTCATTTTTAGCTAAACAGACCATTTTAAGAAATAATCCTGAAACACGTCGATTTTTGATTTTAATTTACCGTATTTTTAAATAATAGTCTAATATACAGGGTGAATTACTTTCGAGTAATGACGTCACCGTCATTTTTTTTAAATGGAACACCCCCATTTTGTCTCAATTTGCGGATTACCCTAGCTGAGCTGATTCCAAAAATGTATCACATGTTGATTCCAATTGGTACAGGGTGGGCAAAAATACAATATTTTGGGTGTGCTCATAAAGTAACGCGTAACATTCTTTATTAGTTAAATTTACAATATTATCAAAAATACTTATTATCTAGCGGACAGAATATGATGAAATACATGACTTTATAAATGTTCGAACTGCAGCCCTTGCTGTATTTGACAGTAACCCAAACGGTGTACAAATTCTTGTTAAACCTTGTTTATTGTGTCTTGAGATATATTGTTTATTGTTGTCCGAATTCTCTCTTTTAATTCTTGAATATTTGCTGGTTTCGTTTGATACACAACATTCTTCAGATGGCCCCACATAAAATAATCCAAAAGATTGAAATCTGGTGATCTCGCTGGCCATTCGATAGGTCCACGTCTACCAATCTACCTGTTTGGAAAAATTTCATCTAGGTACCTTCTAACATCTACAGCATAATGTGGAGGTGCACCATCCTGTTGAAACCATGAACTTTTATCACAACCTCCAGTATTACGTCTGCTGGGAAACAAATTACGTAAAGTAGGTACGAGATACCCCCTTAAAAACTCAAGGTACGTTGCCCCGTTTAAATTACCTTCGATAAAGTAGGGTCCGATGATTCGATTTCTTACAATTCCAGCCCATACATTTACCTTTTGCGGGTATTGTGTATGATGCTCACGCATCATGGGGGTTTTCTTTTGCCCAGTATCTACAATTCTGACGGTTAACCTCGCCATTTAACGTGAAAGTGGCCTCATCAGAAAAAATAATGTTTTGTATCAAGAGAGGGTCTCGGTGACATTTATCCATCATTTTTTCGCAAAATTGGATTCTTCTTTTGGGATCATCTTCGTTTAATTCCTGCACAAGTTTGATTTTATAAGGATGCCATTTTTCAAGCTTTAATAGTTTGTGTATCGTTGTTTTGCTAACACCGATATCGCGACTAACTTTACGCACAGAAGTGTGCGCGTCTTCTTCAAAACTAAGTAAAACATCTAATGCTGCATCAGCATTTGCAGAGGGACGACCTGATTAGCGTACATTTTCAATCGTACCAGTTTCTCGAAATTTATTTTCAATCTTACTGACTGTTGAACGCGTTATAGGTCTTTCTGGATATTTGTCATTAAACAAATTGCACACTTCCATCTGAGTCCGCGATCTGTCTCCATACCCAATCATCATAAGTATTTCAATTGTTTATTTTACACTTAACTCCATTTCTAATTCAAATTAAATTTACGCAATAATTAAAACATTCACAAATACCAAAAATATTGTAGTACTAAACTGTCACTGAACATCAATAAATTACTAAACAAATAATGACATTTCACAAAAAACTGGACGACTATGTTTTTTCAAAATTGGTAAGAAATAATTTCTTTCATATTCTGTCTGCTAGACCACAAGTCCACCCTGTACCAATTGGAATCAACATGTGATACATTTTTGGAATCAGCTCAGCTAGAGTAATCCGAAAATTGAGACAAAATGGGGGTGTTCCATTTAAAAAAAATTACGGTGACATCATTACTCGAAAGTAATTCACCCTGCATAATATTAGATTATTATTTTAAAATTCGGTAAATTAAAGTCAAAAATCGATGTGTTTCAGGATTATTTCTTAAAATGGTCTGTTTAGCTAAAAATGAATTTGTTCCATACTTTACGGACACACTGTATGTAGGAAGACCATGCCACCGGAAGACGGTTTTTTTTTTTCAACAAATGCAGGCACCGTCGGCGGACGGTTAGCCAATATGTTTAAAAATTTAATAAAATTTTTATGGTCACTGTCATCCTGGAGTAGAGCTTTCAAGTTGTTTTGGAGGTTGTTATTTTGTCGTTCTAATATGTGTAGAGGACACTTAATTAGAATGTATTTTACTGTATCACATGAGAGTATCACATATGAAACATAGCGGTTCTTGGTCACCAGGCATTAAATGTTTTTGCGTTACTCCGGTATGACCTATTCTTAGACGAGATAAAAACCACCTGATTAAAACGATTTAAAGGCACTGATATCCACAGTAACACCGAAGTTTTCACTTGCGCTAATTTCGAACTTGACCGGTCCAACTCTAATTGCCACTCGTTTTGCGCGACACTTTTTATATACCTAAGATTTTAGATCTAAGTGCACTTGGCCAAAAACAGCAGTTACAGAAAAAATATTGATCTTATTTGGAACATGATAAAAGAGGATCGGCACATTATTGTCAGAAACATTAAAGCAACTTTTAAGATTGGTATGACAGCAAAGCAATATACACTATTTCACACAAACATTTAAAAGTCCTTAAGCTTTATTCTCGGGGGATCCCCTACAAATTGACTATCATTCAAGAAGAAGACCGTGTGAGATGGTCCATGAATTGTCTAATTTGGTGTACAACATCATCATAGCTAATGAAATAAGGTTATGCTGCTATGAGTCCAAAAAAGTAACAATCGTCAGTTTGGGTCTCCAAGAATGAATCGGCTTCAACAAGTTGTTCCTGATAAAAGCCGAAAAAAAGATGGTCGTCACTTTTTTTGGAATTACTGGAGGATAAACGTACTCTTAAATTCAGAGATGCCAGATAACTAGAGATGTAAATACAAACAAATATTGTGGTGTCGTAAATAAACATACTGTAAGGGACACAGGAGGGTATAATATCCGCTGTTGTCATGACTCTTTCATTATTCTTGGTTTACAAAATTATTTACATATCTTAATAAATCTAAAATAATTCAGCCTATTTTATAGCCACTAAACACAAAAATTTTTAAATCATTAGTTATGTCAAATTTTACTACATTAGATGTAATAATTTTCAATAAATTCCAAAACCTAGTTATTCTTGAGTTACATATCAAATATTTTGTATTAGATGTGGCAACATGGCTTTTGTACGTTGTTTATAATGGACGTAACGGCTTACACATGTATTCATTGATACAATTGTTTTGTACGGGCGTCAAATCCTTCAGTTTATCTCTTCCTATACCTCACACCACATATCTCTACACTTCTGTTCTACAACTGGTCTGTATCGATGTCGACGTCACAAATATTATATTTTATCAATGAATAGCTATAGTATTTTTAATACAAATTCCGATGCACGTCAGAGATCATTTATAACGTCACGGCCTTGCAGTGTTGTCTAATCGTCCGAATAGATGAGCAATTTAGAAAGTTTTGAAATTGTAAGGGTATGTATTTGTTTGTTATGTTACTAGTAGAAGTAATAGGAACAGTTTGTTTTTAAAATATATAACTAATGGAAAATATTGAATTCCTCCATGCATAATAAACATCTGAACAAAAAAGCTATAAACATATTGCAAGTAATGGAAAATAAAACTGTAAAGGCAGTATATTGCAGGTGGACCAAAATTGGTCCAGAATTACCACAGAAAATTTCACCAAGAAAGTACATTTAAGTTACAAACCACAACACCCCATACAATTAAAAAGATAATTGAAAAAATTTAAACTACAACGCCATGTGGAGGAGTCATAATATCAGTAGATAGTATATACCTATACTTAAAATTATAAGTTTGAAATTGCTAAATATTTGAATGCAAGAAGGAAATTTTTAAAATATTTTTGAGTAGGTACTTTAGTAAATCTCACTTCTCACTTTCAGTAACGGTTCTGTATCTCAAGTATTCAAGATAGCCAGAAATGCTTCAAAAATAGACTGATATCGCTGCTTCTTATCAACTCTAATGTTATTGAAACATGTATGAACAATAGATTCATCACTCAAACATCCAAGATTATCCATCCTACCAGTTTCAAAAGACATTTGAAAAATGTTGTTCTCAGTGGATTCTTTAGCAATATGAAACTGTGAAATATTCTACTTTTTGCTATAATATCAACTCTTATAATATATCTGTTTATTAGTACTAGTCTTTTTCCAATTATTGTAAATATTTTTTTTTACATTTTGGAATAAATTAAATAAAAATACAGATATATAAGAAATATATCAAACTATTTATTGTTTTAAAAATTAGACAATGTTTTTTTTTTAAATATATTCTTTTCTCATAAGAAACAATTATTCATCTACTAATCTTGTTACAGGATAAAATAAATTTTAGGATTAATAGGATATATTTAGGATTTATTTAACATAAACTGCATTTCTAAAACCTAAAATAAATGCTACTTACAATAAATCTAGTGAATTATTTCATATTTTATCATTTGTTTACTTCCATTAAAATTTCCTTAATATTTCAAACTTGAGAATCGATGTAGATTTCAAATTGGGAATCCATGTAGAATTTATCTAGAAGGAAAGAGGACATAAGTATCTTAATAATAAACAATTTTTACTATTTATTACATTTCAAAACAACTTAAAATTATTTCGGAAGGTAACCAAATTATTGAATTAGTTTTGTTTACATTTTCATAATATCTACATGTCATAAGTCACAAAAGTCGATTTTAAAGAATGACAATTAGAATGAATGATTAGTAATATGAATTAAGAAATCATTTATTCATCTACCAGTTCTAAGAAATGTACTAGAACTAGACTCATAATTAAGATGTTTTGTCTTCGTCTGCCAACTAGATTAGACATAAGTTAGTTTGTTTTTAAGTATTGAAACTTATAAACTAACAAACTATTTAATAATTTGGAGGGTCTTATCAAAAGGGAATATGCAATTTTGTTCTTCTTGTGAAAGCTTTCGTCAAGATCAAGTGTCTCAACATTTTTGTGGATTTTTCCAAAAGTTCTTCGATTCAAGAGATCCGAATTATTCTATTGAACAGAAATTCATCAACCAAGGGTTGGATTTAATCTCACGTATTGAAAAACTTTCAGAAACTATTGATCAGGAGACTCTGAGCAAATTTATTACTCTTAGAGGCCACACCCCATCAAAGGTACTTTAAATAAAAACTTATTATTAATAATATATAAAGATACTTACGTTTCTCTCTCTTTCAGGCCTACTTTTTCTTCTTTTTCTATATTTTTACGTTTCCTCTTATTTCTCCAAACATCCATAATTATTATACATAACTTCCGACGTTATATTCCTCTGTAAACGTCGCCATCACAGACATCTTCATCCAGACCATCCATGGGGAATCATTGACTGGTCTCATACGTCCCTAGTCTCAACCCCTTGCGATCGATCCAGATCCAGACACTAGCCACGGAGAATCATCGACTGGTCTCATACCGGAGGTATACCTAGTCTTATCTCCTAATCTGCTATACAAGGTAACCTTTCTATGCTTTATTAATCGGGATTCCGGACTGTGTTATTGTACATTCAAACCTGAATCCGCGTGATATATTTTGAGAAATATTAGGCTACTCGAATTTGTACATATTATATATTTAGTTGTAAATTTTTATCAAGCTGATTAGTTCATAGTATATATCTTAACAATATATTGAACTTGTCCGATTATTTCCACCATTAAGCATTGAATACTTTGTAAAATATTTGATTACGAATCACATTGTTCGCCGAAAATATGCATATTTAAGGTCTATCTAAAATTAGTAAATCTAATATTATAACATATAGGGGTACTAATAATCTAAAATTACCTCATGTTTTAATATTCCAAATTGAGATTATTCAGCTTTTAAAACAATAATTTGTAAAATATTTGTGACATTTAACTTCATCTTGTAACATAACCTCATTATCTACCACATGGCAGATAAAATAAAAAGAAGACAATCAGACTATCCCGGTCCTAGTATTCATCATAAATAAAGCCACGTAAAAGGTAATCGATTAGTTTTTATTGTAATCATCCCCTTAAGTACCCAACCCCTGAGAAATAACCAACAACGCCTTATTATAGGTCAGATACACGTAAAATATTTTTTTAATCATGTTTTAATTCAAAAACCTCTACTTGTGTATCAATCTTAGTAATTCCTATTATTATTCTTTTATTTCTCCTAATCCAGATCGCAAGTATTTGAATCGCAGTCATCGATATCGCTGTTAGGGTTAATTATAATAAAAATAATTTCCAATCTATAAAAACTTCCTCTCTGCCAATATGTTTATTATAATATTGCTTGGAAAGGTCCCCAATAAGTTCAATGGGGTTAAAAACACAATGGCAGGGAAGAAGACGTAATACTTTATGTCTATATTGTTCTGTTTAATTATCTACCATATATTTCTTTGTCGGTTTGTACCTGAAAAAAGAATGTTTTATTTATTTCTAGTTGCTTATTCGCATAATATATGTCAATATCGCTATATTCTAAATTGTAACATCGAAACAACACATTATATCGAAGATTTAATGGTAGGTACACCGTTATAGCAAATCTTGTAAAATCATTTTTAATTTTTATATTGTAACCTACCGCACCCAGGTACCATAATCATTTATTAATTCCATTTTATTAAAAAAAGTTGCATTCTTATTAAATACCAAATTCTTCATTTAACAAAAATCTCCCAGATAATTAAATCTTATTTACGACACCTAATAAATAATATCTATAAGCCCGTAAGAGATCCAATTTCTTAAAAGTGTCTGGGAATGCAATCTAAAACCACCATACAACACGAAGTAATAATCATTAAAACTCTTAACGCACTTATCTTAAGTCAGTTTTGAATAGGAACGTTGTTTTCGATACACAAACTTTCCAAGGCAAATAATAAATCAGCCACCCCCTATCCACCTAAATTCGTATTTTCGATGAGAAACAAAACGAGACGTCACAAAAACGATTAAACTGTGTATAAAAACCAGAGTTAAATGAGCTCAGAGTCATTCAATTTTTGTCATTTGATGTGCAAGCATACATTTGTTATTTTACATTCAAAGCAATCACCTTACTGTCAGTACGCAGTTATACAGTCTGTAACTTTCCTAAACGCTCTTCCTAAACGACGTATATCCCGCAATACCTCCTATTTCCCAAAGGTGTCAACGTCTCGACGCCCAACGTCTCGATGCCCAACGCCTCTCCGTTCTACTTCCCTACCTTTCGACGTCCCAACGATATCACTTCTAATACCACTTAGTATTTCCTACCATTATATTCATCCCGACGCCTAACGTCTCGACGCTCGACGTCACTACGTCATCTCTTTATCCGACGTCCCCATCCGTCGCTCAACGTCCCTGCTAATTATCCAGAATACAAAAATATAAAATGTCTGTAATAGAAACAGATGATAATATAAACCCAACGGCCTGTTTATCCGATGGTGAGTTAATAACAACCAAACTAAATTTGTAAAAATGGGAATTTATTGTTGAATAATAATGAGTATTATTGTGTAACTCATTATTATTCAATAATGGTAAATCTTTACCTTTGAGGAATTTATTGCTAGCCGACGTCGCATTTAGCTCGTCCAGATGTGTATCCTATGGGCCATATTGCCTTCAAATTAATATATCACCGTAAAAGATAATAAGAGTCTGGTTACCGAACTGTCAATGAACCCTCGCAAATAACAGCTCAGCTGATTGGGGTAAATGACACATCGGACGACTAGACTCACATTTATCCGAATATGCTTGATGTTACTACAGGGTTGGACTATCTTAGATAATTATCTCTCAATCTTCGCACCGTAGGTAGATCTGAACATAAGGGGTAGTTCGCTAGTATTGCTCTGGCTCTATTCTAGTAAGACTACATCTACATAAAACCCCCCTAGGTGAGGCTGAAACATAAGGGATATCCGCCTGTTATTGCAACGACAATATATCAGTAAGCGCAACTATATAAAAAAGAAAACAACGAAACAAAGAATTATTACAGATAGTGCAATTCTGAGGACGTCTGCTGTCTATTCTCAAGAATTGTTTAATTACAAATATTTGATGGCAAGTGGCCTGTTATTTTGGCGAGACACATGTGAGGTCTACCTTATATTAAAATAATCTGTACATATTTATTTTATTGGAGATCAAGAAAATAAATTAAGTTAAATATACTTTGAGCATTATTTCATTCACAAATTTGTACCAAACTTTGCATCGAATCCTGGTTTATTTTAATTAACACTATCACAACGTGGGTATATAAATTATCAATTAATTAACTAGACGATCACTACACTACTAGAGGAAAAGGCCATATACAGTAAGTATGAATTTCTTTGAATTTCACAAGGGAAGGGAGGTAGTTAAATTAAAATACGGGCTTTTAATAATTATCTACAAGACCGGGGGGTGGGAGGTCACAATATATTGTTTTAAAGTTCATTTCTGAAAAAAAAGGCATTTTTAGTTTTCACTGTACATGTTGAGAATGTGAAAAACATGTAGATTTTTATTGATCACTCTAATGACATTTTTCCAAATTAATTGTCTTCATATGGTTGCTAAAATATCGTATCTACCATTAAATCTTCAATATGATGTGTCATTTCAATATAATAGTTTAGAATATAGTAATTTGGCACATGATAAGAGAAACAAAACATACCTAACAAGTTTTTTATTTGATTTACACGATTACTGATACCTTTATTTAGTACTAATTTGGTGACTTACTACCTCTTGGCATCGATTTTTGTAGGTCTAACAACCTTTGTCATTATTTTGCCAGGAGCTGTGCAATTTTCCATTTTGAAAGATACATGTTTCATCAATGAAAAAGAACTGCTTCTTTTGTATTTCTATTATTTCTTAAAAATTGAACTCTTTACAGCCCACACGTCTTGGTTATCTTTTTTCCTTCATTCTTTTAATACAGTTCACAATGATGCAATATACTCATTGAACATTTGTTTCTCAATCAACTTTTCTCTCAATGGTTCCAAAGTTATACGTTGACCTGCAAATAAGTATATATTTATATTACTGTAGATTGGTATACAAACTGAAACATAAATAAATTACGATTGAATAAATAGATTTGTCTTAATACTTACTTGTTACATACGTTATAAATACTATTTCGTATTTCACTCGTATCCAGTGTTATTGTAATAATAATCCTTTGTTTATATGAATGCTTTTTGTAGCGCGTTCAAAATACTCTATTAACGAAGCTACAAGCTCCTTACAACGACTATTTAGTTTTTTGGCATTTTGTATGTAGATATAAAAGAAATAATCAACTTTTTCTCACACTGTTTTAAAATTCATGAAATCAACTTGTAAACATAACATAAAACCTAACCTAAATCAGTGAAATTCGAACGACCTGTCCAAATGGCTACCAGTCACATACTTTGAATATTTTCTTACTATACGGAGAATGGTCGCACTGCGCAGCTTTGTGAGTGCCTTTTAAAAGGAGATAGAAAACTTCGCCATTTTGATGCCTTATTACGTGTTGCCTACATCTTGGCGCAATATTTTAAATATTTTGCTTGTTGTTGTCAGTGTCACAGAATATTATTTTTGGAGTCACAGTTTATTGCTAAAGAATCAGTTAGCTCACTCGGACCAGTTGAAAGTTCCAAAATAACATCCACCCCAGGGATACAAATTCAGGATGCGCAGAAGACTGCTGTTTTATTATAGGCGGTTGTCATATATTCTATTATCTGAGTTGCGTAGTGTATAAACTGGAACATTGAGATCAAAAGTGCTGACGCAGAGTGAGCGAACTGATTCTTTAGCTATAAACTGTGCTAAAGGCATCAAAATGGCCGCGCCCTATGTTGGGTGTGTCGGATCTCTCTCTTGCACCGTATAGTAATCAAAGTATGTGACTGGTAGCCATTCAGTTTGGAATTTAGAACATATATACTCAGGAAGGAGCATGCCATGTCCGCGTTAATCTAATCGATCTGACGGAAGTGGTAGCCATGTTGTACTATGGATGACTCATCATCATACGATAAGTGGTTTCTAAAATTGGTTTATAATTTTAGTGACTAAAATTTATTAATAATTTGGATGTTTCATGTGTTAATTTAAACTTTTATCAAGCATATGTTTTGTAGACATTTTTAAAAAGTGTTTAGTGTTTTAGTATTTATTTAGTATTACTGTTAATTTTAAATTATCCGCGTTAAAAGACAAACAAGACAATATGCTCAGTTGTTCGTCTTGTGGATATAGCAGCACAGCTAAAAGTAAAAAGTAATAATCTACATTTCATAAGCAAGTGTTTTGTTCTCTCAATTTTCAACCTCATTAAAGATTTTTTAATTTTTTAATGTTTTAAATTTGTAAACAAACATGGTAAATGCATCTGCGATCACATGTGCTCATAGGCGTAGTCTCATGGTTTATAGGGTATACATACTTCTATTTAAACAATTTTTTTATGCAATTTTAAGATATTTATGAGGTTTTTAAAATAAATAAATTATTGTTCAATTCAGATTTATAAATTGATTGCAAGAAAACAATTTTCAGATTTCTTAAGATTCTAGATTTACAAATTATATAAATTAATCCCAGGTAGACAATTTTCTGTTTTCCTAAAGATTCTCAAAAAACAAAGTTATAGCTTGAGTTCATGCAACAAACCAATTGTGAGCCAAAATATCTTATTTTTTTGTGTTCACGCCATTTTAAAGCAGATTGTTTTGATCTAACCTCAAAACCAAGAATAAGACTTCTACAAACAGCTGTTTCAACAATAAAAGTGATCCGGTTGAAGTATATAAGTAAATAAATGGTTAACTAACTATATCATGCGCCGTTTTATCGTATAATAGAAGTTGATTGTATGAATGTGATGCACCCTATATAATTTATTACAAAGTTATTTACAAAAACGAACACAAATAAAATTAATAATACTTCAAGTAAGGAAATAAGTAGCATATTGCATGCCTCAAGATACTGTCTTAGGTCCTGTCATGTTTAATTTTATTTTAAATAATTTGTCGTTTAAATACAGATGGAAATAAGTTTTTCAGACGACAGTTATTCTGTAAAATGCAGAGAAGTGGAATTGATTAAAATTATTAATAGAAACAGATCTTACAAAAATTTTCAAATGGTTTAATTATAAAAACTTACAAACCTTTGATAAAACTTATGTTGTTACAGTTACAAAAAGATGGCTTCTTCCTATAGAAACAATAAAATGTAACGTTCAGTAATTTCATATAAGTATTACAAATGATATCAAATACCTTAGAGTACAAATTGACTCTCATCAAAACTGGACTAAGCACACAAATAATGCGTTGAATTTACATTTAAAAATAATCTATTTTGCACTCATAGAATCATTATAACATTATAGGATCCTTTCTTGGAAAGGTGTTTTACCTGCTCATGCAAAATTGTCCTGCAAAAAATATTACTAATAATATTATGTATTAAAATGATCATAAATTTTCTTAGATATTAGGAAGTTTCATATGTACTGAAACAAAAACAAAAAAAGAAAGAAATATCACAGCGGTGTTTGACCTAAATATATGATATTTAATTTTTTTAACGCATATCTACAAAACACATTTATTTTTCAAACGTTAATAATTTGTAAAATGTAGATTAATAAAGACATTGTCATAATAAAGACGTAAAAAAGTCAATATATTTTTTACTTTCCTATCTGTATACAGATAAGGAAAGTATAGGAATCATGATTTTTTCGACCTTGAGTTTTCGAGGTGTGTGTTAGTGTGTGCGTGTGTGTGCGTGTGCGTGTGTGTACGTGTGTGCGCGTGTGTGCGCGTGTATGTGGGTGTGTGTGTGTGCGCGGGCGTGTGTGTGTGTGTGTGTGTGTGTGTGTGTGTGTGTGTGTGTGTGTGTGTGTGTGTATGTGTGTCTGTGTGTCTGTGTGTCTGTGTGTCTGTGTGTGTGTGTGTGTGTGTTTGTGTCTGTATCCTCGATAACTCATAAACAGATACAAAAAAACACCAAATTTTAAACTTAAGCTTTGTTCCGGCGTCCAATGAACTGATTAGATTTTGGACAGAGTCAGAACATCTGGAGGGTACTTTATAGGTGGTAATTTTTATATTTTATGGAATATAATTGTTATTTACGTTTGGAAAAATAAAAATTACTTACAATATTATTGTCAATATTTTTTGTATTATACAAAATTTTCCTAAAATGGTCCGTATTCGAGAAATTTGACAAAATGTAAAAAAAAAAATTTTTATAAAAATTGTTCAAATAAAAGTTATTTATGATATAATTCTCTATAATTTTTATCCTATACATAATTTCTTTAAAATTGACCGTATTTGAGAAAATGTGTAAATTTCGAATTTTGAAGAAAACTCAAAAACGGATAAAGGAAAAAACATTAAATTTTAAACTTAAGATGTTGGACAAAGTCGGAACATCTGGGGGGATACTTTATGGGAGGCCGTTTATTTATTTTATGGAATATATGTGGTTTACGTTTGGAGAAGAAAATTGTTCAAATAAAAGTTACTTCTAATATTATTATCTATAATTTTTGCTTTCTGTCAATTTTTCCTGAAATGGTCCGTATACGAGAAATTTGACAAAATGAGCAAATTTCTGATTTTTAAGAAAATTGTTAAACTAAAAGTTGTTTGCGATATCGATCTCTATAATTTTTGTTTATTACATGATTTTTCTAAAATGGACCGTAATGGAAAAATTGGAGGAAAAGTGCTAAATTTAAATTTTTCAGTATTTTCGTTTTCAATGAATATCTATAGAAAAATTTTTTGAATTTTGAAAATGTATATATTTAGTTTATCCTCTAAACATTTATAGAGGTGCTGCAATAGGTTGTACAAAATAACCGGAAAAAGCCTATAATAACTAGATAGGAAAGTCATGTGTTGAACACATCAGATTTTTTAATACATTATTGCATTGATTTTTCAAATGAAATCCCTCTATAAATTATGCCAAAATTTTTTTCCTACATTTATCCCACCCAACATGCAATTTTAAAGTAAAATGTATTCACATAATGAAGGTCAATTAAAAAAATGCAAACTTCTCGCAAGAAAATAGCAATTCGTTAAAATGAGAGAAATCGCTAAATTTAGATAATATGCAAATGAGAATTTTTTATTTTCTTTTCTACGCCCCTTTATGACAATACGTCACTGGTAGACCGGAAACTCTTATCGCCATATTCGTCTAGTTCACTGTCAAAATTAGATAACATCACGATCCCAAGGTCGTTTAGGATTCATCCTTCCTGACTATATACATTCTAAGGTTTGGAATGACTTATTATTGGCATCGCTGCAACAAGGTGTACCAATTGCCATAATGACATTTCTTCTTCATAAATACGAGTTTCATGGGCTATACAGTTTAAAATTAATCCCAACCGGCAAAATTTTGTGAACCTGTTAATACGGCTTTTATTTACCTCGCATTGCGCGACTTCAAGGGAAGTTTCATCCCCAGGACATACGGAAGACGATTGCCCTTCCCTACTATCCGGTAAGTTTGAGTAAACCTTTAATTTGTTTATTTACTTCTGTTTTATTTCATTTTTTTTTATTAAAATAATTAAATCAATACTAAAAGGTGAAACATTAAATTTATGAACTCAGCGCCCTTATCATTACAGTCCGGAACTACTCAGAAACTAATTATATAATTTTGGATATATAATATTCATTCAACTTTAGTATAACCTTTTCAGAAGCTAGTCTCGAATCACTGACAATACAATTTTTAATAGAATTCGTAATTAAAAAGTAAATATGTTAGTTTTAATAAAAATATATGGGTTTGTTAAATAAGCAAAACAATAATTTTTTATTATTACATAGTTTTATCGCTTAAACTAAAAAAAAAATTAAGTATATTCAATAAAAATCAATAATAAAATAAAGGCAGGCAACAGTATTTACGGGAAAATGTATGAGAAGTTGAATAAGTCTAATAAGTATTTGATGAATTAACCTATTCTGTCAAAATAAAAAAATATTTTTAAATAATTAGTGTGAAGTTAAAATGTATAAATAGTAAGATTGTTATTTATAGTTTTAATTTTTTTCAAAAGAAGACATAGAATGAATGATTAAAACTAGTTTTCTATCAGTAAGTCACAAAATTGCATTTCAGACACATACAATAATCAAAGGCAGAAATCTAGTTCTTGTTGCATGAACATTTAAGATTAAAGGGATGTTGAAGAACATCGTGAAATAATATTTATTGTTTATTTAAAAGCTCTCAAGATTCTGATATCTACTGTTTCCAGTATTACTATTATTATTACAAAAACAAAGATAGCGCTAGTATCGCTTTTGCTTTCCCTACCATGACTTCGTACTGAGCAAATAACTCTATATACAACCATTCTTGTAATTAACTAATGTAAAATCTTCTGCCTTAGGATCTTCTAAGTTTCTAGATGCTACACGTACAGCAAAAGTAATATCTGGTCGTGTACCAGTCATTAAATAAATTAATGCTCCTACACCTTCTCTATAAAAGAAAGGTTTTATCTGATTACTATTCTCCTCTTCTTCTGGGTTATCTTCCTTCCCTTCTTGATTACTCTTTACAGTCGGTGTAAATACTGGCTTGGAGTCTTGCTTACCAAAGCATTGTAACAATTTCTTTATGTAGGCACTTTGGTTGACGGTGATTGTTCCATCTGCTTTTCTATTTATTTGTAGACCAAGAAAATAAAAAGCAGGTTTTGTGGTAACTTTAAATGCTTTTTTTAAATTTTTTAAATAAAACGAAATATCTGTAACCTGACTGGGATTTCTCAAAATGTCCACATACATCAGCATGTAAAAGTTCTCCTGGAGATGTTGCTCTCTCTCTATGGCCAAATATGAGAACATGTGCCTTTCCGTAAATACAGCCTTCACAGAGTTTATTATCTAAATTTAACTTTATATCTAGTTCTCTAGAGTTTACTATTCGAACCTAATACTTGTTTTGGTGGCCTAATCTTTCGTGTTATAATTATTGGAGATTCTCATCTATGACTGCATTTATTTTAGATTCGGTCTTGTTTGTAGGTCTAGATTGCAGAGCTAGCTTGTATAGTCCTCCATGTCTACTTCTTTTACCTACTAAGACCATTGTGCCCGGCTATTTCCAAGGAACATTCCTCAGCAGTCAAGTGAATGTTGCTCTCTTTTTGCTTGCTTTGTGCAAAATGAACTGAAAACATATTTTTCTTTATTTTTGGTACATACCAAACATCTGCAAGGGTAATTAAAATTTTTCTTCTATTTACTACGGTATCAAGCTTTATGTGACCTTTTCCTAAATCTTCAACGATATCATTATTAGCTGTGGTTACTGTTCAAAGTTTTTTAAATGATTCGTAAGATTCAAACAAATCATGACTGTTGCAAATATGATTTGTTGCTCCATTATCAACGTACCAACTTTTTCTGTCGCAGTAAGCTAATAAAGCTGTATTTGACTTACCCAATAGGGTAAAGTTCGAGGAGGAAGTATAACTCGCAACGTTATTGGATGAAGAAGCCCAGAAACTACAGTATTTGATTTTGGAGGTCTTCCATCAGCCTTCCATTTTTCACACTGCCTAACTTTGTGACCTGGTTGTTTACAGTATTTACAAAACAGTTTGTTTAATTTACCTTTCCAGCTATTAAACTTCTTAGATGCTAAAAGAACTTCTTGACTATATTCACATTTGTTGGATAGAGATTTCTCAGAAACACACAGTTGTCTGGTTAAATTTTCAAACGTTCTTTCCGTTTTGTTCATCAGCATTCATCTTGATTTAAATGGAAAATAATCATGTGGCAAAGTTCCTAATATTTTGCAAATTAATAGAAAATCTGGCAAATTACAGCTACATCTTTTCCCATAAATAGTTTTTTCTTTTAAAATTTCATTTTGTAAATCATTCCAAACATTTTTCAATTTTGAAATGTACGTAGCAATATCATCTTTAGCTTCTTTGTTATAACTAAAGATTTGGATGCAGAGGTCATTTATTTTGTCTTCTATTACACCATCTTTAAAACTCCAACCACACTTCTCTGGCTGTTGTATATCTCATTACTTTTTCTAAAGTACTTTGAGTCATGTTAACGGTAAGTATAAGAAGTGTACTGTTATCCGTTTGTTTAAAATTAGCTAAGTCCCTATCATACTTGGCTTTTTGTTCTGTTGAGGCATCTTCTTTTAAACGTAAGGGTGGCTTTAGTATACCTTCTAAAACTTCATGTGAACCAGTAATACTTCGGAGTAAAATGCCTATTTTGTACTTTAGTGTGTGCCAATTTGACTGCCTATTGTGCAGCTTATTTACGTCCATTTTATTTTGAGTTTGGTTTTCCAAAATAACATACACCTAGCTGCAAGGATAAAATATTTATTTTATTTGAAAAAATCTTCAATTTTCACTTTCTTAGGGAACCACGCTCTGCTACCATGTTCAAGTGAACTATATAAAACCCTGAGTTTTAAAGATTTATTGTAGATTATTTAATGAAAATATCGAAAATTATTAGTATGACTTTTTATATGATTTATTTATATAGAGTTCAGATTAACAATATCTTTCAACAATAAAAGTACTTGTACATGGATATAAAATTATTCAAGACGAATAATTATTCTTATATTAACATATATAGAACCATACGCACCTGTTATAACATAGCCTTACGAAAAGTCAAGAGAGAGTCTTGGAGAAGGCACTGTGAGATAGCAAGCACTCAAGAATGTTCCAGGCTCCAAAAAATTATCTCAAAAGACACACAACACACAATAAACACCCTTAAGAATGAACGGGGGAGTACACAATCACAGGGAAGGAAACAGTAAGGGAACTCTTCAGGGTTCACTTCCCTGGTGCACAAACCATAGCACACACACCAGCTAAGCAAAATCTAAACGGACTGGAAGCTCATAATAGAGCCAACAGGGAAGATTGGAGGATAGCCAAACAAGTGGTGAACTATGATAAACTGAAATGGGCAATTAGCTCATTCAAACAATATAAATCACCGGACTTGGACGGGATTTATCCAATAATGTTACAAGAGGTCCTCATATTTTATAGAGCAGACTCTGTAACATACTCAGAAGTAACCTGGCCTTTGGACACATACCAAAAGCTTGGAGAAATATTAGGGCTGCTTAGGGCTCTCAAAGATAAGGGACATAGAACCCTGGGATATGCCGATAATCTAGTGATCATGACACAGGTAAAATACACCACTATAGTAAGAGATCGAATGCAAGAAGCTCTAAATATAGTAACAAAATGGACAGAGGCGGAAGGACTAAACATTAGCCCAAACAAATCTGACATAATTGCATTCACCCGCAGGAGGAAATTGGAGGGACTAGAGCCTCTAAACCTAAGAGGTGCAAGCATCCAGCTTAAGGGGAAGGTAAAATATCTCGGGGTTATGATTGACTCGAGACTTACCTGGAACCAGCATCTAGAAAAAACCACAAGGAGAGCGGAAAAAAATGATGACAAGGCGATCCTTTGGAAAAAAATGGGGGTTAAAACCAGACATGGTATATTGGCTTTATAACATGGTGGTGAAACCGATAATAACATACGCAGCCTTGATGTGGTGGCTAAAGACACAGCAAAGGAAAGCAATAACGAGGCTAAGCAAGGTACAAAGACTTGCATGCCTTGGAATAACGAGGGCAATGAAAACAACCCCCACTGCTGCAATGGAAGCACTAATAGGACTCCCACCTCTTCACTATGTGATACAAGGGGAGGCAAGATTAGGTGCTTACAGATTAGGGAATACACTGGGAAATCTTGACATTAGGCCAGGTCACATGAATATCTCAAGGTTAGTGACAGGAGACGTGCTAGACATGAGATCAGACCACATAACCAAGAGGTATTCTTTTAATACTCCATTTGAGGTTTTAATACAGGAAAGAGCGGAGATCACCATAAGGGAGCCCAATGCCCAACGACAGTAATAAACCTGGTATACAGACGGGTCTAAGACTGCGGAAGGCACTGGGGCAGGAGTATTCTTTAAAAACCCTGATACTAACCGTAGCTATGCTATAGGAATACATTCCTCCGTATTTCAGGTCGAAGTATACGCAATTTTGCAATGTGCAAAAACGAACAATGAAAGAGCTGTCGAAAATCAGCATATTCAAATAATGTCAGACAGCCAAGCGGCACTTAAGGCCATATCGAGTCAGAAAGTTACGGCGAGGCTGGTATGGGAATGCATAGAAGAACTAAGAACACTGGCAGACCGAAATAGAGTGAAACTATTTTGGGTGCCAGGTCACCAAAGAATCGAAGGCAACGAAAAGGCTGACGAACTTGCAATAAGAGGGTCAGAAGAAACACTGGAACCAGACACAAACCCAGGAGTACCAAAAAGTACAGTCCGGGGTTTCATAAACGACTGGATTCGGAAACAAAATATCAACTATTGGGGAAGCACCCCAAAACAGGCACATGGAAAAGCCTTCATAGGCAGACCATGTCCCAAAAGAACTGGAGAACTACTCTTAATGAATAGGAACCAGTTGAAAGTGATAACAGGGTTCATGACTGGGCACGCCCCAGTAAAGGGACACTTGAACAAAATTGGCATGTACAATGGGGAACTCATGTGCTGACTATGTCACAAGAAACTAGAAACGGCCAAACACATACTGTGCGAATGCGAAGCTATAGATCACAAAAAAAAGGCTCCTTTTGGACAACCCCAGATTGATCAAACAACGTATAGAACCCACTCACCCAAGGACCTGTACAAACTTGTACAAGTTACAAAGGTGACAGAGTGGGTGCTATGAACTAACATGGGGTAAAACACAATTAGCCAATAGGCTTCAGTGTTATTCGGAGACACATAGTCAGACGAGCCCAGGAGAAAAAAAAACATTATTCGCGTGAGATCCACCCCCTGTCAGAAGAGATCGTCTAGCAGGTTATCCACCAGAATAGTCCACAGTAGGGGTGAAAGTACGTCGCCTTGTGGACATCCTCTGGCAGGCCTGAAAGTGACAGTCTCTCCCTGCAGTGATGAAGTGATGTTTCGGTTTGCCAGCATGCTTTTGATCTAATTACAATTTAGTTTGTCGATTTCTCTTCTCTCAATAAAAGAGAACAAAGACTGAGGAAGGGCGTTGTTAAACGCGCCTTCTATATCTAGGAAGGCACCTAGCGCAATCTCCCCGTGATTTAGGGAATGGCCGATTTTGCCTACTAGATTGTACAGGGCATGATCTGTCGATTTGCCTGCTTGGTAGGCATATTGAGAGTAGCAAGTGAAGTTAGTCAGTTTTAGTGAGAATCAATACCTTTTTTTTTAAATAGCATGACTTAAATGATATAAAAACATTTGCATTCAGTCAATCTTCAAATATAAAATTATTAACGCCAATATAATCATAAACGACTCAAAGTGCGTTCACTTATCATATCGCAAAATAGTGTTTATGTCCTCTCGACATTATTTTATCTTTATTTTTCCAATCAAGCTGTCAAACTCTAAAATTCACCATAAGACAATTTTAATTGTTTTTATTTAAAAACCGTGTTCAAATAAAACTACGAATTTAATAAATCGGAAGTATGTGTATTCAATGATTGTTAACGAAACACGTCTCCAAGCTCCAGATAAAACATTTACTAATATACAAGGTAATTTTAAACAAATTAATAATTAAAAGATAACAAACAAAGTGACATGACCCAGTGTTGGAAATAGTGAGTTTGGAATAAGCCCCTAAAAAATCATATCTGATCTCCAGAAGCAAGTTAGCTTGTGTGAAACTAAGGAATTATACCACCTTCACTATTCGCATTGAGTACAGTTGAAAACAAGTTAACAAATTAGTTAAAAATTTAAAAAAATTTACAAATAGAGGGTGACTGGAAAATATATTGAAATTTAAATTTAGAATACAATAGTTATTATGAAAAAGGTTAAACGCAAAAGGCCAGAGGAAAAAAAACTGAAGGTTTTTTCCTTTTACATTATAATTGTAAAAAAGTCTACCTACTGTCCACAAACAAGCATATCCACTAAGTTCTTAGTTATCCTCGCTCCCAAAATGAAATATTTCTGGAGATTCACAACTTGCTAAATCATAGTTATTACTATTAGTAATATTTTCAAATTTAAATTGATTTATATACATTCATTTTAATATTGTTTAACCGACTGTTTTAAAGTGACAGTGGTGACAAGCGACACTTAAAGACGTTGACCTGTCAAATGCCAAGAGATGAGGTGTGTTCACCTCAGTGTGGAACATGTTTCTCCAAGTGTGATTCGAGTGATTGGAGGTGGTTAAAGGAAATCAAAATTTGTTAGTATTGAATTTAAAGAAAATTTTTCGAAATTTGATTTATTTGTTAGTTAAATTTAAATAATTGTTTAATATGAATTGATCTTTTTAATGATCCTTTTAATGTCAAGACAAAACAAAAATATTACTCGCGTGATTCTGATGTGCCAGCCCGGGCACTGCAGAACTTTTTTCCGAGAACCCAAGATGGCACAACTGAACCCGCAGTCCCTAGAGGTGAATCTGATGTTTAGTCTTAAAAATTCCAAATCACTCAACAAGCGTACTCATGGTTGGAGTGAGACAAAATAGAGAACAAAAAAATTATAATCATAAAATTACCATGGTCCCAAAGGTAGGCTCTGACTAGTGAAATTGAGTTTAGGAGGGGATGGCTCTCAAAAGCTTATATTGAGCGACTCGGACTTACATCATCATAGAGGGTTAACTGAGTTGTCTATGGAGTGGTATGAAATTTCTGTTAAGGTTCACTTGAGTGTTGAGACAGAGGGTATTGTTGTCTCTTTCAAGGGTAATTTCGACATCGTCATGGAAATCTAATTAGTTGAAATTTTTTGTGTTCAAGTTGACTAATAATTTGGAGTTTTTTGTTGGGTTAAAATTAATTTTAAGCAAGCTAACTTGCTTCTGGAGATTAGATATAATTTTTTAGGGGTTATTCCAAACTCACTATTTCCAACACTGGGTTATGTCACTTTGTTTGTTATCTTTTAATTGTTAATTTGTTCAAAATTACCTTATATATATTTTAACTTTTAACTTAAAAGGCTTACTCAGATTTTATTTTTACACATATTTATAAATTGTAAGTTTACATCCACAATTTTTGTAAATAAGCAATGATTGCATTTATTAATTAAAAAGTTTTGCACGAAAGGCAAGTCTTTCTTTTTGAATCTAAACTACGTGCACATAGATATCAACCTTTTTTGGTTATTTTAATTAATAGAAATATGTTACCAAAGCTAACAAGTCAGCATATTAAAACAAAGTTTTATTAGTTAGATTATTAGTAAACAATAGATATTGTCACAATAATTGGGGCTAACTGTATTTTTATATAATTGTTATATTTAAATATTGAACACAAAATTGTCCAAACAACATTCAGTCTGCTCTACTAAAAAGTTTATTAAAATGACTGCAGTTTACCTCCAAGCCACTAATTACCCATTAAATAATTTTCAGAACTTTGACTTTATCTGTGATGAGGTTTATAGGTTTACTTTGTCCAATGTCACGTTTTTTGTCTGCACGATAAGTCAAAAACGAAAAATTTAAAAAATTTTAACCAAAAAAAAACAAAGCCTATTGATTTAAAAAAATCTGATTAAGAATAGAGTTTAATTAAGATGGGTTGATATTAAAAAAAAATCCGAAATCAAAAACGAAAAACAAAAAGCGATATCAACATAAAATTTTTAGAAAACATCAAGCTCTATAAGGATAAGATATCCTTTGATTTTGAAAAAAAAATCTGATTAAAAATTTGAGTTAGAGGGTGGTTGAAATTAAAAAAAGTCATAAATCAAAAAACGAGAAGCAAATTTGACATAAAATTTTAAGTAAAAATCAAGCTCTATAAAGAGATGAGTCCTATTGATTGTGAAAAAAATTTGAATAAAAGGGGGGGGAGGTGAAGATTCTAACTGAAAAACAAACAATAATATCAACTTAAATTTTTTTGAAAAAATCATGCTCAATAAGGGGATGAAGCCTCTTAATCCTAAAAAGATCTGATTGAAAATGGGAGTTAAGTGGTGGTTTGTTAAACTGTGAAGAGTATAATTTAGAATGCCACGCATTATATATCTTCATTCTAGTTTGTATCTGGTATCTGGGTAATGTTATGTATTGTGATGGGACTGATAATATAAAATAAACATTTTATGGCCGGTTTCTGAAACAGTAGATACGAGGCTGTCTAAAAAGTATCTGACCTTAATTTTTCCCGCGCAAAGTAGTGATTCTAAGGCGGCGCACACTGTGCACGATGGAAGGAGGAGCCTTAACGCACATTCTTGATTTTTTCACCACGTTTGCCTTGTGCAAGTCGCTGACTGATGGTCGCCAAGTAAGGTGCTGTTTTTAGTGTTTATCGGATTTAGTTTTCTCGCAAGATGACTGAACGAATTGAGCAAAGATACTACATCAAATTCTGTCAAAAGCTTGGTGATTCTCAAAGCCGAACAATTCGTAAGATTCAGCAGGTGTTTGGAGAAAATGCGGTGGGTGTAACACAAATTAAGGAGTGGTTCAACCGATTCAAAGATGGCCGCACATCAGCGGCGAGTGAGCAGCGTTTTGGCAGGCCTCAAACTGCTTGGAGTGCAGCTAATGTTGAGAGGGTGCGAAATTTGATAATGGCAGATCGTCGTTTGACAGTGCGGGAGATTGCAGAAGAGGTTGGAGTGAGTAAAGATTCTGCACATGCAATTTGGCGTGAAGATTTGAACATGTACCAAAATTCGTGCGAAATTCGTACCTAAGTTGTTGTCGCCGGAACAAAAAGATCTTCGTTTTGACATTGCACAAGACTTTCTGGATATCGCCCACACTGATCCTGGGTTTCTAAACACCGTGATAACTGAAGATGAGTCATGGGTGTACGGGTACGACCCAGAAACAAAAAGACAGTCGTCGATTCTCCAAGGCCGAAGAAAGCGCGTCAGGTGCGAAGCAAAATCAAAGTGATGCTGACTGTTTTCTTTGATGTCTGTGGAATTGTGCATTACTAATACGCACTGGAAGGACAAACAGTGACAAAAGAGTACTAGCAAAATGTTCTCCGGCGACTTCGTGACCCAGTTCGGCGCAGAAGACCAGACATGTGGACAGCGAACAACTGTCACTTGCATCATGACAACGCCCCTGCATATTCATCCCAATTGATCAACACGTTTTTAGCCAAACATGGAATTACAACCACTCGCCAACCTCCCTACTCTCCAGACATGGCTCCTTACGACTTCTGGTTGTTTCCAAAATTGAAGACGCCACTGAAAGGATCCCGTTTTGCGAGTAGAGAAGAGATAATGCTGAACGCGACGACAGAGCTGGACACCATTCCAAAAGAAGACTTCCAGAGGTGTTTCCAGCAGTGGAAGGATCAATGGGCTAAGTGTATGCAAGCACAAGGGGCCTACTTTGCAGGGGATGAGGGTCCCAACTCCGTCAGGTATTTGAAATATTTTTTCTGGCCAAAGGTCGGATACTCTTTAGACAGGCCTCGTATGTGTTTAATAGCCTTAACAAAGGGATAACTAGAGAAATTTGGTTTCTGAAACGCACAACAAGAGGTATCCGTTCTATAAGTTATCGAATTGCGATTTTGGTGAGATAAGTACTTATCTGACACATGCCAGTTAGAAGATCACAATTTGAAATTTCTTATAAAATAAATATATTACTGGGGTGGGTGGCTCAGCGGTAGAGTTTCTGCCTGCGGATCCAAGGATCTTAGGTTCGAATCCCACCGTTGACCGGGATTGTTTCATTTAATTTAATTATTTAAAATTAATTCTGATGCCTTGGTAGGATTCCCCACTCGACCATTCACTGTTGGGTACTAAATAAACAGTGCTGTTCCTAAAGCGGCGTTGGGAAACAGTAACAAAGCCTACACAAAACACGAGGCTAATAACCCTAGCAAATGTATTTTCTTAGGGCACCTTATTTTTTATTTTTATCGACATTGTTCGCTATTTTCGCGTTAGAAATGATCCTCTTGAAAAATATAAACGCCATGTTAGATTTACTAAACATACATTGCTGAACTAATTAATATAACATACAATATTTTTTTTTCACACTTGTACCAACGGTATTTTTTAATTTTAAGTATAGACAAAATTTTATATGTCTAATAAATAATATTTATTACATTTAATATTGTCTAGAATAATGCGAATACATAATTTATGAATTCCAATAAGTTATTTGATTTAAAAATAAACATGCCTTATAATTATTATATTTTATATATCACTTTTTCGCCCAAGAAAAGAAAAGTTACAATGCTTGTAGCCCATTGTCAACATCGGTGAGGAAAACCGCGATGTTGACAATTTAAAAAAATTCCGAAATATGAAAAAATTCCAATTTTTATTTTTATTTTGTCACAATTCTTAATTGTGTTGAATCATTGTTATAAAAAGGAAATAGTACTTACTTTTAGATAAATATATTTATTTCAAAATAAATGCACTTTTTCTACCTAAATACCCATTTCTATTGGTAATTTTTAGATAGATTATGCCATAGTCCTACCTTAGAACCTTTTTAATAAAAAAAAGTAAGCTTAGACAAGAATTAAAATGTTCTTTTATCAAAAAAATTTGTACAGAAATGGAGTACCTTATTTGTTGTGCATTCTTCAAGGCTTTGTTTTTTTTTTTTCTCTACACTTCAAGGATCATCTTCATTAACTGTATTTTTTCTTACTTTTTCTTATTTTTCATCTTCTTTTTTGTATCTTTACTTTCTCCTTTTCGTTAAGGCTCCGCTAGAATATCCGTCTATTTCTTCTATTTGTTATCATTTGCTGCCTTTCTTGCTCTTCCCTTTATATATTTTTCTTTGTCCATGTCTTCTTGGCATATTACCTACTTGTTTTGTCAAAGTTTTCTTAGCATTCTGTTAACATAGATAAGTAAACCATTTGAGTTATCTTCCTTATTATGTTTGACTAATTCTTTTGTTTTTAGGTAATATTATCTATTTGAAGTCCAGCAAGAGATAATATGGCGTGTCCTTTGTACTTCAGTGGACAGTGGAATGTATTTTATTCTTTATCATTTAATTTTTTACTTACCGCACTTTATGTGTTTAGTTCAATTGTTATTACAACACAATTGTAATTTATTTATGTAATAGTTGAACGTTCTCTGTTTGAGATTTTATAAATTATACTAGGTTAAATTGTATCGAATTAAAAGAAAAAACAAAAATATCTTTGCATTTGTTTTTATTGCTTTTTTTCACAAGCAATTATACAACTAAATAAAACAACTAAAAATAAATCACAGATAAACGAAAATTGCTAGTTTTGCGCAAAATAACAATTAAAAAATAAAAACATAATAACTATACAAAAAATTGATACAATTTAGTAATTAATTATAAGTACAAAATAAATAAAAAACCTACAAATTAAATCACAGAAAAAATCACAGTTAAAATAAGTTAAGTTAATATTAAACCAACAAATATATGGCTTTTTTTAAGTTAGCACGTTGAGAATACTACTAAACATTAAAATTTAGCTGATCCAAAATTTTTAACATTGATACTATTAAAAATTTAGAATTAAGTAAATTTCAGTGAACAAAATTTTTAATTCAGGTTAAAAAAAAATTATTTAATTCAATTTTGATACGAAATTTAGAACAAAAAAAATAAAACGGAACGAAAATAAAAAAAACAAAATTACAGCATCAAAAAATAAAAAATATCAAAGAAAAATTTAAATTCGTTAAGAAAAACTTGAAACACGACACAGATGCTAACAGTACTTAGACGAAACTCATCAATTTTAACGGTCTATTCCAAATATTTTACTCAAAATAATAAAAAAAAAATCAAAAAAGAAATAAAATAGATACTCAAAAGAAACAAACAAAACAATTAAAAATTAGAATGAATTTCATACAATTGCTTGCAAACAAACAATTACCGGACTGAATCAGCAGTTAATTTTTTCAAATTGAACGCACGAGTGCCTGCAGTTATGGTGACATTTCTTCACACAAACAGGAATACAAGAGCAGTGTACTGATGGTCCTTCTTCCTGAGAAAGTTCAACTTCAGCTGATTCACAGCTGTCTGGGTGCTGTGGAATTGGGAGGCAAATCTGTTGAGGTTGAGGACAGGTCCTGTACTCTACGTTACCAGGGATGATCTTGCAGCTGCACTTTTCTTTGCATCCGCAGTTGCATGAGGAGTGGCAAGAGCTGTGGCAGCCACAGTCTCCGTGTCCGTGATGGTGGAATCCTGCGTATGATCCGCATCCACAGTTTGTGGAGATGTCTCTTCCTACATTACCACACTCGCAGCTATCTCCGGCTGGATTACCTAAAGCTGCATTCACAGCGCTAGCTGGTACATCAACTAGGTTGGGAGATGGTGCTGAAATAGATATATATGATTTAAAAGAGTTGTTTGTGTGTTAAATGCGACTAATACCAATGACCAAAAGATCATAAAATATTGCAACTTACGTTTGGCAGCACCAAATCCAATTTCAGCCAAAGTCGGCCTCCTAGGTCCTCCGAAACCGAAAACACTGCCTCCTTCTTCAGCGGCGGCTGCGGCTTCGTCTTCTTGGAGCTGCATGAGTTCTTCTGCGGCTTCTTCGGCCAAAG
Organism: Psylliodes chrysocephalus; assembly: GCA_927349885.1. Classification (NCBI taxonomy): domain Eukaryota; kingdom Metazoa; phylum Arthropoda; class Insecta; order Coleoptera; family Chrysomelidae; genus Psylliodes; species Psylliodes chrysocephalus. The sequence goes on along the minus strand of OV651818.1, from coordinate 31,360,041 downwards.
AAGTTGCGGTGTGTCCGCAGTGTCTGATCGGCTTCAGTTCAACAATTTGGCCGTTCAAGTTGAAGATTTGTTCTTCTGGAACGTTGTTGCGGATCATCTTCTTGGGTGGGAGCTCGACGGGGATCTTTCTGAATCCAAAGTTAAGTCTGTCTTCGCTTTGCTGTGTATTTACGTTACATTGTTGGGCCATTTTATAAGCGAGATCTACAGATACTGCGTCAGCTGGAGACAGAACGCCGGGAAAGAAAGGTCCGTTGGGTCCATTTGGTCCGTTAGGTCTCAAAACTCCGTCGGGGCCAAAGATTGCGCCATGGTCAAAGTGTCCGTGGGGACCATCGTGTCCGTGGGGACCATGGTGTCCGTGAACACCATGTCCAATGAGACCGAATCCATGCATTGAGTGCATTAAGTGCGAGTCCTGAAATAAATAATTGCAATCATAAAAATGTTGATACAACGTAAAGAATTTGTTAATATACATAACAAAAATATCTATAAATTTTCTTGATATTGGCAAGAATTTCAATAGAAAAACTCAAAAGTCAACACAGGTAATATTGGAAAAACATAAAAATCCACTACACAAAATCCTGAATGTCAGTGTTCCTGACCGCGGTGATCGCGATAAAAGAAAGTCCATGATTTGGATATGGGGCTGATATGATAAATTAATAAGAAGGAACTAAAAGAAACATGAGACAATGGAGTGATTATGGAAAACTAATACAGCGTTTAGTGGATTTCATTTAAGAAATTCTGATTTTATTTAAATTTATTTTGACTAATTAACAATCTATGGGTCCTCCAGGTATTTTATCATCAATGGTGATTCGATTATAAGAAGAAATTATCCTTAACTGGCACAAAATAATACGACAATTAATTTATCAAGTATTTCTAATAATTATCTTCTAATTGTCCAGGAGTACTATAGACTCAGTTGGTTTCTGAATTTAAAAGTTCACAAATTTAAGTTTGGTCAAGTTTGTATCAATAGATTGTATGGTCTTCCTAATATAGAGAAACTGTTGGTTAAAATATGATAGGTGCAACAATTGGTTCATTTATACCAAATTATTTAGTAAATTAAAATACTTACGTGACATGAACTGTGGCAGCTGCTGTGACATGATCCACAGCATCCATGATGACCATGATGACCATGAGCCTGGCAGACAGGTTTGGGCAAAACTGCAGGCTTGACAATGGCCTTTTTGACGGCACAAGGTCCGGCTACTGGAAGAGACAATTGACCAGCAGCTTCAGGAGATAGTACAACCTTGGGCAAGTCATGGGGCCTCACGACCAATGGTACGCAGTCTTTACCACCGTTACCACCTGGTCCTTTACTGCACCAATCGTCGCTCTGGTGTAAATCGGATCCTTGACATCTTTGTCTGCTGGGGAATGGTATCCCACATCCACATGAATGTTGATGATGATGGTTTAATAAGGAGCCACATCCGCATCCTAGCTTGAAACTGCTAGCCTAGAATAACAGGTTAGTATAGAATAAGCTGATTTGGGAAATTTAATTTGTAGACTTAAAAAAATGTCACAAGTAAATAACTCCATGTTACTTCTCAAAAAATTTCAAAATATACATAGGACAATTTAAAAAATATATATTTCTAAATTCTAAAGCTTAAATTTTAAGAAAATCAGTTTCGAATGTCATTAATCTAAAAAAAAAGTAAAATATTTTTCTTACTAACAAATAAATTGCTTGAAGACAAATTTGCAGAGTGTCTTTCAAAATTTCGTAATTCCCATGTTTTAATTACAAAATCTATCAATTTGATTGCTACATATTATAGAAAAGTAAAATATTTATATCTTAGAAAAGTACTACACAAATAAAGTTAATTTACAAAACGTTTTAAATAAACATATTAATGATTAAAATGAATTTTTTATAAAAACAATTTCCAAAAATGTTAAGTATACCTATATATTACTTTTAAAAAGTGAAAATATATACTTAATACTTTTTTAAAAAATATTTTAAAATTTTATAGGAAATTAAACTTTTTTTAATTTCAAAGGCTTTGAATTTGATTAGTAGAACAGGTATTTTCAAAAAATATATATTTTCCAAAACTAATTTTGAAGCTACTGTACCAAAAGTTTTGTTACGTTTCATAATTTTATTGATTTTAAAGAAAGTAATTTTAAGTTTTAAACAATACTCTACTTTTTTCAAGACCATAAAATAAATATGCAGCTTAGGTGTGCAGAAATTTCACACATTTTCAGAAAATTTTTAAATTTTTAATAGTGGTTCTCTTGTTTTAATTTTAAAATATATAAATTTGAATAAAATCTTTGTATTACACGTAGAAAACCCAAAATACCCATTTAAAAAATATTTTCAAGACTTTTAAACAGTTAGAAAATATTCTCAGAGAAAAAATGCTAAAACTTTAAAAAAAAATTCAAAATTTCATAAGAAAGTATTAGTTTTCTTGTTTCAATTTCAAAATCTATGAATTTCGTTTGTAGAACAGATATTTTGAAAAATAGTTTAAACTAATTTTGAAGCTAATTTAGCAAAATGTTTAAAAGATTAAATTATTTTTATGAAAGCCATTTTATTTTTTTTATTAAAAAAAAAATAAATAAAAATAATAGTTTGTGTGTGAACACATTTCACACATTTTCAGATATTTAAAAAAATATTAATAATAATTTTCTTGTTTTAAGTTTAAAATATTGTGAATTGAATTAAATTATTTGTAATAATTTAAAGAAAATGTTAAATACCTATTTAAAAAATATTTTCGAAACTTTTTGGTTAATTTCATTATTATATAATAAAAATGTTTAGGAAGTCAATTTTGAAGTGTTTAATTTCTTATAGAATTAATTTTTTTTTTTTTGAAAAAATTCAAATATTTTCAAAAACTTACATGATGGATAATGACCACTAACCCAATAAGTAAACCAATCTTCATGTTCACTTATGATCTATAAGACCTATAGACAAAAGTGATGTGGAATATGCCAACCAGGAAATCCTTTGGTTTTATAGTTTTCAAATGTTTTTATTTTTGAAAAACCGACAAGGTTATATGTATGGGAATTTACGTATAATTTTTGTTAACACTATAGGAAAACATTTAATGTCGGTATATGTAAAACGTGCAATATAACTTTGTCGGTGAATGAACTCCAATTGTTTTACTTGTTTGTTTATTAAAAAGTAAATTAAAAACGGAAAAATAAACATTTGTCGTCTTAGGTTACATGATTCGTCAGATGATATTTAAATAATTGATGTAATTATTGTCTTTATTATCTAATAAACATCTTCGACCAATTTTATATTTACTTTTGATTACCTAAATTCTAAAATTCAGTTTTTATTTTGAAACGCTTATAATTTTTTAGTTTTAAATTAGTATACATATGCATTAATTTAGTAAAAAACCGTTTTTAAAATGTTTTTTTTTTAGATTACAATTTTTTTTATATAATCTGAAGTAAATACAGAATTTTTTGTTTATAAGATTAATCTATAATTAAACATTTTTTTAAACATTTCTATATAAAAAATTTACGAATTATTTTTTAAATTTGATATTTTTTATTTCCTTGCAAATTGCATGTGAAGCTAGAAAACTCAAAATTATTTCAAACTTGTTTAGTTTTAAAAGTTAAATGCATTGGATACAATAAAATACGCATAAATATATAGTAACAAAATTAGAATTCTTAGAAAGCAAATATGTTTTTTATTTGACACAATTAAAAGAAAAATTGCATAACATAGAGGTTACTATTTATAAGTATCTAAAATATGTCTCTCGTGTTTCTAAAATACTATAAAGACTAAAACTATTGTTAAAAACTTTAAAAAAATCTTTTAATACAGTACTTTTCGTTAAAAAATGCTACAATAGATTAGCCCTAGATATTAAAAACATACTGTTTTCCCCATTTTTTTGTAATTATCAACTGTAAGGGTGTTTGTTCCAAAGAGTTTACACCCAGACAGTCTCTAAGTAACATTTATTTTCTAGACCAATAAAGTTTTCTTCCATTACCAGTCACATAAAGATAGATAGGCATGATTAACTTTGACAGCAAGTAAATTTGGACTTTGCATTTGGAAAACAAAGTAAATAAAAAATGATTTATGAACAATGTTGCAAAATTTTTAGGAAAATTTAACTTGAAGATAATCGCTTAATTATTTCAATTATAAAAAATCTGATGTGTCCAACACATGGTTTTCCTATCTAATTATTATAGGATTTTTTCCGGTTATTTTGAACAATCTATTGTAGCACCTCTATAAATGTTTAGAGGATAAACTAAATATATACATTTTCCACATACATTTACCTCGAAACATTTTTCAATTGATATTCATTGAAAACAGATATGGAACCCTGATCAACAGTTCCCATCAAGCATTAGCATACGCAGATGATGTTAGCGAGAAGCCAAAAAGAACTTAAGAACATAACAGAACAGTTATTAGACGCGGCAGGAACAATGGGGCTAAAAATAAATGAAAAAAAGAGTCAGTACATGCAACTGAAAAACAAACATTTAAGAAAAAATCCTGGAAAACTAGAATTACAAACTAAAACCATAGGAAAAATAACAATAGACGAAACAGACAGTTACATGTACCTCGGTGTTCTCATTACAAATAGATGCGAAGAACAAGCTGAAATAGATCTCCGTCTAGCAAAGAGCAATAGATGCGCAGGAGCTTTACATAATTTGCTTAAATCTGAAGAAATGTCATGAGAATTAAAGAAATGTGTGTACAAAACAATAATCAGACCTACAATGCTATACGGTAGTGAGTCGTGGACACTAAATAAGAAAGAACAGACCAAAATTGAAATATGGGAACGGAAAATACTAAGAAGAATATATGGGGGCAAAAAGACAGAAGAAGGATGGGAAAGACGAACAAACAAAGAAATTTACGAAATATTTAACGGACCCAACATATACGAAATAATACAGTCAAAGAGGTTACAATGGTTGGGGCACTTAGAAAGGATGGAGGACTCAAGGACAGTAAAAAGAGTAGCTTGGATAACACCAGAAGGAAAAAAAAGAGAGGAAGGCCTAGAAGAAAATGGAGGAAAGCGATTATAGAAGATATTAAGGAAAAAAAGATCATCAACTGGAAAGAAAAAGCCAAGAATAGGGACGAATGGAAGAAACTAACCAGGCCATAGACCTTAACGGTCTGTTTAGAGCCTTATATATACAGTATGGTTCAAATGAAAGGAATAAATTCATTATAATGGAAGTAGTTGGTTTTTCGAAAAAATGCTCGGACAGGTCAATTTTGTTTACTCAAAGCGCAATTTTTTAAATAGAATTCAATTTTCCCCCACTTCTCGTTTTTGGGCAGTGACGTCATTGACAATTTTTTTAAATAGTAACCCCAATTTTTTTTCTTGATTTTGAAAGATCTTGCAATTTCCTACTCGGAAACATAATATTTGAAATATCTGACATAAAATTTTTTTTGAATACATTTTATTTTATTTTGAAACACAGTAAATGAATAAAAGATTTTTTTGTAATTAAGTGCTTCATCTAAATAATAATAATAAAAAGAATTTAATAACAATTTCACAAATTCTTTTTTATTATTATTATTAATTATTATTATTATTATTATTATTATTATTTTGTTAGATTAAGCACTTAATTACAAATAATTATATTATATTCATTTATTGTGTTCTCAAAATAAAATAAAATTTATGTGTCTGATCTTTAAATGACTTTTATTCAAAAAAAATATTATGTAAGATATTTCAAATATTATGTTTCCGAGTAGGAAATTGCAAGATCTATCAAAATCAAAAAAAAAAAATTGGGGTTACTATTTAAAAAAATTGTCAATGACGTCAGTGCCCAAAAATGGGAAGTGGGGGAAAATTGAATTCTATTTAAAAAATTGCGCTTTGAGTAAACAAAATTGATCTGTCTGAGCATTTTTTCAAAAAACCAACTTCTTCCATTATAATGAATTTATTCCTTTCATTTGAACCATACTGTATATATATTCATTGAAAACGAAAATACTGAAAAATTTAAATTTCCTACAATTTTTTCATTACGGTCTATTTTAGAAAAATCATGTATAAACAAAAATTATAGATCGATATCGCAAACAACTTTAAGTTTAACAATTTTCTTAAAAATCAGAATTTTGCACATTTTGTCAAATTTCTCGAATACGGGCCATTTCAGGAAAATTTGACATAAAACAAAAATTATAGATAATAATATTAGAAGTAACTTTTATTTGAATAGTTTCCTTCTCCAAACAAAAAACAGATATATTCCAAAAAATATAAAAACGGCCTCCCATAAAGTACCCCCCCTGGGTAGCTATTCTTGAATTCAAGGGAGTAGAAAACCGTTTTTTTATCCTTATCTGCAATGTACAAAATTTGTATTTTTGTCTCATTCTTCCCTCAAAATTTCTACTCCCTGAGATTCAAGAATAGGTACCCTGGTGTATCGACATTGTACAATCTAATCATTTCACGTCAGGCCAAAATAAAACTTAAGTTTAAAATTTAATATTTTTTCCTTTATCCGATTTTAAGTTTTCTTCAAATATTTTGGGTAGAGGACGTTTTTTTAGAGGTTAGGAAGAAGGAGTATATGATGATTTGGTATTTTGGGCTGGAGGAACTTTTTTTTGTTTTTAGAGGTCAGGAAGAAGAAGGAGTATATGGTTTTCGTTTGTTTTTCTAGGGGCTCCGCAAAGAAACGGGAGGGACCTGGCAAGAGGCTAGAGCGAGAAGGGGTTTTTTTCCGAAATGTGTTTAGGGCTCCGTCAAATATTTCACTTTTCAAGAAGTTTCCGTCACCAAAATAGTTTGAGAACCACTGGTTTAGAGTATTGTAGCGTATTTCGTCGATCAGATAAATTAATTTTTCTTACTGTTAATTTTAGCAATAAATTTGAAAATCACTACATCTTTAAATATATATCTAATAAAGACACCTTTCAAATGAGGTATCGCAAGCACCTACTTCCTAGTAAAAAATGTTGGTGTAACTGTCACTCGAAGGGGATTGAAGGTAGGGGTAAAATTTTCACGTTGCAGGAAACTCAACGAACATTTTTTGGGTTTTCTACCCATTGAGAGATCAACCGCTAAGGAATTGTCGGAGGTTTTATTAGAAGAGCTAGAGAAAAATAGGCTTAAAGTAGAAAACATGCGCGGTCAAGGGTATGAGAATGGTTCCAATATGAGAGGAGAAAAATCGGAAGTACAAATAAGAAATCAGAAATATAAACCCCAGACCATTTAATGTTCCATGCAGCAGCCATTCGCTAAATTTGGTTGTAAACGATATGGCAAAATCCTCGTTTGAGGCAGCCGACTTCTTCAATATTGTTCAAAAATTAGGTATATACATTTTTTTCTTCCTCTTCTTTTCGTTGGACAATATTACTTAAATATATTGATACTTACACCCTAAAACCATTGAGTGATACGCGATGGGAAAGTCGAGTCGACTCATTAAAAACTCTGCGGTTTCAAATTGGTCCAATTCACGATGCTTTGTACAGCATATATGAAGATTCAGAAAGCGATAATATAATCAAAGACGAGGCTAGCGGATTATTAAATAATTTGAAGCAGTTCAAATTTATATGCTCTGTTGTGATCTGTTACAAAATTTTGAGTCATATTAACCCCATCAGCAAACTTTTGCAAACTGTAAATTTTAATATGTCACAAGCTATTGATATGTTTAGCAACTGCAAACTCTTCTTTGAAAACCTGAGATCAGATGAAGCTTTTGAAAGCATCATTTTAGAAGCAACCGAGCTTGCTTCAGAGGTTGACGTGGAAGCTAATTTCGAAACCACCACACCACGTCATCGTATCAGAAGCAAAACAAGAACGTTTTGTATGAGGGCCCGGATGAACCAGTTCAAGACCTCAAACAAAAATATAAAATAGATTTTTTTTTACACTATAGATCAAGCAATAAATGCCTTGGAAACCAGATATAATTTGCTAAATACTCACAGTAATTATTTCAGCTTTTTGTATAATATTTTTGGTATAAAAGACATGCCCAGAAATGAGCTTACTGGCTCATTGCAAAGATTTGGATTTGATGGAAATTGAAGCAATCTTAATGCCCTGGAACTAGCCGATGAAATAAGCATTGTTTCGTCATTATTAACAAAAAAGAAAACTCCTGTTGAAGTTCTCAAGTTTATCGCTACTCTTAAATTAGTACCAAACCTCAGCATAGCATTAAGAATCCCACTTACATTGCCAGTCACTGTGACTTCAGGGAAAAAAGCTTTTCAAAACTAACATTAATAAAAAATTATCTCAGAAAGATGCAGTCGCAAAATCGTCTCAATGGATTGGCAATGATAGCTATAGAACACCAAATTAGTGACAAATTAGACTTGAAAGCACTGGTTCGTGAGTTTGCCGAAAGAAAAGTTAGAAAAAGGGCATTTTAATTACTTTGGTTAGTTAGAATTTATTTATAATATTTATGGGATATTATTTTAGTTAGCATTACTACATTTTAATTTTTGTTATTTTGCCTATCTGCTTATCTTGTTATCTGATGATTGAGTTTTTATTAAAACGTTTTTTTTTTTTTTCAGTGTTTTCTTGACTTTCTGATATGGTCGCATGAGATTTACTTAAAAAAACGGGGGGGCACAAAATTAAGGTTTTGCCCGAAGCGCCAAAATGTCTAGGGCCGGCCCTGATGCGTCTTAGATATTAATTAAAGGTACACGTCGTTTGTAGACAGTAGTAGTAAACGTGGACAGTTTGCAAATATACAGTGTGTCTACTTAAGTTGAAACCATATGGAAAACATTTTTATTATTGATTTTAGGAAAAAAAGTTATTCTTGATAAAAAGTCCTGCATGACCCAAAACTTAAAATACAGTCATCAGATATCAAATTTTTCAAGCCGTATACGAGGTTTGTCAAAAAATATGAATTTTGCTTAAGAGTAAAGTACGTTTATTTTTTTACAAAATCGAAAATTTTCATTAAGAAATTTGCTAAATTCTTCACAAACATCAACAAAAGGAAAGCGTATCATGTTTATAGTAGCTAACGTAATTTATAACGTTTTCAGATATTTACAATCAATGTGTAGAGTGTAGAGTTTATAAAAAATAAGAAAATCTGTTTTTTCAGATAGATCGGTGTAATTGCATATTTGAATGTAATATTCAATTCTAATCAACTTTTCTTAATGAAAATTTTCGATTTTGTCAAAAATAAACGTACTTTACTCTTGAGCAAAATTCATATTTTTTGACAAACCTCGTATACGGCATGAAAAATTTGATATGTGATGACTGTATTTTAGGTTTTGGGTCATGCAGGACTTTTTATCAGGAATAACTTTTTTTCCTAAAATCAATAATAAAAATGTTTTCCATATGGTTCCAACTTAAGTAGTATATGTCAATTTTTTTATACTCGTATGTATATAGAATCCTAAATTTGATTTTTAAATTTTGAGTTCATGATTGTGTTATCCTCTAGATCAGTGTTTCTCAAACTTTTTTGGCGACAGAACCTTTTTGCAAAGCGAAATATTTGACGGAGCCTGTAATAACTAGACAGAAAAGTCATGTGTTGGACACATATGATTTTTAAATAAAACACCGTTGGCCATTGGTTTGGAAAATAACAAAATTATTAAAGTTACAAATAACGATCAAAAATTAAAAAATATTTGTCATGAATAGATTAACAATAATTAATCGATAATGGACTGTAAGTGTAGTATTCTTTTTAATAAATAATTCAGCGTAATTACATTGTTTTAATTATTTATTTACCGGAACATGAGAGTGCAATAGATATTTATACAACCTTTATTATCAGGTTTTTAAATCTACAAAGTTTGGTTTCTTTTATTTTAAGAATATAGGTAGATTTTCATCAAATAAATGCCAAAACAATCAAGAATTTAAAATAACTAATAATAATATCGTTGTTCCGGTAAAACAATGACGCAAGTGCAAAATTATGATTATTATATTGTGACTAACATGGCGTAATTTTATATCCACTCGCGAATGCTAGATGTAGTTGCGTCAGTTTTAAAATATTAACGTCTGTCCCTTCACTTTTGGAAAAACAATTGACACATGAATAAGTTGTGTCTAAAACTTTACGGGAGACGTTACTTAATCGGAGATTAAATAACGTATTTGCTATTTAGGGCAAGTTGTTTGTGATTAATGTGCCCAAATTTGGAATTAATAATGTTCGTTTTTCGTCTCTCCTGAAAAATTTATAATTTTGCATTTGTGTCATTGTTTTATCGGAAAAACGATATAACAATAAACGAATTATCTATTCATTGGGCCCCAACGGGAGCGATACCGCCATCGGTGGGCGCTGGAACTTTCTATGGCGGCGGTAGCGGATCCAGAGGCGATGGGAGCGTTAAGGCAATCAAGAGGGGTGATGCCTATCTTTATTACAACAAAATATAAAAATATATATTTTTCAATTAAAAAAAAAATGTTTATAAATTTTAGTTAATAAATATTTGAAATAAATCTTTTAGAAATATTAAAAAAAATTATTTTTAAAATAATATATTGAAATATTGTGTGCCTATAGGGTGTATAGGAAATTAATACAATAAAATACAATACCTGTTTTCATGAATAAATATTTTATCTAGCTAAGCAAATTATCTTATTGGTGAAAACATTCACGCAAATACGCATTTTATGCAATCCAACAATAACAAGAATGCGGAAACTTGAAATGACTTGTTTATAGAGCAAGTACGCCGGCATCGCAAACATACAAGTTAATACGTGCATAAAGTTATTTTATTGTGCTAAATAGTCGTGAGATATTATTTCTATAACTATCTGTAGATCTGTTAAGAAATTTCAAAATGTCTGAATCAACGTCGAAAAATAAATGCCGACAAGTATTTAAAATATGGATTTACGTACTCTTCTACACACCAGTCATTGCCTATGTGCTTAATTTGCCTAAAAGTTTTTTCAAATGAAGCTATCAAACCTTCTAGGCTACAAGAGCATTAAACTAAAATACAAGCTGATAAGAATAAACATTTATCCTATTTTCAAAGACTGGAAAAGCAATATTTAAAACAGCAGAATGTATTAAACCTTTTTGCATTTTCTTCTAATGGACTACGAGCCTCATATAACATTTAATTGTTAATCGCAAAAGTTGGAAAACCACGTACAATTGGTGAGGAATTAATTTTGCCGGCAGTCAAAGAGGTAATAAAAGCTGTTCTTCATCATAAAACACCGTCAGATATTATCCAAAAAAAAAATCCCTTCGATAATAATTCAGTGCAAAGAAGAATAGATGAAATGACAAAATATATTGAAATATCATTATGTGAACACTTAAAAACGTGCAAATTTTTCATTCAACTCTACCAAATAACGAAGCTCTAACCTTATCATACGTTCGATTTATAAAAGAAGAAAACATTTATCAATAGTTATTATTTGCTAAAAATTTGAAAATTGAAACAAGGCGCGAAAAATTTAAGAGAAAGAAATCTCTATTTGCAATAGTTTGTCAGCAGCTACTGATGGTGCTCCAGCAATGGCAGGATATCATAAAGGTAGGTGCGCATTTGTACGTATCGGACGGATGCATCGGACGGACGCATGGCCATACGGATTTGGAGAATAGAATATTTTCCATTACTTTAAAGTAGTCAACGCACATTGATTCGTATCGCATAGACGGAAATCCGTTATGGGTTCTTGAACCGGAACTAAATCTGTCAAGGCGATGCCTACGGCCGGATGACATTCGGAAATTCAAATACGTACGCGATGGGTCGCAACAAGAATCGTTTCGGATTAATCGTATTCATTATAATTAACTTATTTTATACCTCACTTTATTTTGGGCTTTCAACCTGATTTATTCCCGAAAGGTACTACAATTTGCTCTATAGACGAACGAAATATATATAAAAGATCACAAAATTTTTCATTGCGTCATTCGGTACAGCTGAAAAAACGTTACCTCCTCCAGCATTAAATCTCCAAACAAAGGATAAAATTTTCCAAATGCGGAAAGCCGATCCGCATAAATGTGCGCTGTCTAAAAAAAAATGGTACGATTCGTCCGATGCGTCCGTTCCGTCCGATACGTACAAATGCGCGCTTACCTTAAGGATTTCATAGCGAATCAGTACTATTAAATGTACTCGCTGTACATTGTATTATTCATCGTCAGCATTTAGTTGCAAAACATTTAAATGAACGTCGGCATACGTCCCTTCATTATACGTTATTAGAGCGGTCAATAAGATTAGAAGCAATTCATTGAATGACCGATTATTTGGTCAGCTTTGTAGTGAAAATGATGAAGATTACAATCGCTTAGTGCTGCACACTGAAGGACGTTGGCTCTTTAAAGTTGTTTGTCAGAATCGTTTTTCCAATCTATTTGACTCAATTCTTGACTTATTTACAGAAGTTTTTAATCGCATTTCCTTCATCCTATCTGGCTGAGCGTGGTTTCACGGCAGTAGCTAATTTACTGTCAATGAAGAGGAACAGACTACATATATCACTAAATGTGGGGCGATTTTTGGTATTGATGTCAACGAAACTGGAACCCGATATTAACATTGGAACCCGTCATTAACAATTCGTTAAAATTCCACCAGTCTCAACCATTTCTTTTAAAGGAGGCCGAGGTCCAAAATAGGTTGGGAACCTCTGATCTATATTATGTTTAAAATATTTATTATCTAACAATTTTTGCATACGGACCTGTTACTTTTCCATTTTCACTTCCTTATCCAAGTCCTAACTTAGTAGTACGTTTTTTGTTGAAGAAGAAGAAGAAGACGACGAAAATGACATCTGTCATCTGTCTTAAAAAAGTCAAATTAACCTCAAAATTGCTTTCGTATTTTCATAATTAAAACGTAAATAGAAATTAAATTTGTTCACGACTTAATTATGAGCGATATTACAGGAAATTCCCCTGGCTCACAAGCCTTACAAACAATGGAAATGCTACACAAGGACTTAGTATTTAAAAAACCAACTGGAATTGTTAGAAAACGAACAAAGAAGAGAATACTTGTAGAAGAAACTTATGTAGAGGTAGGTAAATATTAATTTAAATCCTGCTTATATACTTTTTCTGTATTTAGATTAATATTCACTCTAATCTTGACTAATTTTAGGAAATTGGCAAAATTATACAAAGAGATTTTTTCCCAGACTTGGAGAAATTGAAAGCCCAAAATGCATACTTAGATGCTTTAGAATCAAATGATACTCTGAAATTAAAAGAACTGTATGCGAAATATAGCGGTAGCCAACGTCTTTCAGAGAGAGGTATAAATTTTATAAAAAAAGTACTATTAAAACAGTTTAGGTTATGAAAGCATCCAAATTAAGTCTTGCAGATAATTTGTGGGGGTAATGTATATCCATGTTAACATAAATATTGATCAATAACACAATAACAAGGTTTTACTGCAGATAGATTAACTATGAGGGGTAAACTACTCCTTTAATACATGTACATTTTCACTTGAAATCACTACAAACTCTCAAAATTTTCGAAATCGTCATAAAAATCATGGTCAAAATCATCACCGAAATCTATTTGTTGCTTAGAACTATAAACACAGCAGCTTCTGGATCAAAACACAAGGAAAAAAGAAGGTCCAATCAAATTTCAAGTGAAGAAATTTAGAGGTTACAAAAAAAAGGTAATTTGAAGACAATTTAAGGGAAATCATAAGAAATTTTATACAATGATTTCACCAAAATTGTATAAAATTAAAAGTTATTTCAGCAAAATCGCAGAAATTGTCTAAATTTAAGGAGGATCATATGAATTTTAGGTGATTTTCAATATATGTGTTCTTTTTGACTTTAGTAGTTTACCCCTCGATCTACAGTTAATTTATATACCTATTTATAAAAATATGCAATTGACACAATATGTTCTGACTTTAATAAAGCTTTTGACCATGTTAATCACACTTTATTGCTATTTAAATTAAAAATGCTTTGTTTTTCTGATGCTTTTCCAACTTCGCTTCATAGATATTTCAGGGGCTCCACAAGGTTCCCATTTGGGACCATTATTTTTCTATCTACTCATTTATTAATAATATTGAAGATATTTTCCAATACAGTAATTTTTTACATTTTACTTATGACCAAATTGATATTAATGCACTGCATGATTGGTCTGTGAAAAATTGTATGTCACTTAATATCAACAAGTATCACACCATTACTTTTCGCAGAGGACATGTCAAGATTGTATTTGATTACTCAATGGCAGATTAAACTCTTAATCATGTCAATGAAATATAAGATTTAGTTAGGGCTGCTCCTAGATCAACATCTATTGTTTGTTTCTCATACCACTCATGCAATAAATAAAGATTTCAGAACTTTAGGTTTTGTCTTAAGGAACTCAAACAACCTGCCATTGAATTCAATTAAAACAGTTTACTCAGCTTATGTCAATATTGGAATATGTGTTGCCAGTTTGGTATCCATTTTATGATGTACATTCCGTCATTAGAGTGTTCAACAATTTCTGAGATATTGTACATTCAGATTAAGTTTAGTATTTGTCAACTATGATTTTAATGTTTTATTAAACTTAATGGATCTTGAATGTATAGAATTTCAAGGGTGTACAGTAAATTTATTATTTTTGACTCAAGTATTTCTGGATCTATTAAGAGTACCAGTAAGATATACTCGTCAGAATGATTTATTCCATTTTACAGAATTAATTATGGTTTATTTAGTCCTCTAACAAGAATGCAAAGAAGTGTAAATTCATTATATTTAGATAATATTCTGTGTACGTCTTTCAATAGCTTTAGAAAAGCTGCAAGAAATATACTCTCTTGATATTTTGAATGTGTTCATTAATATTGTTATTGATATGTTTTTGATGTTTTATTGATAAGTATTTGATATTAATAAAAATTTCTTAAGTGACTGACTTAAGTGTTGGGGTTTGTTTATTTTTAAATTGATGTATTATCTTTTAAATGATTTTTGTACATTTTTTATTGTAATGGTAATTTCCCGAATGTTGTTCAATAAACAAATAATTTTTAACTATTTTAGTACCAAGTCCAGCAACTTTTGAAACGCCAGCCAACATTCACAACTCCCAGCACCAAAACGATCCCCCTGCGGATGTACCAATAGACATAGATAAGCTGGAAAAGCCCAAAGAAAACAAACTTAGCCTGGACCAATACCTAAATTCTCACACCTCTCAAGATAATGAAAGTTTTGAAGAACTATTAGAGGAGTCTGAGAAAAAACGTCAAGAAAAATACTCTTATTTGTTTAATGAAGAAGATAAAAGTGATGATTACCAGAAAAAAATACTGGCCTTACCTTCGATAGAACAGCAAGCCCTACCAGTTGAAAAAAAATTTGGTCTAGATACCTGGGGTTATAAAAATCGGAACTACATCATGTATATACCTGATGGGGTTGAGCTAAGTGCAGAGGACATTTTGGAAATTAACAAAAGGAGACAAGAAATAGTTCATGGTAATACTAGGTTACATGTGAATCCCTTTAATGAAGTTCAGAGTAAGGAAACTATCAATGAATTGGCTAAAACACAAGCAAAAGTAAGTAATATAGTTTGACAACAATTGAGGCATTATTTGCATAAACTCCATTAAATTGACCTTTTGTGATTTTTGATGAAAACTGCTGTTGACATATTGGGTTTATGCAGAGTGGTCGATATTTTAACCATTCATATCTTGGACTACCGGGGATTTTTCGATTTTGTTTTACGCAAGGGACATAGATACTTATGTATCCATAATGTTATAATATAAAATTCAGGAAAAACTGAAATATGGGTTTTTGCAAAACATGCCTCAATTGATTTGTCATTTAATCTGATCCCTGAAAGGTTATGCAACTCTTAATACAATTGTGTTATACTGGTTGCCTATAGCATGAAACAAACTACTACAAAATTGAATATTCTTTAACAGACTTCAAAATAGGAGGAAAATGTAGAAGATATGGAATTTACCTGTCACATTGATTATTATGATGAAGATGGTTTTAGCGACATTTGAATACACATTCATCAACGAGTAATAGAAATTTAGCAAACAAATGGCCACAAGTTGATGCACTTTGTAGTAAAATTATAAAGAGCAGCTTTGTAGTAATTGAAAAATTCTGGTATCATTTTATGAATTCCTTTTTGGAAAATTGTACATTTCCAGATAATTTTCAAATTATTATTGTTACACACCTATTGAAAAGTATCTAAAACAAAGAAAGGCGATGAATACTGACCATTTATTATTTAACCTTGTGCTAAAAAACTGTTAAAGTTAGTTTATCAAGAGTTGTTGGAATAATGTAATAAAAAAATACTCTTCAGTAACAAATCTAGTTTTAGATTCAACCATTCTTGTATAACAGCACTTTAATTTAATATTACTGAATGGAAAAATAGGATTAATAAAGACATGTTTATTATAGTGGTATTTTTAGACTTAAATGCATGTTTCAAATTATCAATTGTGTAAGAATACGATTGGATCAGTGATTACGTTACAGACAAAACAAGATTAAAATTAATGATTATGTTTCAACAGCATTTGACATAGTACATGGAGTTCCTCAGGGAAGTATTACAGGCCCATTGTTGTTCTTAATATATGTTAATTATGTCAAAAATTGTAATAAATGAGATTATAAAAATCTTTTTGCTGATAACGTTCTAGTATCAGTTAATGATAAAAATGTAGAAGTAGGAATTCAAAAATTTAATAATTCATTGAATAATAATATTAATAATAATTAATAAATTAAAACTTAATGTTGATAAAAGCAAGGGTATAATACTTACTTACAAGGGAGACCACTCCAGAAAGGCTGGTGAATTTATTCACTCGAAACCGCTGAAATCACTAAAAATTTTCTTGAAATTTCTAAAATAATCATCGAAATAATCACTGAAATCAATTTGTCGCTCAAAAATATAAATGCAGCAGCTTGTGGATCAAAAGACGAGGAGGGAAGAGTCCAAAAAAAGGTTATCTTATAAAATTAAGGGGGATTTTCGGCGAAGTCATATAAAATCAATTTTAGGAAATTTCCGAAATTATTTTACAACCTTATTTCGAATATTGTTGTACACATCTGATTTTTTGCGTCAGCAGAACAAGCCATTTATGCATTCAGAAATCCATTTTTAGAGGTATCTCAAGAACAATGAAAAAAAATTTGACAAGTGGTTTGAGCATACATCATAATGGAAAATATTTTGAAAAACAATGAAATCATTTTTAATGACAATTTACTGTTTTTTTTTTATTAGGTTCACTATATTAATAGTAACTTTCGTAAATCGATATCTTTAATGCTGAATGGAGTGGTTACCTATTAGAAAGCAGACTTACATATTCTTTACCACGTTGTCAGATTTCTATTATTTTTTTTTAGTGGAAGAGAGGTACCTCAGAAGTGATACCATATAAATTTGGTCAAGATATGATGATGAGGTCCATGAAAAAATCATCAAACTCTTCAATTTTTTTTAGTAAGTGTTTTAAATAATTTTTATGTTGTCAGGTATTAGATGGTAAAATAGGAGTAGATGGCAAAGAACTTCTGAAACAGGACACACCTCAGATTGGAGGATATAGCTTGATAAGAGAACCATCTCCTTCACCAAGTATATTAGGAACTCCATTGATGACTTGGGGAGAAATTGAAGGAACGCCTTTCAGGCTAGATGGAAGTGATACCCCAATTCCAAGGTAAATTTTGTGTTTTTAGACTAAAATAACTACTATTTGCCAAATACTATACAGGGTGTCCCAAAAATGTAGGCAAATCTGTTAACCACAAATACCTTAGGTCAGTGTAAGAAATATTTATTATTTTTTTGATTGGGGCCATCATGTTCAATATTATGGTGGGTATGGTTTTCCTCACCTGTAAGTAAAATGGCGCCATCAATCATCTTCGCCCTTCAAGTCGCCCCGAAGCGCCACTACAAATAATAAGACCGTCCCTTCCCCTATAATAGTCGCTAAGTCGACTTCAGGGATTGAAATTCATTCGTAAGGGTGTGAATTAGGAACAGTTATTAATAGTATACAGGGTGACAAAGTTTATTTAAAGAAATACGTTTTTTATTATATTTTCGTCGTTTTATTAAAGTAGATGGCCTAAAATTAATACACCGGAATTTTTTTAGATGACTAATAATATGAGCCTAAATATCACCTACTTCATAGAGGGCGCTAGTTGCAGGATTAGTACTAGAATGTTACGAAGCTTTGGCCTAAGTATCCATCAACAATGTGGTAACCTTAAGATAGATAAAGGTCATGCCACATCGAAAGGTAATCGTCTTTCTGATTCACTGGCCAAAAAAGCAGCCAACCAAATACTGTTTGGACCTGTCCCTTCTATTGGCTTGATAAAATCGGCAGTGACAGACCTAATTAAAGAACATTCCCTTGTGAAATTCGAGGACTGTTGGGATGAAACAAGAAACTGTAGAGTTGCCAGGGAGCTTTTAAGTTATCCTGACAACACTACAGCAAACAAATACTTGATTATGACTAGACAGAATCTGCGCTTGGTCACAGGCATTCTGACTGGTCATTGCCAAGTTCGGAATCATCTCTATGTCATGGGATTATCCGAATCCGCACTTTGTAGGGGGTGCGAAAAAGAAGATGAGACCATTGAGCATATCCTCTACGATTGCTCGACTCTCTACTCTCTGATTTATTAGAATATTTGTGTTTGGTGAGTATCGACTAACATCGGTCGATATAAGAGAAGCACCTCTTGGCGACGTTGTCAACTACATTAAATCTGTAGGCTGGCTGATGAGCTAGGAGGTACCTATCACCTTAGGAGGATACAAAATGGGCCTAGTGAAGCTTAAATACCTTGGGGTAACCCACCCTCCACAAGTTAGAGATACAGAGAAAGATAGTGAACATGACCCCAATCGAAAAAAAAAATAATAAAGGTTTCTTTCACTGATCTATTATATATATTAGAAGAGATTAAAAAAGAATTGGGTAGTAGAAGAACCGATAATTGGAACAATCTCTTGGGGCTGAGACAGGCCAAGATACTTCTGGGTGAATATAACCAAAAAAGATCGGAAGCCTGCATCTGCCTGAGCAAGAACAGGCTACGTATTGTAACAGGGATCCTTACCGGGCACTGCCGACTAAAAGGACACCTAAGTAAACTGAGAGTAGTAGAGGATAGTGAGTGCAGATTCTGTGAGGAGGAGGACGAAACCTCCATTCACATCCTAACTGAATGTGTAGCACTCCAGAATCCAAGGGCACTATATCTAGGAGGATATCAAATAGAAGAGGGAGACTTACCTAACTTGAAGCCACTTCAAATCCTACACTTCCTTGAGAAAATAGGATTGGAAGGGTCGCTATAGGCATTGAGACATTTCCTTAGTGCAGTGGCGACAGAAGGGGGCACAATAGATCTTTTAGGTCGCAGTGTATTAACACCCCATTATCAACATAACATTCACTGATCTAACGAATCTAGGGTTAACGGATTGGCCTATTTTTTTGGGACACCCTGCATTTATGAATGTTTTAATTTGCAAAACAATAAAAATATATTTTTTAAATGAATTAATATATAAAGGAGATATTTTTACTCATAGTTTAGCTATTTTTCTTTTGAGAGTGGAAACCTTGTTTAGTTACAATTAACAATAATTCTATGAACATACCGGTTAGTAGATTGTTGTTTGAGTCACTATTTTTCAGTCAATCCAGTCTCTTAATTTAACCAGGTTTTTAAGAATGTCTAGCCAAGTGGTTATTTCAAACTACATACCCATTATTTAACTTAATATCGAATCATACTCTAAAACAAATGAAAAATAATTTTTATTCAACTTAATTGTAAAAAAATAATCAATATCAGTTAATGATAACTAAGGTAAAAATATATAGTTAAATATTTGTGCGAAAATAATTTATTAAACCTCTATTACTAAATAACTCATAAAGTATAATTTTGCTTATAGATCACAAGGACCAACATTTAAAATTTCTGAACCACCTAGGAGGGAACAATTAGCTTTTGCCTTAGCCGAAAAAGTCGGAGAAAAGAAAAACATTGAGAAAAAGAAGAACTTAGATGCTCAGCGTCGACAGTTTGCTTCGTAAGTTTAATTAAATTTTGTATAATAATAAACTAGTTTTTATTAATTTGGTACCCAACAGGCCATTATCCAAAGTTGTTCAGCCCTGGTTTGGAATAAAATGGCTTTTATAAAAAAAGGAAAAAATCGACTCTTTGATTTAATTCTGACCTTTCTAATTAATTCATACTTTAAGGTAGTTCACTCGCGACAGTCGTACATAAAAATATCGCGTAATGGTGAATAGCAGAAGTTCGAGATTCTCAATGCTAATCAATTTTATTTTTGTAAGAGACTGTACAAAACACATGTATATAAACACATATGAACAAGTTATAATTTTAATCAATTTCATCCGGCAAACTTGCAAATATTTAAACGATATGGTATAGAAATTTGTGACTTCCTCATACTAATTTTAAGGGTTTGTTTTGGTTCAAACAGAACCGCTGATTCCAGTTCTCAAACACAGTGGACGAATTATTTTTTCAAGAACACGTAGCGAGTTTATAACAACCTCTTAGCTGATCGAGTGTTACTTTGATACGTGAAGTGGCTACAATGTTGCCAAGTTGTAATAATTTTACGAAACTACTCCTCAACTGAATAAAAATATTTTTATTTTAAAAATCTATATCTTTTTAGTAAGACGGTCGAAAAATTCAGCGATTATCTATAAAATTTGATAACTTCTTGATTTATTTAACATTAGTTTTTAAAAAATATGTTGAGAACCGTTTTCAAGATATCTTGAAATAAATGCATTGCTGGTGTACATGATAGGCTTCAAGAGTGTTAATTATGCACATTTTTATTGTTAATATCTCGTTTCACAGACGGTCAAAAAATCTAATTTTTTTTTTAGTTACGTAAACGACACTTTCTTAAACCTTATATTTAAATTTTATTGAATTCTTAAGAAAAGCCGTTTTACGAGTGAACTACCTTAAAAAAGAAAAATTATTTACTTAAATAAACAATTCTTGCATAACAAAACTATCGACTGTTTAAATATTAAATGCAGGCTACTTGTTAAATCTTATTTAAAAAAGTAAGTTTCCATCTTTTTTCACTACTAGTCTAATATCGATTTCCTGCTGAGCTAATACCCAAATTGCGTGAATTCGTCGCTGCTCAAGGTCTCTAGGCTTTACTCACTGAAAGAACCTGTCCAAAATGAATGATTGATTGTTTCTGCTAAAACATTTAAAGCATCTTCTGGAAGAGATGAAAGACGATTAACTGAAATTTCATCTCAACCTGAGGAATTCTTTTTTGTGGTAGAAGAGAGGATATCCTTAATTTCTACATCAGTTGGTATAAAATAAAATGAATCGTTAATATTAAGATTATTTAAATAAGACAAAGCATCCATCAGTCGAAGGAGTTATTTGAGTGGACAGACTTGGACCAACAGAACAATAAAAATCGTTGATTTCGGTAGGGCTTAAATTGGTGACTAAGACCTTTTGCCTCTTGAGTAATTTATTATTTTCCAGATCTCTCTTTGTTTATTGCCTGCCTCGTTTATTATTTTTTTAAAGTATAATTATTTTTTAGCTGCTTTAATCGTTTTCCTATAAATTGCACGATATTTCAAGTAATAATTTAAGATAGAACCACGGCCACCTGAATAGTTTTTTAAGTCTTAATCCCTTTAGTTATCCAAGGCTTTTTGGGTTTGTTTTTTAGTGTTTTCATAGGAAAAGCATTATTAATTTTTTTTAATAGAGTACGAGCCCAGAATCATATCATTTGGCCCACTCAATATTATCTTTTTTATTATAATTTGAAACATGTTTATCGACACTTTTTTATTAAAATTAATATTAGAAAATTAGAGATATGCACAGTTGTCTAAAATAAAATTAAAAATATTGAATGGGCCAAATATGATTCTGTGCTCGTAGTTTCGGCCTGTATGGGCCATTATCATGCCTAAAAATATGGGTTACAAAATAATATAATACAAAAACTTAACAAAACATTTTTTATACTTAAGTGTAGGTCAGAAATTCATTATCGGTTGAGATAATGGATTTTTGGGTAAGTACAAAAAATTGCCATTATGTTTTTGTATAACCCTCCAGGTAACCTTTACTTTGTAACCAGTGGCGGCTCGTGGTAATTTGAATTGGGTGTTCACTTTTTCCAATAATTTGATCATTTTTGTAAGTTCGGCCCAAAACTTTGTAAAAGAGCCAATATCGCTGTTTTTATTATTATTTGAGTTTGTATTAAATGTAGTTATTATCAACATCATACTATTTTCAAGCACTTTAACTATTAATAAATGAAAATTTTAGTTAGTGTGATATTTGTTTTGTTTTTAATTCATTGAAAACCACCTATAAACATTATTAGTTAACTAACTTTTCTTCATAATTTGAGATTATTTTTAAATATATATATAAGGTTATGTAGATTTTTGTGTAAAAAATATTATATGAAACTTTACCTACCATTTTTCAGTTTTTATTGTAAATTTAATCATTTTCACATTTTGTCACACATGTCAAATAAAAAATATATTTTTTAAATACCTTTTAAAATAATAACTTTTAAATAAAATAAAAACTAAAATGTTTTAAATGTTTATTTTATGAGATCAGTCCCATCACAATACATACTATTACACAAATACAAACTAGAAAAAAGATATATAATGCCAGGCATTCTAAATGATACTTTTCGCAGTTTAACAGACTCCCTTAACTACCCATTTTCTACCAGATTGTTTTCACAATTAATACCTCATCTCCTTATAGGGCTTGATTTTTACTAAAAATGTTGATATCGCTTTTCATTTTTGATTTTTTGTTTTTAATTTTAATTTCAACCCCCCTTAAATCCCCCATATTTAATTAGATTTTTTTAATTAAAGGTAGTGGTGGCTCGTTATAATTTAAAATATTAATTCCTCGATTAATACAGTGTAAGAAAGAAACATCAAGTTTAAATTATAGAAATAATGCAAAATCATGCTTACCTAATATGAGATAATTCCCTAATACCCGTTTTTGTCCTTTCTGATTTAGTATTTTCATTGTTTGCAAAAACTAAACAAGGAAAACAAAACAAAGCATGTTGTTTATCACACCCGCATAACCACGAAGTTTTTTTATATTGTTCAATCTTAAAAGGATGTTTAAACTTTCTATTTCTTATGGCACATTCTTGAACAATGTTTATCTCCGATTGAGGTGGGCCATTCTTTTTTGTAAGCACTCGATTTTCGAAATTATGTCTATTTGTTTTTATAAATTTTACCAAATACGATTCCATCGTACATAAGCACTAGTAAATTCACACAGAACCTAAGACCAGTACAGCCAACCTCAAAACAACGAAAATTCTGTTCACGAAACACAAAAATCCATAAAAAGTATAATTTGTAAAGGGATCTCGTGTCTCACTGAGTGTATTCTCACTTTCTTCTTTTATATATCGGTAAACAAGGATACAAATATATTCAGGTTCATATTTATAAACAGAACTCAGCTGAGTCGGAGTTGGCTAAGTCGTCCTTGAACTAAAATCAAAGTTCGGTTACAACGTCTCTAAAGTTCCAAGTGGTGCCGGTGTCACACTGGAATTTAGACATGGATATTAGCAAATCTGTAAGTGTTAAGTAGGTACATTTACGGATTACTACTCATCTCTAAATTCGCACGATATAAACCACAAAGCACATAGAGGTTCCACGTGAATGACCAAGGTCAAAACCGACAATTGACATTTTTTATGCTATTTGCTCCAAACTCTAGATGGGGCTACTGGTAAAATTCTGATTTCTTACTCCATTTTTAAGCTTTATGGGAGAAAAACTTAACCAAAGACTCCAAAGATGTGACGTGTATTTATTTATGTTTTTGGTTAATCTCATTTTTCCGTCTGATTTTAGTGATTTTTTGTTGGCTTTGGCTTTTGGTTTCTGTTTATAGTTTCGTCTTAGTTATAACCTACTGTGTTTTGCAATAATTTTGGTGCTACCTGTGGGTGTGCTACGTTGAAAACTTCGAGAAAAACTTCATTGATTCACCATGCATCTGCATCATAAAAAGAAACGGGTATAACAACTAATTGATAATCAATTTATCACTGGACTAGATTCCGAAATCATTTTTCACATAAGAGAGTAATACACAAAGCAGTGGAGTAATACCACCATCTATTTGGAAGGAAAATACCTATTTATCATTGAATGAATAGTTAAAAGGATTCACCTTTTAATACAATACCTATATTACATTTGTCCTCGGTTTAAAAGACATTTATAAAATATATTATTTTAGTGTTAATAAAATGTAATATCCTAGTCTCTACTTCACATTTAAATTATTGATAGGTATTTTAAAGATTTGAGATTATATACCTATTTGCTGCAAGTAAGTATTCGTTAAATATGTATTATTATTTGTATTTATTTTTATCTAATAATATTATTTAAGTTATTAATAAACATATTTTAAGAATGTTCTATTTTATTGTTTATTGATATATCTTATATTTATTTAATAATAATATGCAGAACCAACTCTTCACATCAGACCCCTGCTTATAACAAATTCATTCCTCAAATTTGGTATAATCGACCTAAATTATTTTGTAAAATAAAAGTTTCGAACTTACTAGTTCCATTCTTTATTTTATAAAATAATTTATGTGGAAATCATTTAAAATTTAATTTAAAACTACTACCTACTCCTAAAAATTACAATTTGAATTTACCGCCATCTGTCAATTGTCATTTTAGTTCCAGCTCCAAACACAAGGTGGCGCCAATTTGGTTTAAAAGTTTAACATTGGCGTGGGGTCTCTAGAAGATACGTGCTTTGTGATATAAACGATCCACAGGTAGACGGAATGACAGTTTGTTTGATTTGGTACAATGTTGCCAGAATATGTTTTTGTTATGTACCAGATTTTTCGAATTCTATTTGCAGTGACATCTAATTTATTGAAGAGGAAAAAAGAGGGTTTTTATAGATAACGAACCCAAACAAGGAACACAATATATATATATATATATATATATATATATATATATATATATATATATATATCTACAAAGTATTACTGAGCCTCCCCCCATGTTAAATTTCAGGTTCACTGAGACTCCGCTGTTACTGGGCTTCCGATATACGGATCCCCAGTGACAACCCATTGAAAATTGTTCCAGATGATGTAGACACCCTAAAACACCCATTAACACAAAAATCTCGAGGACGCCCATTTGAGCCGTTTTTTGATCCTGTATAAAATATTAGTTCAGGCGTTCGCCGCTTGGTGCGCTGCTAATATACATTTCGCTGTGTATAAGATGTTTAATGTTACATGTCAACTGGGCGCCTTAAGCTATTCGCTGCGCGCTTTTGGTTTGGCAACGTTGCAGTTGATTATATATACGTACTAGGAGGCTCGCTGATTTTGTCTTTCGACTCGAATCATTTTAAAAATTAAAATGTATCAATTTCGATCTTGAACGCGACAAGTACTACAGAGCGCCGTAGAAAATAAAATGCCACAATAAACATTTTTGTTTTAGAAAATGTTTAATAATTTTTTGGTTGATATTATTTAAATAATAAGGTTAGCACCTTGATTAGTACGTATATTTAGGCATTATTATAAAAGTAAATAAAAAGAAAATTCCAACTCAAATGTGATATATGACCAAGACGTAAAATAAAATAAGTAAACTTTTTATTTTAATTTAGTTTATTTTCTCATAATTCAATATATCTTGTAATCATCTTGTAATGACGTCAATGACAGTATTTTATAAATAGAACACCCTATATTTTTACCAATTTTACAAGAACAAGTTACGTATTGTATCAGGGATCCTTACTGGGCATTGCCCACTAAAAGGACACCTTAAGTAAACTAAGAGTAGTAGAATATAGTGAGCAGATTCTGTGAAGAGGAAGACAAAACCTCCATTCACATTCTGACAATGTGTAGCACTCCAAAATCCAAGGACACTATACCTAAGAGCATATTAAATAGAAGAGTGATATTTACCTAACTTGAAGCCACTCAAGGAAGATATGATTGGAAGGATCGTTGTAGGCATTGCGACATTTCCTTGCTGCATTAGCGACAAAAGGGGTACAATAAATATTTTAGGTCGTAGTGTTTTAGCACCCCATTCCCAACATAACATACAAATTTTTAAGCTTCCTTTTATTATGCTGATTTCAATTGTATCACCACTTGCTTCAAATTAATACAAAGAATTGTTTAAATTAGGTCGATTTTTATTCTAAGGCTGGCACATTTTTATCACATCCTAAACTGACACACAACATTCCCCTCTCCTCCTTCCCACTACTAACCAATACAATTTAAATAGAAAACGTACTAAGTATTACACATCAACGCAAATGTAATTTAATGAATAATTTTTAGAAATGTGACTGTTTATAGTGTTACTTTTGATTTTAGCGCCCTTTAGCATGATAAAAAAGTGGTACGTATTGTTAAGTGTGACAGCTCATTTGAAAGCTTATTATAATAGTAATTTAATGTGCAGCATAATTTTGTTAATTTGGTTTATTGGGATTTTCATTACATTTATTTATTCTTAACCTTAATGGCAACAATCTATTTAAGTTCATGTTCCTTCGAATTAAGTTTTGTTACGTTGTCTTATAAATCATTAAAATTGACTTTCCACTGAAGTGTCGTATTGTGGATTATTCATTTTCATGCATCCAAAATTAAAATATACCATTTCGAACTTTTCGTGTGGAATATAGAGATTTAAATAAATATAAGTATGCTTACATCCTTGAGACTCATTGCGATATGAGCTGTGCAGCGCACTACCTATTCAATGGCCTGACTCACGGTATGTACGACTTCCACCTCACTCCAACTTAAGTTCGTCCCTAATGGATTTTGCTTATATGGTCCGCGTTTAGATTTTTGAAGATGTATACGGTACGACTAGGCCTCCAGCTGTGTTAATTTTCAGGTTCACATAGCCTCTGCTCTCGATTATACAATGCGGATCTAAAGTCCCTCCACCTCCTATTTATTTTTTGATCCGTCATGAGATATGAATTCATAAAAATCTTTGATTTTAAACGAGAATAATACAGTGCCAAAGGTTAAATATTTGTGGTACACCAGTTGATAGCATTGAACATTTAAAACAAAGAATTCATTATGAGTAAAAAGAAAAAATATTTTAGTTATATTGTTATCATTGGAAAGGGTTTCAAATAATATATCACTTGCCATAACGGCTCCCGTCTGCCATTTTTAATGATTACGTCACCTAATATATTTAAAAAGGTAGTGTACATTCCTTGGTTTAGTTTCCCAAAATTTCAAATAAAAAAAAATATATATTCAGGTTTAAAGATACTAAATGGGGCAGTATACAAGTTTGTAATAGGTACACAAAAATAAATAAATATTTTTTAATGAAACTGTGGTTCTTTGTATATTAAGGTACTATAAGATATGTTCCTAATATACACTATATCTAGCGCTATATCTATAGAGTGTGACTGGGCCTCCAGCCTTGCTAGTTTTCAGGTTTATTGAGACTCCGCTATCCATTATATACGGATTCTACAGCAGAGTCTCAGTTAACCTAAAATGATTCATTTTTACTTTCCTATCTGTATACAGATATAAGGAAAGTAGAGGAATCATGATTTTTTTTGACCTCGAGTTTTCGACGGATTTTTACGTTTTGAGGTCCCCTGAATCCGTTTTGACTATTTTTGCGATGATGTCTGTGTGTGTGTGTGTGTGTGTGTGTGTGTGTGTGTGTGTGTGTGTGTGTGTGTGTGTGTGTGTGTGTGTGGGTGCGTGTGTGTGTGTGTGTGTGTGTGTGTGTGTGTGTGTGTGTGTGTGTGTGGGTGTGTGTGTGTGCGTGTGCGTGTGTGTCTGTATAACTCATGAACCGATACAACGAAAAACACCAAATTTTAAACTTAAGCTTTGTTTTAGCGTCCAATGAGCTGATTAGATTTTGGGCAGAGTCGGAACATCTGGGGGGATACTTTATAGGTGGTCATTTTTATATTTTATGGAATATTTCTGTTATTTACGTTTGGAGAAGAAAATTCTTCAAATAATTATCTATAATTTTTGTTCTATGCAAAATTTTCCTAAAATGGTCCGTATTCGAGAAATTTGACAAAATGTAAAAAAACTAATTTTTTATAAAAATTGTTTGAATAAATGTTGTTTGTAATATAATTCTCTATAATTTTTATTCTATACATAATTTCTCTAAAATGGACCGTATTCGAGATATTTGAGAAAATGTGTAAATTTCGAATTTTGAAGAAAACTCAAAAACTGATAAAGAAAAAAACATAAAATTTTAAACTTAAGGTTTATTTGGGCCTGACGTGAAATGATTAGATTTTATTTATGTTTGGAGGAGAAAATTGTTCAAATAAAAGTTACTTCTAATATTATTATCTATAATTTTTGTTATATGTCAAATTTTCCTGAAATGGTCCGTATTCGAGAAATTTGACAAAATGTGCAAAATTCTGATTTTTATGAAAATTGTTGAACTAAAAGTTGTTTGCGTCGATCTCTATAATTTTTGTTTATACATGATTTTTCTGAAATGGACCGTAATGGAAAAGTGCTAAATTTAAATTTTTCAGTATTTTCGTTTTCAATGAATATCTATAGATAAATGTTTCGAGGTAGATATATGTGGACAATGTATATATTTGGTTTATCCTCCTCTAAACATTTATAGAAGTGCTGCAATAGGTTGTACAAAATAACCGGAAAAGCCTATAATAACTAGATAGGAAAGTCATGTGTTGGACACATCAGATTTTTAAATATAGGAAATGGGAGAATATAAAAGTGTGTAATCGGTACGCAAAAAAGTGTTGAATATTTGCTACATAGGAGTTTGAATTTTTAGTTTTCTTTTTATGGCTTTTTTTTAGTGCAAATATGACATGTTTATTTACGTGTTTGTTTTTATTTTTTCATGAATTTTTTATAAATAAATATTTTTTAATGGAACTGTGGTTCTTTATATATTAAGGTACTATATACGTCCTAATATATATACCTAAACTATATATCTCGCTATATTTATAAAGTGCGACTGGGCCTCCAGCCGTGTTAATTTTTAGGTTCACTGAGACTCCGCTGTTAATAATATATGGACTCTACAGCAGAGTCTTAGTGAGCCTAAAAATTAACAAGGTGGGCCCAGTCGTACCGTATGGATATATAATGAGAATGTTTACTCATCAGTAAGCTTTAAGGATTTTTTTTTGAATTCGTTTAAAAATTTATATTATGTAGTAAGAAACTATTAACAGATTTCTATAATTTTTTAACCAGTTTTAAATATACAGTGAGTCCACTTAAGTACGCAGTATATTAAAAACTTTTTTATTATTAAATTAACGAGAAAAAGTTATTCTTCATAAAAAGTTCTGCATTGTTTAAAACCTAAAACCATCAAATATTTTATTTTATAAATTATTTTTAGTACCCTCTGGTAATCTATGTAGACGTAAAAGTTTCAATCTATATTTTTGTTCTTGTTCATCAAATTTATCATGTAGATTTTTATTTTCTTTAAAGCGTACTGATATATTATTCATTGATGTGATTTTATAATTTACTTCTTTTAAATGTTCTTCAATTGTTGTTAAAACAATATCGGTCATTGTTTAGCCAGATCTTTTAAAACCTTATATGTAATAATAATATCGGCGAAAAATTTCTGAGAGGTATCTGTAACAACATTATTTAATTTTTTGTCTTTTTGTAAACACCATTATTACATTTATGAAAACAAAAATTTTAATTTTAAACTAGTATTGAGCAAAAAAGTCATTATAATATATACACACAAAACTTGAGAAGACTTAAAAAGAATAGAACTATTGCAATTGGTTTGCCGGCAGAAACGACGAATTCGCATACTACTCGCTAAGAAGGTTTATCTTCAACGGGTTATTATTATTTTAAATAAAAACATATGGTCTGAGTAATTAAGTTTTTCTTCCTTTTGCTAAATAAATTATTAAAAAGTGGCAACAGTGCTTGGAGCCTCATTAAATACATTCTCTCTAGTAAGAGGAGGCGCATTAACATAAACAGTGTCAAAACATATGTCAAATGTATATAGTGGACGTTACGTTGACCTATCCAACTAATGGTAGTTGAATTAGTCTTTACAAATAACGGTGTATATAATGGCGTATATACGGTGGAGTTTTGGTAGGCCATTTATGGAATGGAGTCCCAGTAATGCCACGTAGCTAGATATATATATATATATATATATATATATATTTACATCCCGCAGCAATATTGCGTCCTTTCATAACCCATACATTTTGCGTCTCTGGAAACAGTGTGTTTAGAATAGATTTCATCGAGTATATTGAAACTACAAAAAATTAATTGTCTCAAAATATGTTTTTTATGACCATATCGTTAAAAAATTATATACGTTTTTTTTTTATTTTCCGACCACTTTGACTCCTTTTATATTAATATCTATCTTGCATCCGTATATTACTATTTTACGTCCAAAAGAATATTTTTGTTTCATTTAACATATTAATTTACGTCCAACAGTGTTGCCAATATTTTTTATAATTCAGGAAGGCTTTGTATTAAAGACCAATTTATTTCGAAACCAACCATAAGAATAGTCTAAATATATAAAATTATTTGTTCTGATTGACTGACTGACCCATCAATCTTACCGCCAAAACTTCTAAGTCTAGGAAGCTAAAATTAATAAGACAGGTTTTTTTTATAACGTATGCAAAAAAGAATTTTCAAAAATTTTAATTGTTTGAAGTTAGACACATAAAAATTTGAAATACAGCTACAGCGTAAATAAATAATAAATTTAAAGGGGAGGAAACGGGGAAGTGAACGCTTGTATAGAAAAATAATTTTTTTTAGGTTATCGTTTTTGAATTTTCATATTTTAAGGCGGGAAACAAGTAAGAACAGGGGATGAAAGTTTGTATGCGAGTATCGATTTTTTTAAGGTAGGAATTTAAAAATTGGAAATATAGCTACACATCATAAATAAATAGGTAATGAATTGTTTAAAGTTTTTATTAAATATTGGTTTTTTAAAGGTAGCAACTTAAAAATTGGAATTGTAGCTACTCATCATACATAAATAATGACTTGCTTCCGGGTGTTTGGATTTTCACATTTTAAAGAGGAGGAAACGGGGGTAAAGTTTAGTATGGGGTATTGGTTTCTTAAATATAGGAACTTGAAAATTGGAAGTGTAGCTACTCATCTTAAATATTTTTTATATTTTCACATTTAAAGGGTGAGAAACGGGGGGTGGGGTGAAAGTTTTTATGGGAGTATCGGTTTTCCAAAGGTATAAATTGCAGCTACTCATCATAAATAAATAATGATATATTTTCGGATAATTGGATTTTCATATTTTAAGGGTGGAGAAACAGGGAGTAACATTTTTTATGGAGAAAGAAATAAAAATACACAAAAATATATAAAATTAAATTTAAAAAAATATAAATAAAAATAAATAAAAATAAAGAAAAATAAATAAAAATAAAGAAAAATAAATAAAAATAAATAAAAATAAATAAAAATAAATAAAAATAAATAAAAATAAATAAAAATAAATAAAAATAAATAAAAATAAATAAAAATAAATAAAAATAAATAAAAATAAATAAAAATAAATAAAAATAAATAAAAATAAATAAAAATAAATAAAAATAAATAAAAATAAATAAAAATAAATAAAAATAAATAAAAATAAATAAAAATAAATAAAAATAAATAAAAATAAATAAAAATAAATAAAAATAAATAAAAATAAATAAAAATAAATAAAAATAAATAAAAATAAATAAAAATAAATAAAAATAAATAAAAATAAATAAAAATAAATAAAAATAAATAAAAATAAATAAAAATAAATAAAAATAAATAAAAATAAATAAAAATAAATAAAAATAAATAAAAATAAATAAAAATAAATAAAAATAAATAAAAATAAATAAAAATAAATAAAAATAAATAAAAATAAATAAAAATAAATAAAAATAAATAAAAATAAATAAAAATAAATAAAAATAAATAAAAATAAATAAAAATAAATAAAAATAAATAAAAATAAATAAAAATAAATAAAAATAAATAAAAATAAATAAAAATAAATAAAAATAAATAAAAATAAATAAAAATAAATAAAAATAAATAAAAATAAATAAAAATAAATAAAAATAAATAAAAATAAATAAAAATAAATAAAAATAAATAAAAATAAATAAAAATAAATAAAAATAAATAAAAATAAATAAAAATAAATAAAAATAAATAAAAATAAATAAAAATAAATAAAAATAAATAAAAATAAATAAAAATAAATAAAAATAAATAAAAATAAATAAAAATAAATAAAAATAAATAAAAATAAATAAAAATAAATAAAAATAAATAAAAATAAATAAAAATAAATAAAAATAAATAAAAATAAATAAAAATAAATAAAAAAAAATAAAAATAAATAAAAATAAATAAAAATAAATAAAAATAAATAAAAATAAATAAAAATAAATAAAAATAAATAAAAATAAATAAAAATAAATAAAAATAAATAAAAATAAATAAAAATAAATAAAAATAAATAAAAATAAATAAAAATAAATAAAAATAAATAAAAATAAATAAAAATAAATAAAAATAAATAAAAATAAATAAAAATAAATAAAAATAAATAAAAATAAATAAAAATAAATAAAAATAAACAAAAATGAATAAAAAGAAATAAAAATAAATTATCAAATTTAATTACCAAATTTAATTACCAATCATAATAATAAATCATAATCATCAATCATAATCATCAATGATAATCATCAATGATAATCATCAATGATAATCATCAATGATAATCATCAATGATAATCATCAATGATAATCATCAATGATAATCATCAATCATAATTATCAATCATAATCATCAATCATAATCATCAATCATAATCATCAATCATAATCATCAATCATAATCATCAATCATAATCATCAATCATAATCATCAATCATAATCATCAATCATAATCATCAATCATAATCATCAATCATAATCATCAATCATAATCATCAATCATAATCATCAATCATAATCATCAATCATAATCATCAATCATAATCATCAATCATAATCATCAATCATAATCATCAATCATAATCGTCAATCATAATCGTCAATCATAATCGTCAATCATAATCGTCAATCATAATCGTCAATCATAATCGTCAATCATAATCATCAGTCATAATCTTCAATCATAATCATCAATCATAATCATCAATCATAATCATCAATCATAATCATCAATCATAATCGTCAATCATAATCGTCAATCATAATCGTCAATCATAATCGTCAATCATAATCATCAATCATAATCATCAATCATAATCATCAATCATAATCATCAATCATAATCATCAAGCATAATCATCAATCATAATCATCAATCATAATCATCAATCATAATCATCAATCATAATCATCAATCATAATCATCAATCATAATCATCAATCATAATCATCAATCATAATCATCAATCATAATCATCAATCATAATCATCAATCATAATCATCAATCATAATCATCAATCATAATCATCAATCATAATCATCAATCATAATCATCAATCATAATCATCAATCATAATCATCAATCATAATCATCAATCATAATCATCAATCATAATCATCAATCATAATCATCAATCATAATCATCAATCATAATCATCAATCATAATCATCAATCATAATCATCAATCATAATCATCAATCATAATCATCAATCATAATCATCAATCATAATCATCAATCATAATCATCAATCATAATCATCAATCATAATCATCAATCATAATCATCAATCATAATCATCAATCATAATCATCAATCATAATCATCAATCATAATCATCAATCATAATCATCAATCATAATCATCAATCATAATCATCAATCATAATCATCAATCATAATCATCAATCATAATCATCAATCATAATCGTCAATCATAATCGTCAATCATAATCGTCAATCATAATCGTCAATCATAATCGTCAATCATAATCGTCAATCATAATCATCAGTCATAATCTTCAATCATAATCATCAATCATAATCATCAATCATAATCATCAATCATAATCATCAATCATAATCGTCAATCATAATCGTCAATCATAATCGTCAATCATAATCGTCAATCATAATCATCAATCATAATCATCAATCATAATCATCAATCATAATCATCAATCATAATCATCAAGCATAATCATCAATCATAATCATCAATCATAATCATCAATCATAATCATCAATCATAATCATCAATCATAATCATCAATCATAATCATCAATCATAATCATCAATCATAATCATCAATCATAATCATCAATCATAATCATCAATCATAATCATCAATCATAATCATCAATCATAATCATCAATCATAATCATCAATCATAATCATCAATCATAATCATCAATCATAATCATCAATCATAATCATCAATCATAATCATCAATCATAATCATCAATCATAATCATCAATCATAATCATCAATCATAATCATCAATCATAATCATCAATCATAATCATCAATCATAATCATCAATCATAATCATCAATCATAATCATCAATCATAATCATCAATCATAATCATCAATCATAATCATCAATCATAATCATCAATCATAATCATCAATCATAATCATCAATCATAATCATCAATCATAATCATCAATCATAATCATCAATCATAATCATCAATCATAATCATCAATCATAATCATCAATCATAATCGTCAATCATAATCGTCAATCATAATCGTCAATCATAATCGTCAATCATAATCGTCAATCATAATCATCAGTCATAATCTTCAATCATAATCATCAATCATAATCATCAATCATAATCATCAATCATAATCATCAATCATAATCGTCAATCATAATCGTCAATCATAATCGTCAATCATAATCGTCAATCATAATCATCAATCATAATCATCAATCATAATCATCAATCATAATCATCAATCATAATCATCAATCATAATCATCAATCATAATCATCAATCATAATCATCAATCATAATCATCAATCATAATCATCAATCATAATCATCAATCATAATCATCAATCATAATCATCAATCATAATCATCAATCATAATCATCAATCATAATCATCAATCATAATCATCAATCATAATCATCAATCATAATCATCAATCATAATCATCAATCATAATCATCAATCATAATCATCAATCATAATCATCAATCATAATCATCAATCATAATCATCAATCATAATCATCAATCATAATCATCAATCATAATCATCAATCATAATCATCAATCATAATCATCAATCATAATCATCAATCATAATCATCAATCATAATCATCAATCATAATCATCAATCATAATCATCAATCATAATCATCAATCATAATCATCAATCATAATCATCAATCATAATCATCAATCATAATCATCAATCATAATCATCAATCATAATCATCAATCATAATCATCAATCATAATCATCAATCATAATCATCAATCATAATCATCAATCATAATCATCAATCATAATCATCAATCATAATCATCAATCATAATCATCAATCATAATCATCAATCATAATCATCAATCATAATCATCAATCATAATCATCAATCATAATCATCAATCATAATCATCAATCATAATCATCAATCATAATCATCAATCATAATCATCAATCATAATCATCAATCATAATCATCAATCATAATCATCAATCATAATCATCAATCATAATCATCAATCATAATCATCAATCATAATCATCAATCATAATCATCAATCATAATCATCAATCATAATCATCAATCATAATCATCAATCATAATCATCAATCATAATCATCAATCATAATCATCAATCATAATCATCAATCATAATCATCAATCATAATCATCAATCATAATCATCAATCATAATCATCAATCATAATCATCAATCATAATCATCAATCATAATCATCAATCATAATCATCAATCATAATCATCAATCATAATCATCAATCATAATCATCAATCATAATCATCAATCATAATCATCAATCATAATCATCAATCATAATCATCAATCATAATCATCAATCATAATCATCAATCATAATCATCAATCATAATCATCAATCATAATCATCAATCATAATCATCAATCATAATCATCAATCATAATCATCAATCATAATCATCAATCATAATCATCAATCATAATCATCAATCATAATCATCAATCATAATCATCAATCATAATCATCAATCATAATCATCAATCATAATCATCAATCATAATCATCAATCATAATCATCAATCATAATCATCAATCATAATCATCAATCATAATCATCAATCATAATCATCAATCATAATCATCAATCATAATCATCAATCATAATCATCAATCATAATCATCAATCATAATCATCAATCATAATCATCAATCATAATCATCAATCATAATCATCAATCATAATCATCAATCATAATCATCAATCATAATCATCAATCATAATCATCAATCATAATCATCAATCATAATCATCAATCATAATCATCAATCATAATCATCAATCATAATCATCAATCATAATCATCAATCATAATCATCAATCATAATCATCAATCATAATCATCAATCATAATCATCAATCATAATCATCAATCATAATCATCAATCATAATCATCAATCATAATCATCAATCATAATCATCAATCATAATCATCAATCATAATCATCAATCATAATCATCAATCATAATCATCAATCATAATCATCAATCATAATCATCAATCATAATCATCAATCATAATCATCAATCATAATCATCAATCATAATCATCAATCATAATCATCAATCATAATCATCAATCATAATCATCAATCATAATCATCAATCATAATCATCAATCATAATCATCAATCATAATCATCAATCATAATCATCAATCATAATCATCAATCATAATCATCAATCATAATCATCAATCATAATCATCAATCATAATCATCAATCATAATCATCAATCATAATCATCAATCATAATCATCAATCATAATCATCAATCATAATCATCAATCATAATCATCAATCATAATCATCAATCATAATCATCAATCATAATCATCAATCATAATCATCAATCATAATCATCAATCATAATCATCAATCATAATCATCAATCATAATCATCAATCATAATCATCAATCATAATCATCAATCATAATCATCAATCATAATCATCAATCATAATCATCAATCATAATCATCAATCATAATCATCAATCATAATCATCAATCATAATCATCAATCATAATCATCAATCATAATCATCAATCATAATCATCAATCATAATCATCAATCATAATCATCAATCATAATCATCAATCATAATCATCAATCATAATCATCAATCATAATCATCAATCATAATCATCAATCATAATCATCAATCATAATCATCAATCATAATCATCAATCATAATCATCAATCATAATCATCAATCATAATCATCAATCATAATCATCAATCATAATCATCAATCATAATCATCAATCATAATCATCAATCATAATCATCAATCATAATCATCAATCATAATCATCAATCATAATCATCAATCATAATCATCAATCATAATCATCAATCATAATCATCAATCATAATCATCAATCATAATCATCAATCATAATCATCAATCATAATCATCAATCATAATCATCAATCATAATCATCAATCATAATCATCAATCATAATCATCAATCATAATCATCAATCATAATCATCAATCATAATCATCAATCATAATCATCAATCATCAATCATAATCATCAATCATAATCATCAATCATAATCATCAATCATAATCATCAATCATAATCATCAATCATAATCATCAATCATAATCATCAATCATAATCATCATCAATCATCAATCATCAATCATAATCATCAATCATAATCATCAATCATAATCATCAATCATAATCATCAATCATAATCATCAATCATAATCATCAATCATAATCATCAATCATAATCATCAATCATAATCATCAATCATAATCATCAATCATAATCATCAATCATAATCATCAATCATAATCATCAATCATAATCATCAATCATAATCATCAATCATAATCATCAATCATAATCATCAATCATAATCATCAATCATAATCATCAATCATAATCATCAATCATAATCATCAATCATAATCATCAATCATAATCATCAATCATAATCATCAATCATAATCATCAATCATAATCATCAATCATAATCATCAATCATAATCATCAATCATAATCATCAATCATAATCATCAATCATAATCATCAATCATAATCATCAATCATAATCATCAATCATAATCATCAATCATAAATCATCATAATCATCAATCATAATCATCAATCATAATCATCAATCATAATCATCAATCATAATCATCAATCATAATCATCAATCATAATCATCAATCATAATCATCAATCATAATCATCAATCATAATCATCAATCATAATCATAATCATCAATCATAATCATCAATCATAATCATCAATCATAATCATCAATCATAATCATCAATCATAATCATCAATCATAATCATCAATCATAATCATCAATCATAATCATCAATCATAATCATCAATCATAATCATCAATCATAATCATCAATCATAATCATCAATCATAATCATCAATCATAATCATCAATCATAATCATCAATCATAATCATCAATCATAATCATCAATCATAATCATCAATCATAATCATCAATCATAATCATCAATCATAATCATCAATCATAATCATCAATCATAAATCATCAATCATAATCATCAATCATAATCATCAATCATAATCATCAATCATAATCATCAATCATAATCATCAATCATAATCATCAATCATAATCATCAATCATAATCATCAATCATAATCATCAATCATAATCATCAATCATAATCATCAATCATAATCATCAATCATAATCATCAATCATAATCATCAATCATAATCATCAATCATAATCATCAATCATAATCATCAATCATAATCATCAATCATAATCATCAATCATAATCATCAATCATAATCATCAATCATAATCATCAATCATAATCATCAATCATAATCATCAATCATAATCATCAATCATAATCATCAATCATAATCATCAATCATAATCATCAATCATAATCATCAATCATAATCATCAATCATAATAATCAATCATAATCATCAATCATAATCATCAATCATAATCATCAATCATAATCATCAAACATAATCATCAATCATAATCATCAATCATAATCATCAATCATAATCATCAATCATAATCATCAATCATAATCATCAATCATAGTCATCAATCCTAATCATCAATCATAATCATCAATCATAATCATCAATCATAATCATCAATCATAATCATCAATCATAATCATCAATCATAATCATCAATCATAATCATCAATCATAATCATCAATCATAATCAACAACATAATCATCAATCATAATCATCAATCATAATCATCAATCATAATCATCAATCATAATCATCAATCATAATCATCAATCATAATCATCAATCATAATCATCAATCATAATCATCAATCATAATCATCAATCATAATCATCAATCATAATCATCAATCATAATCATCAAACATAATCATCAATCATAATCATCAATCATAATCATCAATCATAATCATCAATCATAATCATCAATCATAATCATCAATCATAATCATCAATCATAATCATCAATCATAATCATCAATCATAATCATCAATCATAATCATCAATCATAATCATCAATCATAATCATCAATCATAATCATCAATCCTAATCATCAATCATAATCATCAATCCTAATCATCAATCATAATCATCAATCATAATCATCAATCATAATCATCAATCATAATCATCAATCATAATCATCAATCATAATCATCAATCATAATCATCAATCATAATCATCAATCATAATCATCAATCATAATCATCAATCATAATCACCAATCATAATCATCAATCATAATCATCAATCATAATCATCAATCATAATCATCAATCATAATCATCAATCATAATCATCAATCATAATCATCAATCATAATCATCAATCATCAATCATAATTATCAATCATAATCATCAATCATAATCATCAATCATAATCATCAATCATAATCACCAATCATAATCATCAATCCTAATCATCAACCATAATCATCGATCATAATCATCGAACAAAATAATCGATCATAATCATCAATCATAATCATCAATCATAATCATCAATCATAATCATCAATCATAATCATCAATCATAATCATCAATCATAATCATCAATCATAATCATCAATCATAATCATCAATCATAATCATCAATCATAATCATCAATCATAATCATCAATCATAATCATCAATCATAATCACCAATCATAATCATCAATCCTAATCATCAACCATAATCATCGATCATAATCATCGAACAAAATCATCGATCATAATCATTAATCATAATAATAATAATCGTCAATAATAATCATCAATTATAACCATCAATCATAATCATCATTCACAATCATCAATAATAATTATCAATCATAATCATCAATCCTAATCATCAATCATAATAATCAATCATATTCTTCAATCATAATCTGCAATTTTAATCATCAATCCTAATCATCCACCACAATCATCAACCATAATCATCAACCCATCAACCATAATTATCAACCATAATCATCAACCATAATCGGCAATCGTAATCGTCAATTATAATCGTAGATCATAATCGTCAATCACAATCTTCAATCATAATCATCAATTATAATCGTCAATCACAATCTTC
This sequence comes from Psylliodes chrysocephalus, assembly GCA_927349885.1. Lineage (NCBI taxonomy): Eukaryota > Metazoa > Arthropoda > Insecta > Coleoptera > Chrysomelidae > Psylliodes > Psylliodes chrysocephalus. The sequence continues at coordinate 31,318,779 of OV651818.1, read as the reverse complement.
AATCATAATCATCAATTATAATTAATTATCAATCATTATCATCAATCATAAATATCAATCTTAATCATCATTCTCAATCATGAATCCTAATCATCAATTATAATCATCAATCATATATATCAGTCATAATCATCAATCATAAATATCAATCATTATCATATTGGTATAATATTATTAATAATATTTTTCTTACAATATGTAAATCAATATTAAATCAGATTTTTTAAAACCATAACTAAAATTATGTTAAAGAAATTATAATATATCTAATAAATTTAAATAACCTCTAGTAATTGCTCCCAAACTTCTTATAACTAAAATTTAATTTAGTACTATCCCGTATTTAATCAAACAACTAAAATTATTTTGAAATAATTATAATTTACGTAATAAATTTTAAAAACCTAAGATATTTGCCAAAAACTTCTTATAATTCAAAACCCAAAAACAATTATTTTAAAATAATTATTTATATATAATCCATTAAATTAAAATAACCTAAAGTATTTTCCGCAAATGTTTTTACAGAAAAAATATTCAATTTAGAAATCCCTAACTTCACTCAAACCCTTAGAATCCTAACTAATATAACAAAAAATATAAACTCCAACATCCACGCACTTAACAATGCTCTTTACAGTGATTTGATTTTACACTTTACAGTGTTGCCGCTAGTTGGAGTCAAAATAGTGAGTGAAATGAAAGGATAATATACATTATGTATATTATTTAGCGCCTCTAACGGTAATCTCACAAACTAAATTTTGTATATTTTCTTTCATATCTGACACTAAATTGCGTCCACTTAATTCATTATTACTGCCATCTGGTATTAGTTAGATTAAAATAAGGGTTAACTTCAGAAACCCAACCTCAAAACAAACTTATCTCTGTAAAATTGATTTAGTTCCGTGCTTTTACAAGGCGGGAAAAGCCGAAAACTATTTTGCGTCCGATATTCGGACGTAAAATAGTCATGGAAGCAAAATGTAACGTAATGTGTATGTTATCGGACGCAAAATACTGCTAAGGATATATATATATATATATATATATATATATATATATATATATATATATATATATATATATATATTTTACACGTGAACACTGCCTCAAGCAAAATGTACTACATCTAGTACAATTGTGAATTGTACTAGACTGGCAACACTGGTTTGGAAACCTAGTTTGTGAGCGGCGCGCCAATTAATGAGTTCTTTTGACGTTTGAAGGATATTTTGGCGTGTTGTTTTCTCTTTTTAACTTTATGCATTCATCAAATCGTCTCACTCATGTTAGGCTCACTCATCATAATGCGCCACAGACACAGTATACTTAGGTATTCTATGCCACAGAGACGCGATCAGCCAGAGGGCAATGATGTACCAAAAAATATAGATTAACACGTATGAAAATAAAAATATTAAAATTAAATTTATATTTTTATGTTATTTATGTAATTTTAAAATAATGTGTTTTTATGAAATTTAACTGGGTGTTCACTGCACAAATGAACCAATGGAGAAACCGCCCCTGTTTGTAACCTATATTTTTATGCCTAAACTAGTAGCCGCTTGTATAAACAACAATAAAAATTGTGTTGTAAATGGCACCGAGTTTTCTTTATTTTATAATAATATACCTGTCCGGGAAGCAGGGGACCTATTTTCAACTATAGGAGTACTCATTTCATGAAAAGTGTCATATGTCAATGTGGAAATTCGCTTACTGTTTCTCTCGGTTTATTTCAAGGGAATTAAAATTCTTAGTAGAATTTAGGAGAGAAATGAGTTCTCCCATAGTTTGAAAATAGGTCCCTAGTCCCGGAATGTGACAGACTCTCGGTTCTCGTCGAAACACGGTTATCAAAGACTATTCTTGTTATCGGATTATACCTACAAATTATAGCTGCGCGGGCAACTGAAGAAATTAGAGGGTATTATATGACGCTCTACTATTTCTAATTTATTTTACAGACCATCACCGCGACCGAACACATCAAGCATCGACAGGCTGGCAACAATGTCGCCCGCAGCAAGAAAATTGGCAACGTCGCGACTTAAACTCGGAGTCAATTCGGATTTGAGGTCCCTATATTCGCCGAGTCCGATAATTACAAGGCAAAAGACGCCGCTTCCTTCGCCGAGAAGAGCTTCGACGCCATTAGTGAACGTGATAAACAAGAAAACTACCGCCGAGGTATCTACGGATGATTTGTTGAGAATCCAGTTACCAAAGAGGAAAAAGGCGTCCGATTTTTTTTGAAAAATTAGTTATTTTTTTTATTGTAATATTAAGAAGTATAATAAAGTATTTTGTTATTTCGTTTTCGTTTTGGTCTATACTTATTATTACGTGTTAATTCACATATAAACGTATTTACAATATACAGGGTGGGCACATATTATTTGAACCAAAATATGAGCCATGGACCAAATATGCCTTAACCTTTTCAGTATAGCAGGGGCAGAAGTTGGAGAAAGGCTTTTGTCAGTTCTTCTACTTCATACACATAAATTGACAGGTTTGCGGCGGATCTAACCGAAGTGGACGCGATATATTGGCGTACAAAATTATTTTATAGATGTTAATAACAATTTGGAGTAAATAGTTTAATAAATTGTGAAAAGCTGTTGAAGTTTTGTAGAATTATGATTTGGATATTATAATACATGTCTAATAATTATAGTCCATAAATACATGTGATTGTCCGGGCCGCCGGTAACAATTTAAAATTACTTATTCTATGAAACGACATTGGCAGGTAAGCATTACTGCGAAATTCTCGAAGTCGTCCGACGTGGTTTGACGTTTACCTCCTACCTACCAAAAGCCTTTCAAACTTCTGCCCCTGCTATATGGTTGACTAATATATTTTTGGCATACAATCCGGTAACAGAGTTGGGTCGGATACAGGAAAAAAGTATCCGAGTACCGGATACGGATACTTACAATGTATCCGGATACTTTTTAGGATACTTTCACCTAAAAAGTACTCGGATACAAGTATCCGGATACTTTTTCGGATACTTTTAAAGTGAGTTAAAATAATGTTTTCATATCAATATTTATAATTTTTGCTCAGAATATTAATTTGTTTTAGAGAGGTTTACAAGTTTATTATTAATAATGTAATTTCTGGAATATAAAACAGCAAGCGCCTAAGTGAGTGAACACTTGTATTGCGCTATTATGCAATAAGATTGTTTACGAGTAACAATAAACAATACTAGGCATAAATAAATTATCGAAAATAGAAAATAATATAACAGAAACAGGAAAAAACTACTCAATAAATTGTTTATTATTTTTATTCTGTGAATATAAAACATTAAAACAAAATGAAAAATAAAACATACAGGTGCGTGTAAATAAAACGAGTCGCGCCAAAAACCAGCCAGTGGCGTGTCCACATAATTCTAAAGAAATAAGCTCGTTGATGGCGCGACTTGCCATGTTTACACAACCTTTCGATATTCTCGTCAATGTCAGATGTATTCGACATACCATTTTTTGTGGATCTTCCGACGAGCGGTACTTGGTAGATTCGAAAGAAAGAGGAGTGAGAGATTGCTGAATGTTTCGTTCTGGTATAGGCAAAGCAGGCTCGTATATTTGATCTTGTCAGATCTGTATGCTTTATTGATGGTGATGACGACATAAATAATACATGATCAGCAGGGGCGGCTTGTAAACAAAATTTTTTGGGTTCACAGTAACATAATATAGATCCCGGTACAGATATAGGTAAAAAACTGTCAGTGTTTTAGAAAGGTATATTATAAACTTTCTAGAACACTGAAAGTTTTTTCATACATCTGTACTGATACATATTTTATGTCTGTGAACCACCCCACGAGCCGCCACTGATGATCAGTAATATTATGAGCAACAACGTCATACATGTATGAGGTTATTATAAGACATATAATTATTGAGCATATCATTTTACTTATAATATTTTTATTAAATGGGAGTGATACCCCGCTGATTTTATTTATATTTATTTGTCAAGCGATTTAAATGAAATTTTGGAGAGACATTTTACACCGAATTCTATATTCTCTTTTATTTTTACATTTTTTTTATCTAAACTGATTTTCCGAGATATGTTTTTTAGTTATACCATTTTTTGAAAAACTGTATTTTAAACAAAAGAGATACTGAAATTACCTTAACTATCTTTAAATTCCAAATTTCTACTCTTTTTCTATTAAGAGGAATTTATTCTCCTATTCTTTACTTAATTTTTATTTCTCAAGCGATATAAATGTGATTTGTTTACACATTTTATGCGAAATTCTAAAGGTGCGTCCTCACCGAATCAAGACTGTCGATCGACTCTGTCTATCGACGTTGTCGACTTTGTGTGTACGCGGCAATCGACGGTGTCGATCGACAAAATAAATCGATCGACATGTCGATTTGTTTTCCATCGCCTGTCGGTAAACATGAAAGAGCAGTCGATCGACTTTAGTGTGCGGACATGTTTTCGACGTTAGACATTCGACAAACTGTTAATACTGAGTACTAAGTACTCAGTAACGTCTTGCTCCAGTATGGGAATAGCAGGTCTATAATTGGTGTCTTCTTTACAAATTTTTGGCCCGATTTCTTGTAATAAATATTCAAATTCACTTTCCGACATTCAAAAAAAAAAATCTAAAACCACCATTACACCTGTATTCAAGGCTCAATATGTTGACGCCATTTTTTTTTAAATCTTTTATCAATTACTAGCGTAGTATCTAGTTCTAGTTTGAAGACTTGGTCGAACCCAAAATCTTCTTTTTCGTGCAAATTTTCTTTTTTTTAGTCGCGATAATAATATATGTGGCACAAGCAACTATAATGTTATCTTCGTTAGACATGTTAATTTCGACTGATCGACAAACATTTCTGTCAACTCTGGTGTGGACAGATGCAGTTTTGTAGACTTGTTGATCAACTATGTCGATCGGCAGTGTTGATTCTGTGAAAAATACGTATTTTATTTTTAATTTACAGGGTAGCTCAAAGTATTATGATTATGTATTCTAAAAGAGATAATATGGATTGGATCAGTTACGATTGTGGTAAATAATTAAAAAGTATCCGGATACTTACAAATTTGGTCACCGATACGGATACCGGATAAAAAATTTGAAAAGTATCCGGATACAGCTTTCGGATACACATAAAGTATCCGGATACTGTATCCGGATACAGAAGTATCCGGATACTACCCAACTCTGTCCGGTAACGAATATTTTTGTGAAACAGACGAATACCGAAATGACACAGTGATGTGTTAAACATCAGGTACATTTATGTGCGTGAGTGTTCCTCATTTTGTGCCATAATAAGAGTATAACAAAAATTTGTACTTTGTACTGCATTTGCTAAATACATGATTTCAATACTTTCAATTAATTTTGAATGTTTACGTGATTTTATTAAGCATTTACATTGTTATCTTCGTAGTTCTTAATTTATTACGAAAAGTCTTATTACAGAATTACACAATTCTAAAACAAAATTTAGCACTTATCCAGACAAAAACGAAGCGCAGGCACCCACTTGGTCTGGAAAACGATCACGAAGAAGTAAACTAGACAATACTTGAGGCACATGAATCAAGCTGCCCCATTTAAAGTAATGAAACTATTCATCTGTTAAACTTTCGTTCCGAAGTGCGGAAGCTCTATACTAGGACCAAGCACAGCTGAAATTGGCAGAGGCACACTGAGACACTTACCCCTGTGACAAATAAATCGGTAAAGCTAAACGTAAAGGCTTCAGAAAATTCTGCGAGGAGATTAACTCTACACCTGCGGCAGCGAGACTGCACAAAAGGCCCTGGCAAAATGGAGAGTTTACACAGTTATGGCGTTAAAGAACCCAAATATAAGCTTCACGAAGAGTGAGGAGGAAAGAGCTTCCCTTTTACTCCAAACTCACTTTCCTGGGAGCACACCTTTTTCAATAAGGAACACAACTAAGGTAAGCAGACCCTCAAGAAAGGCCGCTGTAGTGGCCAAACACGTATGCAGCAGCAATCAATTAGAAAGGGCTATAGATACTGGATGGAATATGTATTTATTAATATTAAAGAAAAGCCAGTCACTTTTATTCTAAAAGTAGGGGAAAGGGATACCACACATCCTAAATCCTTCCGACCAATCAGCCTCATATCCTTTGTATTAAAAACAACGGAGAAGACTGTTGATAATTATATCAGAACAGAAGTCCTCGAGAGGGTGCCAAATTAGTAAATAAGGTCACAAAAGCCCTAATGGTACGCAGAAACATGGCGGGTAAAAGATGGGGATGTATCTCGAACCCACTGCGATGGATGTAGCAGGTGCCATTACCTAATGCCTCGCCTGGCTTTGGATTCTCACCAACCTCTATCGCCTCTCCATCACTTGTCACCCTAAACTTTTTCTTAAATTTATTCATTACGGTCTATTTTAGAGAAATTATGTACATGACATTTAAAGAATTTTCTTCTACAATAATAAATAACAAAACCTTTCCTTGTAGTAAAAAAACGACAAGCTATAAATTGTCTCTGAAAAGAAATGACTGGGTTATTTCAATCTGTCGACATAAAATGGGAATAAGTTTTGGTAGTTTGCTATACAAATATTTGGAATAACCCAATCCAATTATGGTACAAATAATAATAGGGGCGTTCTTACTCGTATCTCCCGATGATTCCGCAGAAGAAATCTAAGGTGCCATGGTGATGGAATATTCATCTACTACGATGTTTTGCCTGGTACAGTTTTTGAAGTCGACCCAGACAACACACCAAATCCCAGAGATATCCGCAGAATATCTTTTGTGGATATCCAATATATCCACAGGATATCAGAAATATTCCGTGGATCTAATATGGATATCCAAATGTCCGTCTATATCCTGGATATAGAAGATATCCTAATGGATATTCAGCAAAATATCTAATGGGTATCTTCCAGAAAATACAAGAAATCACAGAGATATCCACAGAATATATTTTGTGGATATTCAATATATCCAATATGGATATTTTTTTCCTGTCGTGTCTTTATTTGTCGTTTTGGATTTTTGGTTGTTTTTAGCGAATATTCTGATAACTTTTACGTTTTTTTAGTTGTTTATTTTTAGTTTTTGTTGATGTTTTTAATTGTGGAGTTGTTAATTTAAGACTTTATTGTACGTATTAAGATTAGGTTTATAAACAATCCCGCGTCAAAGAGGAGGAGGATATACTTGTATTTATCGTAGATGTACCTCAAGAACAGGTGGCAAAGAAGGATTGTTCACTTTTGTGGAAGATCCAGTGAGGTAGGTATGAAACCTTGAGGGTGAAATAGGAATTGACCTTGACATAACAGGGTAGTACAATGATTGTATGTATTTTTCAGACTTGAATTGTGGCTTAAGAGTCGGCTACCGCTTGGTTAATCGCCCTATCCTGCATAGGTGCCTGATTAATCTGTTTTCTCGAAAACTGTATAAGATATCATTGTCAATTAAAAACCTCCAATATGCAAAAGGTCAGGTCTTTCCTTGAGTAGTAATAAAAAATTAGATTAGAATTTTTTTAGTATCTTAAACGAGTCTGAAATTTTCCAATTAAATGGTTTTCTTTGTTAACATTTAAAAATGCATCCAGGACAAACTAAGACAAAATTAAAAAATCTATTATTACCCGAGGTAAAGTCTATTCTTTATCTTTTATTTGGTACAAAATTTGTCATAATTAGTCGAAATTTAAGAAAAATACTAGATTAATTGTCGACCTCTGCATAAAATTTAAATTTAACCGGCATCAATCATTCATTTCGGTTCTATTGTGTCCCTCCTTGTCTCTCTTGATACACGCTGGCGTTGCAGGACCGGAGTTCAGATTTATAAATAGTAAATAGTTATTCTAGTTTTTAATAAAGAAATTGCCTTTTATACTATTTTGTGATGCTAAAACAAAATTGATTTTATGTAATTATTGTGGAATTCGTTCAAATTGTATTTTTGCCTATTGTTTTATCACAAAAATCGAGATATTTTTAGAATAGTTAATAGCGTTTAGTTGAAATGCAGACTTGGCTCGCTGCTTGAAATATACCATTTGAGTTCTCCCAATTAATACACATGAGAAAGAAGAAATTAGGCTGCGATTTTCCGTAAGTCATATGTACCCCCTCCCTAGATACACACGTGTCCCATTCAAGTATTGACTTGTTTTGAATGTACTCACAATGTACTCTCAGTTCGCTGTTGTTTAGTACATCTACGTACGGCATTTGAGACACAAGTGAAGGTAGTTTTTTATTGTTGTCACGGTGATTTTTGTAGTGTTAATTAGTGAAAAAGACAAGCAAAATATGGAAAGAGATCTCAGAATAAGTAAAAAAACAGGATTTTTTTTAAGTGCGAAGAGAAAGAAGCATAGAAATCTTGAAAAATATAATTTGTAAGTATCTGAGTACCAATTTATTTCCGCTTATTTTGAATTAGTTTATTAAGAGTTATTTTGGTTTACAAACCTATATTGCGAAAAGAGATAAAATTAAAAGTATTTTTGGCTTTACTCTGTGATTATAAAGAAACTAAATTTAAAAGCATTTTAATCCGACCAATTAATATCTGTATTCTAAGAGAAAATATTTACAATTTAATGTAGAAATGTCACAGTTACTTTATGTGTGTCTTTTTTCTTTAGAGCCAGACGTGCAGGTCTTCCGTATTTAACAAAAGATGTCGTCGTTAATTCGGTTGATAACCAGGTTCATATTTTGTAAGTAGACAAAACTTTTAGGTCATTTCTTTTTAAACTTATGGGTATTAAACATTTTGTGTATATATATAGGGTGGATCGATATCTCAGAAACCAGATGTAGAAAAAATTTCATAAACCTAATGGTGTTTTTCACTGGCACCGGCAATGCACACTGATTATACATGTATCTTTGTCTATCAATACGGAAAAGAAGAAAGTGAGAAAACACTCAGTGTCAGTGCCAGTAAAAAACACCACGAGTCTAAGCGTTTTTGACACATTTAAATTTTTGTGTCAAAAATGACGTTTTATAACCCTAATATGTCAGAAACGCTTAGACCTAGGTATAAGACATAATTCAAATAATGTGCCTAAAATATTGAGTAATTCCAAAAATATTAGGGTGTCGTATTTAAAATAAGCCACTTAAGATCTATTTGCGGTACAACCGATGGTGCCCAATACATTCAAACATTTTAGCTAAATAGGACCCAAGACAACTAGCAAGTGTCCAAATTTTGACATTTTTCCTACATCTAGTTACTGAGATATCGATCGATGCAATTCCTGGGGGCCCACCCTATATATTACTTTTAATTAAATTGCCGTAAAAACTTTTCGAAAATTAACATATTTGGTGTTTCGGTGTTTATCAGCCCCCGTGATATGGTTATAATGATTTAAAAAAATGTCATGTCATTGCTAATAAATAAAGAGCGGAATATATGCAGAATGCATATATATATATATATATATATATATATATATATATATGCATTTTTTGCATATTTTACCAAAGTTCAGAAAATATTGCATATTTCACTAAAGTTCAGAAAATTTGAGAAAATATTGCATGTTTTCGAAAAAAAAAAATGTATTACTATGCTGTGCAAATTAGAAATTGTTTTAACAGAATATGGAGATATATTTGAAATAAAGACCTTTTAAATTTTTAGATTGGTTTTTAAGCGTCACTTCTTGTAAATTAGTTTTTACGGGTTGGCATACACCGGGTTTTTACCTTCGTAACACTTAATTCAAGACAAGTGACAGCGGTACATTTTTAAATCTAACAAACGTTTCCTGAAGTAATTAAGCAAAAAATAAAAGACGTTTTAGGTTCTAAATATTATAAAGAATGATGAAAAGTCCATCATTTGTTTTACTTTGAATGCATATTTTTTTAAAAAGGTATATTTTAGAATGATTTAAAAGTTATGGACTTTCCATCATTTTTTATAATATTTAAAACCTAAAACACAAAATACAATCTTTTATTTTTGCCTAATTACTTCAGGAAACGTTTCTTAGATTCAAAAAATTTACCGCTGTCAGTGTCATTGGGTTAAGTCTTAAGAGATTAAGCCCATTAACGTAATTGTTTTTGGATTGGTATAATTGTTATTGGATTGGTATAATTGTTATTGGATTGGTATTTCCATGCACAGATAAAGTATTACTTACAATGCAATAAAACGGTTTATTAAAAATTCCCAGTAATTTCTTGAAAACAATCTACCCGGATCGGTGTTTTTAATAGAAAATTTCAAAAAAATATTTAATTATAAATTCCTATTATAATATTATTAGTTGAAATTTTAATTTTAAAAATTAAAAATAATTAAAAAAAACATTACTTTGTTCTGGTATCGTTTTAGAGAAAATCCTGTATATTTTTAATTAATTTTATAATGTATTTTTATACATCCTATGCTTATAACAATTTTTAGAATGTCGCTTTGTTTTCGAAATACAGGGTGTTAGGAAAATTAAAATTTGATGCGTTTTCTTTTTATTATTAATTAATGGCAAACGATAGTCCAGTGATATTTGGTTAATCTAATCACGTTCTATCAAGTTTTTGACATTTTATGAAATTAAGAAATAGGTATTGAAGTAAAATAAAAAAAAATATCTTGTTTTTAGTGGGGAAAATGAAAGCAATTTTGACATTGCCGAAATGCCGGCCACCTTAGCGGATACAGCTTTACATCATGACTCTCAAGATGGAAGCCTGTAAGTTAAATATGAACAAATTGCTACAGGAAATATATATTCTTTTTATATTTTTAGATCGAGCAATGGTGAGAAAGGAAATAATAGCCACGAATTGCTCAGAAATGATAACAGTCTGTTGGAAAGTGGAGAAAAGTAAGATATTAATTAATTTATGAAAAGTAGTTTTTTTACATTAGAAATTCAATCACTAAGGCTTAGGGTAAAAGTCAACTTATTAGTATGTAGTATGTTTTCACTAGTTAAACAATAAGTAATTTAGGTAAATTAAATGGACGAGTATTTGAATCCTTCCTACAAATATTACAATTATAATTAGGTTAAAAGTGAGTAAGATGATCACATACTTTTCGGTTAAATTATTGTTCCTAGTCTATAATTTTTTCCAACGTTAGTCAACTCCAAGGTTTGTCAATTTTTTTCTGTGGAGATATCATATGACGTAAGTTTCAACATGCAACTTTTATACCAAGGAAGTACTCGTCCATTTTATTTACCTTGTGCCTAGTGTGAACTTAATTCCCATATTTTATTACTTTTTTAGTTAATAATTTAACTGATCTAGAGACAAAAAACGTCCTTTCATATCATAAAAAAGTTAAATTTGGTTTATTTCATTAATAAAATTATATATATATATATATATTTATATAACGGGACGTAGCTTTATGGGAAAACGACCAAAGATATAAAAAATTCGTTTGGGAGGAATACGTAGGTTACAGACGGCTACAATTTAAAATTTGTTAGATGTATACAGGATATCCCACATAAGAAAAAAAAATTAGTTCATTAAAAATTATTCAAACAAGAGTAAACAATTAATTTCTGGGATACTTTTTTTCCTTAAAAATTCAAATAAATCTAAAACTAATAATAATAGTAATAGGGAACCTTTAGTTAACTGACATTATTTTTGATGTAGTTTTTAATTCTAAAATAAAAAACAGGGTGTTCCATTAAAAATAATATAACTTTGTATATTTTCTCTTATGTGGGACATCCTGTATACATCTAACACATTTTAAATTGTAGCCGTCTGTAACCTACGTATTCCTCCCAAACGAATTTTTTATATCTTTGGTCGTTTTCCCATAAAGCTCCGTCCCGTTGAGCGTGAGCCACTCTGTATATATATACTTCAATTTTATCTTTTACAGAGACATAATAATCGAGGGCTACAGGATTGTAAACTTTCAAAAGTTATTAGAGCAGCTGAAGACAGTTGCATACCATTCGCCAGAACTTGGATGTAATTTAAATAATGTACATTTTATTAAAGAATATCGAACTGGATTTCAGTCAAAATTTAGAGTAGAGTGTGATATGCGTGGTTACAGTAATTATATATATTCATGTCCTAACGAACCTGACTCTGTTAATATTAACATTTCCGCGGTAGCAGGAATTATGAATGTAGGAGGTGGATATAGCCAGATAAAAAATTTTAGCAATGCAATGAACATTCCAACATTTGGGTTAGGTTTATACCAGAAACTTCATGATGAGGTTTGCAACGCATGGGAAGAAACTGCTTGGGAAACAATGGCGACAGCAGCTGCGGAGGAAAGAGAACTAGCCATTGAGAATGGTCAAGTCGATAAAGATGGAACAGCTATGATAACAGTTGTATGTGATGGTAGTTGGGCAAAAAGATCCTACAGGAGCGGCGGAAATTATAATTCTTTATCTGGAGCTGCAGCAATTGTAGGAGCAAAAACAGGCAAAATATTATATCTTGGTATTAAAAATAAATACTGCTGCATATGTCAACGATATACAAATAAAAAATCTGAAGTACCCAAACATGTTTGTTATAAAAATTATTCAGGTTCATCTACTAGCATGGAAGCAAATATAATTGCTGATGGGTTTCGTAATAGTCTTGGTATGTATAATATTATATATAATAAAATGATAGCGGATGGTGACAGCAGTTGCTACAAAAAAATTATAGATAGTCGTCCTTATCCAACATGTGTAGTACAAAAAATAGAATGCCGGAATCATTTATTGCGCAATTATTGCAATAAATTAAGAGAAATTGCAAAAACAAGAGGAGTTCCGGGAAGTTTAAAAACTGTGATTAATAATAATATTTTAAAGGCAAGAACAGCTGTTACGAAAGCTATTGCACATAGAAAAACAGAACAAAGCAATACCGAGGAAGAAAAAATTAAATGTCTTCGTCAAGATATTTTAAATAGTATTAGCCACATATTTGGGGAGCACAGAAATTGTAATAAATTAAAATATTTTTGTAGTAAAACAGAAGCCGATAAGAACAATTACATGTCTGATTTAAAAACTTTTAAACTAGGCGAAAAAATTAATGAAGTATGTAGATTCTTGGCTGGGCATTCTAGAAGCTTATTAGAGAATGTCGACACAAATTTGGTGGAGCAGTTTAATGCCATGATTGCACAAAAAGTAGGTGGTAAAAGGGTAAATTACACCCAAAGAAGATCATACCAAGGTAGATGTTTTGCTGCCGTTGTTGCTAAAAACACCAGAAGGCCGCTGTTTACTGTTTACAAGCATTTGCTACATGGACGTAATGCACATTTTAATATATTTAATCATGAAACTAGATTTAAAAATAAATCAGAACGAAAAAAGGGATTGAAAAGGCGTAAACAAATATTTTCTACTATAGATACAAATTATGGACAGGAATGCAAAAAACCAGATATTGATAAGGCTACTTTTGATGCACTACAGAAAGAATATATAGCTGATTTAGAAAAGAGTGAACAAGAATTTGTTGAACTAGAAAAAAGAACAAAACTACAAGCAGACTCTGCAGAATGGCTGCAAATAAGAAAGAAAATTTTAACTGCATCCACATTTGGCAAAGTTTGTAAAATGCGTCAAACAACAGGCTGTAATTCAATAGTTCAAAATATATTGTATAAAAATATTTGTACAAAAGCGACTGCTTGGGGCAAAAATAACGAAGATAGAGCGAAAGGGGCCTTTGAAAGAAAATATCCCAATTTAAAGATTTTAGACTGCGGAATTTTTATCAATAGTCAGTGGCCATTTTTAGGAGCTTCTCCAGACGCAATTATATCCAATGATAGTCTTTTAGAAATTAAGTGCCCCTACTCAGCGAGAAATACAACAATTAAAGAAGCAGTAGAAAGTCGGTTAATTGTGTATTTAAAAAGTTCAGGAGATGGATTTGAACTTAACAAAAATCATAATTATTTTTATCAAGTTCAAGGGCAACTCAATATCTGGGAAAAAACGACCTGTTACTTTGTAGTATGGACGTTACACGATTTTGTGTGCCTGAAAGTACATAAAGATTAATCTTTTTTTAAAAATATAATGTTAACAAAATTAGAAATGTTTTATTACAATTGCCTACTACCAGAAATTATTGATCCAAGACACCCCCGAAGTATGAAAATCAGAGATCCTCAGTACATATTAGATGCCCAGGAAAAATGCGCAGAAAGGAAAAACAGTCAAGAAGGAAAGAGAAAAATCCAAACCAGTAAACTAGATCACAAAATTAAGAAGCAGAAAGTCCTTGAAAATCCTAAAACACAACAGCTTCCAGACGACTTATCCCATTAAAAAGTGTGATACATAATATGAAAGTACCTGTGGTGGTTAATATAGTAATGTTTAAACAAAAACTGGTTTTTGAAAATTATGTATTCTAAATTATTCATAGTGGGATTTTTCTTATTTTCTTCATTTTTTGAAAATGAACTTAAATTTACATTTTTAGAAATGTAAGTCTTGCTATACCTTTGAAATTTGTATTATATATATAGAATTAATAGTTAGTACTATTTACTATACTTTGTATGAGATCAGTGTTAATATTTGCTAGAGTAATTTTTTATTTGTGTACTTATTAACAATATTGTAAAATGTTTCTCTGGCAAAAATGTAATCGACATGTACAATATTTATACATACTGCTGTATAGATATTTTAATTGTTAATAAAATTCTCCGAATATTTTTATCCATTTAATTGAAAACTATATTTTTGCAACATTTTTTATCATAGTACGTAATAATTACATGTTAATCTACATGTCTAGTGTTATACTGTTCAAAATTATTTAATACAACTGAAACTGAAGATCCTGTTGACTACATTTTTCTATAATTTGTTTTAATTTTGTTTTGTTTGTTAAAAGTTTGATTTAATAATATAATAAAATTATTCCACAATTACCTAGCTATTATTTTTCTAAAGTACTAGAATTTTTTGGAAGAAAATTAATGACTTACGATTTATCTTCGCTCCAGTGCAAATAACTAACGAAAATTTTGATATAAAATATCACTGCGAGAGTGTTTGTGCAACAAGAGGAGCGTCGATCACAATGGAAAAAACCGCTATCAATTCAACGGCCGAGGCATTCGCCCCGACGTTTAAAAGCCGCTACTGGTTTTATTATTAAAAATAGACCACGTATTAATTGAGACAAAATGCAGCTCATTAAATTCCACAGTTTTTAAAAAAAAAACATTTAAATAGCTCTTTGCATAAGAAAGTTATGGCAAGGTGAGTTAATTTTTTTTTGTCAATTTGTTATCTTTTTTTAAATTATACTGTTTTTTCATATAGTTTACAACATTTTTGCAAAAAACAAATACACCAAAAAAAAGTAAATTGAATAAGGAATAAAACAAAAAAGTTGTTATTTTAACTATTTTAGCAAAAAAGTTAAAAAGTTAAGTGTTCAAAGTTAACAAAAAAAAGTTTTTTTTCTGTTTTTTTGCCTATATCTTTTGTTTTGTCCAATAAAGATGGTCATCAATTTCCATTTTCAATGTAACAAAACATATTTTTTCAAATAGTAAAGGTCAAATTTGGTTATACCTCAGTTTTTGTATGCATCCTAGACCGGGCTTTCCGTCCTACTATAGAAACGTTAAAATTATATTTGCAATCGCGCGAAGTACATTTTGGGCTGGATGCTTTTTACACCTTTCCGAATAAAGGAGCCACGCCTCCGAGACTGGTTTTAGAATTTCAGGTTATGTCAGCATCGGCAAAGTGTTTCTCGGTAGCGGACTCTTAAGGCAGCAAATAGAGAGAACTTATTGGGAAAGGGTGTTGAACACAAGTAAAAATTACAAAATTTGTGAACTACACTTCCAGGATAAATTCGTTTATCTGTCAGGAACAAGAAAACGATTATTTGCAAATGCATTCCCAACAGTATTTCCCCATTCACGAAAAGAGTCACAGTTTTGCAAGGTAAATAAATGCAATTTATAGTTAAATGTTACAAAAAGTTTGCTACTCGTCTTGTCATTTTTTTACATTACATTTAGTAGTTTAAAAAACAAAATGATAAGTACTAATAATCTTAGAATATCAACCCATACATTCCATTTTGTAGAACTACCTCGGAGGTAAACTGCACTATGTCGACATACAACAACTTATGCAAATTAAAATAAAGTAGTTTTAATAGGTTAGTAAAAAATATAAATATTGTGACAATAAATGGGTATCTAAATGCATATCTAGTTGAAATTTAATAATTTAACAACATTCAATCTGCTGTACTAAAAAGTTGACTAGAATGACAGTGCAGTTTACCTCTTAGGCACAGAAATATATTCACATTTTATAAAATTATTTTAAATTTCATCTGGCTAAAAAGTGTGACTCAAACATTTAATTCTGACAAATGATTCACCTTCTTGACACTAGTTGATCTGATAAAAATTTAGTTTCTCTTTCTTTTTTTAGAGGAATTTCTTGTTCATGGCGAAAGAGGCAAAGACAACATGTGTCTACCCTCAACTTCAGCAGTAGTAGAATTTATTGAACAAGTGCATAGTCGACCATCTATTTTTCTACCTTGTGTAACAGCACAAATTCAAACGAATAATGTGTTATCATCAAACACTCCAAGAAAGCAGAGACTGCGACTGAAGATAGCAACGTTGAGACAACGTTTGTTTGGTGCAAAAAGAAGAAAAATAATTACTCATTATTTAATATTTTTTATAAGTACCGTTTATATAATTATTCTATATTTTTGTTGTATATTAGGATATAGCTATTTTAATAAAGCTACTTATTTATGTATTATAAATTAGGCTTGCTCAATAAATCTGTGTAAACAATTTTAATTATTTTAATTTTCAAACAATTCTATTTTAATAAAATACATGCACTAGATTGTAAACTTATCAATTGCATAAATACACGTTTTTTTATTTTTCTTTTTTTTTTATTCATAAAATCCCTAAAATACGCTTTAGCTAATGATTTTTTAACAATTATCCCAATTGATTCATACTTATGGATCACAAATGACTAGTGAGATTTGTGGCACAATATTAATAGTTCATTATGACAGGGTAAAATAAACTGTTTAAAACTTTATAATTTTTATTTTTGAAACCTCTGTCGGAAGTGCTACAAATCAAAAAATAATTTACTTAAATCGAGAATAGTTTCAAATGCATTCATGCAAATTTCATAAAACATGACACATAATTATGTAAAAAAGAAATGTAATTTTCGCAGTGTAGGTTTAATGAATAGCTACGTTCGCGTGTACTGTGAATAATTACGTTTTCTCAGAGTATCTCTGTGGTGGAACTCAAGGTCAAATATTTCTATCTCATCAACTTCAAGTTCCGACCATTACTTTCTTTTCTGTATTCTTTCTTCTGTGGTAGAGGTTCATAAGTAACCAATGATTATTGAATAACGTCGAAAGAAAATAGCAGAGATAAAAAATATTTTCAACACTCTGCCTTTGATTTTGCCCACTAAGGAGAAAGTCATCCTTATTAGGACTCTTCAGCAATAAATGAAAATTCTCGACTCCAGTCTCTAATGGAGTGATAAGACAAACATTTCGATCGAACTTAATTACGGCGGGTCGAGCATGAGTAGATGCGATAGTGGTATCGCCATCTATACTTAGTAAGCAGAATCAAATAACATCTAGTGGATATCCACGATGGTTTGTGTTCGCGCCTAGACTTTGATATATTTAGTGGATGTTCATGGGATATTGAATATACCTTAAAAAAATTAATTTTAAATATCTGAACGGTACTATTAGCCACAATGGCGAAATTTTTTAATAATTTGCTATATAATTACTATTATTTATGGACATTTGCATGTCCAGTAGATATCCAAAGGATTTGGTGTGCTGTCTGGGTTAATACTTGACAAATAAATTAAAACTATAATACATAGTTTTATTATTAACAAAAGAATTGGTGCAAGTAGTATTTTAATAGTAAACTTTGTAGGACAAAATAATATTAAAAGTTAAAAGTGCTCTCCTGTCAATGTAACATATTAACAATTATTGAAAATCTAGAAACCTATAATTATAGTAATATTTGTCTGTTTGTAACAAAATGTAAAAGAAAATTTATATATTTACCTAAGACACTGAAAATTGTTGGAAAAACGGCTTATATGCACATGTAGTCCGTACAGTCAGTAAATATGACAATAAAATACACTAACACTTGCACGAATATCTATTTTATAACAAAAACTAACAATTTATCCGTAAATATAAAATAATGAACCATTTCACTCAAATAGTTGGACAAAAATTAAGTATGATACCTACACATTTTATCTATCTGAAATAGTCATGAATTTTTGTGTGACTAATAATACCAACTTAACAGAAATTCAAAATACACATAGTACATTTTTAACGAAAATAAAATAAGTTTTACAAACTGAAAATAATAGGGGTCTCAATTTACTTGTTTAATTTATCCTAAGCTCGATAAAATATAAATTTTCAGTATTTAATTATCCCAATTATACTTTTTTAAATATCTTTGTGCATTCAGAAGATAACATTCGACCCAGTTTTATTTAATAAAATATTAATATGCTTAAAATATTTACCATTCGTTATACTTATTTTTCATGTATCTTAGTTCCATATCTTGTTCAAATTAATAATAAAGACATAATTAATTTTTTTAAATAGAAATATTTCACAAATTTTCTCAAATCAAAGCTCAGAAATGCTACTTTTACGTCTTACACTGTTGCCAAGTCGCAAGAAACTATTATAATTATTTAGTATCAAAAGTACAGCAATACATTTTTATTAAATTTCCTTGCTCCAACAATATTTCGTGGGCTGACAAGCAAAAGGCATTAAGTAAAAAAATAGGTTTATGAGTTACAAGCAATTTAAAGTTTCAATGAAATTCTAATTTTTTTATAATTTATTTGGCGATTATCAACTGCTTCAAAGAAAATGTACATGCTTTTGGAATAAAATGCACTGTTTTTATATGATATACAAAAATATTAACCCATTTTGACAAATTTTTGGCTTAGTGCCTTTTTTCTTATAAGCCAACGATTTTATAATATTATAAATTATAACTATTGATGTTGTTTTACCCACCCAGCATCCCTTTTCGTAAAATTAATAAAAAAAAATGGCATACTTTTCTTCAAAAAAATTATTTGTGTCTTTATCATTCATTTGCACAAAATATGAAACTTTTTGTTAACAATATAAATACCTACAAGTACCTATGCTTAGTTTTTGTGTAATCGAAATGAGCTCAAATTAGACATTTACCAAATTTATCACAATCTGTGCATATAATTATTGGACAAGTTTTATCTTTTTTTGTCTGATTTTCATGTTTGTTATAATCGACTAAAACATACAGTTTTTAATTTCTAATTTAACGAATGCTAATGCTAATATTGTTTAAGGTAAAATCAACTCATATCGGTTATTTTAAACCTAACCTCTAAATAGTAACTTTACCCTTGGCAGGATATGCGTCAGTTAGCAAAATAGATAATAATATGTTCTACTTACGGTTTCTCTTCCATTTTATATATTATTTGCTCTTACAAAGTTTTCTCATAAAGCCAGTAAAGTTACAACTCGCCATATACGACGCTTTTGACAAAACACAACCCATGCATGTTGTGTAACATTTTTTTCCGACAGATATACCAACATTGTGAAATTAAACGAATCGAACAGTCCATAAACATCGTAGTGTCGGCCCGGCAAACATGATGTAATTTAAAATGTTCGCTCGGATGAAAAAAATGTGCTTAAAAACCTTTAAAAAAAGTATAATTGAAATAACATTAATTTCCACTTAATATGCAGTAAAAAGTGCAAATGATTGTAAATATGGCCCTAAACTAAACTGCTTATTATGCAATGTTTAAATGGCGTATTTTTGTACCATAATTTTGATCATCGGCCGACAAGTTTCCTCCATATCAGTGTTTGCTGGGGCAGTTTTCTTGGGATATGCCTTCTGTTTTTTAAAAATAAAATGTTTTGCTACTGTTTCTTTACTTTGAAAGTATGACTTTTATTGGATTTAAATAAAAAATAGAGATCCTAATATTTTAGCTATCATATTGTCGCATGTCTGCCGTGTACCTACTTAATTTAAAAGAACATCAAAACCAAATAACTAATAGTTATTTCAGTAATTTTTTAACTACATCAGATTTTTGTGAAACTCTATCTATTAAACAAATATACACTTGATTCTGGCTTTATATAGAATATACTTAATGCAATTTTATTCGCAAGACGTCAGTCTGGGTTACGGTACATATAAAACGGTTTATGATTGTCTGAGGCTTCTTCAAAAGAATTAACGGGTATTGTAATGAAAGTTATTAAAACCACCATCGTTAAACGAGTGTTCTTAAACTTTTATCATTTTATTTCGTTGTAAAAATAGATTGGCTATTTTAAGGATTAAAATATTATGATGTACAGTTTTGCTTGAAGCTATATTTTTGAAGAAAAATGAGTTCTGCGTAAAAAGCGTTTATAATCCGGAAATACAGAAATTACAATAATTGTAAAAAATAATGGACTCAATAAGTGCCTAGAGAATAATCATAAAAATCGATAAGTGTTATATCAGAAGTATATATGGATGGTTAAATAATTTCTCATTTAACTATGAAACGAGCAAGACTCTGGAGGGCTTTTTAATTAACATAGGTACAGAGCTGTTTAAAATCATTTTAAAAACGATTTAAATCAAAGATCATAAATCGTTTGCATTTGAACAAATGATTTAAATCAAAGATCGATTTTTTAAAAAGAAAGATTTAAATCAAAAATCTTTTTTAGATTTAAATCTTTTTTAGATTTGAATCTTTTTTACAATTTAAATCATTTTAGGAAAGATTTAAATCTTTTTTACAATTTAAATTTAAATTTTTAAACGAATTTTCAAAAGATTTAAATCATTTTAAAATATTTAAATCATTTTATAGATTTGGGTAACTCTTTAAAAAATGTTTTCGGTAGACCTATGAGCCACAAAACCAAAGATAATGAATACTTTAGTGTGATTTTCTCATAAATAAAACGCAAAAATCGATCAATTTTTCAACCCTTTAAAAGATACTTTTGGTATGCCTATGATGCCACAAAACAATGGAGACCTAGTTTTTAAGAAAAGTGATTTTTTTCTGAAAAATCACTTAAATCCATGAACTCTTCCTTGGATTAACGTGCTTAATGTCATACATACATGCATACATAAACACCCATATAGATGCACATACATCAGACTCTTTAAAAATATGTTTTTTTTTTGTAATTAGGAAACTCTCCCGGAATTCCGGTATTCTCCCGGAAAAACGCATTTCATTTTCAAAATCTCCCGTCTTCAGGAATGTACGTAAAATCTCTCGGATCTTTAAACTATGAATAATGAAATTGAGTGGGTTGAATTAAAAGAGTTCTTCTCTCAACAAGTCTATAAATGCATCAGGATAAACTGTATGATAATAATTAAAGTAGAAGAACGTGAAGATATAGCGAGCAAATAGTATAAATATACTGGTTGGCTTATAATTTATCAATTGTCTTCATTTGAAGTATATTTGCTACGGGTTCCAGAATGGCGAAATTTGCATTCCGCTGCATGCATTTTTTGAGATGCTGTTATGGTTCGCATTTTATCGTTGCAATATTTATATAAAAGTTAAATAATTTAATAATAAGCTTACCTGTCGAGTAAAGAAAACACAAGATTGTTCAAATTATGTATATTAATTTTCTATAACCTGTACCTGAATGTAAACAAACAGTTTGACATATATTGTCGACCTTGACCTTCCCTCGTCTCTTTTATGAGTCTAATTGCAATTAATCAAATTCCAAATTACTTCTTCTGTGCTAAAATCTACAGTCACTTTCATTTATTCAAATTTAAGTTCAAGGCCAAGGTCATTTGGTCCTAAAATATGGTAATTTGTTGGCAACCCTAGATTGTCATTCTGGCTGAAGAACTTCCTTCCTCTTCTGTCCTTTTTCAATTAGTTTTCTTTGGTCCATGTGGTACCTGAAATTTAACGAATTTTATTCGGATTATTTAACTAATAATATAAGAGAAAGTTTACCTTTAAAGTATATTTGTCATTATTGGCAGCACCTTGTTGTGGAAATAATACTTTTCTTCCAAAGGCCACCTAACATTTACGGTAAGTCCACACCAACCATGCTTTAGTTTATATGTAGAATAGTCCCTCTATTGTAGGCCTTGTTGTTTGTATCCATTCTGTAGAGCTCTTGTGCCGCTCCTGTAATATTTAGCTGTAGTATGTGTAGCTATTATTTAATTTGGACACACTATCGACAGTGCTTGGCCTAGCGGTTCCAGTAGAGGAAGTAACCCGTACTATAGATCACTGCTTCCTGCTTAGCTTGTTTGTCCAGCCCTTAGTAACCGATCGATAACTCTGATAAGAACAACCCCTGGATAGTAGATCATCAGGAAACCACAGAACAAGTAAGAACGTTCCATTGCCTACTTCATTGCCTGAGATCTATTTTAGCCACGCTTAGCTTGTATATATTATTGCTAATAACATTACCTTGCATCACCTTCCGTTCATATAGTTAATAACATCACTGTCATAGTAGTATCTTGTAAATAAAGCATAGATTTTAGTTTTATCACTTCATTACGTTAAAAGCGAGATTGTTTAACTTTAAAAGTTGAATTTGTATTTAGCTATTTCGCATTCTAACTATTGAACAGTTTTAGTTTGGAAAATCTAAGTGGGTATTGGCATTTTATCTACCCTTTCTTTTGTTGGCTGTTTTAGCATAGCTTATTTAGTCTCGTAGAGCCTAAAATAAAATATAGATCAATAACTGTAAGTTTATTGTATATAGTATAAAAAGTATTTAGGTATATTTTCACTATGATTAAATGTATGCTCTTATACACTTCGTACTTACCTACCTTGTGAACGATTGGTACCAAACGGGCAAAGAAATCATTTTAATGTTATAATACATTTTGATTTGTTCCACTTTGCTAATTAAACAGCAGACTAGTTGCTGAAGTTTAAACCATACTTTTGTTTATCTTTCCACGACCCTATCTCTCTGTTTATTGTAAATAAAATTAATTGAGCTAGTCACCCCTATCTCTAGTGAGAAGAGCTGCATTACAACCCCAAACCTTGGGACAATGTAACAGAAATGGCGCCCAACGTGCTGCAATTCCTTCCTCAGCTAATATGTCTCTAGTGGATCAACTATATCAACAACGAATGCCTTTATACTTCTCACACAATTTAAGAATGTTAGCAACAAGTTTGCGTCGCAAAACAGACTCGTGAAAAAAATGTAATTATCTCCTAGATGGTTCCAACGCTGTTTCGTATTTCCAGGATAACGTTAAAGTCGTCTACGACAAGGTTAAGCTTGTGCAAAGAGAAATGGACGTAGATGGTTTTTTATACTTTAACTTCAAAATTATTTGCACGCCCGCATATTTTCCATCTTATCAGAGTATTACCAGTGTCTTATCAGTGTCTTATCAGTGTCTTATCAGTGTCTTATCAGTGTCTTATCAGTGTCTTATCAGTGTCTTATCAGTGTCTTATCAGTGTCTTATCAGTGTCTTATCAGTGTCTTATCAGTGTCTTATCAGTGTCTTATCAGTGTCTTATCAGTGTCTTATCAGTGTCTTATCAGTGTCTTATCAGTGTCTTATCAGTGTCTTATCAGTGTCTTATCAGTGTCTTATCAGTGTCTTATCAGTGTCTTATCAGTGTCTTATCAGTGTCTTATCAGTGTCTTATCAGTGTCTTATCAGTGTCTTATCAGTGTCTTATCAGTGTCTTATCAGTGTCTTATTAGTGTCTTATCAGTGTCTTATAAGTCTCTTATAAGTCTCTTATCAGTGTCTTATCAGTGTCTTATCAGTGTCTTATCGAGGTCTTTTCAATGTCTTATCAGTGTCGTATCTGTCGTATCAGCGCCTTATCAGTGTCTTGTCAGTGTCTTATCAGTGTCCTATATGTCTTATCAGAGTCTTATCAGTGTCGAATCAGTGTCTTATAAGTATCTTACCAGTGTCTTACCAGTGTCTTACCAGTGTCTTACCAGTGTCTTACCAGTGTCTTACCAGTGTCTTACCAGTGTCTTACCAGTGTCTTACCAGTGTCTTACCAGTGTCTTACCAGTGTCTTACCAGTGTCTTACCAGTGTCTTACCAGTGTCTTACCAGTGTCTTACCAGTGTCTTACCAGTGTCTTACCAGTGTCTTACCAGTGTCTTACCAGTGTCTTACCAGTGCCTTACCAGTGTCTTACCAGTGTCTTATCAGTGTCAAGATCTAAGTTTGTCACAAAATATTCCATGGCTTTGGCAAGACTTATTGCAATAAGTCCTATATTAAATAATCTTCTTCGATTTCGTTGGTATTTTCGTCGCTAAAAAGCAATCCAACAGAAAGCTGTTTCTTGCCAGCTATATCTTATTTTTTCGAGCTTCGAAGGGGGGATAGCTGCTTCCTTTGCTCCTCCCTGAATACGCCCTTGCCGTTAAGTGTGATTGTAAAATGCCACAATATTACTTAGGTTAATGTTTATTTTGTTTATATTCTAGCAGGCATTCTTACCATACTTTATTCTTCATCGAAAGCCTGAGCTACGTCTGGAAAGAGTAAAGTGAAGATCTTCTTTTCTTCGTGTTTTCTATTTCATTCGTTATTCGGTTCCTAAATCCAAATTATTGTTCTTGTATTATATTTTTACTGTTTATAATGGGTTTCAATCTTTTTAGTAAAAGTTTTTTGAAAAGTTTAAAGAGCACCGGTAACTACGACAGCGTAGGAGGGCCACATTTTGTAATTTTTAAAATTCCGTGCTTGAACACGAAATTCCTTATTCGTGAACGGAATTCCATATTCAAACACGGAACTCCATATTCGAACACGGAATTTTCTGTTCAAACACGGAATTCCGTATTTAAACGCGGAATGTCATACTTAAACATAGAATTCCGCATCCAAACACGGAATTTACGTGTTTAAGCAAAGAATTCCGTATACGAACAAAGAATTCCTTGTTTGAACATGGAGTCCCTTAGTCTAACATGGAATTCCTTGTTCGAACACGTAATTTTATTTTTGAACTATTAATTTAAATGGGGTTTTTACAGGTGACTGGGATCTTGTGGAGGGATGGGTAAATACGAATTCTTTGAATATCCTTAGATTTTTACTTTTTCCGTCTTTTGAAGAAAGGAATAGTGTAAGTAGTACCACAAGTTTCCCTCTTTTTGGTCCCTGCATAATATTTCCTTTTACTTAATTTCCAGGTCAGTCTTATTTCTTAGAATCTAGACCCTGATGCCCAAATTTCATTTGAATCGGATCAAAATAACCTCCTGTATACCCTTTTAAATTTACCCTCCTTGCCTCTCTAGTCCAGATGATAAGAGAGGGGTAAAGTGAGGGAGTGTTTTCTAAATCCAATTATTAGTTATCTCTAAAAAAAAGTGAAGAAATGGGGAACCGGTTAAGAATTTTTTTGCTTGTGTTTCTATTAAATGGTACTATCAAAAAATGGTGGTGCTATTTAAAAAACTGGTGATGACGTCATATTTCGAAAAATTACACGTCATAAAAAATATACTTATACCAAAATATGTGCATCTAAAAAAAAAAAATCCACTTTTGAATGGAAATTGACAAATAATTATGTCCATCGTGTATGAAAACAAAAGTTCGAACGTTTTGGCGTCAATCGTTTTTTTACCTCCACTCCCCTCCAGCCTCCAAGAGCACCTTAAAATTTAAGATAAAATTGTTTAAGTAGAGTATTTGGGACCAAATTATGAGGATTTTTAGAGTATTACACGAATTTTCCCCAAAAATATCCTGTAAATATGCCATTAAAAAATATAGCTCGAATATAGAATTCCGTGTTTGAATACGGAATTCCGTGTGCGAAGAGGGAAATCTGTAATTCCGTCTTTAAACACGGAACTTTCTTGTTCAAACACGGAATTCCATATTCAAACACGGAATTTCTTATTCGTACACGGAATTCTTTGTTTGAACACGGAATTCCGTGATTGAACAGAGAGCAGGGAAAAGGGAACGCTTCCATAGGTAACATACTTTAATTACGCTTTTGTTGTAAATGATAAATGAACACTAGTTTATCTCAGTTAATTCAAAAAAACTATTAGGTTTATAAACAAACATCAGTCAAACAAAATTGCAGAACTAATATTACTATGCTTTCATATGTGTTCTGATTTTAATTTCCAGTCTTAAATAATCCAAAAATTCAGTTCAGTATTTCGACAAAGAATAACAACTTGATTTATAATATACAATAACTCCACAAATTTTCACTGTTAATTTTAAATAATTTACTTATTATTTAATATCTAAATGTTTACGCTATAATAATTTGCAGCTGTTTACAGGAAAGTACAATGATTTATCCAAAAACGATTATTTAAATAAATCACAATGCGTAGTCTGTCTGCATGGTAGTATTAATAAAATATACATCCTGCGCCTTTCCACAAGTTATAAATTATATGTATATGTAAAAAAAGCCTAAATAAAATAGCTCATTTGGAGCATACAGTTGCATTTTCAGTTCCACAGTCGTTTCCCTTCTGAAACTCGCACCATTTATATTTTAATACACTGCCCACCACTAAAACTTTGCAAAAATCGTAATATTTATACTGTAACTGTTTTTATATAACGAATTTGTACTGATAAATAATAGTGAAACAAAATATCCTGCAATAAACTGTATTGTAATTGTGATTTTCATTAGAATTGCCGTTATAATAAAATATTAAACTTGAAATACGCGAATCTTTATTTTAAGTATTGTTTAGAAATCTCATAATTAATTCGGTCAGCATAATAACGAACCAACTATCCAAATTAACTATGGTGAAGGAGATGAAGGTACCAAGACAAGATTTTTTTAAAAAAAATGAGTTAGATTAGCTAATGTCAAAATTAATGACTTTTGCTACTTGAAACTAAAGTAGATTCCATGTAAACTTCTATATACGACGGTCAAGGTGATATTCCTTCTTTTTGGCTCAGTTTGTATGAATATAGGGGAGCTTGGAAGAATATGATCGCGGGGTAACATTGATCATATTCAAATCTCAAAAACTGCACGCCATCTCTCCCTACTTCAAAATTCCTCTCGAAGAACTACGTCAAGTCCATGTAGCGCTCTTTGTTTCAG
Organism: Psylliodes chrysocephalus; assembly: GCA_927349885.1. Lineage (NCBI taxonomy): Eukaryota > Metazoa > Arthropoda > Insecta > Coleoptera > Chrysomelidae > Psylliodes > Psylliodes chrysocephalus. The sequence continues at coordinate 31,291,481 of OV651818.1, read as the reverse complement.
TGATACAACATGCAGTATACTGTGTTGACAAACGGTTGGTGTCTTATACGAGTGTTTATAAGAATTTTACAATTTTGGTCATGGTAAGTTAATGTGAATTGTTTGACATTATTAGATACACTAAAGTGTTATTGTGTGCTTTCTACTTGCATGTTCTCTTGTTTTTTAGATAACTTATCTACGTATTTATTTTTAAGGTTACCCGTCGGTGGTAGATATTATACTTTCAAGTGGGCATATATTTTTCGTTTGTTGCATTCTATTTTTCACTCATCAATATTCTACTTTATAAACCATAAAATGAAACCAGAAATAAACTACTGGCTTGGGATTGCAAAACAAACTAAATACCCTCTTTTTTCAGATGCCCAGGAAGTATATAAGAAAGACCGAACGTTCTTCGTGGAGTGAAGAAACTATGAAAGGAGCAATCAAGTAGATAAAAGAAAACAAAATTTCAGTTAGAGGTGCAGCTAGCATGTACCAAATCCCCTAAGGTACATTACAAGATAGGCTGAAACGAAGGTTTGAGGTAAAAAATATTAGTATGCACCGAAAACCCGTTTTTTCAGAAGCACAAAAAGCTAAAATTGCTTCTATGTCTAAGTTATTTTTTTGGATTGACTACTGAATCGATACGTATGATGGTATTCCAATACGTGGGTACGTGGGAAGGACTGGGTGTACGGTTTTATGCGTCGGCAACCACACTTATTATCATTTAGAAAACTCGTAGCTACTAGTATTTCAAGAGTTACAGCATTCAATAAAGAAGAAAAAACATCTTTTTCAATAACTTGGAATCACTTTGCGATAAATTTAAATCTGAGAGTCACAGAATATATAATGTCGATGAGACTGGCATTACTAACGTCCAGAGATGTGAACTGGTAAATTACCGTGATAATTTACCGTAATTAACCAGAAATAAATTACAGTAATTTACTCGTAATTTACAAAGTAAATTACCGATTTTTATGGTAAAAAATTTACATTATTTACCATTATATACAGCATTTTCTTGTAATTTACCTTCGGTGAAAATAAGTACTGGATAACTGCTCTTCATTCAAAATATCCTCAATAAATTACTAAACAGTGAATATGATCGTGTAAAAAAGTCCGTGAACGAAAAAATTCATACTGCTAAGACTAGGGATTCAAATTGATGGTTGGTCTAATATTCGCAATGTCCTCCTTAAGTTAATTTCAAAATTTTTTTATTAAGGAACTGTTTATTTTCTTAGTTTTTGATAGTATGTAGGTACTTTTTTAAATAAAACATATAGTAATTATTTTAAATTAAAGTTTTATTATTTTGTCCGGATTTTTAAAACTTTGACCGGAATTATATCATTAGAAATGTCAGGAAATTGTATTTTGTAATATGGTAATCCCATTCTCACCTGAGCCTGTGTTATATAAAATAGTATATACGAAAGCAGCTTGTCGTGAAGCAACTTTCATGTGCAACATTATATCCGAAGTAATTGATGAAGTAGGCTTAGAAAAAATGATGTCAATTACAATAGATACTGAAAGAAATATGACAGCTAGCTAGAATTTACTTAAAGAAAAGTATTGCCATTTAGAGATCAAGAATCCCTATTTGTTAAAAACTTTGTATGAACCAGTCTAAAAAATGGAAAACTGTCAGCAGTGACTTGGTGGAGGAAATCGATTTATTCAACAACAAAGTTAGGCAAAGTAGCTGTAAAAGTATTAAACTGCCTACCGTCTACTGCTGCCACAGAACGAAGCTTTTTAGTAGTATGGAAATGTCCATACAAATAAAAGGAATCGACTAAAAAATGAAAGGGCACAAAAAATGTTTATATCAGACAAAATGTAAATATAGCGGAATGTTCATCCGGTTTATTACAATCTTCTTTGGAGTCTGAATCTGAATATGAATCCGACTGGTCTGAAGTAGATAGCGAAACTGAACTAGATAAAATAGTTGATTTAGATATCTAATTTAGTCCAGCTCATTGTGAAATGCTAATGTAACATAATATGCATAATATAATTAATAAAACATAATCTTATATAATTCTTATAAAATTAAAATAAATTTTTCTTATGCATAGTGTGTAGTATTTAGATATGTGATGTGATTGTTACCCCCGTTTTCACCAACTATAATGTAAACGTACTTAAAAGGACATTTTAGATTAAGCACCTGCACAAACGATAAAATTTCATTTGATATTTTGTTTTCTTTCGCGTTTTGTATTACTTAAACTTAAATATAAATTATATTTAGTAACAAATAATCAGTTTTATTCACAAACAAATGAAACAATTCTATGTTCGACAAGACACACACCTTCATTTCATTTCGAAGTCATTATTAGTCATATATGTATAAAATATATTACCGTAAATTACCACAGTAATTTACGACACAAATTTATTACCGTGGTAATTAATTTTGGTAAATTACTACCGTAAATTACCAAAAATATAAATTACGGTAATTTTACATCACTGATAACGTCCATAAAGTTGCGAGTTGCGAAGAAAGGCAAAAAACAAGTTTGGCACTATTACGAGTGGAGAAAGGGGCCAAAACACCAGTGTTGTATGTTGTATGAGTGCTTCGGGTAAATATGTTCCGCCTATGTTCATTTTCAAGAGGAAAAGGATAAAGGAAGGTTTGGATCGAAATGGTCCAGTTGGAGTAGTCTACAAATGTTCAGAGAGTGGGTGGATTACAGAAGAACTTTTTACAGAGCGGTTGCAACATTTGGAAGATTTAGTAATCCTACTGCAGAAAAACTCGTTCTGCTTATTCTAGACAATCATTCTACACACTCTAGTTTGCCTTCTTATAGACTTTGTAAAGATTTAGCCATACACGTTCTCTCAATTCCACCTCACACATCACATCATATTCAACCGTTAGATGTAACATTTTACAAACCATTAAAAACTGCTTACCACCAAGAATGTGACAAATACATACGAACAAAACAGTACGAAAAAATCAACCAAACAGACTTAGCCAAAATTTTTGCCAAAGCTTATAACAGGGCAGCTACTATCGAAAAAGATGTGAATGGTTTTAAAACAACTGGAATATTTCCCATTGATAGAGATATATTCAAAGAAGAAGAATTAGTAAGCCCAATTGCGAATAAAATGGAACAACAAGTTGCACTTGAGCAGAACCCTCGGTATCTACTCCTACAATAGGATTAAATGGACCACCAGCTAAAAAACTTAAGAGCAGTCCCCTTCGTCATTATGTAGAAATGTCACCCCAACCAGGACCAAGTGGAATAGGTACCAAAACAATTAAGAAGTCTATTGTTTCTTTGAATTCTGACTCTTCGAACTCCAGCTTCAGTTTAGAAGAAATTTGCGAGAATGATATAAATGATGATGAAGATAAAACTCTTGCTTTAATGAAAAAACCTCTAAATGTGTCATTATTTCAAGATATATGCCCAACGCCAAAATTACAACAAAAAATATCACAAAAAAATCAGAATTCTGCAGTATTAACAGCAACACCAATGAAGGAGAAACTAGAAGTAAAAGCAGAAAAGAAAAAGAATAAAATAAAAGATGTTAAAGTACAAAAAGTCAAAATAAATATTTGTTCCTTTAAAAAGCCTATTAAAAAATTACACAACGGACTACTATAGTGGAAAATAAAGAAAATAACGACCTCTGTTGCATTTGTGGTGAATTTAGAGCCAACAATGAAGTTTGGTAACGCTGTCGTTAATGCGGAGTGTGGGCGCATTCTAAGTGCACTGTCGCTGAAAAAGCCTCAGATTATATTTTCGACAATTTTTTTGTCAAAAAGTCATGTTTACATTTAAAATATTTAATTCAACATTAATCTGCTGTCTTAGTCGATATTACCCGATTGATCGATTTTACCCGAATGGTGGATTTTACTCGATTCTTTTTTGTTTTACCTAATTTAACCAAAAATATCATACTTTCGGCATATGTGTTATAGCCTCTGTATGCAACAATATATTTACTAGTAATCTATATGTTTTTCATGCAAGGAATTATAAAATTTTCTTAAGTAGTCGATATTCCCCCACGTTCCACTATCTGTTCATCTAATAAATAGATCACGGGTAATGAGTAAATATTTAATTAATTCCAAAGAAGTAGCTCTCCAACTGCTAAAACCCTAAGAAGGGGACACTGTAATAGAATGTCTTGTAGAGGTCTCCGGGGAAATGTATTGTGATTATTTATTATCATTATAATAAAATACTATGCTTGATCTATTTAAATATTTATTTGAAGTATTATTTAAAAATATTCCAAATAATTATTTAAACCGAAAGCAGGTCACTTATAATCAATAAAAGAGGTCCCAGATTAGAGACCTAAGGTACCCCAGAGTTAGCATGAAACTTTCTAGAAGTATTACCGTTATTTTTAACAATCAAATATGTTTTTAATCAATTCCGGAAAATTTCGTTATCAACCGAATGCACTAGGTTTACTATCATGGTGCACAAAAAACGTGGACTTTATTATTAAGTGTGCAAGATTGACGTGGTTAACCATTTATTTTATAGCATCCTTTTAATACATACACTGGAATATCGTCAATTTTGGAAATGAGTTTTTTAACAGCTTCGATATAATTAAATAGATGAAGAATTTTGCAAATGTATATTTGTTTTAGTTTGTCTTTTGCTATTTACATAATTCCAAAATTGGCGAACCCGAAAATATGCAAGAAATACGAAAAGAACTCAAAAGATATGGCAGAAATTCAAAAAATAAGATAGGAAGGTAAAAAATAATTCAGAAGAAAGACTTCACATTTTATTATTCTAGGCAAGAATAACAGGGACAGGATGAAGTGGGATATATGATGCTACGCGATTAACAAGAAAAAACAATCCTATTAATTATTTGTTTTATCATTTTTGCAATCCGCTATACACCATTTCTTTTTTTTATTAAAAATCGCTTGATCTGAACAAGGATCGAACTCACGACATCTCCATTATCGTTCTATGCTTTCAACCACTAGACGATCTCGGCCAAGAAGCCACTTGAAATGTTTTTACTAGATTTGGTTATAATAGAATAAGATTTCAAACTTCTGCTAATAGAATGAAATGCAATAGATGGGTATTGTCTGGTAGGCTAAATAAATAATAACCTAAGGTGGACGTTCACTGGACGTCAAAATACTACTAAACTTAAAATTAAGTACAAAAAACAGACGTCCTTTGGGTATCGATATGCAGCTGTCAAATTAATGATCTTAATAGGACGTAGACTGGATGTCCAAATACGGATATGAACGTTCTGACCCTCAAATGGATCAAAAGTGGACGTGTATTGGACTATGTGTGCTGTCTGGGTATGCTTTTTTACTCGATACCATTCTTTTAATATATCCAAGGTCCGTTTGCCTCAGGGATATGGTTTGCTTGATGTCACCTGACCAAAAAATCTACTCGCTCTCCTCGAGGAGGTAAATTTCATACATAGCGACTTTCAATTTTTAGATCAAACTAGTTGTCTTCTTCATATATACATAATTGCGGTAACATCTATAAATCCAATTCTTTAACATATACTTTGTATTGAAAATAGATCGTTAATATATAAATTGAATAGTACTGGTCTCAGAATTGTGCCCTACAGAACACCGTATGTAACCTCAGCTGGATTACTGATTGTATCGCCTATTTCTACAACAAATTATAAATAGTAGGTAGACACTTCAGACTCAAAGTTTCGTATATACTTTATTGAGCAGTGTAAGTTTTCTATAAAGGTGATGCGAGGATGTTGTAGCGATATGTCTATCAACGCAGCATTACGAGGTGCTAGGAAAATGCAGTAGTTTACTTTATACACAAGATTTTACTTAAAAGAAAGTTTATAACGCGACAGACAGAGACAAAACTACGCCATATGCGGCGATGTACATAAATAAAAGGAGTAAATTCCACAAAAAAAAACCACAGATACAAATAGATCTTCAATATCAATGGCGATGAAAAATTTGTGACTTCTGTACGCGTTTTACAGTTTTTTTCTCTTATTTTTGGTTAAGTGCTCATTTTATGGAATGCTTGATCTAAATTAGGCAAATGAAAATTACTTTTGACACGTTTTTTGTTCACATTAAGTTTTTGTTTGAACGATATAAAATACGAAAAAAATTGTTTCAAAGAGTTTAGAATCCTATTAGAGCTGTAAGTAATCATACTTTTTGCTACACAGAAATCACAGTGTAAAAAAATCACTATTTTTGCGGTAGGTTTTTTAAAAAATTTTTAGAAAATTATTAATGCTTAAAAATTACAAAATAAAGTATCTTCTGCTCCAGATATACCTACTTGTATTATTAGTAAAGTTTGTATCGCCTCTAACATATTTTGCCACTTTCTCTAGAGGTGCTTTATCACAGTCTCTAAAATTCGGTAAAGTCATACCTGTTTTAAAGAAAAATTATCCTTTATTATTAGAAAATTATTATAGACCATTTACTCTCACCTCTTGCTTTTCAAAAATGTTTGAGTAAGGGAGAATAGGATAGAACCGGGTACCTAACGTTTGATGGCTTTTGAGAACAATAAATTGCGACTAAAAGACAAAAATTTGCAACATAAAACTTTTAATTATCGGTATGTACCTACATACATTAACTTTAAAAGTACACAAGTATTTCCTTTTTTTATAATTTATAAATAAAAAAAGTCAAATCACCCAGTTCTACCCAACAAAACTGTGTCTTGAAGTTGGATCCATATGGGAAGGTTTCTTAATATTACGATTGGAAAAAACGTCGTAGTTAAAAACTTAAAATAGCCTATATGAAAGTTGACTACTGACATTAGCTGTCTGTCAAGTTCTCAATTTTTTTTGAAAAATTATTCAAAATGGTCAGAAAACTTCATCTGCTTTTGCATAATTTTAATATTCGTAAAAAATAACCACAACGTCGAACATTAGTAACAAAAATTGGCATGGAATTGTTGTCTTCTCGTTCCTTTTAAGCTTTTATATTGAATTCAAAATGTCGGTTACAGGGGTGTATCAAAAATGGTTAAAAACTAAAATTTTATTAATGTCTGCATATATCGATTAAAATCGGTATGTTTACGTAAAATGTAATTAGCAACAAGATTCTCTAATATCTTTTTCATATTTAAAAAAAAGCAATTTTTGATTGATTTTTCAAAAAAAAGCTAATTTGACAAATAACCAATGTCATAGCAAACTTTGAAATGGGTTATTTTAAGTTTTTAAATAAATAGTAATGATTGGCCCATCTATGATGTTTTTTTTTTAATTAACATAATAAAAAAAATCCCACAATAATCCAACTTTATGGCACACACTGTATGTTAACAATGTAGAAAAATGAAAATATCGTACCTTTCTGAAAACCAATTATTTTGTTTTTGTAAATGATCATTAAACATTCTGTGGAAAGAAGTTAAAGCAATTAGAACCGTAATACGAGTATATAAAAAAAATTAAGTGTAAAATAAAAAATATTTTTTATTCGAATGTGTTAAAAAGCGTTGTTTTTCGGACAGAAAACATAGACGAAAAGTAGAACTTTTGTATACAGTATGGTTCAAATGAAAGGAATAAATTCATTATAATGGAAGTAGTTGGTTTTTCGAAAAAATGCTCGGACAGGTCAATTTTGCTTAATTAAAGCGCAATTTTTTAAATAGAATTCAATTTTCCCCCACTTCCCATTTTTGGGCAGTGACGTCATTGACAATTTTTTTAAATAGTAACCCCAATTTTTTTTTCTTGATTTTAATAGATCTTGCAATTTCCTACTCGGAAACATAATATTTAAAATATCTTACATAACAATTTTTTTTGAATAAAAGTCATTTAAAGATCAGACACATAAATTTTATTTTATTTTGAGAACACAATAAATGAATAAAACCTAATAATTTGTAATTAAGTGCTTAATCTAAAAAATAATACTAATAATAATAATTAATAATAATAATAATAATAATAATAATAATAATAATAATAATAATAAAGAATTTAATGACAATTTCACAAATTCTTTTTTATTATTATTTTGTTAGATTAAGCACTTAATTACAAATAATTTTCTTTTATTCATTTATTGTGTTCTCAAAATAAAATAAAATTTATGTGTCTGATCTTTAAATGACTTTTATTAAAAAAAAATTGTTATGTAAGATATTTCAAATATTATGTTTCCGAGTAGGAAATTGCAAGATCTATCAAAATCAAGAAAAAAAAATTGGGGTTACTATTTAAAAAAAGTGTCAATGACGTCACTGCCCAAAAATGGGAGGTGGGGGAAAATTGAATTCTATTTAAAAAATTGCGCTTTAAGTAAACAAAATTGACCTGTCCGAGCATTTTTTCGAAAAACCAACTACTTCCATAATAATGAATTTATTCCTTTCATTTGAACCATACTGTATAGTTCATAAAGTACTTTATGGGCCATGGCCTCTAAAGTTAAGTGTATAAAGTGTTGCCTAACGATTAGAATTCTCAAATCTACGCTAGGTTCTTTCATATACCATTTTTAATTTTTTGAAATCAAATTCAAAGATTCCAAATTTGCTGCGTCTCTACTAATTTCTGGGGGCGCGCCCGTAATTAATTCTTTGTCACTACTAATTTTTGTAATTTGTAATTTTTTTTGACTCCAGTTTTTAATAAACTAGCTGATTAAATTAATTTGACCTGAGAACAGTGACACGACAGAAATTGTTCAATTATTGTCAGTTACGGAAAAATTATTGGAAATAATATTATTTCATATTTAATTTTCTATGTATTTTTTAAAATATAAGCACATTCTAATAAAAAACAATGTATAAAACACAGACGAAAAGTGTTTTTTTTTTCGGATTTCTACGAGTTGCCAGGCTCGACTACGTCTCGCCTAGTAAGCTTCGCGTAGTCGCCCGAAAAACTCAACTTTTCGCCCTAGTAACATAAACTACTATTTTAGAATTTTGACATATATATAGTGACATTTTTTGTAATCGCCGCAAGTGTCAAAATGATCTACTTTACTCAACCAGTTGCATAATTATAAACATTGCGAAAAGACATAAAATACTCCTCTTTTGGTTTTAAAATATAAAAATAGAATTTGATTAAACTTATAACCTAGTAATCATTTTATTTGAATCCTTTTTTCCATGCTAAATCAGCAGAAAATAATTAAAATACAATACACGACAAAATAACCCACTTTCTTAAAATGTAAATAATTTTTAACAAGTAATATAAACATACTACAATAAGCCGTTGATAATAAATGAATATAATTTTCTATTTGTCAATAAAAGTACAAAGTTAATCATATGCAACTAACAACACAAGAAAGTAGTAATATTGGTTGCCTAGATGTCAGTAATTTTTTACCAAAACAATTTAGTCAAAATTAGAAAAAATACTGTATGTAACACGATACGAAATGCCGTTTTATATTACTTGCTCTTCTCGTCCCGCAAATATTTACTATATAAAATAAGACATTTCGTAAACGGTTTCATAAATAGCTATTTCTACACCCACATGGATATTTAGCTATTGTGATGCTTAAGCTGTCTCTGTTCCTTGTTTACTCCTTGCCCGCGGATTGATCCCTTTGCGGCGTATGAGTCATAGAAAGGTAGTTTTCGATCGTTCTGGAAAGCCTAGAGAGTTCTAGTACAGAGCTGGCTTTATATAAAAAGCGCGAGTTGTCGACGGACGGCAGATTGAATTTAAGTGTTGGACAGAAAAGATAAATTGTAATAAATAAATTAGAATTGTGAGTTATAATAGTGCCTAAATATTATATAAATTAATTAGTACGTTATAAATAAATTGTAAATAAAGTGTTTTAAATAAATAAACTAGAAATAAATTAAACAAACGTTGCACTATTGAACGTACAGAATACAAAACGAATATATTTCATATCCATTTTACCTAAAAACACTGCATAAATATGAAATCCACCAATCACAGTTCTTATTTTGGTCACCTGGCTATTATTTTTTATATTTAAAATTAGTGACAATACTTGTCAGTATATTTTGTAGTTATTTTGATTAAATATATTTTAAAATGAGTTTTTCTTGTGTAGAATCGATAACTTATAGCTTTTCTATTTTTATTTCGTCTATATTTACAAATAATTCATACATTTTAATTAAACTATAAAAAATCAATTTAATTACAAGTATTAAAACTAAAATGTTAAGTGTATCGATGGAGCTGAGACTACAGAATTTGGGTGTCTTTTCTAGATTGAAAAAGAATTAAATTATTTTTTTTTCAAGTTTATTTTATTTTATTTAATTTTATTTTATAAATTAATAAAAGACATAAATTAGTTATTTTATTTTAATGACCTAATATAACTTATTGCAATTGAGATTAGTATTTTAAGTATTATCATCATCCTCTGAAGTTGTTTCGTCTTTTTAACGCGTTTTATATTCTGTTTTATCTAATTTGCATTTTTTTCTGTATCTTTACCTTTTTTCTTTAGGGTCGAGCTTATTGGGAGAGGACGTCAAAACTGCAGCTTTTCATTTTTTTTTTTTATCCTCCTTTACTTAATTCTGTGGAGGAGGCATCAAGACCTTTGGTAATACAGTAAAATAAGCAGTTGCCTCAACATTTGGAAATAGGCTCTTTGAACAACACGGGCCACTTTTCAAGGGTCCCTGTAAAAATACTATTTGGATGTCAGGTTCTTCTATATTAATGAACCTAAAATTAAATATTAAAATTATTTTTTTAAATGCTTAGTAATTGTTGAAAACAAGTCGTTAGCAATAATGTTAAATACTAGATTCAATAACTTAAACCAAAATAAAGCTAGTGCATTGATCATGTTAATTTCTCTCCAGGTTGGATGTATCTATATCTGTAACATATGGAGGGTGGGTTAACTCAAGGCACTTAAGCCTCACTATAGGCATATTGTGCATCCTCCTAAGTAGATAGGCACCCTCTAGCTCGTGAGCCAGCATACAGATTTAATGTAGTTGACAACGTCGCCCAGAAGTGCTTCTCTTATATCGGCCTGTGTTAGCCAATTCTCGCCGAACGCAAATCTTCTAATAAATGAAAGCGTCGGGCAATCGTAGAGGATATGTTCGATGGTCTCATCTTCTTATTCGCACGCCCTGCAGACTGTGGATTCTGACAGTCCCATGATATGGAGATGCTGCCGTAGTTAGCATTGTCCAGTCAGAATGCCTGTGATCAGGCGCATATTCTGTTTAGTCATAGTCAAGTATTTGTTCTCTGTAGCGTTTTCAGGATAACTTAAAAGTTCCCTGGCAAGTCTGCAGCTTCTTGTTTCATCCCATCTTTTTTTGAATTTCAAAAGGGAATGTTCCTTAATTAGGCCTGTCGCTACCGATGTTATCAGTCCAACAATAGAAGGGCCAGGTCCAAAAAGTATTTCATTTTCTGCCTTCTTTGCAAGTGAATCAGCAAGACGGTTACCTTTCGATGTGGCGTGATTTTTGATCCATTTTAAGTTGATCACATTGTTGATGGATACTTCGGCCAAAGCTTCGTGACATTCTAGTACTAATCCTGAATAAATTTGTGGTCTGTCCAACGTGAGTAGTGCTTGTCTACTATCTGTTTAGATGAATACAATACAGCAAATTTAGCAAAATTTTCGCAAATTATAAAAATCCACTATCGTGAAACAACAACTGTTAGTAACAAACTGATGTTATGGCGAATGCCTCTTCTTCATTAGTAGATTCTAGTTACATTGTTGCTAGCTTCCTAACGTTGCTAATATCTGAGAAAAGTGGGTACTTGGTTTGATTCAAGTTTCCGATTTTACCCTACCCTCTCCTACCTGTTATTTTCTTCAAAGAATTCTGAGTTTAGCAGGGAGTCATAACAATTTTTCAGACGATCAACATGTTTTTTTGCCAGGAAGATCAACAAATACTGTAATGCTTTCATTTTACAAAAATATGATTAATTTTATTGAATCAGGCACATGCTCTGTTGGGATCTCAGCAAGGCGTTTGACTTTTATCTAGAATATACAGGTTGTTTATTGATTGACTGTCGATACTTAAGGATGTGAGTCCTTAGATGATTTTAAGAAGAAAAAGTTATCTACATGTCCTAAACCTCTTCATTTTGTGAGCTATAGAGTGTTACAGTTTTAATAAAAAAAAATACTTTTTTATCATAATTTTCTTATTGCTCAAGATATTTTTATGAAATTTTGTTCACACCTTTTAATTATTAATGATTATTTTTTTGACAAAGATTTTTTAAATTTTTAATCAGTGACGTCCGTACGGGGTTTGAATTGAATATTTTTGAAAAAAAAAAAAAATATGGTACGCCACTGCTTTTTCTAAAAAACAAAATTATTTTTGAAATTCTCGTTTATTTCGTAGAAAATTTCTTATTTAGACCTACTATCTACGATGCACCGTTTTAGCGTAAAACAATAAAATCCAAAAAAAATTTCTTAAATTAATTGAAACTGTTTTTGATATTTTGTTGAAATTTGGTAGGTACTCACAATGCGTGGAAACACTTTTTTTGGGGCAAATAATAATTTTCTACTTTCACCAATGACGTTTACGTAGACATGATATTGAAGTTTGGATACAAAAAAAACGGTACGCCCTTGATTTTTAAAATTCTGCAGTCTAAATTATTCAGTTCGGGAGATCTAGGCGGCCATGACTGTGTTCCTCTGCGACCTATCCAACTATTGCGATAGGTGTGATATAAAAATTCATTCATTCATAAGCTAAAATGTGAATGATGTATTATTAGCCGCATCTGGTTCCCTTAATAAAAGAGGAAGGTCTTCAAACCATTGCGGCAGATCTTCAAGAAAGCGTAAATATGATTGTCCAATGTCCATCAAGTCTTCTTGAAAGAAAAAATGGGCCCATTAAATAATCATCAATAATGCTAGCCCAAACATTTAATGAAAACTGTTATTGATGATTTGATTCAACAATAGGGACCGTGCGTCATGACTTTAACGCCAACTGGTGACAAAAATGTGCACTTTTTGGGGGAGATTTATTAATGTTTTATACGGCATTTATTGTTTAGTAATTATTAATTAAATACTGTCGAATTATTTTCGTAATATCATTATCGAAAAAACTTGTTGCATCCGTGAATGTACAAACATATCGCTTTGGAAACCTGGATTTGATTCGGTAGTAAAGACATTTTATAAATTTCCACACTTCGTGTCTCACACCCAACGATATACATAAATACATAGATTGCTTATCCATATGTATTTATCTTGTATCAATTTTGAGCACTTAATGGTAAACAAATCATTTATGAAATTAGAATCTTTATTTTTTTTGTCATTAAGATTTTTACATATTTAAATGAACATTTTATATAATATAATTTTACAGATAATTAATGGTTTATTCTGTTAATTAAAACTAATGTAGAATGTTACTGTGAAATTAGAATGTCCAATTTGACAAACATATCATACAATTTATTAACTATTTTTCATTTATCACTAAAATAAACAAATCATAATTAATACATTACAATTACTGTCAAAAGAGATTGCAATAAATTTTAAAATATTAAAAATGCAGTGATTTTCTGTAAAATTTTTAGTAACATTACTATTAAACATTACTCAGAATAATAGATGTGTCCAATTACAACTCTTACAAAAGTTGTTTATATCTCATATTAAAGTTGTTTACATTACCTTTACAAAGTTGTATTACATATTGCAATTATGTGTTTTATATAGTGTTATTTCTGAAATGAGAGTGGTCTAAAATTATTTACATCCATCCTTATAAAAATTGTTTAGATCTCTTAGAACCGATTCCACCGTTGTGTTAAACGAAGTTTAAAATGACATTTTTACATTAACAACGTCATTTTAATCTCCGTTTAACACAACGTTGGAATCGGTCCTTAATATTATTTAACTACATGGAAACTCAACTCTCAAAATACATAATAACGTGTCTTGAATTAAGTAATTATTTTCTTTTTCTAAAGAATAAAACGCTGAAATTTTATTTTAAAACACATTTGGGCTAGAACGCCCTATTTCGTGGGCACTAGGAAAGGCAATATAGCCGTGCACATTGCAACCCGCTTTTCGTAATCTTTTTTATAGATGGGTGAGCAATCTGTATAATTATGTATAGCATTGGATGTCTCATAAACGTCTAAGGTGGATGAATGACATAATTCAGTGTCACTAAATACCGATATTTTGACATTGGATACACTTGCTTGAGGTACAACTTTACAATTTATAGTCACTTAATCATTTAAATCTTTTTGCTCAAAATGTATTTACATGTCCAGATTTTAATAATTTATCACATTTTATATAATTTTGACAATGTACACAATTGTTTGTTACGGGCCGGTATATATATATTTAATATTTTAAAAAATATCCTTTATTATTTACTTGCAATGTTTGCAAGGGTTTTTATCCGCCCATAAATGGTTATTATGGAAATTTATTATTACATTTTGATAAAAATTAGCTTCATCGGTAAAAAAACATGCCTGTTAAATAACGGATTTTGAAGAAACCTCTCAAAGAAATTAATGCGCAACGGGAAATCTCTAGGGAGTAATGCCTTGACTCTTAAAATGTGATATGGGTATAACAAATTTTCCAAACAAGTACATGTGAAATATTAAATGTTGCCGCGATTTTCTTCGTGCTAGTTTCGAGGTTCTCCTCAATTTCATTTAAAATTCTTTCTTCAAGTTACAGTGTTCTTATTGTTATCCCTGTGGTTTACTTTTAAAGTTCCAGTCTCGTGAAGACGTCTGTGAATCCTAAAAAATATTCTGGGATCGGGTAGTACGCGATTTGGAAACTGCTCTTGGTATATTTCCGACTGCAAGTCCATAAGAAAAAGTTTGTCTTTGTAAAAAGAAACGTCAAAAATTATGAGCTTTACCCAGCCTACTAATTTTTATTTAATTTGCTTTAAGACGGCATTTAATGTGTTTACCGTTTTTTTCTATTCAATATCATGCCTACATGAACGACATTTGTGAAAGTATAAATTTAATTATCTACCAAATTTCAACAAAATGTCAAAATCAGTTTCAATGAATTTATGGAAAAAATTTGACCATCTACAAAAATGGTTTTTCTTTTCTTTACGGTGCATCTTATGAAAGTAAGTCTATGGACCAAATTTGCTCCAAATGAGAATTTTAAAAATCATTTTAATTTTTAGAAGCATTATTGTATTCAAAAATATTAAATTCAAATCCCGTACGAACGTCACTGGTAAACATTTAAAAATCTATTAGGTCAAAAATGCTCCTTAATTATTAAAAAATGTGTTCGAAATTTCAAATCTTGAGTGATAAGAAAATTATGATAAAAAAGTTATCTTTTTCTTTAAACTGTAACTCAAAAATGTTGATAACTTTTCACCATAAAATCACCCAAAAATTCACACCCTTAAGTATCGGCACTCAATAAATAAACACCCTGTATATCTAAACTGTATAGAATCCGTGATGTTCTACTAAATTGGTTAGAATCGTTTTTAAGAGACAAAAACAGTATGTAAATATTACATCTACAGTTCAGTCTCTATGGTTCAGTCAGCCTATTAAACAGTCTCTATAAGTGTCTCACAAGAATTCATCCTGGGACCTATACTCATTTTATTTTATTTAAACGATTAAGTTAATAATAAGTTAATAGTACCTAATCCTAAGTTTATAAGATATAACACAACTGTTCTTATTTCTGATAGATCTGAAGATAAAAATTGTTCGCCAACTATGACTGAATTAGTTTCACGGTGCGTAATCATTTTCTTTTCTTTAATGGTGATAAGAAAAATGTAATTCGATTCCATAATTATCAAAAACACTATATAATAAACATATTTATCAATAATAAAATTCATGTCTATTAATTTTGAGATTTTTCTTGTTTAATAAAGGACGGTTTTGTGTTAATGTCTTATCTCATAAAAATAAGACAATTTTTTATATTCTGAAATGAAACAAAAATTCCAAAGCAAAAACAGATGTATACCTGACATTTTGCTTATCTAAAAAAATTGACTTGACTAAAAAATTATTTACATACTTGAAACTAATCTACTTGAGTTTACAAATTCGACTCGCATGTTTACTGTCATTCTTTTTTTTGCAACCATACTTAAATCCAAACAATAAATTTCTTACGACTTTCAAAAATGTCGAGTGTTTTTGGGGCCCACCTATGTTGTGACAAATTCTATCCCCATGGACGTATCTACCACAGTCCGTCCTTATGGGCCCCTTCAAACGAAGTCGATACCAGAGGTAATTTATTGCTTTTAAAATAGTAGGCCATGTGTTGATTTTCAGAAATCTGTCGAGCTCATGTTGGATTATATTGTAATTTTTCAGGTGAAGAATTTCAGTGGTAACAAAACTGTGTTCGTATATCAAAATTCTACAGAAGATACAACAGTGGATCTAGAATACCGCCTTGAGGTACACCAACTGTTATATACATTTTTAATTTAAAACATTCTCAGATAAACAAATGAATAATAGATAAGTAACGGTCTGGATGTGTTTGAAGCTAATATGAACCGTTTTATCTATTACTTTCTCTTTCTTCTTGGTCTTTGATGTGATTCGTCTATTTTAAATAGCAGCGCCATTTACTCACAACTGTCAACAAGCATTTGGGAACTGTCAGTTTTGTTTGCACATTTTGTGTGATTTTATATTCCCAGGGCATATTTTTAAAGTTTTTAGAGTGTTTAAAATGTTTATTTAACGAATCTTGTTAGTTGTAAGTCTAAAAATTATTATTCAATGTTTGTTTGTCCTGAAACAAAATTGGAGAAGTTCCACGTCGTTTCAAAGGTAAGTAAATAAAACACATGGGCGGTACACCTATATTGTAAAATATTATTAGTATTTTTTTAGGCAGGCTTCCTACAAACTGAAGCAATGGAAATTTGTATTCAAATCCTAGAATTATAGAAGGTTGAAGTTGATAAAATTAACATAAATTGGAAATATAAAATATATTGGAAACATTTTATAATATTTTGTTATGAATTCTGCTGGAAAAGATGAATTTAAAGCTGGAAGCAATTCCTATTTTATTCACTTCTCAACTTGGTCCGTCTTCAAGTAAGTTATACAAGTAAGTTATAATAATATTATGTAATACAATACATAATACAAATTATTCATACATTATAAACTTGGGAGATTAAATTTAAAAAATAAATGCTATATTGTATTCTCCTAGACAAAGTAAAATAAATCTTAGTGCTTTCTGGAAAGAAAACATTTTATGAAAATATAAACTACTCCAAAAAGTTTCTTGTATCTTAGTAATGAAATGAATTATACTTATAGAATGATTATGTTGTAAATATTTTATAATTCTTTTTAGGGAAAATTTACTTCCTAGTGAATGTAGTGAAAGACAGAGTCTAGAAGTGATTTATAATATGCACATACTGGATCAGAAAATTTAAGTTGTTCCACCGACATTGCTCCAGAAGCTATAGAATAGGTTATTCAATTTATAAAGAAGACATCTATAAAAATGCCCAAATTCAGAGACAAAAGGTTATGCTAAAAATAATACATTTAAAAATGCCCGTTTTTAAAAAAATATTTGTTACTTTAAAAAACATGTTAAAAGTTTATAAATGAGAAGTGTGTTAATCTAGAACAAGTCAAAGGGGGTTATTTTCTAACTTTCAGCTGAAAAAACGAAAGCGCCAAGCAGACTTCTCAACAAAGTTCGATCACCAAAACGACAAGCATGTGATTATGGTATTCTCTAATGCTAGACGATTTTGATATTCGTATGTGATTTTAATTTTTGTTGTAATCTGTCATAATAATTATAAATCGTAAATGCTGATTTGTCTAAATATCTGAGGTTAGTATTTGAATGTCATTTTGACATTATTACAATTATAAACTCAATTAGAATATATTAAGGCCAATTTCAGGATTGTAAGGAATCAAAAACAATAAACATCATACATTTGCTGACATTTTAGTATTCAAGTCATAATATTTAGATATATATTTTAATGTTTGACTTATCTACTTCCGAAAATAAACTTTTTTGAATGCGCTTTACTTTTTTCAAATAGGAACAGCACAACAAGTAGAGAATACCAAAACGTTTGTGCTTTACACTTTTGCTAGTTGTTGCGTCTATGGAGGGAGCTGAGTGCTTTCAAAAATGGTTAGACAATAAGCCCCCGTTTTAACTCAGCGAAGTAGAAGAAGGTTTCAATCTAGAATATCTGTCAATATTCGCTTCTAACATTTATTTAAGAGACCAAAAATTACATGAGTGAAAATGCATCAGAAGCAGTTGAGATACCTATGTATCTAGTATTAAAATAAAAATAATTCAATTTGGTGACATACATTTAAATATAATATGTAGCCCATGCACAACTTCAGTTCCTATGGAATTACCATTATATTTCTTTGAAAATAGACACTCCACTAACCAATGTTATCTTTTTTTTATTTATAATTACCACTTTTGATACTTTTATATTGTATTTTTTTTATTAATTTTATATTGAATTTTTATAATTTATTTCTTGTATTGTTTTTTAATTTGCGTTAATTGTATGTTAATACATTTTTGGATGAAGCTTAATTGAGTCTTATATATAAAACCTTTTTATCACACACAAGTTGTACATAGACAAAATGTAATTTATATGATTTATTAGATGTATACAGAAGGTTTTTCAGAAATTATACATACCATGTAGGAATAAACTAGCTAGATACTGGCGTCAAATATCTGGAATTATTAATAATTGCTCTCGTGAAAAATGAATGCATGATACGGATTTTCTATTCTTACATAAGTTGTTAAATGGATGTAATATTACTTACCAGAAGTTACTTGGCCTCGGCCGTAAATTTCTGATTCGGCCGTAAAAAATCAACTCGATACTTACAGCCTTTGGTACACAAATATCTATTTTAATTCTATAAATGTCATTAAAAATTTATGAAAAATGTATTTCTCATCTATAAAATTGTTATTTATGATAAAGAAACATGTTAGTTTATAAGAACAAAAATAAAACCTGAATCGATACCAAATCAGTGAAAATGTTGCTAGAGTTGGGGACGCTTTTATACAAAATTGTAATGTTACTATTTTACTAATAAAGCTACAGTTAATTTATCTTAGCATTTTATTTAAATATAAATATATTATCCGAATAAAATTAATGACGTTAGTCAAGGTTTAAAGGGCTCGTCACTTCAACCTTTTTTTATGCTTCTAGTTTATATGTTTGTGAAAAGAGATCTATTTTTAATTAACATTAGATCTTTCTTGGAACAAGATTACAGACTATAAAGGTAAGTTTCAACAAATTTATAGATTGGTGTCTATCCATTATGAATTACTTTCAAAGCACATAATATGTTTGTTTATTCTTAAGAAATGATAAAATCTATTACATATCATTTTTTTTATATTTTTAAAAATAAGTAACTGCCTTAATTCCTATTTTTTGACATCCCTCGTATATGCTAAAAAAAATTAAATTTATCACTTCAAGTGGTAAGAATGCTACCTTTAGGTATATAAGGGAAAAGTAAATTGGATTTTTTTTATTGTTGAGTTTCAGAAATATTAATTTCTCCTGGTTTTAAAATAAGATGAAATTATTAAAACGGACCTGCAAAGGCACTTTGTGCACCAATCTCACCAGTTCTCCTGTGACCTAATGGGTAAATTCAGTTTGGCTTACTTTTTTCAAAAGGGATTGTTGTTCCATTTTAAATACACAGTTATTTACTGATATGTACCTATAAACAATATTAACAGTGTAATTATTTGAATTATAAGTATCATTTATTACATTTGAATAAAAAATAGAATTTAATTTTTGTAAAATGAAATTTTATGCATGAGTTGCATTGTTCTTTAAATTTGTTATTGACAAAAGAATGATTTGGGTTCTGATGAAAAAACTATTTGATACGCCCATGGGGACCGCGGCTGTCAAAAGTTCGTAGATACTGGCTTCAAACAAAGTCTATGTAAAATTGCGCCCGTAACACATCTATATTTCATTTGTTTATCTGAGAAAACATTTTATTCTACTGTCTGTCAGACTGAAATTGTTGACAGTTTGACAAATTCATAATAATGTACCTATATTATATAATTATCCAGGCAGCACACATTAGTATAACTTACGTATTTTATACGTAATACTCGTTTAATTTTGGTATTGGTTGATTCCGTATACGTTTACAGTTTACGATTATTATACATGCCGTATTTTAAACTATATATTATACGTTTTTTGTAAACATCCTATGGTATATAATTGTAAATTTTTTTACGTTTAAATATAGTTAACAATATACGTCTATTTTTAGTTTGCGATGAACTATTTATATACAGTGGGCCTAAATATACGTTTAGGTTTATTTAAATTAAATTCGTATAAATTTACATAATATTACAATATGTGTTCTTCGTTTATAATTCTCGTTTAAATTTCGTCTTGGTTGATTTTTTAAACGTTTACCATCTACAATTTTTATACTTAACGTTTTTTAACAGATAAATTAAACGCTTTTGTTTGTCGATACTGGTTAATATACCTATATTATTCTACGTTTAAATACAAGTCACCTTAAACGCATATTACCAGTTTACGATGAACTAATAGTCATAAGTAAATAATATGTATATATTTAGGTTTATTTAAATTAAAAGCTTATAGATATATTTATTTACATTACATCCATATTTTTTAAATTATATTACCTGTAATATTTATAACAAATTCCCCATATACACGGAACTATTTTTAGATGACGGATGGAGGATGACGGATGGAGGATGACGTACTAGTGGTAACGTGTTTTCTCATTTCTACTCATGCGTATGTGTAGTATTATTGTTCAGTGTAGGGAATGGTTTGTGGTAGCAGCGTTCGTCCATTTTCATTTGTGTACATGTTTTGTTGCATTGCATGCTGCTTTGGCGTCCTGGCTTTTACGATATTGATTAAAAGCATAGAGGTAAGTTTCTATTAATGTTTTAATTTAGCTACTCCTTCAATAATTGTTGCATTTTACAACAACTACTGTTTTATAGCTAGGTACAGTGTGTAAAATGCGTATAGAAACTCCAAAGCATAACCTTACTTTTGTTTCTCTTATATTTTCCTTTCTTTTTGGTCAATTGTTTTTTATTTAATAAAATGTCTAAAATAACCCTGTCTCGGCGTCATCTACACAAAATGTTCAAGATGCTTTAAAATCAAATCAATTTTTTTTTATTCCCAATGAAGATAACATTAATAAGGCTTCGGACATTAATATATCATCTGATTCAATTATTTATAATAATTTCCAAAATAATACAAATTTAACTTCGGAGCTTTTAGAAAATATTTCACCTGAAATTGAGTTACATTTTGGTTATAGGAATGGGGGTGAACCAAACGACTTTACCGACTGAACGATTAGGTGTTGCCATGCAAGATTGGCTTAAGTTAGCTATGGCCCGTCTAGAACACAACACATCCGAAGGGTTAAGCTAAGATTTTAATTTTCATACATATTTTTTGTTATATAAAGAAAAGTTCCGTTTAGTTTGTTATTCAGTATTTTAGTGTTTATTTTTTAGTACTTATTTATTTTTTAGTATTTTATTGTTTTTTTTTTAATAAAATATTGTTCTGTACATATAAACATATAACAAGTGATAAAAAAAAATTCCTAAATATTTTGGCGAATTACAACTAAAATAAAAACACGAGTAATGCCTATTTCTGGTATACACACCTGCTATGGATGGTATCCAAACTATCATTTAAGAAATATTAACATTTTTCCATGGCCTCTTTTAGTAATTTAGTTTTGATCACTTTATTTAATTTGTGTTTAAAACATACTTTTTTCACTAAAATAACTTTTTTTTTCACTTTACGCACTGGTGAAAGAAAGTACAACTCACACAAGGTAGTAGAAAAAATATTTATAATTTAATCCACTAAAGGCTTTTTTAATATTTATTAATGAAAAAATAATATTTTATATAAAATCAATTTTAATATATCATGTTTAGCAGCGTACTTCCAACTTATTGGAGTAGAGGTACATATTCAGAATTTTTTTTTTTTTTTTTTCAGTGATCACTAATATGTAGTTGCATTTATCAAGAATAATTCATAGCATTACTTTTTTTTATTTAATAGCTAAGTTAAAAATATTAGATTAATATGTATTTCAACAAAAAGTAGACAAGTGGAGGATTTAAGAAGGCACCGCTCCCTAAAGCTTTTACTAAGTAAAGAAAAAGTAATATTTTGTCTAAACGTATTTAACGTCAACTCTAAAACTGTGACTTAATTTATTTTCTATATATTTACAAATGTCTTAAAATTATTTTTACATTTACAATTTCTACAGCAACTGCAGAAGCATCTCTACTCTTGGATTTTAAAAAAGATGACCACATTTAAAAACTTACCTTACCCGCTTTAACGGTTTAGCTTTATTAAACGTACATCGAAATATAGATTTAGACATAGAAGAAATCATCAATCAATTTTCAAATAAATAAAGAAATAAGAGCAAGAAAACACAAAATTCGCACCAAAAAGAATTTTTTTCTTATTTTTACATATAAAGTGATATTTTTTATAATCGCAGCAAGTGTCAAAATGATCTATTTTACGCAACTAGTTGCATAATGTTGAACATTATGAAACTAGTTTTGAAACATTCATTGTCACCAGTTTCGAAAACATACAAAAATAATCCGTTTTTGGTTTTAAATAATATACATTATTATTGAAATTAAATATAAAAGAAGGACCGGTTGACTGATAAAAATGGAATTTTGTATAACTTACAATCTAGTAATAATGTAGTTTTGGTCCTTATTTTCTACTCTAAGTCAGAACAAAATAATTAAAATACAATACACGACAAAATAACCTTTTTGTTAAGAATAAATTAATATTATTTTCTATTTGTCAATAAATAAATTAAGTTAATCATATGCAACTAACAAATACAAGAAAGTAGTAATATTAATTGCTTAGATGTTAGTAATTTTTTATCAAAACACAATTTTATAAAAAATCTAGTCAAAATTAGACAAGATTATTGTATGTAACACGTTATGAAATGCCGTTTCATGTAATTTGTTCATGTTGCAGAATCTCGCTCTGCTCGACTCGAAAATATTCACTCGTTACATAAAATAAGGCATTTCGCAACTGATACCATAAATAAATATTATTGAAAAAGTGTATTCAACCAATTTTGGCAGAATTGATATATTATGATTGGCAGAACTTCTTTAAATGTATATTTTTCATATATTATATTGATTCTGTTATTTAAACCCCATCGTTTGAACAGGTACTATTACTTATAATAATAATTTTATGTACCGTAGAATCTTTCATACTGTTTTATCATCTAATTAGTTACTATTGAAATTGTCAGTATCCTCCTTTTCTATAATATTTTTTAATACATTTTTATACCCTTGTCCTAAAAACGAAAGTGATGTTTCGCACTCCAATTGTGCCTCGTGCGATAATATTTCGCTCTCATGTGAAAAATAGCACTTTTCACATTCGTTATGTATACTGCCAAAATTTCCTGAAATTTCCAAAAATATTAAAAAAATAGATAAAAAAAAAGAAGAAAATAAATGTTAAATTCCACAAAGCTACATAAAGAAAGAAAAGATATGTATTAAAAATGTTTTCAAACATTTTGGAAACCTTTCGCAAGAGAGTGGTAATGTGTTAGACCGATCCACATCAATAAAGTTATCTTCGAGTTATTTATGAGCCAGACCACCCTACTCTATTAGTTCTTCCAATATCTAAACTTTTAGCACACGTTCGCTTAGCATACACATTTCTACCCACTTTCAAAAAACAGAATATGTTTTCATCCCTTTAATGTGTTCAGCCATAAAGATTTTTTAATAAAAAATATTTACCACGAATCATGAATGATGTCCGTCTTCATGCATTCACATATTTTTGTCGGTATACAAGAGAAGGTGACCAAATCCACCGATACTAGTTTTGAGTTATTAGTATTTTAATGATTTGCTTATAATTATAAAATCAAATCAACTATTTAGTCATTATTGAATTTTAAATTTCTTATATGCATTTTTAGAGTTTTTTTTCCTGATAAATAATATTGAATTTAAAAAGCATGGGTATTACAAATCAAACAAATGTAAAATTTTGAACTTGAACTTACTCTTTGTTTAATTGTTTGATTATAAAAACTTTACAACCCTTCTTTTATTAAACAAAATTGATGGGTTTTTAACCCATTTTCAGAGACAGATTGTTTTATTGATGATATACGGGGTTATGATGGACAAGTAATGTTATTTTTAACAGACACGTTATTTGTGAACAGGTTGTAATTTCTGTGTGTTTATAAAATAACAGACCTGTTAAAAATAACACAGGTTGTCAATCATAACCCCCATAATGTTGTTCTCAAATTCAAAACAAGAATACAAAACAAAAATAATGTTGGTATAGAAGGCGTTTTTGGAGGCATTGCTATTTTATAAATAATTAATGCCATTAATACTTAATGGCGAATTTCTAAAATATTAAAATACTCGATAAAATGCGCTCGATTTTTATTTTTGATGAAACATTTTTTTCTACGCCCTATATTTAAAGTACCTTGATTTCATCAATTTGTAGCGCTTAAAACGACTGTTTATGGTTAGAGTAAAAAATCGTTAAAAAAGTGCCATAACGTTAACTTTATTTCACGCTTTCCATAAGCTAATACAGTTGATAAGTGCAATTGTTTCACAACTTTACCTGAAAAAAATATCAAGTCACCTTTGACGTTGACAGTACATGAACTGTAACTGATTTGACGTTAACAGATTTGTTTATAGTATCAATAATATGCTTTTTTATCACAATTCTTTTTTGTGCGCATGCGTCAGTTTCAGCCATCTTTTTTTGTAAACAAACATGTTCCCAGACAAGCACACGACGACGTCCACTGGACGTCCATATTTTGTCTAAATAATGTCCTGGATGTCCATGAACTTCATATGGATATTTGGATATCCATTCGACATCCATTTTGCGTTATCCTATGGATATACCGATTTAGAAGTCCAATGGATGTCCAAAATATGTTCATGATGGACACTATGAAAATGACAAACTTATAATAAATTATTATAATTCTTCTAGTATAATTTAATTATGTACAACTAGGTTTTAATTAAAATAAGTCAATTAATTTGCCTCTCCTCTTTGCTACTTTTGACAAGATACAACACTAGAAGGCCATTCAGGCCGTACTCGAAGAAACAAAGAAGAGGAAAACAGCTCACAGCATAGATAAAATAATATTAATTTATCTATGGCTCACAGCCCACATATAGCCCACAGATATAGAGTTTATCTGGTAAGAACATAAGTTAAATTAACATTAAGTTATTTAAAACTCCAAAAATTAAGGTGCAAATCGTTTGTTTTAAACTAATATAACCTATGAATTATGTTTTAAACTTTATATTTTCGATTAAGATTCAAAGAATCCCTTTCTTATACGCCTGTTTTCAAATGATGTACCTATTTAAGAAAATGCCTTTACTAAAAGCTAACTAATGAGCAGCAAATTCGAGATGATGTTAACTTATTATTATTATAAGGTTTGTTCCAACTTGGTGTTTGGTACCGTTCTTGTATCATACCAACATCAGTTTATGAACGATGTACTGCGCAATCCCATCTCTGAATGGTTTTGGAATCGAAAATGAGTTGGAACGCTTTTAAAACTGCTGATGGTTCATAAATAGATAAGATAGAAGAGGAAGAAAATTCTAACCAAACTTTTCGAAAAGAAAATAAAAATAAACTAGTTTTCTGTTTTATAATTATGGATGTTATTCATTTTTTATTGTATCATTCTATATTCTAGAGCACAATGGAAAATATTGGTAAATAATGAATATATTCTGTTCAAATAATTTTGTTTATTATCATTTCTCAATTTACCATTAATTCTAAATCATCGTCACTAGCATCATCATCAAAAAAATCACTGTCTCCTTCTATATAACTCATTTTCCAAATATGATTTATAAATAGTATTTTCTAAATAAAAATGTATATTTTGTTATTATCTACCTATAAAAACATAAAAACGTTGTAAATTTGTAGGTTAAGTTAACTAAAACTAACCTCTATCGGCTCTATCAACATATATCGATCGCTTTGCGCAAGTCAGTTCTAACAGTTCCACAAAAATTTGTGAATCGATATGACGGTACAGAAACGATTCCGGAATCATTCATTTTTTAGTTGGAACGAATTCTGTATCAACCCGCACATCGTACAAATTAAGTTGGAACGCTTGGAGTGTAATACGCATGCGCTGTACCGTTACGGAATGGTTATGTATCAAGTTGGAACAAACCTATTGTAACTAAGAGGTGAGAAACCTTCAAAAGTAGAAGAAAAAATTCAAGTTTCTATTTGTACTGTATGAGACGTTAGTGGAAGTAAAAGGCTATTTAGCAGATACAAATATTTTTAAAGAAGCTCTAAGTCTTACTTTTATTAAATAAAATATGTAGAATCGTTTTGTAACGTTTAAGAAATAATGCATTGAGAGTGGTTTCATAAGTTCTTTCTCTTGTAATGTTCACAAATACAAATGGACGTCAAAGAGTGGGACATGAGAATATTCCAATATTTCCAATGAATGTCCATTGGATGTTCTTCGGTAAAAAGCTGGACTTTGTTTGGATAGATGATATGTCCATCAATGGACTTCCGATGGACATCCAATGCTGTCTGGGTTAAAATGCCCACATGAACAAAAATAAATATTAATTTAAGTATATTCATTTAAAAAAAGAAAGAAAGTGTCTTAATTGAAAAATAAATGTTAGCAGACAATTATAATTGTTATCTGTACAGAAAGGAACAACGAAACGGTGTTGTTGTAGAGTATGTAAAAGTTACACACGGTATAAATCATTCAACGGCAATACATATTATTTCATAAATTTTCAAAAGTCTTCTATCTATCTATCTGAATCAGGGCGTGGTTGAAAGCCCACTTGAACTGAAGCTCTAGGCGTATTGTACCCCTCACAGTTTTTATCCCATCAGATTGATTTTCTTGATGAATTCGCGATTTCTTAAGGTTCCGGATATTGTACCCCGAAGTACCATTCCTGTCCCCATTTAACGTTCCAACAGTGGCATAGTATGTGAATAGGAGTTTCGTCCTCCTCTTCACATATTCTACATAGGGAGTCATAAGAGATTTAGGTGTCTTCTAAGGCCGCAGTGTCCCGTAAGGATTCCTATTACGGCCTTGAATTCGCTTCTGCTAAGGTTTAGCAGTTGATGTTGTCCGCTCGTGGATGGCCCCTCTATGAATCTTTTGGACTGTCTAAGTCCAGGAAGTTCCATCCAGAACCTATGGTGTTCTCTTTTTATTTGTTCTTTAACACCCATTTAAAATGTTGGTATGAGATACCACACGTGGGTTCTGGTCCAATAAGAGTTTTTTCCACTCTGACATAAACTCAACTTCCACTGAATTCTTCGGTATCAGAGGACAGTTCTCCAGTCTCTGTTTGAGTTCTTCCTTGAAAGCACCCCAGTTACAGGTCCTAGGATTACGATATGTCTTCTCACCCGAGGTTTTAGTACCCAGCTCAAACAGTATATGTCTATGGTCGGAAAGTGACGCTTCTTGTGAGACGTGCCACTTCCCCACCAATGAACATGCCCGTTGTGTGCCTAGGGTTATATAAATTACCTCCCTTCGCACAGATGTTACGAAGGTTGGTTCATTTCCAACGTTTACAACTTCTAGTTTATTGAAAGCAATAAATTCCAGAAGAGCTTCTCCTAGGTTATTAATGTCAGTGCTCCCCCATACTATATGGTGAGCATTGGCATCGCACCCTAGAAGAAGTTCGATTTTGTTTTTTTCACAATGACTAACCAGTTCTCTCACCTCCTTGGTGGGGGGAGTCCAGGTTGGTGATATGGTAGATATACGGATCCAACAATCAGATTAGTTCCTCCGTCTAGTTTTAGGGATATTGTCACTAGGTCATTTGTACAAAATTCCCATAAGCCTTGAATTGTAATATAGTAAAAACTTATTCAAATCATCAGGCAAAATACATATTAAAACATGTTCAAAATGTGCATTATGAATGAACAAATGTTTTTCGATCTATTGATGATGTTACTAGAAATAGATAATTTATTTTATTCATTACATTTTTATGGAGAAAGTGGTCCAACAGAAGAAAATACTTATCTGGTAATACAAATTTTTTTAAATATTAAATACTACATCGGTATACACAGTAATATGAATAAAAATGTCATGTTGATCCTCAAAAAATGAAATAATTTTTTCTTTTTAAAGTACTTATACTTGGTTGGTATAATTAATTAGAATAGAGTTATAATTATTACTTGTTTCCATTAATTTTTTACATATTACAAAAGTATTCATACCTAACCTCTCAATTAACAGACATTTTTTTAATTGTTGTAATCGTTTGTGACACTTCAACCACCTTTTACAATCTCTCACAACTATGTGCTTCCACAAAGTTATAAAAAATGATTTTTGACTTTTTGTGATAAAAACGATAATTTAGAAAATAATTGATAAAACAGAAGTTTGTGCAACAAGAGTAGATATGGACAATCCACTCGAGTTGAACAGTATATTTTTTATACGACCCACTAACGAAAATTTACAAATTCAAAAAATTATTTTAGATTATTAAGACAAAATTACTAATTTTAAAATAATTTATGAATTTTACTAATTTAAAAAATAATATAAACAAAAAAAATAGTTCCTCCCCAGATTCAAACCCAGGCTATTCGCGTGGAATGCCACAGCTCCACGGTCACTTTTATGATTTTTGTTTTAATACTTTCATATAGTTTGATCAAAATTTAATTTTTTCCTAATAGCACAAACGAAAAAGTACACTATTGCGTTTAACTGAACGAATATATTTCATATCCATTCCAGGTAGTGAGAACGCTGTCAAAAAATTAAATCCACCAATCACAGTTTATATTTTGGACACCCAACTACTAATATTTTTAAAATTTTAAATACTTAAGTGACAATTCTGTCAAACTAACTGTCAGTATATTTTTTAGTTATTGAGATTAAATATACATTAAAATGAGTTATTTTTGTTTAGAAGCGATAAATAAAAGCATTTTTATTTTTATTTGGGCCTCTTTCGAAAAAAAAAAATTAATTTTAATTAAACTATATGAAACTAGTTTAGTATTAAAACTATAATCATAAAAGTGGCCGTGGAGCTGTGGACAAAGCATCTGCCTTCCACGCGAATAGCCCAAGTACGAATCTGGGCGAGGAACTAATTTTGTTTTTTTTTTTGTTTTTTTTTTTGTTTTTTTTTTATTTTATAAATTAGTAAAATCCATAAATTATTGTAAAATTAGTAATTTTGTCTTAATAAACTAAAATAATTTTTTGAACTTGTAGATTTTCGTTAGTGGATCGTAGAAAAAAATACAGTACAACTCGAGTAGATTATTCATATCCACTCTTGTTGCACAAACTACTGTTCTATCAATTATTTTCTAAATTATCGTTTTTATCACAAAAACTCAAAAATGTAGAAAAACTATTAACTTTAGGTATAGGGAATGACAGTATAATTAGGATACTTTTGAACGATAAAATAAAGTCCACTCACCCTGTACATATTTTTTGCGAATTGAAAAAAGTAGTATTTCAACATGGAAAAATTGTGGTAGGAAAAAATTGGTTTTCAATTATTTCTTTTGCATGATATGGATCATTAAATTCAATATAAAACTGATTATATCTTACGAAATACCCTGTATATCTCATACTAATTTATATTGTTACAATGGGAGAAGCGAGAGTAATTTAAATATAAAATAAAATATAGGGTGATCCATTAAAAAAACATAAGTTTGTTCCATAGGGAAATTATTAAACACCATGTATATTCAAAAATTATTTCAAAATATGTAATTTAACACTGACTACCGTTATGTTGATATAATTTTTTTATATATCTAATAATGGCAGAGATATTGGACTTTTTCACACTAATGGATATCAGTTAAATTACAACATTTTATATCAAAACTTTTTATTTTATATAATATTTTTTTTTCAATTTATCTACAATAAAATATTTTTTCTTAAAATGCAGTTTCTAACATTAATGTGAAATCTTTTTAGTGGAATTGTATTTTGATGGACCTTAATTCACCCAACAAACGTATTTGCTGTGTTGCCGATATTACAACAAAATATATAAATATTCTGTGGTGTTGTGACTTCAAGAGAACTAGTTAATGTGTAAATATTTCCAAATAATAAAAATGAAATAGAGATTGAACGGATCCTTACTTCAACTATTATTTGGCTTATTTACGTTGGAACCTTTGTAAGTTAGTGTAGCCAAGTTTATACAATAATCCATCTAAGATTCCAGTTAGAAGAAGTACTTATGGAATGCTTTATTTAAAAATATTTTGTTTTACCATTTATCTTACAATTAAGTTTTATCAAAATATGGTAGTAAAGTGTATTTTAAGTAGTAATTAGTTCTCCCAGATAACTTATCCATCTCACCCTTCAGTTACTCGTTAAGTACTGGATTAATTTATGTATTCCAAAAAAAAAATAACACAGCCTCATCTACCACAGTTTTCTAAGTCGATCGTTAATTCTAAGTGGCAGTACTCGAGGTAAACAAACAAGGTCGTTTTGTGTGTGGGAATTAATTATTTTATAAACACTACAAATCATTTTGAAATTTATGTTGCCGTTTTAACATCAAAATATTAATGGACCGGCCCATTTTAAGGATTTTTCTGTAGTTGGGAATTTGATTTAATAGGTGTTAGGAAAATGAACTATAATCGCAAATTCTAAAAATATTAGATCATTAAAGTTTTAAAATAAAAACAGATGAGAATAATTTGTTTTCTTTACTTAATATTTTAATTATTTTTTCAAAGGTTATGAATATGCTGATTTTGCTGTAAAATATTCGTATCCCAGTAGTATCAAATCAAAAGTCTAACGTGATAAAAATTTTATAAGTCTCTCAATTTAATATGTATGTTGGTCAGACTGGTTGTGTGTTTAAAAAATGTTGTTCAGAACATTAAAATTGAAGGGTACAGGAAAAGAACCGGCTAAGTCACAATTTTATAAAACCGAGAAAAACCGATTTAAAGGTTTAAAGTATAGAAACTTTTACTATAAATAGAACTGGATGTTAATATATTTTTTTTATTGTTTGTTAGACATTTCTAGTACAGTTTATATTGGTCGCTTATTATAATTTTGATTTTACTTTAAACAAGGTACAGTTTTCTATGCAAACAACACAATTGAAAGGTAAAAAAAAACAGCTAAGTCCAGGACTTAGCTGTTTCTTTTCCTGTTTCAAAAAAAGAAGAATGAAAATAATGCTTTATTATTACACACCACAATAACATGTTACAAACAAACTAAAAATATTTAAATCAAAGATTGTTCAGTATTGAGTACAGTTAAAAAAATTATTGCTTCTCATAAGGCAATGTTGAAAAAAATGTTTGAGCTTCAGCACCACAAATTTTTTTTAATTCCTGCAGGTTTTATACTTTGCAAGAGATATTGGAAGCAACCCTGTAAAGAATTTCCAGAATTAACATTTTAATCTAGTTTTCATGAATTTTTTAGGTTCAATTAATGAGATAAAAATATTTTAGTTACCTTTATATGAGAGTGCAGGAAGACGAAATTCTTTTTCAGTTAGACCCTGACGATACTTGTATGATGGACCTCTAATTTCAGCAGTTTCCCAGGCTCCATTAAATGACGTTCGATAGGAAACAAGACGAGGGTGTTCACGACTAACTCTGTACTCTCTAATTGGTCGGGTTTGAAATGCCTTCTTTTTGTAGAAAGTCCCAAGATGCTCCGTCCATTTTCTAAACATGCTTTGACTGCATTCCAATACACGAAAAGGTGACGGTTTTACTCGAGCCTCTTTAAACACCTCTATCAAATCAGCAGGAACCTCTGTTATAATTTTTTGATTTACCAACCCCATGTTTTTGTCGCACTCCAGATACGAGTGCCCCCGAATATGAAAAGTTACTGTAACTGTCTGGAGCCGTTTCTCTTCATGGACCAAACTGTGTACAAATCCAAAAAACGTAAAATTTTTGTTTTGGCCGCTGCAAGAATCGCAAAATATGTTTAGCTCTTGAACGTCCGGGCTCAGGTAGTTGTATACAAAGTCATGTAACATGGAACAAATATCATCACTTCCCTTTTTAGCAATGGTTTCTGGGTATATGTAAAAAGTACTTTCAGCTGATGACAGCACATGGATATTAAAAATGTACATCGAAAGTTGCCTTTTATAGTAGACATCGTTAGTCGGTATGTTTGGAAGAGGAACGTTCTTACCAAAATCTAGACAAATTGCTTCAATACTTTTTGATTTTGCAGCTTTTCTTTTTGCTTTTCTTTTTCTTTCATAAAAAGTGGCCGCTTTTATTTTGTGTACTTTATTTTCAGTTCTTAAATCTTTAATTTTCTTCTCAATTTTTATAACATCTTCGGCATTTTTCTGTTCTCGTTTCTCTGGCATCTTATTTTTGCTAAAAATTCATCACATGTTCTGCATGTGTCAGTACGCGAAAAGCCTAACGAAATATTAAACTCTTTATTAAATAATGATCGGTAGGTCTCATATGATACATTTTTTGAATTTTGTAGTTGACAATACATCTTGTACATTTTTCGTATATTGAGCTCTTCGGAGAGGTAAATTTTTGATGACTCACTTAGACTGTAATGACTTTGGCGTCCTGGAAATGATCGAATATGTTCACGAATAGAATCAAGATTAGTTTCATAAGGTTTCCAAGGTCGATTCTTATGTAAACCTCGTTTGTCCTTTGCCACAGTTCCATCCTCTTTTAACTGTTTTACTAAAAATTCAATCTAACTTTTTGTTATCCCATGAGTCGAAATAAAAGCATTTCTACACACATCAATATCTTCAACTACATTATTTTCATTAACAATACGTACTCTGTATTTATAAGTAGCTTCACGAAACTTAGCATCTCTTTCAGACTTGCGTGGTCTTCTTCTCTGTACAGGAATAACATTAATTAATCCGGATAAGTAAGTATTTTGTTCATGATGTGATTCCATCAGATTAAATTTTCTTAAGAGTTTATGCCTATTGTCAAGCGAAACCCTTTCGAAACATTTTAAACAGCAGTAACAGTCTTTTCCCATAGTATGACTTTGTAGGTTAATTTTTTTCCTGGCTGCAGTCATTCGACCATAAACCTTACGCTTTTTAGTAGATTTCGAAGTAGTTGGAGATTCTAAGGTGCTAGAACTACTATAACTACTACACATCATATCGTATTATTTTTAAAAAACCAAACGAAAAAAAGACTAATCAATTAAACATGTATACACTTGTTGATCGATATCGCAGTACTGCTGCTTTCGAAAACAATAAAGGTAAAAAATGCTTAGTGAATCGAGCGGCACAACGGACTTGACCGTTTCTTTCCTATTTGCATGCGGACTTAGCCGTTTTTTCAGTGTACATGATTGTTAATAATATTAATAAAAAGTACGGTCTCCTTGCTATAACCTGGCAGAATATCTCACAATCGCCAAATTTTGGACTTATTATTGTTAATATTATTTTATTATTAATAAATATATTTTAGTAAAATGTTTGGTGTTTAGGCTCCATGACAAACAGAGCAGGACAAAATAGCGCAGGTCAAAATGGCACAAGAACAAAATAACGCTTAACGAACAAGATGTGTTTTTTAATTAAAGAAATTCATTGAAATAATGCGTAACAAATACTGTTCCAACAACGCCTATGTAAAGAATGTTTGAAGTGTGTGATAAATCTACTTTATAAATATGTTTTGTTTTATTCTCTTTAACTCATTTTCTCTATCTCTCTCTAATTGTATGAAACCTTTAATCATATCTATGCTGAACGCGGAGAATTCAAAGTACTGTTTTTTCTAGAAGAAACCGCTTTTTTGTCACTATTTTATTTCGCCGATTGTGAGCATTTTTACGAATAAAGCCAGTTTAGTTTGAATCTCGTTTCATTAAACATTAATTATTTCAAAGTGTACCTCCATTTCTCTTATATTTTAGGATCTGAAACAATTTCGCACCGGATAAATTTGCGCCGAGAAAAATACATAAAAGACAAGTTAGCGACTGATATAAATAAAGTGAGATCAATTAACACCTAGTCTATTTATAGTGAGTTAAGTTAGCCCTTTTTCAAAAAGGAGTGAAACAAATTGATGCGTGACAAAATATGCCATTATTCTAATTAAAATTAAAAAAAACTTTAACTAATTTTCCTAACCTATGCGGCCTGAAGCCATGGGCGGTTGCTGTATATGGCTTCAGGTCGCACAGGTTATAGAAATTAGTTACAATTTTTTTTTCTTATTTTAAGACAATTTTAATTTGAATACTGAAATATTTTAACACGCGCTTACATGTCCTGCTCTATTTTGTCCGGCTTTATTTTATTCTGCGCTATTTTTTCTTGTGCTATTTTGGTATTGTACTATTTTGTCCTGCACTATTTTATTTGCGCTGTTTTATCCTGCGCCATTTTGTACTGCGCTATAAATATGTCGTATAATCTTACCCTGTAGAGTGTAGAGGATGGAAATACTGTGCTGCAATCGATCTAGCGGTGAAATTCCCTGTCAGCAAGCAAGAAGGTCGAAGGCCGAATTTCAAAAAGGTGGAAGCAAATTTTTTTCTACTAGTTTTTGATATAAATAATTTCTGAAAATTTCAAGTTTTCCATTTTATGACAGCATTTTCTACACAGGCTTTTTTTAAAATGGCATCGTCTATAAGGTAATAATCAACGAAATATTTGTAATTTTATCTTTCGCAAATATTGAGGGTTGTTGTCCCAGTGATTGTCTTTAACATTTGGTAAATTTGTACTTGCCTTTTTAATTTCCTATCTATATACAGATATAAGGAAAGTATAGAAATCATGATTTTTTTATTCATTAGGTAGATCTAAAAAAAATGTTTTGTAACTTTGTCCACAACTTATTGTCGACGCCCTGTCCACGACCTGTCAAGGATTGGGACTCAATTAGGAACACATTTTTGTGTTATCAGACACACTCTGCCAAAAGTCAAAACAAATGTAACAATAGTAAAAATTTTAATTTGGAAAATAAAAAAAATATAAAACTCATTAAAATATTTATAAATTTTGGTTATTCGATTGGTTAGTACATTAAACTTTATTTATTTAAATTTTTTACTATATTTTAGTCAGAAAGTCCTTCTCACTTTCTTCACTCATTGCTCACTATTAACACAGTTTAAAGAATATATAAACTGTGCTATTAATAAGTCAACAGATACACATATAAAATAAACTATAAATAATGATAATGAATGAAAACCAAATTTGGATCGATAATAGTACATAATCATTGGATCGAGACTACGATCGATACTATCAAAACAAATATAATCACGAAATTTCCACAGTTGGTCTTGGTTTATTTACGAGCTCACTTTTGCGAATGTCTGTACAATTCATTCCTATTCAGACCCAGGAACTAATTTGACAGTACAGAAACTGGTTTATGATTAGGTTTGGGTATGTTGGAACACTAGGTTTTTGCAGGTTCTTGTACAGTTTTGAATCCGAAGTTTGTTGGAACACCGATTCTGGACTGCGCAGAATCCCGAAGGTACGCACTGATATGCTACTGTGTTTGAACAAACCTATAATTTTCAAAATTTATTCCTTATTTAAAAACAACGTTGTCTATGTTTAGTTAATAAGAGCTTATTTGTCTTATAGCCCCTGCTCTTATCAAATTATAATAAAAATATTTGACGGAACAAATCTAATATGTTTACAACAGAGATATTTTTTTACAAACAAAAATTAATAGGTGCTTTAAAATAAAAATTAAAATTTGACGCCAACCCAAATAACACCTGAACTGAAAACGAATCTAACACTTTGAGGAAAAAAGTCCGTAAGACGTTACGCGACGTCTGGCATCTCCTTCCTTGACTACTAATGATTAATTAGCACAGGGACGCACAAAAGTGAGCGTGTGACGACTTGTCACACGGCTGCGAGTTTGATTGATTGCGCATACCTACAGGGTGGCTAATGTACCCGCGGCCGGAGGTCCAGACGTACCCAGATGCACCTCAAATGGGGCGGAGATTCGACCGAGAAGGATTTACCCGGAAGGGCAAGGTTGACAAGTTGTGAATTTTGTAATTGATTGCTTTGATCGCCTTTATACAAAGTGTTCCAAGAAAAATTATGCGGCTGATCAAATAAGTAGTAATTATGAAGAGGATTATTTTTACCGATATGGATAATTTCAGTTTTATTTGTATTTAGAGGTAAATATCGAGTTAAGCTGTAAGAAGTTTATGAATGGGTCACTAAATATTTTAGTGCCATTTGCGTAAAAAACATTGTTGCCAGTGGCAGCCGTGACCAAAATATTGGGGAATTCACAATGACAGAATATAGGTCGCAGTACAGATTTAGGTCAAAAAGTTTCAGTATTTTAGAAAGGTATATAATAAATGCAAATTGTTAAAGCTAGTTTATATATAATATTATAAAATAATAAATAATATTTTTCTTGTCTTACCAAAGTGTTCTACAAAAAAGTCGAAAACATTCAAGTTTTTTATGTGATACTGATACCGACAGTGAGACAATCATAGCTAAAATTGTTAAAGCTAAAATTAAACTATTACCTAATAGTTTTAACGAGACAAAATGGTTATGTCTTATAAAATGAATATCTAAAATTGTTAGAGCTAGTTTATATTTAATATTGTAATATGGTAAGTAATATTTTCCTTTTCCAATCAAACTGTAAATTACCGTTTATTCCTTTCCTATCTGTATACAGATAAGGAAAGTATAGGAATTATGATTTTTTTCGACCTCCAGTTTTCGACGGATTTTTACGTTTTGGGGTCCCCTGAATCCGTTTTGACTATTTTCGGGATGATGTCTGTGTGTGCGTGTGTGCGTGTGTGTGTGTGCGTGTGTGTGTGTGTGTGTGTGTGTGGGTGCGTGCGTGCGTGCGTGCGTGGTGCGTGCGTGCGTGCGTGCGTGTGTGTGTGTATCTACCATAACTCATGAACCGATACAAACAAAAACACCAAATTTTAAACTTAAGCTTTATTCCGACGTCCAATGAACAGATTAGATTTTGGGCAGAGTCGGAACATCTGGGGGGTAGTTTATTGCTGGTCATTTTTATATTTTATGGAATATATCTGTTATTTACGTTTGGAGAAGAAAATTCTTTAAATAAAAGTTATGTTATGTTATGTTGAGAATGGGGTGTTAATACACTGCGACCTAAAAGATCTATTGTGCCCCCTTCTGTCGCCACTGCACTAAGGAAATGTCTCAATGCCTAGAGCGACCCTTCCAATCCTATTTTCTCAAGGAAGTGTAGGATTTGAAGTGGCTTCAAGTTAGGTAAGTCTCCCTGTTCTATTTGATATCCTCCTAGATATAGTGCCCTTGGATTCTGGAGTGCTACACATTCAGTTAGGATGTGAATGGAGGTTTCGTCCTCCTCCTCACAGAATCTGCACTCACTATCCTCTACTACTCTCAGTTTACTTAGGTGTCCTTTTAGTCGGCAATGCCCGGTAAGGATCCCTGTTACAATACGTAGCATGTTCTTGCTCAGGCAGAAGCAGGCTTCCGATCTTTTTTGGTTATATTCACCCAGAAGTATCTTGGCCTGTCTCAGCCCCAAGAGATTGTTCCACTTATCGTTTCTTCTACTACCCAATTCTTTTTTAATCTCTCCTAATATTATGTTACTGCTGATACCGCAGAACGGCTCAGGTCCTACAAAGGGTGTTTGAACCCCTTTTCTTGCAAGACTATCTGCAATCTCGTTACCCTGTACCCCGTTATGTCCCGGGACCCAAGTGAGAGTAACTCTATTTTTCTCGCCTAACTCATTCAATTGTTCTAGGCATCTCCAGACCATTTTTGAGCTGATTACGTAAGAACTCAGCGCTTTGATGGCTGCTTGACTATCGGACATGATGATAATCTCTTGTCTATGACAGTTTCTCTCAATGTTAAACTGGATACACTTCTCGATGGCGTGAATTTCCGTCTGGAAGATGCTTGGGTATTTTCCCAAGCTTTCGGAGTGCTTGGTTCTCGGCCCATACACTCCTATTCCAGTTCCTTCTATGGTTTTGGAACCGTCCGTATCCCACTAAATAGCACGTCTTTCGGTTGCAAGCGCGATGGATTCTTGGCTCCATTCTTTCTTGCAGCCCAGCTCTGTGGTTTTGAAGTTTTTCACAAAACTGTACTTCTTTTGCATTTCATCCTGGGGCATGTCCCAGGTATCTTTAGTTCTGAAGCAAGTAGACTTTCGTCTGATTACTCCATTCCGTGTCCTTTTTGCCACATTCTCTATCATCAAATGTAGAGGGGTGAGGTTTAAGATCACGTCCATTGCGGCCGTAGGACAGGTTCTCATTGCACCAGTAATGCAA
The DNA here is from genome assembly GCA_927349885.1 of Psylliodes chrysocephalus. Taxonomy (NCBI): domain Eukaryota; kingdom Metazoa; phylum Arthropoda; class Insecta; order Coleoptera; family Chrysomelidae; genus Psylliodes; species Psylliodes chrysocephalus. The sequence goes on along the minus strand of OV651818.1, from coordinate 31,252,754 downwards.
ACACAGGCTAGTCTTTGTACTTTTGAGATATTAGCTCTCGTAGTAACTAAACTAGTTCTGCTACTTCAGGTTATAGCCCCGTAAGTGATGATTGGTCTCACTATTGCAGTATACATCCATCGCAGTATGTTTGGATTACATCCCTATCGTTTTCCTGCAATGTTTCTGCATACCATTAGGGCTTTTGTGGCCTTATTTACTACTTCCTTCTCATGTGTGTTCCAGAGAAGTTTGTTAAATAAAAGTTACTTACATTATTATTTTTATCAATATTTTTTGTTTTATACCAAATTGTCCTAAAATGGTCCGTATTTGAGAAATTTGACAAAAAAATAATTTTTCATAAAAATTGTTCAGCTAAAAGTTGTTTGTAATATAATTCGCTATAATTTTTATCCTATACATAATTTCTTTAAAATGGACCGTATTTAAGAAAATGTGTAAATTTCGAATTTTGAAGAAAACTGAGAAACAGATAAAGGAAAAAACATTAAATTTTAAACTTAAGTTTTAATTCGACTTAACGTGAAATGATTAGATTTTGGACAAAGTCGAAACATGGGGGGTACTTTATGGAATGCCGTTTTTATATTTTATGGAATATATCTGTTATTTATGTTTAGAGAAGAAAATTGTTTAAATAAAAATTACTTTTAATATTATTATCTATAATTTTTGTTATATGCCAAATTTTCCTGAAATGGTCCGTATACGAGAAATTGGACAGAATGTGCAAAATTCGAATTTTTAAGAAAATTGTTAAACAAAAAGTTGTTTTCGATATCGATCTCTATAATTTTTATTTTTTTACATGATTTTTCTAAAATGGACCGTAATAGAAAAATTGGAGGAATAGTGCTAAATTTACATTTTTTAGTATTTTCGTTTTCAATGAATATCTATAGAAAAATGTTTCGAGTTGTATGTATGTGGAAAATGTATATATTTAGTTTATCCTCTAAACATTTATAGAGGTGCTGCAATAGGTTGTACAAAATAACCAAAAAAAGCCTATAATAATAAGATAGGAAAGTCATGTGTTGGACACATCAGATTTTTTTTTGTGTAGTTATACAAGTTTTAAATTAGCGAATTACTCTGCAAGAAAGTGAACTTTATTTACAATGAGTTAAACTTTTTAAAAATTTACTTTATGCTGTGCTTTTTTTGTGAAATACAGTTTTAATCGATCTCTGTTTTTCAACTGGTACGATATAAATTAATTATATTTGTCATGCCCAGCATTTGCGCGAATTGTTCCAAATCAGTGTCGGATCGCGACCGAAGCAACCTACAGTGCGATGGATGCAAGTTCAGATTTCGATAAATTCGGCGACATAAAAGCTCTCTTTGAGTCGTTTAACTAGACTAGACGTTTGAATATTATAAGGACGTAATTTCTTTGGCCATAGTGTTGCATTTTTTGAAAGTTGGCTCATATTTTTCGTTCTGGTAATTTTTGAAGGTGTTGATTTCTCATTATCAGCGAAACTTGAAAATGTTGATGGATTGCTTTCTAGATGAGTTTCTTGTCTGCTGCTGATACTTGTTTCAAGTACAGGTTCAGAATATTGGGATTCAGCTGTATTATTGTTGTTATTAATATTTGGCAAAATAGACTCGGGTTTTGAAAACAAAAATGCGTAATTTTGACATGGTTTTCCAGTTCTTCCTTTCTTTTTTATTATTCGGCAAATTTTGGTATCCAGACAATTTCTTCTTTTTTTTTCAGACATCATGTATACTGTAAAGAAATTAATACGTAAGTAAACAAATTAACAAATTATTCATGAAAAGTGGAAATGTTTCGACGTCTCAAACTCAAACTCGAAAGAGTTTTCTCAACATTACTTATTTTAAAATTTTTAAATTTTTATAAATAGTAATATTAGTGCTTATCAATTATTCTGTTTGAATTTACTTCAATTAACAATGATGTTTATATAATCAAATATAAAATTATTTTTGAGATGCAATTTTTTGGCTTTTAATGTTTTAATAAGTCCAAAATAAAAAATATATTTTAGATGAACTCACCTTAATTCACAATTCACAACACAAAATACAAGTGCACTTTTTCGCTTCGCTAAGTTAATTATCGATCTACTGGAAACAACTGAGATCGCGACTGATGCAGCGATTAATATACAGGGTGGGCCACAAAAGTTCCACCCCCCCTTATCTTCGTTATTTATTGAGATATCGAAATAATTTTTTTTTTAGTTGGAAAGACTGGAACAAATACTTTCTTATGATTAATTCAATTATTCTGTGACGTCATGGCTTACTTCCAGTTTTTCCGAAAATAACAGAAAATCGTAATTTATTTTTTATTTTTAAATTGAAACCCACTCTTTTTATTGTAAATTTGGATTTTCTGACTGCTTTCAAAATGGCTGCCATATGGAATAATATTTGTTCTAAACATGTTACTATTATTTCGTTAAAGGAAAAAAATATAGAAATAAATGAGCTTTTTAAAATCTTTGTAAGCTTCAAAATTATCATTGTAACCCATTTACTGAATACCAGTGGCGTATCAAAGCATTTTTATTATTAGCAAGCCGTTTAATAATTCCATCCGCTTTTATCTTCGTTTTTAGTTGAGATATCGGAATAAAAACTTTTTTGTTTAAAAGCTTATAACAAATATTTTCATTTACTGGATCCAACTGGTCTATGACGTCATGGCTTATTTCCGATTTTCCCAGATATAACTGAAAATCGCAATTTATTTTTAATTTTAAAATGAAAACCCATATTTTATTGGAAATTTGAATTTCTGGAACGTTTTCCGACAAGAAGTGTGTGTTGAAATTTTTCTGTCAGCTGTCAAAATGACCGTCATATTGGTTAATATATTTTTTAATGTGTATACCAGTGGCGTATCTAAGATTTTTGTTATTAGCAAACCGTTTAATAATTTCACCTGCTCTTATCTTCCTTATTATTTGGGATATCGGAATGAAATTTTGTTTGTTTGAAAGCTTGGAATAAATATTGTCAAATAATTGATTTAACTGGTCTGTGATGTCATGGCTTATTTCCGGTTTTTCGAAAACAACAGTAAATCGCAATTAATTTTTTATTTTTAAATGGAAACCCTCATTTTTATTGAAAATTTATATTTCTTGAGCATATCTGTCATTAAACTGAATTCATACGATTTCAGCGCTTGTAACCACTACATCAGTCAACTTCCTACTAAGATTAAAAATACAAAGGTTACTTTACGCACTAACGCGTAAAGAAAGTTTGAAATAAAAAGTCATTTGTCATGTCAAAATACTAAAAATTGTGTCTTGTTGACGCACTAGTGCGTAAAAAGTTTTACTATACCCACTAGTGAAAAAAGTGAAACTTTATGCACTCCGTAGTGCGCATAATGTATGTACTTTAACGCACAGTAGCAGAAAAATAAATTGATACAACACACAACAGATCTTTAAATTTAAAAAATGTTTATTCTCATTTTAAATTTTAAAGTAGCTTAATTTCATCACAAAGATTTAAGGAATCAATATAATAAAATAATACCCATCATACAATAATAAACATTGATAAGTTCAAGAAATTTAAATTTTTAATAAAAAAAAGTGCGTTTCCATTTAAAAATTAAAAATAAATAGCGATTTACTGTTATTTTCGAAAAACCAGAAGTAAGCCATGATGTCACAGATCAGTTGAAGCAGTATTCGACATTATTTATTCCAAGCTTTCAAACAAAAAAGTTGTCATTCCGATTTCTCAATTAATAAGGAATATTAGAGCGGGTGAAATTATTAAACGGTTTGCAATAACAAAAATCTTAGATACGCCACTGGTAGAATGTAAATGGGTCTTAATGGGAATTTTGAAGCTCACAAAAATGTTATGCATGCCCATATTTTTTTTCATAAACGAATTAATAGTAACATGTTTAGAACAAATATTATTCAATATGGCGGCCATTTTGAAAGCTGTCAGAAAAATTTCAATACACGATTATTATACAAAAATGTCCCAGAAATCCAAAAAATAAAAAATAAATTACGATTTTCTGTTATTTCCGGAAAAACCGGAAGTAAGCCATGACGTCACAGAATAATTGAATCCATCGTAAGAAAGTATTTGTTCTACTCTTTCAAACAAGAAAATAGTTATTTTCCTAACAAGTGCGGAAAGTGTTACTTTCCCGCACGCGACTGCAGTTGGCCCGAACGAAGCGAAGCGGAGTTCGGGCAAGCGGTCAAGTGCGGGAAAGACACTTTACGCATGAGTTAGGAACATTATTTTTTCTACGACCGTATATACAAAAAGTAGGAAAAATTATTTTTGGAAAATTATTTTATTTCAACATATACAAATCTTTAAATAAAAACAACTAATTATTATGGATATTAATGTTAAATACACAATTTGTAGCATTTTGTAAATTATGTAAAATTACCGGTACAGAGGAATTAGTTGGTGTTAATTGGCTGTTAATAGTCGTAACGCTCGTAGATTGAAAAGATGACGTGGACGGGAGTGACATCGGTTGCAGGTCGCATGAAGGTGAAAATGACGGTGGCAGCAAAGGTTGCAAGTCATTTCTATTTGAAAGAATTTTATTCGAAATGTTTTTCTTCTGTGTTTCGGAGTCCTCCAAATAGCCTTCAGCGATAGTAGTGGACTTCCAGCCATCGAGACGTTTTATATTGGTTATCGCTTCACCTGAGTCTGCTAGGAATGTTGCTGAAGAACGTCTAAAACTGTGTCCTGTATATCGTTCAGGATTAGGTAGACGCAAATATGCAGCAATCTCTGTTGGCATCTTACCAAAGGTGTTTACGCCAACGCACTGAATTGAGCATTTTCCCTTCTTATAATTAATAAAAAAGCGGCGATGCGGAGTGGTAGGTGGTCGTAAACCTGCGTACTTTCTGTACAGCTTCAGAAAGTTTCCATTATTTATTTCTTCACATAAAACAAATGATCTTGAAGAATGATTTTTGGAATCGGAAATTTTCACAATTATCAGATTGCCTTTATCTTGTATATAATCGAGAGTGATATTTACAAGCTCCGCTCTGCGGAGAGCACCAGCTAAAGCAAAAATGGTACTCACTTTAAACATAAGGTATACCTTATCAGGGGCTAATATAAACCTGGATATATCTTCTTTGGTAAAAACATGCGCCTTCTGTGCTCGAAAACCAACATTTTTTGTTTTAGAAATGACGTTAACTTATGGAACTGGCTTATATCCAAATTTTGTTTTATTTTTACTAAACTTTTCACCATCGAATAGCGAGACCATAAAGTATTAGATTTCAAAAACTTACTTAGGTGCGAAAAATACGCCAGAAACACCTTTTCTTTGTAAGTTTTTACCCCTTCCTGTTTACACCATGTGACAAAATGGTCGTATTGTTTTTCATATCTTCCTCGTGATTTGGCAGGTAACACCTCCAAATGTGCTTCATTTGCAGCTTTTAAAATGGCTTCGGGCAGCTCTTCATCCGATGAATCCATTATTTCTTTAATTTATTTTAATTCAGTTGACGCTTCAACAAACAACTTTGACGTTTTTGTAACAATAACACGCCTTGGTTACCATATAGCAACCATATCAAGCCATACATGTCACAGCCTAGTCTGACTTTTAAAAATATACAGAAAGTATATAAAAATATCTCTATTATTCAAGTTTTCCAAAAAATTAAAATTATAACAAAAAGCAAGAAAAAAAGTAAATTTTATTAAATGGAATAGTTGGAAAATACTAAATTACCTATTGTAATAATAGTTATAACATCCGAGGTAAAAAAACTATACAATAGGTAAGGCCAAATATTCATAATTTTACTTTCCCGCACTAGTGCGGGAAAGTGATTTTTTCCCGCACTAGTGCGGGAAAGTGGCACTTTCAAAACTAAAATGCGTGCGGGAAAGTGGGTAAAAATACACGGTCGTAGAAAAAAATTATTTCGATAACTCAATGAATAACGAAGATAAGGGGGGTGGAACTTTTAAGTGGCCCACCCTGTATAAAGTTTTGTACATTGCAAGTTTAGACAGGCAAAAAAACGCTTTTTCGCTCGTTAGTTCATTGCAAGCCAAATTTCAAGCTTAAACATGAATAAAATCAGATTTGTTTGAGTTTACACAATTTATGTTATCATGTTACGTATTCGATCGAATAAATGCTATTATTTCGTACTCTTATTTGGAAAAAATATTATTTTCGAGAAATTCGGCTAGCAATTCCTTGCTGTTTTTTTTTATCAATAAAAATTTTGTTTTGACAACGTTGTTTGTTGCTTTATCTTTTTTTTTACTTTTGAGTTTTGTCCTTATGTACGGCGCGGGCCTGCAGGTAAGTCGTCTGTTCTTTTAATTATTGTAATCAAATTAAGAAGCTCTTTGTGTACTATATTTCTGCTAATATTACCAGATTGCTTGCGAACAGGCAACATAAAACTGTCTATTAGGCTGTCGAATTATCGTGACTTCGAGATAATATGTCGTTTTTATCAATTAACTCCTCATTTTTCATGGCAGGGCGTAAGAAGTTTCACTTATTTGTTTTTAATTATTTTTATTTAGTTTCATTTTTAGAAAACTTAATATCTTTATTGTTTTTACGCATAAATAAAAATCCCGATGCGTTGTTATAACTAATTACAGTATGCATGATCTAGTTGCAAATCAAAATCAACTGGCACCATCAGCGGATATACTACAGTACATTTTATCTATTTTAAGCGCGGCTTGTTTCAAGTTCGAAATAAAATAAAGTAGGTAGAATTCAGGTGCTGACTGATGCCCATTTAAGCTTCATTTCGCCAATATCAATAAAGTCGAAGCCAACTAATTAAGAAAAATAAACCGATTTTATATTACGTAAATAGTTACACGAAAACCATTTTATGTCAATTATTTTTGTTTGTAATAAATTGCCGGTGTTGACGCTATAAAGATATAGGTATAAGCGGTCAGTAAATATGGACGTTAAAAATTTCAAAGGAAAACTTTTAATATCTTATTATTTATTTATTATTTAAGTTTATTTTTAATCACAAGAAAATGAGGTTAAGTATCTTACAAAAAAAGGAATAATTAGCAGATAGCGCAAACAAAAAAAAACAGAAAGGCAAACCGCAAAATCTTGACTACACGGAAAAAACAGTGCGATTTTTGGCATTATAAGCTTAATCAATTTTGAAAATAAAATACTTATTTTTCTTTATATTTGTATCTATAATTAGTATTGTTTAATATTTTAAAATATGCTGATGCAACCTTTGATGAATAAATATCCAAATTTTAATTTTTTATTCTTTATTGGAGTAGGTTTGGTGCGATATTCAATGGTAATATTATAATACCTTGTTTAATAGTAGACTATTTTTATTGTGTCTGAATTTTGAGTGTTTTTGATATCAATTTGTCGAGACATAATTTTGTCATTAATTATTATTAATGTGATTAATGTGCGAAAGCTTTAGCTCAAGGACTCTATTCTTTGATTATTAATGACAAAATTATGTCGAGACAAATTGCAAAATACACGAAAAATTTAGTAACAATAGAAATAGGCTTAGATGTAACTTAAATTAATAAATACACAATAAACAAGAGAAATTTTGGCACTAGAGTCATTGTCCTTATAAAAAAAATTTAACATTATTTTAAAAATTTTAAATTACAGTTCATCTTTTTTGTAGAGACATTGGAAATTATAATTTTGGAAGGTTTAGATGATGATGATAATATTAAATATTTAACATTAAAAAACGAATGTCGGCGAGCGCACCCGAAAGCTACAGTCGCCACTATTTTTTTTAATGGGCGGAAATCTTCCAAAAACTATCTGGGTCGTGAACCCAGACGTGCAGAATTCTACCGATAAGCGATAGCCTACCTGCTAAAACCACCTCTTGTCACAGAGACGCTGGTACAACTCTTGCGAGTATTGATTCAATCATCTCTATCAGTCTTGACATTATCTTCCCTGATTGTCTCTTTCCTCTGTCTCTTTATACTTTATAATCTCTATTATTTCTTCTGTTCCTTTGATCCATTTCGTTTTGTCGATCATAAGTTTGGACATAATATTTTCCAGGGTTATTTCAGCTTCTAGTGATACTTCTATTATATGTCTGTATCTTGCCCATCTATTGCATTTGAAAAATGTGTGCTCCACCGTATCCTACTCGTTACAGTATATACAATTACTGTCAGGTGTCTTACCAATTCTGTAGATATTAGCCCTAAAAGAGGCGTGTCCCGTGAAAAATTGGCTTAGAGAGTAATTTGTTTCCTTATACTTGCAGTCTAACCAATTTGGGATATTTGGAGTTAACCTCCTCGTCCAAACAGCTTTGTTAGTATTGTTGTTCCACCTATTCTGCCAAATAAATATTGGTTTAAATCTTTCGGATTTTTTGTTCATACTGTCGTATAGCCTTGCTATTTCATCTACAAGTATATCCAGAGGGATACACACAGTGATTGCTTGCAGTGCTTCTCCTGATACCGTTCTGTACCCTGAGTAACATTTTTCGTTGTACTCTTAACACCATATTCTTGTGTTTGTTTTTCCTTACTGCTATAGCCCATATTGGTGCCGCATATAGAACTGTTGATTGCACCACCCCATACATCAACTGCCTTTTGGTGCTGCTTGGTCCTTCCATGTTAGTCAAGATTCCTAATGGAGGTTGTTACTTGCTTCTCTGCCTTTTCTGCTATCTTCCTGACATGGATATTAAAAATGCCTTTGTCATCAATCCATACCCCCAAATATTTGAGTGCCTTAACTGGAGTAATGACAGAGTTCCTTAATTTAAATTAAATACCTTCTCTAACTCTCTTTGATGATGATACGTTCGAATTTTTCTGGTACTATTTCAAGTTTATGTATATTAATCCATTGATGTACGTCCATTAGTGCCCAATTGGCGTTTTGAATTAGGTCCTCTTTTGTGTTAGCCTTTACGATTAGGACAAGGTCATCGGCATAGGCAACTGTGTTACATCCACTACCTAGGTCTTGTCTGAGAATCCAGTTATACAGGAAGTTCCACAGTATCGGACCCTGGGACCCTGTGGGACTCCCTGGGTCATTTCAATCTCCTGGGTATTCACTTGCAGTGTTCTATCTCTTAAGTAGCTTCCAATGATGTTAATTAGATATTGACTTATTTTAGTTTCCTGTAATTTGTTCATTATTAAACTCCAACCAGCCGTGTTAAATGCGTTTCTCACGTCTATAAGAATTAATATACTCCAGGTGTAATTTCTTTCCTTTACTAGATTCATTACAGATTCTATAGTTGATCTACCGCTCCTAAATCCAAATTCTTTTCCAGCTCTACTTCAAGTCTTCTATTTATTAGTTGTTCAAACAGCTTTTTCTCTATATGATTAGAAAAAATTAAATTGACCTATAGCTAGTTCCCCCCTTCGGGATTAAGATAACCTTTGCTCTTTTCCATGCAATAGGGAAATCCTGCAGATCCAACATACTATTGAATATATTCAGCATTTTTAGTGAAAACTCTTCAATTGCTATTTTCACTGACTCCGTAAAAATACCTTCTAGACCAGGGGCCTTGCCCATTTGTAATTTTTCTCCGGCTTCTTTAATTTCCTGTACATTAAAGTGTCTAGCAATAGTTGGTTTATGAATAATCCTTACACTCATAAAAGTGTTTTTAAACAGTTTTTAATTTTTCATCTTTTTGCAATTTATATGGAGATTTAAAGCGCGCTATCCTGTCAGTAAGTAGTTTGTAGCCTTGTCCCCAGATGTCTTGTTTAAGTTGAGCACAGAGGTTCTTGCAACTTTCTCTATTCACTTTTTTAATTGCCTTTTTCAAGTCTTTTCTAGTTTGTTTATATTCGTCTTCCAATCGCGCAGTCACTACGTTGTTTCTTCTAGTTCTTGACAGTTTTCTTCTTGCTACATTACATTATTTCCTTATTCTATTTATGATTTCGTTTCACCAGCAGGGTTGCATTCTTGTGGTACCTGCATGTCTTTTTATGCAATTCATAAAGCTTTGTACCGTATTGCTAGCATTTGAGCATGTGAGTTGCAGAGAAAATCTGAACACCTCCCGATCTAGGCGCCACTACCTGCTGTCCTTATACATCCACCATTAAGGACAGGGGCAATCTTAAATAAAGTCAGTTTAAGAACATAAACGATTTGTGTATGCTTAGATGTCAAAGTAAGAGCGGCACTAATAGTGACTGACCTTAAGAGAACTTGCAATAACTCTCTATTTTCTGTTTGAAACACAACACAAATATGTTTGTTTTGAAAGTTTGACGTTTGTGGTTTGACTACTTGTCATTTCAATTTTATGGACTTTAATAATTTAAAAGATAAAATGTACTTATTCATATATATTTTCCAATTATTGTAGATCCAGAAAAGGTATGTTTTCGGTTTCTATTTTCTTTATATGGCTAGTTTGCTAATATTACAATATTCAAATTTAGTAAAAAATAATGTAATAATATAATAATTGAAGGGGTTATTGGAATTATCTTGATAAGCCACAACATTAATTTATTAAGGAAACACGTCTTCAAAGGTTAAAATAAACTTCTATAACTATTACAACTTTGTTAAAATGCAATCACTTGATTTTTCGGCTAATTTTGGAATTTTTTGAAAAATTTTCATTTGGTTCAAGCTTTTATAACATTTTTTATTGTCGTGAAATAAAAATGCATTTATTCTCTAAGAACTTAAAAAACTTTTATTGTTGTTAATTTTTAAACGTTCCACAAGATACTAGCTTGTACTCATTTGACAGTAGCCGTTATTACGTACTAGGTTAGGTTGAAAATGAGTGGGATGATCTCATCGCCTTCCACTGCGACCCAGATGGGTCTATTGTGGCTCATGACTAACTTATAGTTCACCGTACAAGCCACACCTTTTGATAAAGGTCATGGTTGAATTGGGTAAGACTTCTTTAAAGTCGGTAGGCTCCAGTCGGGTAAATCCGAAGATCTGGAACCTGGTTCTTTCCAGAGCGGAGCAGGTACATAAAATGTTCTCTGCAGACTCGTCCTTCACGCTGCAGAATCGACAGTCCGATGTTTGTTGCAGACCTCCGAGCAATTACTAATAGAGGGAGCGTCAAAACGAGTTTGTAGGCGATTGTTGTGTTAGCAACATCTGTGGAGGAAGTGAGGAAGCGGGCACAAGGGGGAAGGTAAACATCCTTCTTGTTCAGTGGCGTATCATTTATCTATAAAAACACACATTGTCCAAACGTTTTAATTGTAAAAAAAACTAAAAAATTTTGCTAATTTTACTATTTTTAAAATGAATACCGTCTTATATGTGTTTAATGCAGGAAATGAAACAAAATCACTGTAAAGGTCTAATTTTTTCAATTGAAGAATAAAACCTTAAAATCAATTTTATTATAAATAAATACAGCAGCGACAAGTTTCGGCCTTACAGGAACATCTTCAGGCCTGTAATACAATAATATTTAATTATTATAATAGGTTGGTCAATTACGAATAACATTAAATAATATAAACCACAAAAATGGATCCATATTGTAGCGTTACAGCATTATAGAATTAAAGCTGTGAAAATAAAAGAGCAGTGCAAACGTAACTAAAAATAAGAAAACTGAGTACGGAATCTACAAGAGAAGAGGTGAGAATGAGCAATTACGAATGTATTTAAATTGCTCGGGATAACAAATAAAGCTGATAATGTAGTGGTATAGTCCCCGTCAAAGAAGGTCTGGATAAGTTAAGAAGGACGGCGTTTTCTCTGTAAATCTGGAGAATTTAAGGATGGAGGGAAGACGAATCTTGCTGGCCCAGGTGTAGATGGCTAGAAAAAGGAGCATGTAGATGAAAGCTTCCAGTAAATATCGTCACTTTCGTCTAATTTTTTATTCTCACTCACCGTTTCGGCTTTATTTTCGAAATTCATTTTTAAAAGGAAATAAAAGTAATCATTTATACAAGCATATAATAAAACAACATGAATTCATTATATTTAATAAGCTAATAAACGTTTGTTTCACTGAAATATATATATAAAAAATATATAAATCGATAAGATTAATATCAAAATTAATTTGAAGATATAACAGATAATAAAATGAAATAAATTAATACAAGTACAAATAGAAAGTTAATAACATACCTTCTAAAAGTAACACATTTTAAGTAGATGAAAGTTTAAAGAGTTTATTCCTGAACATAACTAATCTAACGTTTTCCCCCTTTTTAATATTATGAGGGTTTTTGTAGTTGAAATGAAAATTATAATTTATTTTGGTCCTAATAAAAATTTAAACATAGGTTATCAAAGAGTAAATAAAATACATAATAGAACTTCATAATCTTAAATCGTTATCAAAAATTATTAATGGTAAAACTTCAAACAATAATTAGATTCTTAAACAAATTTCTAGTTTTTGTTTTGCAAAAGACTTTTTTGCCTTCTTCGGTTGCCTCTGTCACTTTTCTTTTAGTAGTTTCGAGGAGAATTTTCCTATGGAAACCAGTAGAACCATCAATTGGTTAGTAAAACTTTGATATTTTGGGTCTGGTAAGTCTTGTTAAACTTTCTTCTTAGGAAGCTGTAACCTTATGGAGAATAAAAATTTAATGTTAGATCCGAAGCTCTTAATTGAGAATTATATTTGCAAAGGCCGTTTTAATAATATTTTCAAAAGTTCTTGGAATCGTTGTTAACAGAAACCTGCAAAAAAATATATCATTTTATTCCTAAAATATAAGATATCACACAATGCACATTCATATATCATTGTGCTAGAAAAATACTAGGTAAGTACTGAGACAATTTAAAAAAAATATTTCGAGAAACTCAACTTTTAATGTCATCATTGTACTTAACTTTTTTATTGTTAAATTATTAATAATGTCATTTTGTGTAGTTCGTTGTGATTTGTATAATATATATTATAAAAACCTATCGTCAATGTTAATGTGCCAAGTTTTTTTAATAATTATGTCCTTGTTATAGTAAAAACACATTTAAACACGTTTTTAAAGTTTTCTGGATTTCTTCTTTAAATTACCGTACAAATGAACTGACTAATTGTGTGTTTAAGTAAAGGTATATCTCTTTTTTGTTATAACAGTCTTTGTATATTGTTCTAACTTTTTAGATAATCAGAGAAAACAGTAAGATATCTTAATATATATCCTATTTCACCAACAAAAATGTAGAATAATTAATCTCACATCAAACGAAAAAAGTCATTTCAGGATGTCCTAAGAGGTTTTAACTTAAAAACTAAATAAAATGTACATTGCAACTGTGTTTAAATAAATGAATGTTTTTATACCTGACTATAGCACCAGACAAACATTTTTTTAGATCATAATGATCTGCATAACTCAAAATAGTCAAAATCCACATTATTTAAGTTATTCTAGTATTGTTTTAGCATAACGATGTAAACTCCAATAATAAATATTCACATTTTTTTGGGACGTTTTTAAGGAAATTAAAAAAAAACAAGAATAATGTGATATTCTTGTTTAGTTTTGTACTATATAATATAGTTCATTAGGTAGTGATTTAGAAGCAAATTATGTTCTATTTATAGAATAAAAAATCACTCATAATATCTAAATATTTATACCTATTTATATTTTGGACAGGAAGACTATTTTATGTTTTTGGCTCTGAATAGTTTTCTTAAGAATTTTAAAACCTTCCTTATCTTTTGGGATATTCTTAGAAGTTCATTTTGTTTGAACCTAAAACAAATTAAGTACAAAAAATGAAAATTTAAACAATACACAAAATTAGTCTTTTAGATTAGTTAAAAAAAAAGTTTCAACAAAAAAATGGCTATGCCTTTTTCCTTAAACATTCTTTTTGAAAGAAACTTAAGTTTCTCTACTTACTTGCTGTTTTAGTATTTTAGTAGCAGATGAATATAGTGTAGAAGTAGTGACAGGATTGATTATTTTACTTCTTTCGTCGAAATTGCATTTTTCTTTAATATTTTCATTAGCATAAAAAGGTATTCAGGTGGTCACTTGTTGAATTCTTAAATTTTGGAACCATGTATTTCTTTCTCATATCAAGAAAAGGAAACCTAAAAAAAATAACAATAAACTTTACAAAGATGTGATATTAAAATAATAATAAGTAATTAACTTCTCTGTTAAACCTTTACTATAATCATTATGATACAGATGAAGACGAACTTAGCTGAGATTTATTCCCTCTTAATTTTACTTTTTCGAAAATAAGAAAGTTCAATTGCAAATTAAAGGTGATTGCCTAATGCACCGCCTCTGGTAATTAAATTGTATTTGTACTTACCTATGATATAATCTTGAAGAAGCATTTTCAACAGGTCTTTTACACATAAAGCATGTTTTCACCATATTATTACAGATAATAAATCTTCAATATACATTTAAAACCCTTACAAGGCTATAAATAATTATATTTTTCGTAAAATACAAATCAATAATTGACATGTGTCAGAAAGTGTCAGAACGAGGTCACAACCTCACTGTCAAACTTGGCAACGCTGATTAAATAAGCCAATTACAGAAGAGGTATTTCCCCCCTCGGGGGGAGTAGATGTTGCTAACAAAATTTAGCGCGGGGAAGGGGGGAAGACTCCCTCTAGTAGTAATTGCTCGGAGTTGCAGACCTATCCTTCTCATGTGGTTGCCCAGACGGCAGTGTCCTGTCATCAGTCCAGTGAAAATGCGTAGATCTCTTCTACTCCATTCTCGGATCTGAACAAAGGCGTTCATGGAAGGGTTGGTTATAAACGCCTTCGAATGGGTTAGCCCTGGGGTATCTCTACAGTTCGTGAGTGTTGCACCCTCCGTCCATTTTGAGATAATTCCTTTGACAGTGATTTTTGCAATGCCCAGGAATGGTTCTGGTCCTATGAACACAGTCGGTTCTTTTTTTAGCAAGTGCGTCGGCTTTTTCGTTGCCCTCCACACCACTGTGTCCCGGAACCCAGATCAAAGTAACTTTGTTCCGGGCACCGAGACACTCTTGGGTATTTATGCAGTTCCAAACCAGCTTTGAGTTAACTCTATTGGAGCTCAGGGCCTTAAGGGCTGGATATCTGAAAAGATCTTTATAGTCTTGTTTGCGGGGAGAAAATTGATCAACTCTCTCGCTCCCAATTCTATAGCAATCATTTCTGCTTGGAAGATCGTGTCCAGAGGGCCTAGGTTTATTGATATGTCAACTCTAGGCCTCTGGCCGAAAACTCCCGCTCCTACTCCTTTTTCAGTTTTGGAGCCGTCCGTGTACAACGTATAGTCTGCCTGGAAGAGGGGTTTTCCCCTTTGCTCCATGCGTCTCTCTCTGGAATGAGGACGCTGTGTGGCTTTTCTATGTGCTGTCGGGGAACTAGCGAGTCCGAGACCATGCCGAGGATGAGGTGGTTATTAATTTCACTCATCAGCCCCGTCTTGCCCCACCGCAGTTCTTCGTAACATTGACTACCCACTTTCAGGAGCCTGTAGGAGACCATTCTGGCCTCCCTTTCTAGCAGAATGTGGGGAGGGGTTAGGTCCAACATGGTCTCCATGGCCTTCGTAGATGTAGTTGACATTGCCCCAGTTATGGCAAGGTACGCAAGCCGCTGTATTCCAGCCAGCTCTGCTCTGGCCGTCCGTTGGAGTCCCTTGTCCCACCAGACGACAGAGACGTACGTAACCATGGGTT
Organism: Psylliodes chrysocephalus; assembly: GCA_927349885.1. Classification (NCBI taxonomy): domain Eukaryota; kingdom Metazoa; phylum Arthropoda; class Insecta; order Coleoptera; family Chrysomelidae; genus Psylliodes; species Psylliodes chrysocephalus. Next base: position 31,237,051 of record OV651818.1, on the reverse strand, counting down.
TTACCACTGTTTGGTAAATCCAATAGATCAGTTAAGGACTGATCCCCATGCTTTGCCGCATATCCTTCTGAGAGTCCAGAGGGATAATCTGGCATTGTTAATAGTTTTACCCAATTGGGGGTTCCAGGTGAGTTTCTTATCTAGGGTGATATTTCACCTCCTCCGCAAAAGGAATGGTTTCCCCAGCCAAGGTAGGTTGTCGAAGCTTGTCGAGCTTTCTTCTCTTGGTGAAGGGGACAATAACAGTTTTGCGGGGGTTAACAGACATCTGCTCCCTCTCGCACCATCTGTTAATCGTATTAAGGGCTTGTTGAAGGATGTTGGAGATTACTTCTTCGAACTTTACCCTAATTATGATAACCATAGCATTGGAAATCCACCGCCTGTCAGGAGAGATCGTCTAGCAGGTTATCCACCAGAATAGTCCACGTACTATTATACAATATTTTTATTCTATCTCTATAATAATAATTAATGTTTTTACCACTCTTAGAAAAAGGTTTGGGTATTTAAAAATAAATAAAATAAATATGGTCCGAAAACTTGTAACTGATCATCATATTACTCTTAATTAAAAATTAACAATTACATGTGTTTATTATATATTTTTGTTTCTGTAACTTTTAACCATGTAATAAGACCGTTATATAATTATATAATTAAATAAATTAAATATCCAAACTTTTTTAGAAAGGACCAATCCCGGCTAATAGTCTTGTGGCTTTTTTCTAATTTTGTATAGTTATTGAAACTGGCAATCAAAATGAAATAATCTCAAATACATCCGTTGCAAGACATCAGTATTTATTAAATTCTGAATTTAAGTAAAAATATAATACTGGATTCTCTCTGGCTTATTTCTTTAATATGGAATAGACACTTTAGAGAGTCAGCCAATGTTCTAACAAACAATTTACAGTGACTTGTGACTTAATTGTTATTAGAAATAGCTAAAATCTGTGTTTTATTCTTATTTAGCACTTATCAAGTAAGATAATTTATTATTATAAGTAATAAAAGATGTATCGTCAGCAAGAACAATTAGGTAGATGAAAGTTGGTTGTCATGTAGTAACTTTATTCATCGATAGGATGTATAGGATAAACAAAAGTGCCCCAGAGCAGATCCTTGAGCGACATTTTTTTAGAATTAATCAGAAAAGATTTTCTCTTTTAGTTCAATATAATTTCTATAATATTTTTAATTTTTTTATAAATTAACCATATTGAATGGTATTTATCCACATGGCACATAGTCTTAAGAGCTGACAGAAAATTATCAAATTATTTTACAGGTGTATTTTTTTTAAAGTTTGTTCTGCTGTAGTTTTGTAAAGGGAAACAATCAACCATCACCTTATTGTATTGTATTCTAACCAATAAGCCATTATAACCTTTTCTGGCAGTATTTTTTGTTGAAAGTTTTATTTTTATTTTGGTAAAATGATTTATTGGCCTATTAATAATTTCGTAAGTATTCCAGTAGATTTTTTTCAAAGTGCCACCCAAAAGCTTAAACGCCTAACCCATCGATATGGGCTGTCACAGTAAATGATCTAGAAACTATGCAAGATGTAACACATTCCTACTAAAACAAATAGCACTAATTCATTCGCAGACGAAGAACGAAAATCAGAAACATTGCTTGGAAAGAGATAGAAACATGTGTGTTATTTTTTTCATAAATCTACAGCAAGAGTGTATCCAGTTACTTCCTAGTCATTTATCATGGCCAACCCCTATTTAGACAAACAACTTCCCTAATGACATTTAGTCTAAATTCATAATAAATCTTGTAGGTGAAATATTGTGAGAATTTATTATGTTTTTTCTAATGTTTGATGTTTTGTGAAATGGATTATATAAACATATGAATATAAACAATATTTTGTTTAGTTAGAAGTTGATAAATTAGTCTTTTGATGATTATAATTAATAGATAAAATAAAACAACATAGATATACAGGATGTTTCATTGGGAAACGAAAATAGAGGATATAAAAATACCGCATTAAATTTAAATATGAATAACTACAGTATGGAATTATTGGTTGATACTTTTTTTAAATTCTTTTTTATTGCTTCATATTTTTATCTGAAACTAGCTGAAGTTCTCGAAAGATTATCGATTTTAACAATAACATTACATGACAGTTTTTCCATCCGTCGGATTTTTCCTTCCGTTCTTTTTTATTCTTAAACAGTTGTCGCAAGGTAATTCAGTTACTGCTACTAAAAAATTGGACGATCTATTCTTTTTTTATTTTCACATCTGCAATAAATAGGCGCCGATAAGTGAAATAAAGAATTTGTCATGGCCCAAGTTGGTAGAGCATGCCTCGATTCGGCATCAGTTTTTCATTGACTCTTACATTTGTGAGCTGTCATGTTGCACGTTGCGAAAATCCTAATGACAATACAAAATATTAAAGCTTCCTTTTTAAGACCCAACTCAACTTTTTTCTTGGGTTAGAAAACGATTATTCTTTCGAAGTAATACAAGACGTCACTTTAAATTTCTATGTCATAATATCAACAAATACGTAACACGATGAGTTTAATAAAAAGTGTGTCTCGAATTAGCACGGTTGAAAATTGGCGCCATCTCATCGAGAATACATTTTTAAATCTTAACACAAGTTTCCTGAAATAATTATGGCAAAAATAAAAGAGTGTATTTTGCGTTTTAGCTTTTAAATGCTATACTACTACCGTAAAGTGGGGTTACTTTTCCAGCCGGGGCAACTTTGCTTAAAAAACTAAAAAATTATTTTCTGTAAATCTAATGCAGTTGGCGGCAAAATACTACACGATCAACAGGTTTTAGGCAGTACGAGTCCAAAGCTCAGTGAAGCGGTGCGAGGTAAGCGCCAATAATTCCCGGCCTGACATAGTTACAGATATTTTATCAGGATAAAAGTTTTAACATTTTATAACTACAAACCTTAGTAGGCTGTGGTAACAAAATAAGCGACTTACGTCAAATAGTTTTTAATTGTCAGCATTTTGAACTTAAGTATCTCCGAAAATGTCTCAGGTGACGAAAATTGAGTACAGAGCGGTTATTAAATTTTTAACAAAAGAAGGGCTTACACCTAAAATTATTAAAGAAAGACTCGATAGCGTATATGGCCAAAGCTCCCCTTCCTATTCGGTAGTGAAGGAATGGGTAAAACGTTTTCGCATGGGTCAGGAATCCCTTGAAGATGACGAAAGACCTGGACGGCCAGTGGAGGTGATAACGGAGGACAAAGTGGCCCTTGTGGAAAACTTGGTGCTAAGTGACCGACATTTGAAGGTCAATGAAATGGCAGAAATGACCAAGCTTTCTGATACCACTATTCGCCGAATCCTCCATAATCATTTGGGTATGCATAAGGTTAGTGCAAGATGGGTGCCCAAACACCTTTCGGCAATTCAGAAGCAACGTCGTGTCGAGTGTGCTCGATCGTTTTTGGAACTGTGTGGAGATGATCCGAACCCCGTGTTGGAAACAATAGTCACTGGAGATGAAACTATGGTTCTTTATTATGATCCTCTGTCGAAAAGGGAATCAATGGAGTGGCGCCGTAAGGGTGAAGCCCCCCCACGAAAATTTAGAATCTGCCAATCAACGAAAAAGGTGATAGCTACGATCTTTTGAGATTGTGAAGGAATCCTTCTGATTGATTTTAAAGAGGCAAATACCACCGTTAATGGCACATATTATGCCGCATTACTTTATAAGTTGCGGGAATGTATTCTGGAAAAAAGTCGAGAAAAATTAACCAGAGGCGTGCGGTTGTTGCACGACAATGCGCCCGTTCATACTGCTGGCGTTACACAAGCTGCCATCCTAAATTGCGGGTTTCAAAATATAGATCACCCTCCTTATAGTTCAGATATAGCTCCCAGCGATTATTATTTGTTTAGTTATTTGAAAAAGGACCTTTGCGGGCGACGTTCTCGGGACGATTTTGAGTTACAAGAAGCTGTTTTGGCCCATTTTGAGGATAAACCGAAAGAATATTTTTTTAAAAAGATTGAATTGTTATTTTAACGTTGTAAGAAGTGCATTGAGGTTAAGGGAGATTACATTGAAAAATAATAAAAACTTGTTGTTGTACTTTGCCTTTTTCATTGTCAGACCGGGAATTATTGACGCTTACTCGTATTTGAAAATCACGTGAGTAAAAATTTTATTTTGACCTCAAAATCATGTTGCTATACTAAGGGTTGTTTTATAAAAACTAATGAATCTTCATTTCTGGTTTTAACATTACCTTTTCCTGTGCATATGTGAGTTCTATTTCTGATATTAACAGTTTTCCAGATGATGAATTTCCAATAGTTTTTGCGGTTGGCAAAGTTGCCCCACATTGTGTGTTTTTTTTAATAGTTCGAACGTATAAAAGACAAGTGGGTACACGGTGTTATAAAGATTATACCGAAGAGCAGTTGCATAGAGCTGTTCTACTGATTAAAAGTAATCAAATGAGATATATTAAAGCATCCAAAACCTTCAATATTTCTAGAAGAACCCTAGTAAATAAAATTTAAAAAACATGTAGGTCCTGTTGGAGCACCTCAGCTAATCGCCCCGGAGATTGAACGGTCCATTGTCGACGTTATAATAGCCAGCTCCGAATATGGCTGCCTTCTAACCATGACAGAATTGCAAGTAGTGTTAAAGAGTCATTTAAACAAATAAGGTGTCCGTCTAAAGAAGTTCAAAGACAATTTACCAGGTATAGACAAAATATTAAAAAAGCAAAAGCTGAGAAAAGAGATGGAGAAATGAACAATTACTTTTATAATTTAGAAAGAAATGTGGCAGGAATTTCACCTGGTTTCATCATTAACTACGACGAGACCAATCTGACAGACGATCCTGGATCATCAAAATGTATTTTTAGAAAAGGGATTAAATACCCTGAACGCATTATGAACTCAACAAAGTCCTCAATATCCGTCATATTTGCTGCCGCTGCAGATGGAACTTTGTTTGCCCCATATGTTGTGTATGAGGCGGAGAGATTATTTGATTCTTGGTGTATCGGGGGACCCCCTGGAAGTCGTTATAATAGAACCAAATCTGGGTGGTTTGATCAGTATGCATTTAAAGACTGGTTTACACAAATGATTATACCGTGGGCTAAAAAAAAATTGGGCGAAACTTCTAATCGAAGATAATCTATCGAGTCATTTAAACATTAACAATCATTAGACAGTGTCAGAGAAACAATATTAGATTTATCTTTCTACCCTCAATTTAACACATTTGACACAACCTTTGGATGTGAGCTTCTTTAAGCCCTTGAAGGTAGTTTGGCGCCGTATAATAACAACCTACAAAACCAAAAATCCACGAGACAGTACAGTAAACAAAAGCACTTTTCCTCATTTATTGAAAAAGTTCATTGAAGAAATAAAATTAAAAGACGAACAAATCATTCAAAATGGATGTAGAGCAACGGGACAGAATATACTCTTAATAGAATGCCCAATAAAAGATTTAATATTAGCGAGACCTTGTTGGATTTCCTTAAGGAAACTATAGCTCCTTTAAAAGCAAGCACCCCAAAGAGAAAGAAGATCTTTCTGGCAAATCTGTTGCAAGTGAGGATTTCACGACAAGTATTCCCAAAGAAAAGAAACATGATAAAGTAAATAAAGAAACTGAAGAATATGACTGGACCATTGAAAGTGAATCTGATGATAATTTAGAATTAGATGAAGTCGAGGATTTCCAAAAGACTGATGACCGCAATGACGAGCCTCAAGCCCATTGCTCCCGTGATATTGTAACTAGCAAGACTGAAGATGAATCAAAATTAGAGTTAAAAATTCCGATTTTCTACTTTTAGCACTTTTAGGTAAAAAACAAGTTATTGACAAAGAAAAACATTGCTGTAATGTAAAGTTTTTAAGACTAAAACCACAAAACAATTTTTGTTTTCCTAATATCGGTGACACAGGCGTTATTCTTGAATACGATATTGTGACTACTGTAGAATGGCCAAAACTTGCATCGACATCAAGACCAATTTTTTACATTCAAAAATTTTGAATTTTCCAAATATAACATGTTTTAGTTTTTTGTTTCGTAAAAATTAAAATGTTTATTTTGAAGCATTTGTTAAGTTTCTTTTGTGACTTACTACCTACTTAGAATAGTTAAGAATTATGTTCTTATTATTTTGTTACCTAAGAGTTATTATTATTTTATCAAAGAGTTATTATTTTATAAGAGTTGTTTGTTGACTTGCAAAGAGGTAAATGTTCTTTTATTTTCTTAGAAATATACATTTTTAATGTAAAAATGAATTATGTTTATTAAAATATAATTTTTAATGAATTATGTTTATTAAAATATATTTTTTAAACACATTAAAGGAGGGTAAAGTAACCTTTCGAGACTGTTAACTTGAAAAAATGCCAGTCGGCAAAGTAACCCCAAAGTCGAAGTAAGTTTGACAACTTTTTAAACTTTTAAAAAATGTGGTTTTAATTTTTTTTATGCTTTCTAATTACAAAACTATGTAGCCAAAGTATTAAATTTTCATATAGTTAGAGCAGGCTTTATAATTCCCAACAGGACCATAGATATTAAAAAAAAAGGAAAATGTTGTGCAAAGTAACCCCACTTTACAGTAAATCGATTGACATCAACTTAATCATCGCTTATCGGTTATCGATCATCGAAGTATCTTCGCTATTTATATACAGCCTCTCGAGTGTGTTTTAGAAGTGATAGAACGTTATGGAAACTTTCATTGTTCGAAAGTTCATTTAATAACATTTCTTGAGTAAAATCCTTTATCTTTGATAACCATTGCTCAAACCACTTTGCCTCAGGTTTCCAACTTTTTATATATTAACACACAGCAGCACCTAATAAAAGTATTTCATCATTCATATTGACAATTTCTGCTTGTAGCAGAAACTACATTATTCACGCATCCATTTGGAGTGATCGTGAATGAATAGTTTCTAAATGTAAAATCCATTTGGATGCCGTCCTAACGAATTCTTTCCATTAAAGGATTTTAAATATAAATATCTTTCTGTGAAGTACCAATTCAAAACAATTAAATTTCACAGCCAACTCTAGTTATGATTTTTCTCTATGGGTCGTTAAAACACCACTGTCTCACAATATTTTTCCACATTTTCAGTAGTTACATCTTTCGAACTAATAAAGATAAGTTTTATTAGAATATACCGGAAAGAATTTGTAACCGCATTGGGATATCTAACTAGTTCGGAAGATACAAATCCTCTAAACATGGAAAAAACTAGTAAGGTGGAAAAATATAGTGAGTATATTAAATGTAATAGATCTGAGAGAAAAAAATATGTCATAGGTGTTTCAATTAGTGCTGCTAGAAGAATAATGAAATGAAGGAAATACAAAAATTTTCGATGGAGGAAATCAAAAAAAAGTTTTAATTAAAAAAACTGAAATGAGGACTTCAAGAAAAAAATATTTTTTGCACCTATGTATAAAATGATTGACTTACCTCAGGTACTTCTTATATTTAATTCGTTCGATGAAGATTCGATTAAACTTAAGTAAGGTTTTCACAATGTTTTTTAAAATAAAAAATCTCGAAGAAAATACGCAATTTTATTTAATCATTTGTTTTTGTAAATAAATATATTTAAGAAAGTACAATTTAAAATATTTGGTATAATTATTTGGCACAATGTACATTATTTTCTAATAATAAAATATATCTATATCTTACAAAGAAATTTCAAATACTACATGCTATAACACAGAATTCCAGTACATTTTTAGTAAGTTTGGCACAAGTTGTTCTCGAATAAACAAGTGAACAGAATATTGGATAATCTAATAATACTAAATACCTGCAATATATTGTATAGTAAAGAATACATATTGATTTTTTGACAAATTCCAAAAACAGATTGAATTTCACACTTTTGACATTATATTCGGATATATACAAGGTAATGGTTGTAAATAATAATAAAAATGAACTTTCCCGTTTTCATAATTATTTTTTCCCAAAATTTCCTTATTTAGGCAATAGTTTATTTGAAAATGAATGACCCAGGAAATACACGCCAATGTAACATCATAAATCAGTGGCGGATAATTTCTAGAATAAAATGATTAGCATTATTTTTTGTTCCAAAATAAAATCTTTGGGTTTCTTCCTAAAATTCTTAAAAATACCAATTTATTTCAATTCTTGTTTTAAATTTTCTAGTAATTTTATTTAGTCCAATTAAATAACGAAAAAAAGCCCCTTCGAGCTTACATTAATTTGTAATTGGATGAAACAAAAAGGACCTTGTGTATTTTGATGTGATCTTTCCAAAAAAAAGAAAAAAAATATGTAGCAGTTTTTCAATTTTTTTAAATTAGGAAAAACCGGGTTTTCCAGAATTTTCCATTGTAAAAATGCTAATTATCTGGGCAAGTATCATTCCGATAGTGAAAATAAATGCACCATTCGAAAGAGGAGGCAAAAATAGTTCGGAAATTCATTGCACAGGTAGTTTTAATGGCGAATTTCTCACCGCCAGAAGTGCTTTTACCAAAAAGTCGTTTTTTCGTTTTTTTGATCAGAACCATGGACATGAAATTTGCGATGAATTTGTGGCGAAATTATAAATGTTAGACATATGTGCCCATGAGAGAAGTTGCGTATTTTTTTGTTGGCTCTCAAATAAAATAAGTCCCGCGGCGAAATCTGACATAATTTTTCGGGAATTCGCAGGAAACCAGAGGCGTAGTTTTTTTTAATTTTTTTTCCCATATGATTTTTTCCGGGTTTTCCGAAAACATCTAACAAAAAAAATATATTTGAAAAAAACTAACTTCGCCATCGAAAAGAGCACAAAAAAATACACAAAAAGGTATACTTTAAAAATGTTAGGAAATTAATCCTAAGCCTTGAGTGTAAGTTCCAACTTGGTGATAAGCTTGCTTTTTGTTCGCTAATATCTGGTAATTCTATATTTTGCACAAAACTCTTATAACGTCTTATAACAAGTCTGTAAAATACAATTTAATAAATTTTAAGCTTAATAAGTTTAGATATGTAAGAAATGTTTTGGATCCCGCGGAGCGCGTGTAATGGGACTTTTGTCGGGAGAATTCTACAACTTAAAAGAAACATACACACTTTAAACTTTGTATACACATTTAGAAGACATGAAATTTGGGAATGTTTAATTTTCAGACAAAAAAACTAAAAATTGTCAATTTTAGGCAACTTTTCTCAAAAACCGTGTTTTTTGGTCGTCACTCAATGAACAGTGGTCAAAAAATTAGATAAAAAATATATTTGCAGAATTTTCCGTAATGTAATCGTATTCTAGACACAATAGAGTACTCAAAAAAAAAGTTTTGAGCCATTGGGTGCATTTTTGGCATTTTTGTGCCACGAAAAAAAAAATTTTTTTTAAGGAAAAAAAAAATTATTTAATTGTTTGATATCTTAGCCAATTATAGTCCGATGTCAGTGAAATTCACACACACATAAGATTTCACATTTAAGAGTAAGCTTTGTAAGTGGCATTAAAAAAATTCAAATAGTTTGGCCGTTATAGGCAAACAATGAAATTAGGACCGCGGTGCATTTTGCCCGTCCGCCATATGCCCAATTTTGGGATTTCTCTTGCCCCCTTCTAGGAATCACTAGTCACATCCCTTTAGTTCAAAACGCATTTTTGTTTTTCAAATATCTTAATTTTTAACAATGTAATAAAGAATTTAGTGTTTGAACATTTAGAAAAATTCAATTTTTCGACCTTCGTAGCCTCAAAATACTAAACAAATTTCAATCGTCCATACCGCGAGAACGGTGCATTGGATCAAAATTTCTCAAGAGACATAAAAATTAGCATTTTTCCTAAGCTTTCAAATGTCGTAAACTGCGTTTTAAAAATATTGATTTATTTGCGACATGCGCCTGCGCAAAATTGAAAAATTGACAAAATCCAAAATTTCGGCACTTTCGAAAAACTGCTACATTTTGTTTTGCCTTTTTTCGAAAAGATCACCTCAAAATACATAGAATCCATTTTGCATTTTCAAATAAACTATAACAAACTTAGGTATTACACTGTCATGTATTTATACGCATCACCCTGTAAATCCGAATATTATGTCAAATAGCGGAATTTCAAAATAAATTGACCTGTTTCTGGAAATTTTCCAAAAATCAATACTTGCCCTTTTATCGAATGTATTCCTCACTTCTGACTCACATCGTATATAATTCGAAAAAATTAATAAAATTTAAAAATCATGCAAAAGGTAATCCAATAAGAGGCACGGTTGTATCTTGTAAACATAACTGTAGATCGCATAAAACTGGAGAATCTAAAGACCGAATTTGAAATGTTTTGACAACTTCCTACCAACTTTTATGTCGATTGATACGAGTATAATTCTAAAAAAATCCTCATTATTAATAATAATAATAAAGGAATTTATAAATTTCATGATATTTCGAATATTTTTACGATGTTGCAACGTTGTCTCTTTCAAAATAAAAGTTAAAACTTCTATGTCCATGTCCATTAGTGGAAAGCTACACAATCCTGCCGACCTAAAAAATGGCACAGCTGTGCGATGTTTAGCGGTAATACGATACAACGCATGTATTTGGACATATTTTTTAATTTTCTAATGGAAAGTACGGTCATGTAATACTTCATTTGAAAGATATTTTTATTATCTTACGTCCATGCAAATAGTTATAGGTTTTTATGTTTTTTACAGAAATTTCATTAAATAAATTAATAAAGGTAGTCAAAACACAACTTGATTTTATGAACGATTTAAGGGATCGAATTTCACAAGTTTGTTACACAATAACCCCAAACTGTTTGCATGGACGTAAAATTATAAAATTTAAAGATAATAATGCCCTATCTTACTGCTCAAGTATAGTGAATCTCCTTATAACAAAAATATCATAATACCTATCTACCTAATTTTACCTAGTTTTTGTCTTACTTTTCTTTCATTTAGAAGTTAGGAGGGGGACCATAATTTATGTCCTCACTGCATGTGAATCATTGGTGGTTACCTATATCAAGTATCAGGACTGGATCGCGTCTCTCAGAGTTCACAATGATTTTGTAATTATTTATCGATTATCCCCGACCAAAGCGCACATACTCGCTTTGGTTATTTGTTTTTGTGTTATGTGGACACTTAGATTAAAGAGACAGGATATGTGACATTGCACACAGCGCATGCTGTCTATTCCACCAATTAAAAATCATTATGTCCACGACGCCACCCGAATCGCTCTGAAATTTCTCTTCTATCATTGCGGACCTCCGTTTTTTGAATTATTTTTTGGTGTTATTAGCAATTTCAAGTGTTTTAGTTATTCAATTTAATTATTCAATATTTACTAACGTTTTGACATAAAACCGCTATGATCCTTTGTACTGATTACTTCAGATCCGCATTAAGGGGTTTCAATAAATATTAAGCATCAAATACATATTTCAGAAAACAGATTTCATAATACTTACATAAATTATAAATGGGCAAATTTTTAAATATTTAATTTAAATAAGAAGTGAATAGGCATTGCTGCTAACGAAGTTTTATTTTTAAAAAGTAGTTTTATAAGAATATTTGCTAAAGGTGGCTTTTAGCCCTTTTTGGTAGATAAATAAGAAGTAAAGAAACATAGTTGCTAGCGAAATTTTATTTTTATAAGGCATTTTTATGAGAATATTAGATTAAATACAGGATGAGCTACTTAAAATTTCAAGGTTCATCTTATTTGCGGTCAAATCGGAAGTTACATTTCAATTTTAAAACAAAGTAAAACATTGTTAATAAAATGTTACATTATAAACCCAAAACAACTCGAAAAAAATAAATCTAAATTCTAGGAAACTTTATTATTTATTATACAATCAAATGCGATTTCAAACATAACGGGATCAAAAAATCCGAATCTCTAAATTTTGGATAAAAGAAAGTGACCGATAGGGTTACAAAAATAATCGATTAATCGATTATTCTTTTATTTTTTGAAAATCGATTTATTCGTTATAATTAATCGATTATTTTCGATTAATCGAACATTTTCAATAAATTATTTTCGTTTTTTAAGATAATCGAATAATAGATTTTAAAGAAAATACAAAAAGAAAGTAGATTTATTGAAAATAATCGATTTTTATAGAAAAATCGATTTATAGTTTAATCGGCTTTTTTAATTAATCGATTATTTTCAATTAACCGAATATTTTCGATTAATCGATTATTTTCGATTTTTTAAAGGTAGTCGAATAATTTGTTTTAAAAGAAATACTAAAAAAATAGATTATATGAAAATAATCAATTTATCGATTATTTTATATAATCAATATTTCGGTTATTTTTAGAATTATTGATTTATCGGTTAATCAGTATTTTATTAATCGACTATTTTCGATTTATCGATTATTTTCGATTTATCGATTATTTTCGATTTATCGATTATTTTACGATTTATCGATTATTTTGAATTTTTCAAAGATAAACGAATAATCAATTTAGGAGGAACTATAAAAAAAAAGATTATTTGATAATAATCGATTGATCGAAAATAATTGAGAATTCGGTTTTTTTAATCGATTATCGGTTAATCGACTTTTTAATTAATTGATTATTTTTGATTAATCGATTATTTTCGATTTTTCAAACATCAAATAATCTATTTCAATGGAAATACAAAAAAATAAATTATTTGAAAATAATCGATTATTTAAAATAAACGATATTTAGTTTATTATTTTTTGTAAACACTTTTTTTAAATGAAATACGAAAAAACAGATTGTTTGATAATAATCGATTGATCGAAAACAATCGATTAATTTCAATAATCGATCATTTATTTTGATAATCATCCACCCCTAGCGATCAAATGACTTTTAATAGGTTTAAATTTTAAAATGTTAACTAGTTTTAGACATATGTACTTCTAGATTTTTATGTGACTGATCCTCTATATTAATTAATATTCCTAAAGAAAGAAGCTCTAATATACTTTTTTTGAAGTAACAATACAAAACAGAATTTTCTCATTTTGACTAATTTTTCATATTATGTAATAGCCGAAGAAAAAATATAATTAACTAACAAGGTTTGATTTGCAGTATTTGCCTGCGCACATGCTGTTTTTAGAATACTCGTAGACAATGAGTAACATTTTTTGTTCGATTAACAATATTTTATTTCAACATTTTACTGTAGTCTCTTGTAAAAAAGTACGTAGTAAATAAACTCTAACGAAATATTCTATAAAAGGCCTTCTCTTTACATAAAATATCGTAGCATCTGTTTGATATTAAAAAATCACGTTAATTTTATTTCATAATGCAAAATTCCATTAAACATCTTTTAAGTAAATCTAATAGTTCATTTGCGCAGATTAAACAGCGGTGTATGTTATATCTCTGGTTTTTTTTTTTCTAAGTTTGGACATTACTGTTCTTTCATTATATTTCAATCACAGAAATACGTTTATTTAGTGTTTAGTGGTAATTAAAGTGTCAAAAACAATGCGTTTATGGTTTTATTTTGTAAAAACTAGTGGGTCAACTCTTGCTTTATTCAGAGTCACCCCAACCAAAAGGCTAAATGGGCTATAGTCCCGGAGCTCCAGCTTTTTGGGGCGACAATTTTTATTGGGTTATATTTTTTGTTATTAGGAGTTTGTTAGTTATTTTTAATCAAAATTTTCTTATGACACAAATTAACTAATAATCTTGGAATTTCGTGATAAATATTGTGTGTTCTTAGAATTTCTCCGTCTATAGATATCCAGTGTGTCTACTTAAGTTGGAACCATATGGAAAACATTTTTAGGATTGATTTTAGGAAAAAAAGTTATTCTTGATAAAAAGTCCTGCATGAAGAGTAAAGTACGTTTATTTTTGACAAAATCGAAAATTTTCATTAAGAAAAGTTGATTAGAATTGAATATTACATTCAAATATGCAATTACACCGATCTATCTGAAAAAACAGATTTTCTTATTTTTTATAAACTCTACACTCTACACATTGATTGTAAATATCTGAAAACGTTATAAATTACGTTAGCTACTATAAACATGATACGCTTTCCTTTTGTTGATGTTTGTGAAGAATTTAGCAAATTTCTTAATGAAAATTTTCGATTTGAGCAAAATTCATATTTTTTGACAAACCTCGTATACGGCTTGAAAAATTTGATATCTGATGACTGTATTTTAAGTTTTGGGTCATGCAGGACTTTTTATCAAGAATAACTTTTTTTCCTAAAATCAATAATAAAATGTTTTCCATATGTACACTATGTTTTCGTTTAGTGTAATGCTAATAAAATGACGTTTTCTAGTTCTGACACATTTGTATAACTTTATCGCATTATTTTTAGTAGCCAATGGGTGCTGAATATCTAAGAACGGTTCTGTTTATATTAGATAATGGTATAGCGATTTTTTTTAACTACTTCACAGATCAGACTAGTCAAGATACACACCAAATACAAGTTTTGTGACACCGATAATGCAAAATTGTTCTTACGATACGACCATTTCATCTATTATCCTATAATTATTTGTATAAAAACTGTTTTCATTCGCAATCGAAAAAATATGATCACTTATTTCACAAAGTCACATTTTAAGGTACAGTCAAATCAACTCAAACTTTAAAATGGCAAATTAGTAACAAAAAAAAATTACTCTTATTTTTTACACGCTTTATGTTTTGGTTTTATTAAAAGTAGTATAGAATATAATTATACTTGTTATGTCAATATTTACAAAATAGTGAATGGGCCCGTTCACTTTCATTTTTGAATGTGAATTATTTATATATTTATAAAGATATTAAACTCTTTTGTCTGGTGGTAATTTTCCCGTTAAAATATTTTTGCTAGAAGTAAGGGAATTCCCATAAAATTCTTTCAGTGACTCATTGCGTCAGAAAACCCCTAATTCCCTTCAGGTCTTGTATCGGTTAATAGTTAAAAGGCCGCGGTTGTCGGATGTATCATTGCACCACCATTCCTCTTCTGCATTTATTAAAGAAATTTACATGATAAAAATATATCATTTTTTAAAAATAATGTGTTTATATTTTCAGATAAAGCTGGAAGCCTTACCTTTTTTAAATTTTAATAAAAACAATTAGTATTACTCAAGCTGAATATTACCAGATCGAAATTTTATTTGAGAAAATGTATCTGGTAAACGTGACAACGTTGTAAGTACTTCTAAATAGTGTTGTCTACCACTTCTAGAAATAAATGCAACGTTGCCACGTTTACCAGATAAATATTGCAAATCAAATTTCTACTTTTTGATTATGGTCTGGTTAATTTTCAGCCTGAGTAATAATAATTGTTTTAATTAAAAAGTAAAAAATAAGCTCCCAGCTTTAAATCTGAAAATATAAGTTCATGATTTTTAGAAAAATAATGGAATTTTACTATATTAGGGATACTTCCGACAACCTCGCCGTCTTTAAGCATAACCGATACGAGACGTGAACGGAATTAGGGATTTTCTGACGCAATGAATCACTGAAAGAATTTTATGGGAATTCCCTTACTTCTAGCAAAAATAT
Organism: Psylliodes chrysocephalus; assembly: GCA_927349885.1. Lineage (NCBI taxonomy): Eukaryota > Metazoa > Arthropoda > Insecta > Coleoptera > Chrysomelidae > Psylliodes > Psylliodes chrysocephalus. Next base: position 31,221,460 of record OV651818.1, on the reverse strand, counting down.
ATTAACGGGAAAAGTACCACCAGACAAAAGAGTTTAATATCTTTATAAATATATAATTAATTCACATTCAAACATGAAAGTGAACGGGCCCATTTAATAAATTTGAGAAAATCAAAACTGCGTATTAGTTGAGTAAGAAATAATTTTAACCCGGACCTGTTTAATGTTTAATGAATGACGTTTCAGGGTCTACGCATGGGCGTGCATGAACTGGGCATTCTAAAAATAATATTACAAGGGTTGCCTCAGGTACCTGCGAAATTTTTCTCGAATTGAGCACTGCCCATGGGATTATCCTTTTCCAGTCCTTTACCTTTAAATAATTTTCTAATATGTTACAAAATCAAATTAGTGTAGGTAATTATCTTAAACCCCTAGTTAATAATTTTCTAATGTTTTAAACACAAACAAATTGGTATAATAAGTAATAAAACCTCAAAATCAAAAATTAGCTTTAAACCTACCTTTAAATTTGTGTTTTACAACATGGAAGCAGAGTTTCATTTAAGTGAACGTGGAAAAGAGTTTCTTGTGTTAGACGAAGCAAAATTTAGTTTTTGCAAAATGTTAAAAAATATATTTAGACGGTACCTTCAACTTCAACATAAAATTACAAAGTTTAAAAGATCCAGTAACAAGACGTAGACATGAATATTTAAAATTGAAAATAGATAATTATACAAACGACGAGAAATTTAATTTCGTAAAATGTTTAGGTTATTTTTATAAACAATGGGTAGGTATTATTATTAAAGGTGTACCTATAATTATGTATTATGTGTAGTTTTTATTATGTATTCTGTATATTTATGTACTATTATTGAAGTTTTTATTGTATTTTGTATATATTTTTAAAAAATGTACCTATTTATTGAACTTGTAATAATAAAGTAGTTTTCAAATGAATCAGATTTTTTAGTATTGGATAGATTTTGGTTCCATTTCAAAGGGTCAACATCAGTAATATCAGTGTCACTAGGTAAGCCTAAGCCAGTATGGTTTGCGATTTAAGACCGCCCGCCGAGGCGCCGGTCAAACAAGCCTTAAATGTTGATGCCCAGTTCGAGCAGTAAGCAAATTTTTAATCCTCTATTGAGTGTGCGATTCGAGTAAATCTTTTATATTCTCAGGTAGATAGTGCCCGATTCGAGGCCGCCGCTACGCATGACCCAATACGCCAAAAATGAATTATGTTTGTCTAAAGATTTACACATAGTTAAGTATTTAGAAATGCTTTGTAAATACGGATATAAGAATCATTTTTTGATTATTTAAAAACCACCTTTTATTGGATTACTCTTAAAATTGTAATTTAAGTTCGAATATGGCAACTAGATAATTTTGGTAAAAAAAATACATTAAAAATTACTTAAACAATTAGTATGGCACATTTTAAAATATATTATTTTCCAAAAAGGCACGTAGAAAGGCACGTTCAGTTACTTACAATTCGTAATACCCTTTAGGTAGGACCCGATTACAATGAGAAGAACACCGCTAAGTCATAACCATTATTTCGAATTTCAAATATATTTATCATCTATAACTTATCAATAAATAAGAAATATGTGAGTTGTTTGGTTTAAAAATATGATTCCTATATTCTTATAATATTAACACGACACTAAACTGCCAGTTGGCGGCGATAACCAACGATTGATGACGTAGCTGTGTTCTTCTTATTGTAATCGGACCTTACTATAATAATTATCCCGTTTTGGATTTATTTACATTAAAGCTATTTAGCTGCTCTTTTACAACTTGTCATTCAAGTTTTTAATTCCATATTCTTTTGCAAATCAAACAGATTTTTGGTCAAAATCTTATCTTGGAGAAAAATCATACCCATTCTGATGCAAACTAGCGCTCCTAAAGTTTCCGTTGTTCCCGTAAAACCCGGGATAGTTTCCGTACATGGTCCTTCCGAAATTCGGCGCCCTCATTCCTTTTTCGTTGCTGTATACAGGGTTGTAATTATGCAGAATGTTGTGCGAGTGATACACAGGGCCGTAACTACAAATGTCCGAGGAGTAAGGTTGACCTATTGTGCTGAGTCCTGCCGAAAGCAAGTTCGATTGTATGAGGGAGGGGGCTGAGGCTTGTGACGTATTTTGATAACGATTTTGAAAAATCATCGATGTATGAGATTGTCGTGTATTTTCTGACGGATGAAGGATTTGGTCTTGTGGATCTTCGTCTGCAATAAAGAATAATTATAGAGATTTTTTTTTATTTATTTTTACATAATTAAAGTGTACAGATGAGTACACAACACACAATACGATAACGAGAAAATATAAATGTGCAATTATAAAAATTTTTTAAGAGCGTACCTACAAAATTTAAACGTTCGAAATCGAAATCGTGTACTCCATCACATATATTATTTCCCTACCACGTCCAAGAGGTCTTAAGTGAGCCAGAGTTACCTAAACTAAGGAATCCAGAACCGCATTTAGTTGTTCTTGGTGCATTGTGAGATATTTTCATAAAGCAGTTCGATTTATTAGAGAGTGTTTACAATATTTTTATATTTTAATTTAGTGAATAGCTGCAGTTAGATTAAATTACATTTAGGAGTATAGAGTTGGTTTTTTAAGTTAAGTCTATTTTTGTGAAAGATGGGAAAAATAAAACTAACATACAAACGGAAAAATAAGCAACTGGCTCGATTAAGGTAATACAAATTTATATTTAAAATGGAATAATATTGATTTATTTTTTGTTCTATAGAGGGTGTAACTAAATAAGTGTAAAACATTTAAGGGAGTGATTCCTCATCGAAAAAAAGATAGGATCTTTCATATAAAGAAACTTCATTGGAGCATCCCTTGTTAAGATACAGCCCCTTAAAGGGGTACATAAAATTTGTTTAACCATTTTTTTTCACAAGCACTAAACAAGTTACAATATTGAAATTAACTTGTCATTTTCTACTACCAAAAAGACACTTAGCCAGTAATTTATTTGGTTTACCCCATGGTTGTAAGGGGTGGAAAACGCAACCCCTAAAATTTCGTTCCAACGTAACTTTTTGTCTTATTAGTTTACCATTTAAAAATTTATTTCCGATAGCCTGTTTCATTCTAAACAAAAAATGTTTCTTGAATTTTTTGCCCAAAATAAACCAGTTCGCAGCAAAAAATTATTTTACGAACAACTACAGAGATACATCGTCATAAATACGAACTGAATTTATTGTTATTTTGTAGTTACTACCTGCATTAAATGATTAAAAAGGGGAATAATCAAAACTAATTTATTAATAACAAAACATACAACATGTAGAAATCATAGTAAATGTTCAATATGTCTACCTTCAGACATTACGCATGCGTCTAGACGTCGGCGCATTGAGCCACGTATTCGCTCAAATAATCCTGGAGTCTCTCTAATTACCCTGCACGCATCGATGATGCGGTTTCTTAATTCCTCTACATCGCGAACAGGAGTACGATAAACCAAATGCTGCAAATGGCCCCAAGTAGAGAAATCGAGAGGATTGAGATCCGGGGATCGAGCGGGCCAATTCTGTGGTCCTCCTCGATCTATCCACTGATTTGCATATGTTTCAGTTAAATGCTGACGTGCTACTTGACTAAAATGGGCGGGAGCCCCATCATGCATAAAAAACATATCCCTTCTGACGCCCAAAGCAACTTCCTCCAGCAGTACTTGATGCACGTATGCCTCACCATTTAATCGAGGAGGTAGAAAATGAGGCTCAATTAAATAATCATCAATAACTCCGGCCCACACGTTAAGAGAAAAGTGTTCTTGATGGTGAGTTTCGACAATAGCGTGAGGGTTTTCATCAGCCCATAATACCTTTAATAATAAAAACTAACATTACAGATCATTATTCCACGGCACTGCAACTAATCCACAATCTTAATAATAACAAAAACATGTCTAATCGCATACAACATACTAAAGCACATATTAATTATGAAAAATTAAAAAAACAATTTCGCCAGATTTCTTGGAATAATCTCTTTGAAATCAGTGAACCTGACTCTATAACAAAAAATTTCGTTGACATTAATAATAATAATAATAATAATAATAATACTCTCCCTAATTCACCCCCTTACGAGTGAATTTCAACCCCTGAAGTCGACTGAACGACTTGTGTAGGGGAAGGGACGGCTATTATTATTATTTGCCGTGGCGCTCCGGGGCGACTTAAAGATGATCGATGGTGCCATTTGACTTACAGGTAACATCACACATAAATCATTGTACAAAAAACGTCAAGGTATATAGAAAAAATTCAAAAATTACACCCTGGATAACTAATGAACTGGTCAGAACAATACACAATAAAAATAAATTACACAAACAAGTAAAAAGGTATCCTAATAATGATTATTTAAAAAGTGAATACAAAAATGTAAGAAATAAAATAACAAATTTAATTAAACAGTGCAAATATACATAATATCAAAATCTCATAAATAAAAATAAATCTTACTCACAGCAACTTTGGAAAAATATTAATGATATGTTACATTGCAATAAAAAGAATCTTGAAATAAAATCGATAAAGGATGAAGTGGGAAATTTACTAACAGATCCAATCCAAATATCTCATGAATTTAATAAAATATTTGTAAAAACAGGAGAAACTCTAGCAAAAAAATCATACAAGACCCTCAGTATATTCCTCCAAAAAGATGTATCCCAAATAGTTTTGTGTTGTACCCTATTGATGTGAAAGAAGTAAGAAATATAATTAATAATTTAAAAACAAAAAAAAGCACCAGGGATCGATAGAATTAAAAGTGATGTTTTAAAAATGATATTACCCTATATTGAAGAGCCTTTATCATATATTTTTAATGTTTGCATGGACAGTGGTAAATGGCCATCATGTCTAAAAGAAACTGTCGTAATACCGATCTTTAAAAAAGGTGATGCAAATAAAGTAATAAATTATCGTCCAATATCTCTTATATCTTGTTTTTCAAAGGTATTTGAAAAAGTTTTGGAAATTCGCCTAAACTCATACATAACCAAATATAATTTATTATCTAACAATCAATATGGTTTTAAGAAAAAGAAATCAACAGAAGATGCGATTTCGGCGTTAACACAAAAAATATATTCATCATTAGATGCCAGTAAACCTTGTTTATGCGTGTTTCTTGATTTATCAAAGGCATTTGACACGGTAAGCCATCACATTCTCCTGCAAACATTGGAAGATATTGGAATCAGAAGCACTTCATTAAATTTATTTAAAACGTATTTAAATGAAAGAATGCAAACCGTAAGGATAGACAATAGTTACAGTGATTTTATGACTATTAAATATGGTGTGCCCCAAGGCACTATATTAGGTCCACTCCTATTTAATTTGTACATAAATAACTTATTTTCGATTAAGTCTAAGGGTGAAATTCTGGGGTTCGCAGATGATATGGCGGTCTTCTATACTGCTGACACATGGGAGCAACTGAAAAATATGGTTGAAAATGATTTTCCTGCAATACAAAATTGGTTAAACTATAAACTACTAACAATAAACGTTGAAAAAACATTTTATATCTCTTTCTTCTGTAACAAATCCATAGCTCCCTCCTTCAATCAACTAAATATTAATACCAGTAACAATCAATATATAATAAATTCAGAAGATAATATGAAATATCTGGGTATATATTTGGACTCGCATATGAGATGGGATTTACATATTTTTTATACTTGCAAAAAATTAAGATGTATTCTCTATAAGTTTAAATATTTAACATCAATTTTAAACATTAACCAGCTTAAAATCCTCTATTATGCACTGGTTGAGAGTCACCTCAGATATGGCCTTCTTATTTGGGGTAATGCACTGAAAACTCACCTTCATCCATTAGAGATTTTACAGAAAAGATTTCTAAAATTAATATTTAAAAAGGACCTGAAATTTCCCACTGACCAGTTATATATTGAGGCAAAAATTTTTGATATTCGTCAGCTCTATTATTTTAGAATTGTTTTTTCTTACTACATGAATAAGAAATTCACCATACCATCACACACTTACTGCACACGGAATAGACAATTTCAAATAACTCCCTATATGCAAAACTCAATTGGACAGCGTTCGTATTCATATATGAGCCCAAAATTGTTTAATACGATTCCACTAGAATTAAGAGTAATAACTAATCCGCATAAATTCAAAAAATATTTGAAATCATACTTATATGAACAAACGAGGCAGTCAATAATTAGTATAGTTGAAAATTCCTAGATCCAGCGTTCTATATTTGTATATATTAAATCTTCCACTTTCTGAGCTATAATATCTACTATATTTTTTTATTTATTTTAATTTATTGTATCAATATTTGTATATATATTCATATATGTGTGTATGTGTGTATATGTGTATAAAGCTGTATTAACACTTTCTGACCTTTGTAATTTTATTATTTATTATTTTTTGTATTTATGTATTGTAATTTTTTCTACTTTATTGTTACTGTATCGAAACAAGTGAAAAATTCACTTAACGATTTTTTTCATTTATTTACACCTATATCGAGATGGTATTATTATATTTTGTATTTTTGTATAAATTAGTGTAAATAAATTAATTTATTATTATATTATTATTATGTGGTAATCATGAAAATAATATAAAATAATCTTGTCCCGAGAAAAACTACATTCGTCTGTGAATTCGATCGTCTTCAGAAACTCACGTTTTCTTCTAATCATTTCCAGCATCCAATTGCAAAATTCAAGATGGTTCGGAAAGTCTCGCGGTAACAGTGCCTGTACTCGTTGTAGATGGTAAGGGTATAAGAGATGTTCCATTAAAATTCGAAATACCGTCATATGATCAACATTTAGCTGGAAAGCAATCTTTATAGTACTGGTAGTAGGTTGTTCTTTAATAAAATTAAGTAGTGCTTCCTCAAGCTGTGGTGTTCTTACTTCTCGATGGCGACCACAATCGTGCGTTCTTTTGTTGAATGAACCATATTCTCGTAATCGTTGATGAAGTCGGGCAAATATGCTATGTGAAGGATGCTGCCGTTGAGGACACATTTCAGCATATCTTCTAGAAGCTTCTAACCCAATCCCCTGCGACAGACCGTAAACGTAATACATATCAGCTATTTCCTCATTTGTGTATGCCATTTTAATAACAAGTGAATTGTTAAAGTAACAAATTACGAACAGAATATTAATACACAATTAGTATTACTTCAATTTCAAAAATTTACAAACTGACAGCTTGATTTCAATGTAATTGTCAGTATCGCTAATAGCGGCCTACTAGATAAATTAGTTTCGTATTTTCGTTTTATGGCAATATCTATCTTGTTTTTTTTAAATAATTTTTTGGTGCGAACTGGTTTATTTTGTGGAAAAAATTCAAGAAACATTTTTTGTTTAGAATGAAACAGGATATCGGAAATAAATTTTTAAATGGTAAACAAATAATAAGACAAAAAGTTACGTTGGAACGAAATTTTAGGGGTTGCGTATTCCACCCCTTACAACAACCATGGGGCAAACCAAATAAATCACTGGCTAAGTGTCTTTTTGGTAGTAGAAAATTACAGGTTAATTTCAATATTGTAACTTGTTTAGTGCTTGTGAAAAAAACAAATTTTATGTACCCCCTTTAAGGGGCTGTATCTTAACAAGGGATGCTCCAATGAAGTTTCTTTATATAAAAGATCCTATCGTTTTTTCGATGAGGAATCACCCCCTTAAATGTTTTACACTTATTTAGTTACACTTTGTACATTAGGTTCTTGAAAAAAAGAATGGAAAATTATTTTGAGGTGGAAAGTAATCTTCCGGTAGTCAATACATCAGAGGACAATACGTAAGTAAAGCAAAATTTTACAAAAATGTTTTATGTTATAATATAGTCTAGTAATGAAAAGCATTCTATGTATATTATGTAAGAAGTGCGTGAAATTTATGCACAACTTTAATAGGAAAATATTTATAATGTACAAAAAAGCAAAACCAGTAGAGCCAACTACTCACTTTTAACCTGTACGTGAAAGTTACAGGCTCTAATAGAAAAATTAGGGTAAAATTTGATTTTACACACCTGTGTGAATTTATACTTGACATATAAATTTTTTCAAGAATTTGCCATTCTGATGAACTAATGTTTTTATCGAACGGGATAAGATGTCATACTAAAAAAAAAATTTTACCGATTGACATTAAATGTAACTTTTAGTGATATTTCTCGATCTTAGAAGTAACACTTTTACTGCCTAGGCATTAAAAAATTACTTTTTTTTCAAGACTTCTGCATGAGCAACCGGCTAAAAAAGTTACTGTAATAAATTAAATACAAAGTTACTATAAGTATATTTAATCAAAAATCATAAAATGCGATGTATTAAAAATGCGTAAGTTATATCAGTTATACTTAAAAGAGGTTTTCATTTTAGTTCCATTTTTTTAAACACACTGTATAAACAATCGGAGAAAAAATTATATATTTCACATGGCAGAGATACAGATTTACTCCCTTGGCTTGTTTCATTGCCTCGGTTTCGCCTCGGCAATGAAATGCTAGCCGCGGTAGTAAATATGTTACTTCTTTGCCTAGTTAAACAAACAACTATGTTCTTGATTGATTGGCCTTTACTTGATGAAAATCCATCAAAATTGTAACTATAAGATTCTCACATATTATATAGAAACCCCCAGTGAAATGGTTTCATCATACTTAAAAAACCAAAACAACGTAGCTTTCAAAAACAATAATACGCTTGGGATATTAAAAACAATGAGGGCAAAATTGTTCCATTAATAAATTGGAGTGCATAAATGAAATTATGGTAGTTGTCCAAAATTGTATATTGTTAAAACGGGCCATACTTTCAAAAAACCCTATTCAGAAAAATGTTTCTGTATTGGAATTCCTGTTATTTTGTAAGCAATGTTCGCGGTACAGTCTATACAAAACGGCAATAGATAAATCGGAAAAGTGATATTTTTTTTTGTTTTCTTTGGAATAATGACCTGAAAAGTTGGGAACATATGTACATGCTCCCTCATAAAATCCTTGTCTGCTTTCTCCTACCATCTTCTGCATAAATTACACCTGGTGTCTGCTTTCTCTACACTCTGGCCCTTAATTTTTTTAGTGATACGTTTAAATTATTAAGAAAAAATCCGAAAAACTTTAATTATATTTTCATTATGGAATAAAAAGTATGATCTTGTGTATTTTCGTTTACTTCGTTTATTTGTTCGAATTTCTCGTATACTCTTTGTACAGTCTGTTCAGTTTCTTCCACATTATTTGCTAAAAATTGATTTTGACTGCACTGCGATAGGCTATAAAAATTTTTAAAAATCTTAAACTAAACGTTATTTAATAAGTGTTCATAACATTTTTTCCATATTTACACACCTCTTTTAGAGATTTTGTTCAGCCAATGTCAATTTTGGCCGGTTAGAGTTAGAGCGTAAGAGTAAGAAATAATAATGATAAAATGGCCAATGTTTAGATTGTCCCTTTTATAATAAAGTACTTTTAATTTCTAACATAACCCTATTTATTTTGGTATCTTTTAAACGGAAGAAAATAGACATCGACCGATATACCTAAATAAAGTTTGAAATGAATGTAGTGTACCGGTGTATAAAAGTTCAAACAAAAAAAAAATGACATTGGCCCTTTTAGATTCAAGCAACAGCATTGATCTATAATGTATATCCTTTTTACTTTCCTATCTGTATACAGATATAAGGAAAGTATAGGAATCATGATTTTTTTCGACCTCGAGTTTTCGACGGATTTTTACGTTTTGAGGTCCCCTGAATCCGTTTTGACTATTTTCGCGATGATGTCTGTGTGTGTGTGTGTGTGTGTGTGTGTGTGTCTGTGTGTGTGTGTGTGTGTCTGTGTGTGTGTCTGTATAACGCATAACTCATGAACCGATACACAGAAAAACACCAAATTTTAAACTTAAGCTTTGTTTCAGCGTCCAATGAGCTGATTAGATTTTGGGCAGTGTCGGAACATCTGGGGGGGTACTTTATAGGTGGTCATTTTTATATTTTATGGAATATATCTGTTATTTACGTTTGGAGAAGAAAATTCTTCAAATAAAAGTTACTTCTAATATAATTATCTATAATTTTTGTTTTATGCAAAATTTTCCTAAAATGGTCCGTATTCGAGAAATTTGACAAAATGTAAAAAACATAATTTTTTATAAAAATTGTTCAAATAAAAGTTGTTTGTAATATAATTCTCTATAATTTTTGTCCTATACATAATTTCTCTTAAATGGACCGTATTCGAGATATTTGAGAAAATGTGTAAATTTCGAAATTTGAAGAAAACTCAAAAACGGATAAAGGAAAAAACATTAAATTTTAAACTTAAGGTTTATTTCGGCCTGACGTGAAATGATTAGATTTTGGACAAAGTCGAAACATCTGGGGGGTACTTTATGGGAGGCCGTTTTTATGTTTTATGGAATATATCTGTTATTTATGTTTGGAGAAGAAAATTGTTCAAATAAAAGTTACTTCTAATATTATTATCTATAATTTTTGTTTTATGTCAAAATTTCCTGAAATGGTCCGTATTCGAGAAATTTGACAAAATGTGCAAAATTCTGATTTTTATGAAAATTGTTGAACTAAAAGTTGTTTGCGATATCGATTTCTATAATTTTTGTTTATACATAATTTTTCTAAAATGGACCGTAATGGAAAAGTGCTAAATTTAAATTTTTCTGTATTTTCGTTTTCAATGAAAATCTATAGAAAAATGTTTCGAGGTAGATGTATGTGTAAAATGTATATATTTAGTTTATCCTCTAAACATTTATAGAGATGCTGCAATAGGTTGTACAAAATAACCGGAAAATGCCTATAATAACTAGATAGGAAAGTCATGTGTTGGACACATCAGATTTTTTACTTTCCTATCTGTATACAGATATAAGGAAAGTATAGGAATCATGATTTTTTTCGACCTCGAGTTTTCGACGGATTTTTACGTTTTGGGGTCCCCTGAATCCGTTTTGACTATTTTCGCGATGATGTCTGTGTGTGTGTCTGTGTGTGTGTCTGTGTGTGTGTGTGTGTGTGTGTGTGTGTGTGTGTGTGTGTGTGTGTGTCTGTATAACGCATAACTCATGAACCGATACACATAAAAACACCAAATTTTAAACTTAAGCTTTGTTTCAGCGTCCAATGAGCTGATTAGATTTTGGACAGAGTCGGAACATCTGGGGGGGTACTTTATAGGTGGTCATTTTTATATTTTATGGAATATATTCGTTATTTACGTTTGGAGAAGAAAATTCTTCAAATAAAAGTTACTTACAATATTATTATCTATAATTTTTGTTCTATATAAAATTTTCCTAAAATGGTCCGTATTCGAGAAATTTGACAAAATGTAAAAAAAAATAATTTTTTATAAAAATTGTTCAAATAAAAGTTGTTTGTAATATAATTCTCTATAATTTTTATTCCATACATAATTTCTCTAAAATGGACCGTATTCGAGATATTTGAGAAAATGTGTAAATTTCGAATTTTGAAGAAAACTCAAAAACGGATAAAGAAAAAAACATTAAATTTTAAACTTAAGGTTGATTTCGGCCTGACGTGAAATGATTAGATTTTAGACATATTCGGAACATCTGGGGGGTACTTTATGGGAGGCCACTTTTATATTTTATGGAATATATCTGTTATTAATGTTTGGAGAAAAAAATTGTTCAAATAAAAGTTACTTCTAATATTATTATCTATAATTTTTGTTTTATGTAAAAATTTCCTGAAATGGTCCGTATTCGAGAAATTTGACAAAATGTGCAAAATTCTGAATTTAATGAAAGTTTTTGAAATAAAAGTTGTTTGCGATATCGATCTCTATAATTTTTGTTTATACATGATTTTTCTAAAATGGACCGTAATGAAAAAATTGTAGGAAATTTTAATTTTTCAGTATTTTCGTTTTCCATGAATATCTATAGAAGAATGTTTCGAGGTAGATGTATGTGGACAATGTATATATTTAGTTTATCCTCTAAACATTTATAGAGATGCTGCAATAGGTTGTACAAAATAACCGGAAAAAGCCTATAATAACTAGATAGGAAAGTCATGTGTTGGACACATCAGATTTTTATGTATAGAGACAACAATAATTGTCTGTTTAAATATATTAAACCTCAGATTACGACTTTACTATAGCTACCTCTGTTTAAAAATAAAAACGATCATAAGTCATAAACCAAAAAAGATTTGTTTATGCTGTCAAATTAATAGAAACACATGTATTGGACCACTAAAATCATTTTATTAGCATCGAAGTTTACTTTAAACGAAATTTATGATTGAAACCGTTTAAATACGATGCTCTCTTGTCAGAAATGAGAGAATCGTCCTTTTGTGACGTTGTTTAACATTTTTGTGGCCCAAAATGTAATTTATGAACTCGGTGAGGAGCCATGTGTTAGTGAAATGGTAAACAAAAATGCCGTTTAACTACCGACGTTCTATCAGTATTACTTCGGATAAACTGTTTACTGTTTATGAAAACTTAAAAGTGAAACCCCTTTGCCGTTTTACGACTCCACGATTGTATACAATGCGTAATTGTGTTTAGATTTGAGGAGCTACTAATAAGTACTGTGTAAATAAATTCTTATATTGCTACTTTACTGAGCTGGTGTAATGATATCTACTTAAACATTATTTCAAACATGAGTTATAGGATTTTTAGGGAAAAATTGGCGAAGAAAAACAATTAAAAAAGAAAACAAGATTAAATTAACTGAAACTGGGGTCTATTCTGTAACAATTGCTTTATATTTAACGGCCTTTAAAAATATTGGCGACCTTTAAAAATATGTTTGTATTCGTTAATTTACTTCTGTCATTATTTAAACAGATTTCTTTGTCCTCTAATGTATTTTAAAGATCCGTTTAAATAATGACAGAAGTAAAGAAGAAAATATTTTTAAAGGCCGTTAAATATAAAGGAATTGTTACAGAATAGACCCCACTTACAGTTAAAAATCTAAAAAACACAACATAAACATAAAAATTGTCGAGTCGCACTTTGGTCGAAAATCGATAAACAGTCAATTTATAGGTAAAAGACTTCAAGTTTCATGTACAAGGATTGTTAGTACGCTTATAAAGGGGTATAAAGGGATTTTTAGTTACTTTGTTGAGATGCAAAATGGTGGATCCAATATGGCGGATATGTTCTAAAAAAACTCGCTTTGTTTTGTAGTAAATTAATACATTGTGTTTTGTGAGTCGCTGATTGTGAATATGTAGGGAAAAGGCGGGTATTACCGCCCAGCGGATAATACCGCCCACCACTGTAAAACTCTTAATATTTCGTTGGAAGCAATGGATTTGGCAACATTCAAGTCACATGATCGTACAACAAATTCTAGAAACACCGACCGTGCATTTGAATCCACTTTCAGTTCTTTACAGGCAAGAATGTGGTTAGATGTGTCGTTATTCTAATTTTTACGCGTCGGAAAATAAGTTGTAAGTACCACGTTTTTTGATAGAATCGAATAATTTTTAGATCATGATGCTATTTATTCATTTATTTATTCAACAGTATGACGTTTTTAATAATATCTCTAACAGACACACCAGAAAAAATAGTGAAAACAAAATGACGAGGGTGGGTAATGCCGCTCACCTTGGGCGGTATTATCCTCTGAAATTTTAGTTGAGCGGGATTACTTGCTTTTTTATTTAATTAACCAAATATAGTTACAGAAATTCCAAAAACAAAAAGTACGCCTCGCAAAAAGCAACGTGGTCCCCAGAAACACTTCAAGCCGCTATGCAAGCAGTTAGAAATGGAATGGGAGAAAGGAGAAGTACTAGAGAATTTGGTATGAAGAATATTTTTAAAGAAACAATAATTTTAATTTTGTTTCCAGGAAATCCTTAGGAACTAACACCCCTCCACGCCACTGAGAATAAAGGGCTTAAAAAGAGAGCAAGAAAGTTAGGAGCATCAAAAATTTTAACAGCAACTGCGGAGAAAACAGAGCTGAAAAAGAAAGAGAAAAGAAAGTTGCAGAAAAAAAAAGAAAAGGACAGTTTCACTGCCGGTGAAGAGATTAACAAAAAAGGTTAAGTTTGACGATGACTCATCATACGCTTCCTCTTATAATGAAAATGAATTCTTCGATAATTAAAGCTCTGACAATTCTAATGATGACAGTGGAATGGAGGACGAAATATGTTTGGTTTGTGGTGAATTTGGAAAATCGGAAATGTGATATAGGTGTGGTATTTGCCATAAGTGGGCCCATGAAGAGTGCACTGGTTTTGATACTTATAAAAATTTTGTTTGCGACTTTTGTTCCTAAATAAGTATTTTTAATAGACTGTTTTTATTGTTCATTTAAATAGTAAAGTATATTTTTGTATTTAAATTTGTTTTTTAGTTTATTCACACAAGTTATGTAAATATTAGGTACATAAAATATATTTGTGAACTTTTTCTTCAATGGGCGGTATTATCCTCCTAAGTGGGCGCTATTAACCGGCTTATCGGCAAATTTCGCCCAAGTGCAGAACTTCCAAATTCAATGGATATTTCATATTTAATAATTTAATTGAATAATTTGTAAATAAAATTTTGGCAGCTAAGAAAAGTACTAAATACTGACATTACTGTTTTTATTTTATCATAAAAAATAATTAAATTATTTAGTATTTTGCTTAAGTGGGCGGCAATACCCTCACTTCCCCTAGTTATTTTGTTAAGATATAAAATGGTGGATGCAATATGGCGGACAGATTCTGAAAAAACTCGCTAAATTTTAACGTATTTCAGTATAGAGGGGTTTCTTGAGTCCCTAATTACAAATTTATGATTATTGTTTTAAAATACAACATAAATGATCCAATATAGTAGAACGTTTTGGGTTTTTAAGGTTGTTTGACATGAAGAAGCCAAAAAAATTATTTTATGAATGTTTATTATTTCAAACGCTATATTATGTAAAATCTCACCCTTTTTTGAAACTCCTTTCGTAAAAAGAATGGACGGTTTTGTATCACAAAATTTTACTCAATGAATTTATCACGCGATGATGCCTCGTCAATATCACTTCCCAAAGAACCACCAGAACACGTGAACATGGCGATAGCTTCGGGTGAAAATATTTTTTGTTGTATTTGCGACTGTTTCCCCATGCTCAAAATGTATGGATCAGATGTATCCAGCATACGTTGGAAAACATTTTATATTGTTTAATCCCTACCACATTTTTGCGGAAAATTTTCCCTAAACTTTTTAATATATTTGTTATTTTTTGTTCACTTCCTGGGCGTCTTCAGAAAATTTACCGATCAGAAGCCAGGACCATTTGACGATTGTGGGGTGCGTGAAACTGAATTTGGTGAATATAAACCGATTAGTCAATTTTCCTGCCAATTTCTACGACATGCATTCTGATGCTTTAGGCTTAGCCAATGTCAGAAAGGTGCATAAATGTGTCTAATTATTGGATGTTTTATTTCAATAACGTTTTCTCTAATGTACGGAAGTAACAACAACCCTGCGCTTCGCTGCGCACTAACTATATTTACAGTTAATCATAGATGAACAAAAACATTGTGATTTAGTAGTTGTTTATCGCCAAAATGAAGTTTTTACAATTATAAATTATATATGTACCTTCCGAATTATCCTCAATTAAGCGCAATTGGAAACACAATTAAAACAAAACATATTAACTCTTGATGCACGAACAATTTTTCCGAGCTATTTTAGGTGCCACAAATAGCCCGGAAAAAAAGCATATTTAAATTATTCTAATATATAGGGTAATGTTTTTAAGGTCACTGAATTCAACCCTCATGTCAGATTGGACAAATTGACCATTGACAGCTATCAATTCACTGTCAACGAGGAATATAAAAGTAAATATCCTCTTTTCGCTGTCATTTGTCAATTTGTCCAATTTGACATGAGAATTGAAATCAGCGACCTCAAAAACCCAAACTCTCAATGTGAAAGAGGATATTTACTTTTATATTCCTCGTTGACCGTGAATTGACAGCTGACCAATCTGACATGAGGATTGAATCTAGTGACCTCAAAAACATTACCCTATATATTAGAATAATTAAAACATGCTTTTGACATCTGTAAATAGTATTGAAAATGAATAGTTTTGCAACGGGTCAGGGGAGCTTTGGCAGCTCCGTAGATGCTAAAATATTCATTTTGGCACTTTGTGCCCATGGAGACTTTTATTCAGGATGACAAAATCTACAACATATCAAATTCAGACAATTTGACAGAAACCCAATTTCCATAAGATTATTGCGGGGTCCTTTGAAGAAAACTCAAAAACAGATAAAGAAAAAAACAAAAGAATGATTAGATTTTGGACAAAGTCGGAACATCTGGGGGGGGGTACTTTATGGGGGGCCTTTTTTATATTTTATGGAATATATCTGTTATTTATGTTTGGAGAAAAAAATTGTTTAAATAAAAGTTATTTCTAATATTATTATCGATGATTTTTGTCTTATGTCAAAATTTCCTGAAATGGTCCGTATTCGAGAAATTTGACAAAATGTGCAGAATTCCGATTTTTATGAAAATTGTTAAAATAAAAGTTGTTTGCGATATCGATCTCTATAATTTTTGTTTATACATGATTTTTCCAAATTGGACCGTAATGGAAAAATTGTAGGAAAAGTGCTAAATTTAAATTTTTCAGTATTTTCATTTTCAATGAATATCTATAGAAAAATGTTTTGAGGTAGATGTATGTGGAAAATGTATATATTTATTTTATCCTCTAAACATTTATGGAGGTGCTACAATAGGTTGTACAAAATAACCGAAAAAGCCTGTAATAACTAGATAGGAAAGTCATGTGTTGGACACATCAGATTTTTTAAGTGGTGTCTGTTCGACTAGCAGAACTTAATTAAATAAAAGTCAATTATTGCATTCGACTTAAATTGCTCGGTATATACCAAGGCATAGTGACATTTTTGTTCGACTGGCAGGCGCTCTTGCTCTAAGTTCGAATTTTTTGGAACTGTACTTTTTTCAGTGCCAGTGTTATTTTGGAAGTTAATAGTTATTTAATATTTTTAAATATATTACCATCTTTGTTTTTATTATTAGTGAGAATGGAAAATCTTTGAAATTATTAAAGATTTAATTTTTGGTTTGGCAACTATAAATAAATATCGTTAAAAATTTGTTAGAAACCTGAAATGTCAAGTGCTAACTGTGCCAGTCGAATAACGATAAAGATGCGCTACACCAATGTCGAACTCTAGCTTGTTCTTGCTGTGTGCACTGCTAGATATAAATTTAAATTATAAAAATTCTGCCCAAAATCTATTCAGAACTAAAAGCGCTTTGTCATAGAGCAAGAGCATTTGAGTCGAATCCGCTATAAGATTCTTTAGATATACTGATGCAAATCATGTGAACAATGTGTCTGTCATACTGGGAGCCAACAGTCAGCTAGCAATTGTGCCCAAACTAATGGCCAATGTCATTGTCTTCCCAATGTATCATGATTGAGATGTGATCCTTAATCACTGAAAAATTGTTGGTGGAGAAGGTTGTGAACCTTGTGATGCGATTATTTGGGATCAATTTATCCACAATGTAATGAGGTAAATATATAAAAATAAAAATAAAAAATGAAAGAATATTTTAATTTTTTTTAATTTAATTTGGTAGGGAATGCTTATGTAGACTTGAGTTTGGAGATCGTCAATTTAACGAACGCAAAGAGAGGTCGAGAGAAGATTCTTATACACAGTATTTCAATTAGTCTTTAATAAATAAATACATAAATGTTCAGACCTCTATTTTCATACGACTTCCATGCATTTAGAAGCAAATTCTTTTTTCTCGTAATGTGAATAAGGATATCTCAGTTTCTTTTGTGACTTCTCACCCTCAGCACATATAATATTTTTAAGACACCAACAGCATAAAAAAAATAATTATTTTTTTGGAAGTTGTTTTTTAATGGAGTTATATAGGTACCAGTAGTACCTACTATGTATAATTTTTTTACTGGAATGTATTCATAGGCGTGGCGTAACACACTATATTACGTAGTGAGTTGAGTGCATGCCTACCATTACTATACAGGGTGTTTCCGAACTTGGCGTCCAAATTTGTAGGGGTGGTAGTTCGCATAATTTGAGAGCGATTGGCAGATTTCATTTTTCTAAAAAAATTATAATAAACAAAATAAAGCCATTATAAAAAAATCAAAGAGCAGGTCCTACCCTGAGCGCGTATCGCAATAGTCCTCAAAAACAGATGCGATTTGCAATTTTGTCGATTCTAAGCATAGCGCGCGCGAGTCGAGGCGTTCCTATCGCTGTGCAGGACCGTACCTATTTATAATTTTTAATTATTTCTATTTTAAATATTTTGGAAAAATGAAATCTGCGAATCGGTCTCAAATTATTCGAACTCCACCCCTACAAATTTGGACGCCAAGTTCGGAAACACCCTGTATATCTTTAACACAACAAGATAGATATTAGTTAAAAAGGGATGTCCGCAGGGAGAAGTTTTGTCTCTAATGTATGTGGTTGATGATCTCTTATGCGCAAGCATTTGCAGACGATATAAGCAACGTATTAAACAGTAAATACACCAAATATCCTCGAAAGATGTTGGGTAATAAACCTGACGAAGACCTTTGTTGTTACGTTCACAAGAAAAAGAAACCTGCTAGCTTTTCCAAAGATACTTGTACACTCTAGCAAGAAACTTGCGACATTTATTGTCCAATAAACTTTCATGTGTTTACAATATCGCAATTTTTTTTGAAAATTATTGCGTGGCAAGTAGTTGGGAGGGAAATCTTAGGTAATATTGTAGAAAATGTTGTCGTGTGTATTTACACTGATTTGCAACATGTTTAGTAAAATGTTACAAATTGAATGGTATTTGATTTGTTAAAAAATGCCAGCCCAAATAACATGTTACTTTCGTTGAAAAAGAAAAGGTAAATATGGACAAGAAAATGGATATCAAGAAAATGTGATGTTAGATGGCATAAGACATTGTTGTGTGAATTGAGAACAGAAGATCAAAAACAAATGAAAAATGTTTTGGGAATGTCAGAAGAAGATTTCAACTACCTTTTGAAACTAGTTCGACCGAGCATTACTACCCAGACAACACACAGTCCAATAGACGTCCACTTTAGATCCTTTTGAGAGTCAGAACATTCATATCCTTATTCAGACATCCAGTGTACTTTCGTTTATGATCATTAATTTGGCAGCTGCATATCTATACCCGAAGGACGTTTGTTTTTGAACTTAATTTTAAGTTTAGTAGTATTTTAGCGTTCAGAAGACGCGTCCATCTTAGGTCATTATTTATTTAGCCTACCAGATAATACCCATGTATATATACTTTCTTTTTTATATATAATTAGTCAATAAAAATTAAAAAAATTAAATTTAGTGCATTTCATTCTATCAGCGGAAGTTTGAAATCTTATTATATTATAACCATATCGAGTAATAATTTTTCAAGTGGCTCCTTGGTCGAGATCATCTAGCGGTTGGAAACGATAATTGACGTGACATGAGTTCGATCATTGTTCAGGACAAGGGATTTTTGATAAAGTAAAGAAATTGTGTATAGCGGGTTGCGAAAATAATAAATTAATTATTAATAATATAAAATAATCAAGGGATGGACGTTTTTTGAATGTCCAGTATTCAGAGCTGGGCAAGTACTCGAATACTTTTACTCGTATTTCGATTACGAGTAGAATAACTACTCGTAATTTTTACTTATAAGTATTTTTTATATTAAGTACTTATTACTCGTACTTACAAGTAAATTTAAATCTACTCGTAGAATGTACTTGTAAAATACGAGTATTATTTTACGAGTAGTCGGCATTTTTTTATCATCGCATTTTGACCGCCAGTCGCTACTATCGATCGCCAGTATCACGACACGAAACGGCCTCGGTTGCGTTCGGGCTGCAGTGTCTGATTTGGGTTGGGAATATTGGGAAAAGCAATTCGTTGGGCGTTTTACGTTTTATTATTTTTGGTGTTTTGTGGTGGTGTAAATGTGTTTCCTATGAGAACGGTTAAATATTAAACGTCTATAGTCTCCATACACAATCTTCGTTAATTTGAATAAGGATAATTTCCTGACCGTAGCAGAATTTTATATAAATAAAAAGTTCCTTGGTTTATTCGGTCAATAATTTTATTTTCTATTGTAAGCACAGCACTATATATGTTTCAAAAAACTTTGTTTCCATCTTCGGGTGCAGTCAAATTTTAATTTTTTTTTTAAACCCCATCTTTCTATTTCAGCGTGTGAAGGCGTATTCGAAATAATATTGATTTGTTTTAACACGATAACGATAAAGTAGGGAAACAAAGTTTTTACAAAGTTAAACATTACCACTTTTAAAAAACTGTATTTAATTGTTTACTGTCAAGTTGACCATGTTTGTTTTATTTATATTCTAAACAAAGTTTTTGTATTTTATTTATTTTAGAATAGTTTTTTGTTTTTGTTCAGGTAAATAAAAATTATAGTGGTTTTTCTTTGTTTTTTTTTTTATATTTTATTTAATTATTAGGTTAATTTTGTGAAACTACTCGTACTCTTTACTCGTATTTTCACGATTACTACTCGTATCCGTAATCTATCTCTATAAAAGTACTTACGAATAAAATACTTATAAATACAATTTTCGAGTACTCGTACTCGTACAATTTACGAGTATTTTATTCAGTACTCGTGCCCAGCTCTGCCAGTATTTAAGTCCAAATTCAAAGGACAGTGGCCAAAAGTGTGCCATACTTCACTAGACGTCCATTGGATGTCGGAAGTCCAAACATCCACAATTATATATGAAATGGGCGTCCAATGGACCTATTTGTGCCGTATGGGTAAAGAACTCGCGATTGAACGATGACTTTTATTTGAATCTTGTAAACAAGTTGATTTAATTTAATTAAAAGTCAGCTCTCGCTAAAAAAATTAACTTACTGATATTAACCGTCGCAATACATACTGAACTGGTGGATCTTGCTCTCCGGAGCATGTTTACACATGCACTGACATCTACTATCGCAATAAATGTGGCAAATTTCTTGCTAGTATCCACGTACCTTAATAGGCATGACATTTACAATCTAGTGCAGTTGGGAAGTATCTGCTGTGTATTTAATATTGGATAAATAGTGTAGTCGCATAATGGCCCTTTAAAAAAAAATTAGAAGGATATTGCTGATTTCCTCAGGCCTTGGAGCCAACTTGTTTTGTAAAGTGAAAATCATTTCTTTCACCTCGTTGGTAGATATGAGATCTTCATCTCTTTTGTTGTATTTTCGACCTGCTATTGTTCCGCTTTATTAGCTTGTATTGTAAGGTATTATTATGAAGAAAAAAAGCGATGTGGAACACAAATAAAATCGTTCGTTATTTTGTTAGAAAATATATTATAAATTTATTGGTATCTACCAAATAAAGCTAATATTTTTTTTATTTATAATACCTGAGAAAATTGCTTTAAAAATAAAATTCAGCTACCGTATTACTACATAAATAATAAAAAGAGGTCGAACTAGAACTAGAACTTGATATTTATTTCAAAATCACAATTTTAATTTACCTTTATTTCCTATATTATTCGGAGTAGACCTGGAAGTTGATCGATTTCTTGGAGGTGGATTTGATTGGTTAACTACATCAGAACTGAAACAAAGAAAGTGAATTGTAGTTCTTAGGTAACATTAATATTTAATCTTAAATGTATAATAATTAAGGATCCCTGTTAGCATAAACTGCAATAGTGAGACCAATCATCACTTACGGGGCTATAGCCTGGAGTAACAGAACTAGTTTAGCTCCTACAAGAGCTAATATCTCAAAAGTACAAAGGCTAGCCTGTGTTTGCATCACCGGTACAATGAAAACCTGTCGTACAGCAGCAATGGAGGTGATCTTAAACCTCACACCTCTACATTTATTGATAGAGAATGTAGAAAAAAGGACAGGATATAGAATGATCAGAAACGGAATAATCAAACAAAAGTCTATTAGCTTTAGGACCGAAGATTCTTGGGATATGCTTCAAGATGAAATGAGAAAGAACTACAGTTTTCTGAAAAACTTCAAAATCACAGAGCTGGGCTGCAAGAAAGAATAGAGTCAAGAATCCATCGTTCTTACAGCCGAAAGACATGCTATGCAGTAGTATACAGATGGTTCCAAAACCATAGAATAAACTGGAATAGGAGTGTATGGGCCTAGAACCAGGCACTCTGAAATTTTGGGAAAATACCCAAGCATCTTCCAGGCGCAAATTCACGCCATCGAGAAGTATATACAGTTTAACATGGAAAAAAACTATCGTATGCAAGAGATTATCATCATGTCCGATAGCCAAGCAGCGATTAAAGTGCTGAGATCTTACCTAATCAGATCAAAAATGGCCTGGAGATGACTAAAAAAAACTGTATGAGCTAGGCGAGAAAAATAAAGTTACTCACACTTGGGTCCCGGGACATAACGGAATATAGGGTAGCGAGATAGTCTGGCAAGGAACACCCTTTGTGGGACCTGAGCCGTTTTTCGTTATCAGCAGTAACATAATATTAGAAGAGATTGTAAAAGAATTGGGTAGTAGAACCGATAATTGGAATGATCTCTTAGGGCTAAGACAGGCTAAGATATTTCTGGGTGAATATAACCAGAAAAGATCGGAAGCCTGCATTTGCCTGAGGAAGAACAGGTTACGTATTGTAACAGGGATCTTAACTGTGCATTGTCGACTAAAATTACACCTTAGTAAAATGAGAGTAGTAGAAGACAGTGAGTGCAGATTCTATGAGGAGGAGACCGACGAAACTTCCATTCACATTCTGACCGAATGTATAGCACTCCAGAATCCAAGGGAATTATACCTAGGAGCATATCAAATAGAAGAGGGATATTTATCTAACTTGAATCCAATCCAAATGCTACACTTCCTTGAGAAGATAGGATAGAAATGGTCGTTATAGGCATTCAGACATTTCCTTGTATCAACACCCCATTGCCAACATAACATCATAATGTACAATAATAAACGAATCCCTGTTAGTATGAACAAATGACAAAATATTATATTCGAATTCGACTAGTTAAAGTAAAGACTTGTCAAAATTAATAAAAATGTTTATAATTATAAGATGAATCAATCTTCTTATGTCAGCCTCGAATTCCTATAAACTCTCATTACGTTTCTGACTACGAACCTTTAGCTGACTTTGGAATACCCGTTTTAAATGCTGCTGGTCATATCTTGTCTTCAAAGCTTGGACGAGAGGTGAATAACTGGGTTCTTATTGGGAAAGTAACTGTAAAACCGTTGCAGCGATACTGCCAATGAAGCCGCTATCTTTTTTTAGCCCAGCCATTCTCTGTAGCTGCAAGTTCGAATTGGATTCGATACGTTTCCCATGTTGTCTGACTGTCAAACGTGGTTGACTTAATGGTCTTGCTAGTATGGCTCTGTGAAACTTGTTTTTGGATATGGCTTGGTTCGGTTATAGATGAGAATGAAGTAGTGTTTCTGTTCCTTACCAAAAGCTAGGCTACGAATTCTTCTTTCTAACTCAACTAATTTAGTTCTTATTTGCCTTTATAACTCTACTTCAGCCGTTTTTTGTTGTTTTAAATTAGTTTTTAAATTCTCTTGTTGTGCTTAGAGATATCGTATATTCGACTGTTCATCTGACCTACCTCCTATCTAAAGTTTTCTTGAATTTGTAGCAAGTCATTTCCACCTCTGCTTTTCTATGCCTTTCCTTCTCCTTTCTCGGCTTTCCCTCTTCTCGTCGTCTTCCTTACTACGCTTTTCCTTTTACTCTTTCATCTTCAAAAACCATGCTGGTGGGCCTGAAGCAACCATATCTGCTTCGTGCGCAGTGGATCTAGTATATACCATGAATAGAATGCTTGGGTAACTTTTGTTTTATATCCCACCTCTGTCAGCAATGTTACGCAGGTTTTTGGTAACTCAATTTATGGCAACTCAACTTTTACAATAACTATACAAATGATAACATTAACGTATTCGCTCCGTGCGCGACAGCAGCGCCAATTCCTTTTTGGTATTAATGGACTATTTCTGCGTATACTGACAAATGCAATTTTTAATAGAATTCGTAATTAAAAAGTATATATGTTAGTTTTAATAAAAGTTTATGGATTTGTAAAACATTAATTTATTATTATTATATATTTTTATCTCTTAAATTAAAGAAAATTATGTATAATCAATAAAAATGAATAATAAAATATAGGCAGACAACAGTATTTACTGGAAAATGTATAAGAAGTTGCCTAAGTCTAATAAGTTGTCATTGAAGAATTATTCTGTCAAAATAAAAAATACCATTTAATAATAGCGTGAAGTTAAAATGTATAAAAAAGGATCGTTATTTATATTTTCATTTTTGTTGAAAACAAAACAGAATGAATGATTAAAACTGGTTTCCCATCAGTAAGTTACAAAATTGTATTCCAGCCACATATAATAATAATAATAATAATAATAATAATCAAAGGCAGAAATCTTGAAATCTAGTCCTTGCTGAATGAACATTTAAGAATAAAGGGATATTAAAGAACATCGTAAAATAATAATTTATTGTTTATTTAAAACCTTTCAAGTTTCTGATGTCTACTATTTCCAGCATTACTGTTATTATTACAAAAATAAAGGTAATTTTTCTTCTTATTGTACACCTATCCATTTATTTCTTTGATTTAATTTCTACTTTGCTACTGAAATTTTTTATATAAGTTTCACTGTTTTTTTTTGCTAGTATTTGTACAATTTTCAACACAGCAACTCCGGTTGCTTACTGTATTGTTTTCACCTACTTTTTTGAAAAAAAGTAAAATGTATACGTGTATTTGATATGTCAAAATTACAAAATATCGCCCTAAAATGCACGAATTATCCGCAGCTAGCGCTAGTATCGCTTTTGCTTCCCTTTCCGTGACTTCGCACGGAGCGAATAACGTCTATCATAAAACTGACGTCAGAATCACCGACATAGGTCGATTTAACTTTCTAGAACCCTCCCGACCGTCCAGACAAATTCTAAGAGAAAATCGAATGCGACCAGATGTTTCTTTTAGTCGCACCTTCACTTATGACGACTGCAACACACTGTAGAGTGATGGGTAACAATATTTTAACATATTTGTTTAAATAGTTGCTTGTTTATATAGATAAAATAAATTTTATTATAACTTTTCTATTTTACAAGAAAACATGCAAATTTACCTCCAATAGAGTACAGTTCATCAAATTTCTAGAGGTGTTCGACGCCCAGACAGAGAACGCGCTACGTGTGACTAAGATAGCTATTGTACAGTCTGCTAAACAAGTTATTTTAAATAGTTTTTAATATTTTTAGGTAATTAAATTTTAAAAGTGTGGAATAGTTTAGGGATTAAATTGGTCTGATTGGACTTTCTTAGAACGTTTTTAAAAGCAGCTAAAGATAGTATGTAGAATTGAAAATAATTATTATGCCATAAAAGGTGTTTTGGAATTCCTTCAACCTTTTGAAATTGAGTCAGAAAATATAAATTTTATAGGATAGCGGAAAATACCTATAATTTTTTTGTAGGCCTTTGTAAATCGTGGAAATAGTTTATATTTTATTTCTACCTTATTAAGGAAAATGGTACCTATTATAATAACGGTTGTTTCTGAAACATTACTAAAATTTTCGAAATTTTGTTTTTCTACAAAATAATAAACTATACTATTTAGAAAAAAATTTATTTCTCTTATAATTTTATAAAAAATAACAGGGGAATATTTACATTTCTTGATCTATTAAACAAAACGATAAATTATCTCGACGAATGACACCATGTTCTAGTACGGAAGCTAGCTTTACATTTTTGTTGGTGGTTTCATGGGTTTCATATCAATTTTTTGTAATTGTAGTTTACACGTACATATACCTCTTAACACTTGTTTGCTTTATTAAAAAAGTGTGTTGTTGTGATTTACGTCGAAATAAGTCAAAAACAACTTGAAACCCCATATAAAATCAAAAAGGAGAAACGGAAAAAAATTGAGCCTGTAAATGAACACAACTCAGAAACAAAAATAGCTATCTAATAATAAAAAATAAAATTTGATTCTTGTGCAGCTTCATCTATATCATTAACTGTTTTTGGTTTTTTAATGGTTTTTCTTGGTGATGAAAATTCCGATATCTCACGGTTATCGATTCTTTTCTTCTCTCCAGAAATGCGGACGATAGTGTTTTTAGATACTCCTGTGGCTGCAGCAACACGATCATTTACATTTTTAAATGGTATTGAAGGTGAATTAAAGTTTCCTTCTCTTCTCATAAACTCTATAACATTGGCTATTATTTCGCGAGATTGACTGTTAATCACGCGGCCTCTTAATTTGCTATTAAACTCCATACTTAGGTTCTATTAAACTGTAATGAGCAAAAAACACAAACGAAAATAAAAGAAATGTTTTAGCGAAATTTACATCTGACATTTACGTCTGAATGAAATAGTGAAATACTTGATGCGCAGAGTGTACTTTCATTGCGTAAATCCGTCGGGATGCCTGTCAGTAGTGCTTTCTCTGTCTAACCGTCGAAAGCCTCTAGAAATTTGATGAACTGTAACCATGCTAAATCTATAGTTTAACACCGGATTTGAACGGTGCCCTTGGAGGGGCTAGATTGATTTCGCGAGTAAAATAGTAAATAATACTTTTTGTTAAAACATCAAAAAATCAAGATTGTAAAATTGTGCAACTAATAACTTGACGGTTACAAGCCGTAATTTAAAATTTACTACGAATTACTCACATATTATTTGATTGAAAATAAAGAATAAAAGACAAACAAGAAAAAGTAATTTGCAGCATATTTCAATACCTAATTGAATATATCATCGTAATCTAAATGAATAAACTAAATTTACTTTGCTTGAATCATCATAATATTGAAAAAATAGTACTCGTCCAATGATTTAAAATTTTTCAGCACTGTCACAAATAACAATACTAGGCGATCAATAGAGATTCAATGAGTGGTGCAAGGTAAATCACCTCTCACTAAATACTAAGTAGGTAATATCAGTGAATGATCTAGGGTGATCTTTGTTATGAAATTGTCTTTTCAAGAACTAGGGTTTATTGCAATATCCAACATAACACCTCAACATTATTTAACAGCCTTGTTAGAGGCATTCTTGAATATTGCTCTGTCGTATATAAAACGAGTTCAGCATAAATTCACTAATTATTTGCTGTTTATACAGTACTTTCCCTACCGAAATATTGTTTACGAAAGTAGACAACTTTGATGTGATATGCAAAGCCTAGAAACTAGAAAACGGCATGCTTTAGTTCGGTTTTTTTTAAGAATTAACTGATAGTAAGATCGACTATAGCGCTTATAATTTAACTTTTTAGCACTACTCGACGTATGTGATTTTACACCGGCTTCTTTATGTAGTATTTGTATGTGACTCGAGTTGCTTTTAATAATTCTGTGTACCTATTTTTAAATATAGTTTTTATTTAGGTATGTATATTGTATTGTATACCTAAATCTGTTGTGTAACTATTTAAATAAATAAACATTTTTGAGATCTCTAAATCATCAGAAAGCAAAAATATCTGTCGCTCTCAAATTGATAAAGGCTTCGAGTTTATTAGACTTGAATTTATGTCAATTTAATCCAAATTACTTTAATCCAAAATGCTTTGAAGTTGGTGCAGTTAATTTTTCACATATGAATTGAAAATCTAAATATACTATCTTCCATATTATACAATATCCTTAATATTTGTAACTATGTTTAAAATTTATATGACGTCTTACGTAAAATTAATTGGTGGCCCAGTAAATTAAGCCCCCGTTCCGACATTTATACCAACCAGAAGATTTAAAGAATAGAATGCAAAATATATAATTCGAAAAGTTAGTGAGCCCGAAACTAATAAAGTCGCCCATAAATACATTGAGATGGCGGTGTTTTCTAATAATTCGAGGTAATTTGCTCGTAAACACCATAAAACAGTTCGTCTGGGTAAGTTATTTGACAGGCCGAAGCCAGTGAGACATCTTAAATCCATTCGAAATCCAGCCCGCAAGACACTTTACACGACTGCGGCTTTGAGTTGTGGAAAACAAACTCTACGGTTTTTGAGTATTTTTAGACAAATTGGACGCCCCGAAAATTTATCGTCATCATTGTATTCGGGATATTTATTGTTGTATTCGGTGTATTTTGGCGTAAGCGTCAGAATCGGTTAATTGTCGACTGTCGTGTCAAATTAAAAATTAATTTAATGTCTTTATGAGCCACGCGATGTTCGAGTTCCCAGAGTAAATATGTTCATATTATACACGAATAAAACAGTGGCAAATAAATTATTTTAATAAAAAAATACTACGCTGGACAGAGTTATTATATTAACTATCAAAAAAATAAACTAATTAACGCGAGTAAAAATATATTTCTGAACACAAGTAAGAAAGTTTCATAAAATTAATTTTTTTTAATAACCCCTAGTAAAAAGTTAACTTAGGCACCTTCATGCCTACGACAAATGATTATTGCTTCTACAGGTGGAAACGCATTAGGAAATCGCGGTCTGTGCTAGTCTCGAGCGCGCACAGTGTTCCATATTTTATTTACGCATGCATTACCACTCGCGTCGCAGTCTCTTCCTATCGTTTCCATAAAATAACGGGAGACCGTGCGCACTCGAGACTAGTATAGACCGCGATGTGACGAGACCACGATTGCCTAATGCGTTCTCACCTTAGAACTTCTTTATTTACCACAAAATTAGGTATATTTATAGGGTGTCAGATTTACGAAAGTGAAAAACGTGACGGTTATGCGAGAGCATCAGGTTCAAATACCAAGCATTTTTTATATAATGAAGTCTATTCTTTATGAAATTTCTAAAAAAAAAGTTCTTCGCCTTATATTTTTGTATACATCCAGCTTTGAATATAAAAAAGCGTGGCATTTGCATAAAAAGATTGGCATTTGCATAAAAAGATTGACATTTGCATAAAAAGAGTGGCATTTTTGTCAAAAGCGGGACATTTTCGTACTGTGGCGTTGCGCAAGTCCAAAAGCGTGGCAAATACGCCTAAAGCGTGCGACGTCTGACAACCCTATATATTTACCACTAGTTAACTAACTTGTATTAAAAAAAATTATATTACAATACCAACATAGTTTGATAAAGTAAGTAGGTAAGTCAAAAAGCGTGGCAAATAAGCCTAAAGCGTGCGACGTCTGACAACCCTATATATTTACCACTAGTTAACTTTAACTTGTATTAAAAAAAATTATATTACAATACCAACATAGTTTGATAAAGTAAGTAGGTAAGTCAAAAAGCGTGGCAAATAAGCCTAAAGCGTGCGACGTCTGACAACCCTATATATTTACCACTAGTTAACTTTAACTTGTATTAAAAAAAATTATATTACAATACCAACATAGTTTGATAAAGTAAGTAGGTAAGTCAAAAAGCGTGGCAAATAAGCCTAAAGCGTGCGACGTCTGAAAACCCTATATATTTACCACTAGTTATCTTTAACTTGTATTTAAAACATGATATTACAATATCAACGTAGTTTGATAAAGTAAGTCGATTAATTCGAATTTCACATTTGCGTATTCTGCCTTGCTTAGCTAAAACATTCTATCTGACAGGAGGAGAGTTTTGAGATATTAATGATTTTGTTTTCATATTGCCCACTTAGTAAATGTTAGCACGAAACTGAATGTAAGAAACAAGTACTTTATATTATAATTAGGTTGTTTTTGTGTAGAAAAACATTGTATAGAGAAAGTAAAAGTTGGAAAGGGTTTTGATAGGTAGAGGTCAAACCACGTCGGACGACTTCGAGAATTTCGCAGTAATGTTTACCTGCCAGTGACGTTTCATAGAATAAGTAATTTTAAATTGTTATCGGCGGAACCGGACAATCGCATGTATTTATGGACTATAAATAATTATTAAACATGTATTATAATATTCAAATCATAATTTTACCAAATTTCAATAGCTATTTACAATTTATTAAACTGTTTACTCGAAATTGTTATTAACATCTATAAAATAATTTTGTACGCCAATGTATCACGTCCACTTCGGTGAGATCCGCGGCAAACCTGTCAATTTATGTGTATAAAGTGGAAGAACTGGCAAAAGCCGTTCCAACTTTTACTTCTGTCCTAAATGCATGTCTGCATGAAAAAATCTGCCTTTATCTTTATCTCACAAACTGAAATTTTGTCAGATAGGACGTTTTAGCTAAGCAGGGCAGTATTGTCTTTCGGATCGGACGGCCAGAGCCACAGGTCGGGTCGGGTCGAGAGCATACCTTTTTTCATGGAGAGCTATGGCGCGTGATAAGTGGAGCTTTAATTCAACGGTCAGATTTCCCTCCTTTTTTTATAAAAGTCTGCGCTCATTATTGTCAAGAAGTCTCAGTGGCACGCATAAAAAAACAATTTTATATTACAAAATCCTTAAAATATTTTTGTTTTCGCGAGAGGTCCGATTTGCTCTTCTTTATAGTCTCAGACATAAAATGAGTATAAGAATAAAAAAATGTTAGAAACATGCAAATGTAGGTATATGTTTTCCTCTAATTTCAATATTGATTATGGTTAAATTTCGACCACTGGGCGAACACTAGTAACTATAAATGAATTAATAAACTTACCACAGTTTTTATGGCAAAGGTCTATATAGAGGATTGTTCAATGCAGAAAAAAAAATATTGGTAGGTACCTTCTTATTTGATTTTTTACTAGATTTTAGTATAACCACCCCGAAATATCTCGAATACAATACATCATAAAACGTAAATGAGCAAACCCTAACGGATTAACCAATAATTCTATACCTCAGTGACGTGTAACACGAAATTACTTTAATATAAAAAATAGTAAACTTTCAATATTAAGCCCATATTTTTATAAAAATAGTATACTAGGTATTAGGTTAGGACATTTCCTTAAAATTTAATAATAAATATGTATACACACAATCAAATTTATATGATATACTAAAAAAGAGTCTTTGCAAAAAAAATTTTCTCATTAAACTCCCATATTTCGTTTTCAGAAATACAAGGTGATTCCATATAAATTTATTTGTATTTCGGGTACTAGCGTCATATAACTTATTATAATTAACATAAAGAGTAAGATAACTAAATAAATAAGTTGTTTTCTCTTGATAAGGAGTCCTCATCCTCTATATCAAATTTCCAGAATTTTTCTTCCTCTGCTATGACATGTCTCATAACGTTTTGCCAATTGTCCGGTGAAATTTTTGATATGGAGTCACATAATAGTTGACGAACATCTTAAGTTTAAATCTTGTATTTGAGCCCAGATTAGTTCAATGGGGTTAAGTTCACAGTGATAAGGTGACAACTACTACACTTTAACTCTATGTTCTTTTGCTATTTCATCTACACTATACTTCTTAAATTTTGGTGAATGTTGTATATCTAACTGCAATAGCCCTTTTTGAGTAATCCCTCTTCTGTCACTATTTCTTTGGTTATTAGTCAACAGGAGAGTTTTTCCTTTTCCATTTAGTTTTACGTAACGATTTCTTTAATTTTGAATGGTAACTGACATTGTCTATTACTATTATAGAATTGGTCGGTAATAAATCTATCTTCTGACTGAAATATTCCTTTAAAAACATTATCAGTCATTTCTTTATGGTAGTCTTTCGTAGAATATAAAACAAATTCTAACGAGCCTCTATCAACAAATCCTTTATCCCCTTCAATATGAGTGATAATTAAACAGCGACCTTTACCATTTGGAAATTTTAAGCTAGGAGACAATCCTTCCATAAATGCCTAACGAGCATTTGTAACCTGTTTATCTTGCCAACTTTTTTTTGCAAGATGTCCTTCATTTATCCATGTTTCATCCAAATAAAAAATATTTTTGTCTTCTCTTTTTAATTTTCTAATTTCTGTTAAATATTGCCCCCTCTGACAAATAATTTCATCTTTCTCTATGAGCGCAGATTTTCTATCGTTCTTCTCCCAAACGAAGTATAATTTATCTAAAGTTTTCCACAATTTGTCTCTTTTAACGTTTGGCAAAGTTTCGTCTCCATTAATGTCTACTAAAAGTTTATTCAAAGTAGGTATATTTTTTTGTAAATAAAACGAATACACTTTTCTTCGGATCAGTTGTTTCAGTTACCGTCTCCCAGTTAACGTTTTAGGTGCTGTAATATTTCCATGCTTTCGATGCTTAAAGTCTATAAATAGTTGCTTCTCCAACTCCTGTCATATTTGAACACTTAGAAACAGTATTATTGAAATGTTTTTGCTCAAGAGCGTCATGTACATTTAACACTAAAGTTTTCATATGCACGATTAAATTGCACTTTAATTTCATAGGAGTATAAGAAGACGTTTGTGCCATTTTTATTACACAAATTCACTTGATCAATATCGCTGTTTTTCGCCTATTATTACAAAACTAAAAATTCTTCGTGTTACAATCACAGGACTATAAAAACAAATATATATCTTAACTAAAATAACTTACAATCTGCGTAACACTTTCTGCTACTTAAATTGAACTTGATTTGTAAATATTTTCTACCTCTAGAACAGGCCTGCACAACATACGGCCCGCCTATGTCGTTTTCTTGGCCCTTTGTCCGTTGACCAGTTTGGCCCACCTACGTCAAACTATACATTTTTTAGTAACAAAATTGCATTTAGGTATT
This sequence comes from Psylliodes chrysocephalus, assembly GCA_927349885.1. Taxonomy (NCBI): domain Eukaryota; kingdom Metazoa; phylum Arthropoda; class Insecta; order Coleoptera; family Chrysomelidae; genus Psylliodes; species Psylliodes chrysocephalus. The sequence goes on along the minus strand of OV651818.1, from coordinate 31,188,614 downwards.
AATTGTCTGTAGGATTTTAGGAGCTCGATAGAAGAACCTGGTTCATTATAAGCTGATGGCCTTTTTTTTTCAGAAGCTCGACAGCACTTGGTTTATAAATTTATAAGCTCAGGACTCTCTTGGCCCTCGTAAACTTACGGTTTTTTAACTGGCCCTTTGAAGATCTCAGTTGTGCAGGGCTGCTCTAGAGACTACATACCTGATTTTTGTTGATTAAAATGACTAGAAAATTTAAGATGAGAATTGAAATAAATTTTTATTTTTAAAAATTTTAGGAAGAAAACCAAAGATTTTATTTTGGAACAAATATTGCTAAACATTTTATTTTAGAAATTCTTCGTCACTGATTTGTTATGATATGTTATATTATATTGGGGTTTATCTCCTGGGTCATAAAAATTTTGCTATTAATTCATTTTTAAATAAACTATAGCAGTAAGATACACCATTAATACCCACTGAAACTAAAATCAGTTACCGCAAGTAAGCAGTTCACTAGAGTAGGTCATCTAAAACCAAATTAAACTGTTCACTACGCACATGTGAATAATTTCCAAAATCTCGTTTTCCTACCATGTCTTAGAGAACATTTCTTCTGTTTGCAATAGCTTCGTTCTCGGTAACAATCCTGAACTTATTCTGAACGCTAAGGTAAAAATTACACTGCGCATTATAACTGGATTTGTATTGTTTAAATGTTTATATAGGTGCCTGCTCTATAAGGTCATTCACTGAATTTACACCCATATCGGATTAAGAAATAAATGAAAGATTTGACTGCTCAGTTGTATTTTAAACATTTACTCATGGGTGGCGTTATTTTGTAGATTGCAAGGAGTTCTTATAGAAACAAAATTAATATAAATTTTAGGTATTTAATTTTGCCTCAGAAAGCTTAAAAGAGATAGTTACATGATTTTGTTGTTTAATAACAGTTTATTCAGAACAAAAATTTTAATTCTGTGGTCGGCGCTTAAAAGGTAATAAGTCGATATTACACATTTTTAGAGAATGGCGCTGGAAAATTTAATGACATATGAATAAGGATTTTTAGAATCCAAATCGACGATCTTTTTAGGATATTTGGTCCTGTAAAAATTAAAAAATATATAGAAATATTTTGTTTTAACTGTTTTATGTTACAAAATTTGACTGTTTATGTTTAATTATGACGTTTTGTCTTTCGCGGTTACCCTTATATTATTATATATGTTTTGTGTACCTTATTTTTATTACTTTACAACGTATATAGACTTAGATCCTTTTAGCTGCCTAAAATATACACTCTTCTAAACGTATCTTGACTAAAAACTCCATTTACGTAAAAAACGACTTATGACCTTTTAAGCGCCGGCCACAGAATTTACATACACAGTTTTACCCAGCGATTAAGTAAGTACGATGATTAAAAATAACATAACTTTTAAAAATCTATATTAAACAGTGATTATTATAAATAATTGTCTTTTGACATACCTATAAATCTTTAGCATCACTCTCAAAATTTGTGTCACTAGCGTCGCTGTCATCATTAAGGGATATAATTATAGGGTTAATTTCGTTTATCCTGTTTTCACGTGCCCACCAGTCGTCAATTAATTTATCACATTTTTGAACACTTTTTTGCCAAATTTCTGGGGTTGATGTATCCAGTGCTTGTTTCCATATTTCCCTTACTGCTTCGTCGCTGTAACCATTAATTCCAATATGATTGTCATAATACGTTTTACATATACCCCAAATGTGTTCGATGGGGTTAAACTGACAATGGTACGGTGGAAGCCGTAACACATCATGTCCATAACTATGTATGACTTGATCTACCATATAAATTTGTGGTGGTTTATGCCGTTTGGCTAAAGTAAACAACTCAAATTTAAGGGCGTATTGTGGAAATGCAACATTTTCGTTACGTAGCCATTCTTGTATTTTGGCTACAGTCCAATTCTGTCTTGGCGGTATGTTTAAAAGTTATGTGTGATTGCTCGCATTATCTAACACTATAACAGACGGTTCACTTAAATTTGGTAATAGTTTTTCATTTAACCATTTGATAAACATATCCGAGTTCATGTTATCGTGGTAGTCTTCTGATTTTGATTTAGAAGAAAATACTAATCCTGCACCATCCACGAATCCATTCTTTCCACCTGCGTGCAAGATTATATGTCGCTTTCCCTCACCATTAGTATGTTTTATTGATTTTATATTTTCATCTTCAAATTTTCAAAAAGTGACTCCAGAAAGGTAGTTGTTCGGTACTTTCTCAACTCGTGCGTTAGCAACTCGGGCGTAATATAAAACTACCTGAATTCGTCGCAACTCGGGCACCCTCCAAAATTGTGCACCTGTGAGTTCGCAACTCGGGCGTCGACGGGATATGAAATTTGACCAGTTTATGTACCCTGATTCTGATTACAATCTGATTCAGGTAGTAATGAATTATCGAAAATTTAAGAGAAATGAATGACATCGCAGAAAAAGCTTTGATTTTAACAGATAACGAGCATTGAAAAGTTAGTTGATGTAAAAAAATTGAAGATTTTTCCATTACGGTTTATTTTAGAGAAATCATGTGTAGAATAAAAAATATAGAGCATGATATCGGGATCATTTTCAAATTATTCGCGATTTCTAAAATATTTCCGGAAATAATTTGGTCACTAGTGGTATTATAAGTGAAAATAATGATAAAAATTCGAATTTTGTAAGGGTTTCGTAGTACCCCACGTTTAAGGTTTATTTTGACTATTTTTAAAAGAAAAAAATATGTACGTATAGGTAAAGATTAAATTTATGCTCCTCTGGAACCACTTTTTTAAAATTCCATTTAGTTTTTCTAAAAAAAATGTGAAAACTTGTAAAAAAGTCGAGTTTTGTGTTTTCTGTTTGAAAAAACATAATCAAATTTTAAAAAATTGTCTCCAATGTAACACAAACTTAACTTTTAACTACACGCACATATTTTTTTCTTTCAGAAAAAGTTAAAAATAAACTTTAAAAGTGGAGTACTACGAAACCCTTACATGCTCTAATTTCGTTAACGATGTTTTTTATTTGTAGGTCCCATTTTAAATGCTGATCGATGATAATGTCTAAATATTTTATATTGTCAACTTGTGGAATGGTTATGTTGTCAACACTTAAGGTTCTGAAGTACGGTAGGTTATTGTTACAAGACGTAATAAATTTAGTTTTTTGTAATTAACTGTTAATGTGTTTAATCGAAACCATTTAGTTATAGTTTTAAATTCCATTTCTGTTAATATTCCAATAATTCTCACTATAGGCGATAACTCATCAGTAAAAGTTAATAGAAATTAGAAATACTAGAAGTTCTTTTAATATTGATCATTGACTAATAAGTTGTTTTTGCTATTTATTTTATATACAAATAAAGTTGCAACAATTTAAATTTTTTTAACAGTTTTAATTTTCTGTTATTGTTTATTGGTTTGTTATTATTTAATATATATTTTCCATACAAAATATTGTGACTCTAATTTAAAGACCAGATTTATCTCAATTTGATTAACGACATTATTTAGACAGTAAATCATAGAAGATTATCCAACCATCATCAATCATCTTGACACCTGACTAAACAATAGAAATAGACAAAGGCATTTTGGCAAACGCACCAATCATTGCACCGACCAGCTAGATAACATTTCCTTTGGAAAGTGAAGCATAAGTATCAGTTAGATTTGTCATTTGTACAGCACCGACCTCTGAGTGTATTTATTTTCGGTAGCTGCCAAGCGGTTGGATTAATAGCCGCGAAGTATTTAACCACATTTATCTTACAATCTGGCCTGTCTCCCTTTACAAATGATGCCCATACCGAACACACATTTTACTTATGGCGCATTTTTTCAGGGCATCGCTATAGCGGCGAATGGGAATTCTCAAAATTTGAGAGACTCATCCAAACAAATAGTTATAACGGGGAATTTCGGGTGTATGTGGAAACTAAATAGTTGAAATCATCTATTTTTTACATCCTTCTTTGCATTCGTCCCCGAATTTGTTAAATTTTATTGCACCTTGAGGAATTTGATTTGTCAGCGAATCCACATCAAATATATTTACATACATCCGGAAGATGCAAGTATCTATTGGCTAAATATAAAATTAGTGCAAACCAGTGGCGGCTTATCTAAGGAGGCAACGGAGACTAAGCCTCCCTAACATTATTTGAAATAATTATTAATAAACTAATAACTATTTACTTCTAATAAATCCCTGAAATAATCTCGATTTCCAAAAGTAAGTTTAAAAGTACTTATTATTTTACTGAATTTCCCATATTACACACATAATTTTGGTTTGGCAACAGCGCAGGAGAGTAGCCTCCAATACAAACCTTATATGCTTTGACCAAAATAACGTTTCTTGATCTTATGCAAAATTATTTCCCGCTATCAATAGCCTTCTAAATAACGGAAAATTGACAATCCCCACAGGAGGCAAATTTAGCGAGGTGAGTACCTTGCCTTTCTTTTGTCATCGGGTCGTCGTCTCATGTATATTTCACAGGTATTTCATATCTACCCAGGGTTATCAACCGTACGGTAATTTCGATAATAGTACGGTATACGGTCCAAAGTCATTACCGTACATAAAACTACGGTATTTACACAAAAAGTACGGTAAACGTACGGTATTTTGAACAGATTTAGCAAAGACAAAATATTTGAAAAGCTCTTGAAAACTATGTGAATATTTAAATAAATACAGTGTTATATCTTGTACTCAATTCGGTTTCAGAGAAGGTATCTCACCTCAAGATACAATTTTAAAATTAACTAAAGAAATGTATAAATATGTAGATAGCAATTGGCTTGCTCTATGTGTTTTCATAGACTTATCAAAAGCATTTGACACAGTTAGCCATGCTTTGCTCCTTGAATCACTTGAAAATATTGGTGTAAGAGGTAGAACACTAAAAATTTTTTAAAAGTTATTTATCTAATTGACCTCAACGTGTTCAAATTGAGAATATATGCAGTGATTTATGGGTATGGGGTACCGCAGGGCACAGTGCCGGATCCTATATTATTCAACGTCTATTTAAACCATTTATTGTTTATAAAAAGTGCAGGGAACATTATTACATACGCTGACGATACGGTGATTTTATATACAGGGTGGGCCACTTAAAAGTTCCACCCCCCTTATCTTCGTTATTCATTGAGATATCGAAATAATTTTTTTCTTGTTTGAAAGACTAGAACAAATACTTTCTTACGATGAATTCAATTATTCTCTGACGTCATGGCTTACTTCCGGTTTTTCCGGAAATAACAGAAAATCGTAATTTATTTTTTATTTTTAAATTGAAACCCACTTTTTTTATTGTAAATTTGGATTTCTGGGACATTTTTAAATAATAATCGTGTATTGAAAATTTTCTGACAGCTTTCAAAATGACCGCCATATTGGATAATATTTGTTCTAAACGTGTTACTATTAATTCGTTTAAGAAAAAAAAAATATAGGAATGTATGATTTTTATAAAAATCTTTATTATCTTCAAAATTCCCATTAAGACCCATTTACCGTATACCAGTGGCGTATCTAAGCATTTTTAATATTAGCAAACCGTTTAATAATTTCATCCGCTTTTATCTTCGTTCTTAATTGAGATATCGGAATGAAAACTTTTTTGTTCAAAAGCTTATAACAGATACTTTCATATACTGGATTTAATTGGTCTATGACGTCATGGCTTACTTTGGATTTTTCCGGATATAACTTAAAATCGCAATTTATTTTTTAATTTAAAATCGAAACCTCTTTTTTATTGAAAATTTGAATTCCTGGGACAATATTGTACAAGAAGCGTATATTAAAATTTTACTGTCAGCTGTCAAAATGGCCGCCATATTGGATAATATTTTTCTAAACATGTTACTATTAATTCGTTTATGGAAAAAAATATGGGAATGTACGATCTTTATAAAATCATTGTAACCTTCAACATTCCTATTAAGACCGACTTACAGTACACTAGTGGCGTATCTAAGCATTTTTATTATTAGCAAACCATTTAATAATTCCATCCGCTTTTAACTTCGTTGTAAATTGAAATATTGGAACGAAAACTTGTTTGTTTAAAAGACTGGAACAAATACTATCATATACTAAATTCAATTGGTTTATGACGTGTGTTAAAAAATTTCTTTCAGCTGTCAAAATGCCCGTCATATTGGATAATATATTTTTTAATATGTTGTTGTTAATTCGTTTATAGAAAAAATATGGGCATGTATAACATTTTTGTGAGCTTCAAAATTCCCATTAAGACCCATTTACATTGTACCAGTGGCGTATCTAAGATTTTGGTTATTGAAAACCGTTTAATAATTTCACCCGCTTTTATATTCCTTATTAATTGAGAAATCGGAATGACAACTTTTTTTTTGAAAGCTTGGAATAAATAATGTCGAATACTGCTTTAATTGATCTGTGACATCATGGCTTACTTCCGCTTTTTCGAAAATAACAGTAAATCGCAATTTATTTTTAATTTTTAAATGAAACCTACTTTTAAATTTAAATTTCTTGAACTTATCAACGTTTATTATTGTATGGTGGATATTGTTTTATTATATTGATTCCTTAAATTTTTCTGATGAAATTAAGCTACTTTAAAATTTAAAATAAAAACATTTTTTAAATTTAAAGATCTGTTGTGTGTCGTATTAATTTATTTTTCCGCTACTGAGCGTTAAAGTACGTACATTATGCGCACTACGGAGTGCATAAAGTTTTACTTTTTTCACTAGTGCATATGGTAAAACTTTTTACGCACTAGTGCGTCAACAAGACACAATTTTTAGTATTTTGACATGACAAATGACATTTTATTTCAAACTTTCTTTACGCGTTAGTGCGTAAAGTAACCTTTGTATTTTTAATCTTAGTGAGCAATATGTACGGTAGTAAAAATATCGTATGAAATTCGTATGTAAAGGTCTTTTTTGAAGGCCACTTTATACACTTATTATAAGCATAAATAACTATTTCATGTTATTTTATTTATCAGTAGGTAGTTGACTGATGTAGTGGTTACAAGCGCTGAAATCGTATGAATTCAGTTCGATGTCTGATATGCTCAAGAAATATAAATTTTTAATAAAAAAGTGGGTTTCCATTTAAAAATTAAAAATTAATTGCGATTTACTGTTATTTTCGAAAAACCGGAAATAAGCCAAATCAATTATTTGACAATATTTATTCCAAGCTTTCAAAAAAAATATTTTCATTCCGATATCTCAATTAGTAAGGAAGATAAGAGCGGGTTGAATTATTAAATGGTTTACTAATAAAAATCTTAGATACGCCACTGATATACTGTAAATGGGCCTTAATAAGAACTGTGTAGCTCACACAGATTTTATACATTCCCATATTGTTTCCTTAAACGAATTTACAATAATGTTATGAAATTCTTAAAGCCTACCCTGTATACGCTCGATCTTCACACTGCAACCGACTCGTGCTCGAGGCAACGGCATGTTCTGGGATTGCCGCATAGGCTCGACAAACAGCTGGAACGGCGGAGAGAGTGCCGTTTAGTCATAGGAATGGAATGTTCGAGACGACCGTCGAGAGCCTCTAGCATTTTCCAGTAGCGGAGTTGGACTAATATAAATAGCCGACGTATCAGCGCCGAGTTTAATTGAATATAGAACGTTGTATTGAAAAGTTAAAGTGTAAGAAATAAATTAGAATTGTAAGTTAGTGTCTGAGTATCATATAAATTAAATAGTGCGTTTGAAATAAATTGTAAATAGTGTGTTTTTAAATAAATAAACTTTAAATAAATTAGACTTTCGTCACAATAACATATTAAAAAAATATTAACCATTATGACGGTCATTTTGACAGCTGACAGAAAAATTGAAATTTTTAATTATATCCGGGAAAATCGGAAGTAAGCCATGACGTCATACACAAATTGGATCCAGTAAATGAAAGTACAGTGAAACCTGTGTAAAACGGAATCGCACGCTCGTGCACCGATTTTACGGCATATACAGGATTCCGCGTTACACAGGGTAGATAAAAAATTGCACATAGTAGATTTAAAAAAGTGATGATTTTATTAAAAAAAATCTAATATACGTACATTTAATATATAGTTGTTATTATTACTATGTACCTACATATTTTTATTTATTATTAGAAACAATATAAATTATTATTTATTCCACATTTCTATCAATGTAAGTTGTTTTTTATTATTTTGTAATACGTAAGATGATTCCATGAATGTCCTTAATTCTAAAATCTTCTTTCTCATCGGTTCGCTCTCTATTCTTTGGGAAAAATCCTCTAACGCTGCAACATCCGATCGGATTCTTCAACTTCTGTTCTTGTAGATAAAAATAATAATTTAAGAACAGATCGTTTTGAAAAGCTAATGGGAAAATAATGTTTTCTATCTGTTATTTTTGTGATGGTAACTGAAATCTTCCTATCTTATTTTTATTATGTATTTTAACTTTATTTCTACTTGGCCAAATGCCCAATTAAGATGGAAAGAATAAATAAAAAGTTGTTTATTTTTTTAGAGAATTAGAAAAATCGCTTACCAATTCCAATCCCATCATTATCGTCTGCCACAGTAGTTTCCACGGCAGTTTTTTCTAACACCAGTTCTTCTATGGACTGAAATCCAGCATTTGTTGTAACGGCTTCATCTAATGTGATGTAATCATGAACATTACAACCGGGATTAATTTCAGTAATTAACTCTTCGACTTCTTTTGTACTTTCGTCAATTTCGTCAACATTTTCGATTAGGTCAACGTCTCCATCTTGCTTGATTCCACATGCCGCAAAACATTTTTTAACACAATCAGGTTTAATATTTTTTACTGAATAATCAATCCATCTGATAGCATCCAAAACTGATATTTTTTTAGCCAAATCTCCTGCTGATTGAGAGAATCTCATATTCGCAATAATTGACCGCAGCACTTGTTTTCTGTAATGCATTTTGAAGTTTTGTATAACTCCATGATCGAGAGGCTGTGTTTGACTTGTGGTGTTTGGTGGTAGCAAACACAATTTTATATTGGATAGTATTATTTTGGGGTGACACGTTGCATTATCCAAAAATAGAAGGATGTGTCGATTTTCAAATTTCATTTTTTGATTTAAAATTTTTAGCCACTGTTCCATAAGAACTGATGTCATCCATGCTTTTTTATTTGCTTGCCAATAAACTGGTAGCTGAGGCACATTGGTATTGTTAAAACATCGCGGTCTGAGGGATTTTCCAATAACTAGAGGTTTTTCTATTTTTCCGTCAGCAAAGGCGCAAAACAAAACGGTTAACCTTTCTTTAGATTGTTTGCCTCCTTGACATTTTTCACCTTTAAAGCACATTGTCTTGTCCGGCAGCGCTCTATAAAAAAGGCCAGTTTCGTCACAATTAGCAATGTCTTTTAGGGTATATCCTTTAATTAAATCTGTAATGTGCGATGTCCATTCAGTCACAGATTCCATGTCGACGTCCTTAGCTTCACCGCAGATCTGATTAAATCTTTTGTTATGTCGTGTTCGAAAACTTTCCAGCCATCCATTCGAAGCTTTAAAATCTACTTTTCCAAAATGGTTTGCAATTTCTCTTGCTTTTTCTTGAATAATTGTTCCAGATACAGGAAGATTGCGAGACCTTGCATCCATAAACCATTCCAAAACTGTTGAATTTACGTCGTCGTGATGTGATTCCTTTGGCTTCCTCTTAATATCGCCATTACCACCACGCATCCACTCTTCTTTAATTTTTTCCTTGTTTTTAAAAATTTCATACACTTGCGTTTTTCCGCACTTAAATTGAATAACCAATTGCTTTGGAGTAAGTTTTTTTTGGTCACTACATTTAATTAAGTCCATTTTAGATTTTAGCGATAATGTATTCGTTTTTCGGTTTGCCATTTTAAAATGTTTGCACTTTCACGGATAAACTCAAACTGCCGTACCTACACAATACTGGTTTATTTGTGTATTTACTGCTTTTGTACCTAAATTTCTGTGATAATGGTTCTAAGTATTGATAATAGTTCGCCCTTATTATGGGGCTTTCCGAAATCATAAACTAATTATGTAAACATCTATAAATTCTTTTATACCTGCAAAGCAACAACATAAGTAGGTTCCGGCTTAACAGATTAGGGAAATTCCGTGTTCGCGTTAGACAGGGTTCCGGCTTATAAGCAATTTTTACATTACAATATGTAGGTAATCGCCAAAATTTCCGTCATACACAGGATTCCGTGTTACACAGGTTCCGGCTTACTCAAGTTTCACTGTATCTGTTATAAGCTTTTAAACAAAAAAGTTCTCATTCCGATATCTCAATTAACAACAAAGATAAAAGCGGATGGAATTATTAAACGGTTTGCTGATAATAAAAATACTTAGATACGCCACTGGTATACGGTAAATGAGTCTCAATGATAATTTTGAAGCTTACAAAGATTTTATAAAGATCATACATTTCTATATTTTTTCCACAAACGAATTAAGAGTAACATGCTTAGAAACAATATTATCCAATATGGCGGCTATTTTGACAGCTGCCAGAAAAAATTTAATACACGATTATTATACAAAAATGTCCCAGAAATTCAAATTTAGAATAAAAAAAAGTGGGTTTCAATTTAAAAATAAAAATAAATTCTGATTTTCTGTTATTTCCGGAAAAACCGGAAGTAGGCCATGACGTCACAGAATAATTAAATTATTCATAAGAAAGTATTTGTTCCAGTCTTTCCAACAAAAAAAAAATATTTTGATACCTCAATAAATAACGAAGATAAGGGGGGGTGGAACTTTTAAGTGGCCCACCCTGTACAGATAACACATGGAAAGATTTAGAGCTAAAAGTCGAAAAAGACCTTCAATTAATTAAATCCTGTGAGCCTTAATTCAAAACACTCGCAATTTGATGGAATAATCTTTAAATAATAATTACGTGGTTGATTAAATTGGTGTTACAGAAGAAATAATCGAATGTCAATATTAAATCATCAAAAATTAATCAACGGCAAGTAATTCTCAATCACCCTGTCGCAATATCCAAACAAATCGTTTTCGGCCCGACAAAATAAATCTCCCGTTTGCAAATATTTTGCTTTCGTAATAAATCACCGAATTTTAAATTTGAGAGAAGCGCTCCAACTCCGATTAAGATTATGAAGTATTTATTTTGATTTGGATCGACTTTTTAAATTTTGAAACATTTCTTAAGGCATCGTCCGGTTTATTTTCGGTATTGAACCAATAAACATTTCACTACGGCATGATTTTTAAATAAATATATCTACGCTGCACGGTTTTTCTTTTAGACATGTTACTTCCATTTTATATTTATAGCTTTATAAAAAAAAAACGGAATTGAGATCGGAAGAGAAGCGATTCTTCTGGAAAGAGTTAAATTTAAAAGCGAATTTTTTATGGATTGTGTTACGGGGTGGTCTCAGAAAGTATATGTATTTATGGTGTAGGAAGTATGGCAAGAACAGAAGTTGTACAGGCTTTTGGTAGGGGGAAAGCAATGACTATATACTATCAGTGTTGCCAGAAGATATTTTTGTAATGTACCAGATTTATCTAAAAAATGTACCAGATTTCATAAAAATGTACTAGATTCTATAAAATTACCAGATTTTTCTAATTATGAAGTATGATCATTAAAGAGCAAAAAAGGATTATAGATAACACGAACACAACAATTTGAAATAATATTTTATCTCTAGATAAATTTCTAACAATATTCTCTCTCGAGCAATTTATAACAACTTTTTTTTATCCCTCGAGCAATGTTTGAACAATATTTTTTGTACAATTTTTAACAGCCTTTTTTACCTTTCAAGCAATTTTTGAACAATATTTGATCTCTCGTGCAATTTTTGAGCAAAATTTTAACAATTTCTAACACTATTTCATCTCTTGAGCAATTTTTAAAAAAGGTTTTAATACTTTTTGATATTATTTTATCTCTCGAACAGTTTTTAAATCTTTTTTATCTCTTGGGCTATTTTTAAACAATATTTTATCTCTCAATAAATTTCTAACAGTATTCCATTTCTCGAGCAATTTTTAACACCTTTATTTTATCCCTCGAGCAATATTTGTACAATTTTTAACACTATTTAAACACTCGAGCAATTTTTAAAAGCCTTTTTTACCTTTCAAGGTATTTTTGAACAATATTTGATGTCTCGTGCAATTTTTGAGCAAAATTTTAATAATTTCTAACACTATTTTATCTCTCGAGCAATTTTTATTAACATTTTTTATCTTTTTAACAATTTTTAAACAATGTTTTATCTCTCGAGAAATGTTTAAGAGTATTTTTTAATTCTCGAGTAATTTTTGAATAAGATTTTAATAACTTATAATACTATTTTATCTCTCGAACTATTTTATCTCTCGAACTATTTTATCTCTCGAGCAGTTTTTAAACCATTTTTTATCTCTTGAGCTATATTTGAACAATATTTTATCTTTCGATAAATTTATAACATTATTCTATCTCTCGAGCAATTTTTAACAACTTTTTTATCTCTTTAGCAAACTGCACAATATTTTAACTCTAGACAAATTTATAAAAATATTTTAACTCTCGATAAATTTTTAACATTGTTTTATAGGGGTGGGTTGGCTCAGTGGTTAGAGCCATGCATTTGAGATCGGAAGGTCTCAGGATCGAATCCCACCGTTGGCCGGGATTTTTTCATTTAATTTAATTATTTAAAATTAATTCTGATGCCTTGGTCGGATTCCCCACTCGACCATTCACTGTTGGGTTCCAATTAACAGTGCTGTTCCTAAAGTGGCGCTGGGAAACAGTAACAAAGCCCGCACAGAACACGAGGCTAATGGCCGTAGTAGTCGACGCCGATGACAATGTGTACAATGTTTTATCTCTCAACAAATTTTTCAATAGTATTTTATCCCTCGAGCAATTTTTGAACAAGGCTTTAACATTTTGTAATACTATTTTACCTCGAGCAATTTTTTAACACGATTTTAACAATTTATAATACTATTTAATCTCTCAAAAAATTATTAAATATTTTCATCTCTCATTAAATTTCTAATAGTATATTTATCCCTAGAGAAATTTTTGAACAATACTTTACCCTTTAAGCAATTTCTAATACTATTTTATACTTCGGCCAATTTTTTACTTCTCAAGCCATTTTTGAACAATATTTGATCTCTCGTGCAATTTTTAAACAATGTTTTATCTCTCGAGAAATGTCTACTATTTTATCTCTGAAGTAATTTTTAACAACTATTTTGATTTCTCTTGCAATTTTCGACCAATATATTTTATACTTCAAATAAATGGAAACATACCTACGTTGAAAACGTACTAGATTTTGTTTAGAGTGTACTGGAGTACCATATTCTCAGAGAATGTACTAGATCTAGTACAATTGTACTAGACTGGCAACACTGTATACTATAGAGAAAGTAAAAGTTGAAAAGTCTTTTGGTAGGTAGAGAGGGGGTAAACGTCAAACCACGTCGGGCGGCTCCGAGAATTTCGCAGTAATGTTTACCTGCCAGTGTCGTTTCATAGAATAAGTAATTTTAAATTGTTATCGGCGGAACCGGACAATCGCATGTATTTATGGCTCATAAATAATTATTAAACATGTATTATAATATTCAAATCATAATTTTACAAAATTTCAACAGCTATTCACAATTTATTAAACTATTTACTCGAAATTGTTATTAACATCTATAAAATAATTTTGTACGCCAATGTATCGCGTCCACTTCGGTGGATCCGCTGCCATCCTGTCAATTTATGTGTATAAAGTGGGAGAACTGGCAAAAGCATTTCCAACTTTTACTTCTGTTCTACAGGACAGACTAGTTTCATAAGAAACCACATTGCGTTTTTTCCGTTCGGTTGATGACGTAGGCATCAGTTCTGTTTTTGATTTGTCACTATAGAAATTATTGTGATTACGTTGCACTTTTGGGTTGTTTAACCGTTTTTAGAGATTATTTATTCGTCTTTTTGGTGAATGAACTTATAAAAGCATCGAATAATTATTATTTTGTGTTTTTTAACAGTTTTTGAATTAAGAAACTTTAAAAAACATTGTGTTTTTAAATTTGTTTTTGTAATTAGTATTGACATTTTTGCTACTAATATTTACCTGAAATATTTGAATAAATTTGGTAAATAAAACATAAAAAAATAAGTTCTAAATTATTGTTTTAGATAGCAGTGCCTGCTTTTTGTATTCTAATAGAAACATACATTTGTTATAAGTAGCCTCCGTAGCCTCCTCGTATTAGACTAGGCCACGAGCCGCCTCTGAATTGCCTGGGGCCGTATTCTTGTAACTATGCGAGTAGGTGAGTAGGAGAGTACTCTCTCACTATTTGGCCGGAATCATATAAATGATGAGAGCACTGTTGCCAGATTACGATATACGATAAGGTTGAAAAGTACGCAGTTTTTCCAACTTACGAGGTAGACTGTATATCTATTGCATACACACGTTTAATATATGTTTTATATATTATTACATACGTATAAATGAAAATATTTTTATTATCCGGGTGATTCAGAAAGATGTGACGATAAATTTTTGCAAAATCTCTTTCAAACAGAACTACTCAATATGGTATTTTGGTATATTGCACAGTACACATTTCTTATACAAGGTTATGTAGTGGGAATCACATATTATAATTATTTTTTAAGGACTAATTCAAAGCCCTGTACCTACTTATTAATTGATTTTTAGGTAATACCACTAAAATATGTGTAGGGGAGAGGGAAGGACATTGAGGCATTGGAACACGGGGCACATGTGGACATTTCAAATTTTAGCGCCACTAAGCGTGAAGTTTAATAGTACTACTTGACCGTTAGATGGCACCACGTGTACCCATTTTATTGTAGAAAAGTTTTGACCGCCTCAAGCAACTCCGTAGCTTATTACCACGGGGGTTTATACCATATGCACAATACGTAAACACGTTTCGGAGCATGCAACTCCGCGCTTGGGTGCTCTAAAGTCCGTTTTACAATAGCAAAATTGTATTAAAATGTAAAGCACATTGATTAATTAAATAACATCTCGTTCAGTAACACACAAAAAGTGTTGTTTCAAAAATTTTAATTCATATATTACAGCAAACTAAAAAAAACATGCCTTCACTTAGTTATTTGTACTATGTGAAGATGGCTTTCTGTCCGCTGCATGACTGCTGGCTGCCCGCTATAGCAGGCCCCGCGCGCGCTGTCAACAAATAACATCAAAATCAAACAAATGTGTGGTTATGTTATGGTTTTGGTTGTCGATGAAAACATGTGCGTGGAACTACTTTTATTTATTTTTTAGATATGTTATTTAGGATTATTTAAAATCAAGTAAAGGTATTTTGATGCTTTAACATGTCTTTACCAGGCAGAGTTTATTAAACTCATAATTTCTAATTGTTATAGTACATTTTATAAGGCCCATTTTAAAGATTTTTTAATTTCCTTCTGATATTGATCAAAGAAAGGAATGGTGTCGTATTTTAAACATTCCAATCATTATACATTAAGTGAAAATCATATTTTGATACAAAATCCTTTACAAACACAAATCGTTCAAGACTGCTAAAAGATTTGCTTTGCCTTGCTTTAGCATCCTCAAAACCAGATACACCAAAGATAGTAGTACTTAGTAATATTGTTATCACATCTCCAAACAGAGTCCTGTGAAGATAAAGTTCATTTTAATAATATATACAAAATTAATAAATGAAGCAGAATTTGAGTCAGGCCACTAGTTATGTTGCAGGGTTTATTAAGAAACTTAATAGCTTTGACTGTAAAGAGTGTAAAGTTAATTTACAGATATATTAGAAGACCATCGATACTTTTACTTATTTTAAAGAAAATGATGATAAAAGACGTTTTATTTATGTACAAAGAAATGTTATTGAATTTCTTTCAAAAATTCATGAAATAGTTTTACCACTTTTGGGCCATATTGACAACATAATTCAAAAAATTAAACTTTTTTTGCCAGACCATGTTGATTTTAAATGGTTTACATTAGAGGCGACTCGTGGCCTAGTCTATGAGGAGACTACTTTTAAAAGGCACACCCTATATACTTAATAAAAATATATGTCTATAAGAATACAAAAAGCAGAAATATTACATTGTATTCTATTAGAAATATATATTTGTATAACGTATATAGGGTGAGCCAGCCTCCTCGCAGACTAGACCACGAGCCGTCTCTGGTTTACATATAAAAAACATAAATCAGACGTCTCTTCTCATTTAAAAACTTGTCTACTATAAATAATAAGAAAGTATTATAATGATAGTATGAGGGCTGCTGCAATGTCTAAAAGACAAACAAAATTATTTGAAGTTACTGCATTTAATTTTTTTCTGTTTCAGTTTATATGGATGGTTGCTTCTGTCTTATTTCCAAAGATTCAAGAAGAATTTGTTGTTTTGTATTTTGTTTATTTTAAAAAATTATTTACTTAGTTTTCATATCAAGTAAATTAATTTTTTGTTGTGCAAATTCTGATTTTTGTTAGCCAAATATAGTTAACGTACGGAAATAATAATGTAATATGTTTGTGATATTATAGTAACTTTCTTAAAAAATCATTTATAAGACGTCCGGGAGCGCCATAGTAAATAATAATAATAATAATAATAATAGACATTCTTGCTTCGCATAAGCTCGCTTGTATGGGGGTGAAGTGCATGAAAAATAATTGTTTGTATTGCCATCTCTTTGATATATTTTTTATTTATTTTTCTTGGGAATTTTTAGTAAATATAATTATATAAAACTTTGTATGATATTTATTTTATCCCTCATAATTATTTGTCATAGAATTTTACATGCAAAATTTTAATTATAATTAAGAGGAAAATTTACTCAAGCAATTATCTTTTTCTAAACAATACGAAATAGAACCATAAATATTTCTATAGTTTAATTTTATTTTTTAGTGAATGAAAAATATGTACCTTCAGGAAAAAGTGAAATGTCCGTTTTTCTGGAGCCACTATTCCGAAATTTGATTTAATTATTTTCTCAATTTTTTTAAATCTTTAAAAAAACAAAATTTTGCGATTTATTGGCATCAAAATTTGATTAAATTTTGAAAAAGTGGCTCCAGAGGAACATATTTTAGCTACACGTTCATGTTTTTTATTTCACTAAAAATTAAAAAAGATATTACCAAAATTTTATATGGCTATATTTCGTATTAGTTAGAAAATAATTGCAAAAGTAAATTCTCCTTTAAAAAAGCCCGCCAATTTTCAAATTAAATATAAAATTACGGGTAACTGCATTACCGACAGAGTAAGAGTTGATGGTAATACTGCTGGTAACTACATTACCTACATTACCCACAGGTCGCTGCAAGCAAACATGTTGCCAAATTTCTACAAAGAAACGGCGTTGTAAATAAATCGAAAATCGTTTGAGATCGAATATTTGCCAAGTGGATGCTAGAATTAAGTCAGTTAAAATTCTAGAGGTAAGTGGATTTGTTTATCCTTACTATGTCGGTATATGCTCATGTAATTATTTATTTTAGTTATTTACATAACCTTATTTTGTTGACAAGCATGATTGGGGTAGATAGCGACATGTAGTCGGGGGCACATATGGACACTGTCCCATTCTACCCCAGAGAAAATCAAGACTGCGAAATTAATTATAATTCATGTGTATCTTTTGTAGTCCCCTTTTTGATAACAATAAACCCCTGAAACACCTTTAAAAAAATAAATAAATTGCATTTCAAGTCCGTTTCTGTGTTATAACCTCTTATGCACTGCTGTCCCAATCTGCCCCAGAGAAAATGTGAGAAATGACTATTTTTCAAGCTTTAAAATGGTAAGGACTTACAAGAGGAATACCAATAGTTCTGCTATATCGGAGGAGAATATAATTTTCGCTATTCAAGATGCTTTGCAAGGAATACTTTCAATAAGAACTGCAGCCATAACCCACAATTTGAAAAAGTCGACTGTGCGTAATAGAGTGAAGAAAATAAAAAGACGACGTCTGGAAGACCCTAACCGAGACAATGACGCTTCTGACAGACAAGATGAAGATGTTGACATATCGTTTTCATCACCATTCCAATCAAAGTATTCGTCTCAACAAGTTTTCACATCTGCCTAAGAAGAACAGCTAGCCAAATATTTTATCCAAAGTGCGAAATTGAACTGTGGTCTCATATACACACAAGCTCAAAAACTGGCATTTGATTATGCCAACAAATTTAATGTAAAGTATTCGCCGAGCTGGAATAACTCGTTATCCGCTGGAAAGGATTGGATGAAATTATTCATGAAGAGGTATCCAATCGTGTCATTAAGGAAGCCGGAAAAATACTAGTATGGCTAAAGTCTTCGGATTTAATGAAACAAATGTAAAAGAATTTTTAAATAATTTACAGAAAGTTTTAGAAAAGTATAAGATACCTCCAGAACGAACCTACAATTTGGATGAAACAGGCGTTGCCACTGTTTTAGACGCACCGAAAGTTATTGCCAAAACTGGTACAAACCAAGCGGGTCAGGCAGTATCTGCAGAACGAGGAGAGCTGGTTGCATTTTGCGCTATAATAAGTGGAGTCGGAAATACAATTTCTCCTGTATATGTGTTCCCAAGAGCAAAATTTAAGGATGTTTTTATAAAAGGTGCGCCCACAGAAAGTCTTGGATTAGCCAACAAGTCAGGGTCAGGATGGATGACATCCATATTATTTTTGGATGTAATTAAACACATACAGAAGCATACAAAATGTACGAAAGATGAACCCATACTGATTGTATTGGAAAAACCACACCAGCCTCGAAACAATTTTATTTTGTAGAGAAAATGGAATTATTTTCGTTACCTTTCCTCCCCATTGCACACACTGCCTCCAGCCTCTTGACGTTGCACTATATGGCCCATTTAAAACCTATTTGAATCAAGCTTTTAATGATTGGTTGGTAAATCATCCTGCTAAAAGGGTGTTTATCTATGAAATTGCCGAACTGACAAAAAAGCATATCAGAAAGCTTTTACACTGGCCAATATATGTTCTGGGTTTAGAAAAAGCGGTATTGTGCCTTTTGGTATTTTTAAGGAAGATGACTTCGCTGCTGCATCTGTAACAGATTCAAGGGCTCCAGAAGAAACAGACGCACCATCAACATCTGCACTGGTCACTAGCACTTCTTTAAATGCACCATCAACATCTGCGCTGGTCATTAGCACTCCATCAACTTCATTACAGCCTGAAGTCATTCCGCCAGACATAACACAACCCTACCCCAAAACAGAGAAAAATAAATTAAAGTTAAAAGGAAAACCACGAATTCTAACAGAGACGCCAGAAAAAGATATACTAGAAGAAGAAAAGTTAGACAAGCAAAAGAAGAATCAAGTGAAACAGAATCTGTTTGATAACAACAAGCAACAAGCAAATTACTTAGATGATTCTGGGGATAAAGTAATCTACGCTGATGATAGATCTGACTTTTTAATTGAAATGGACCGTAAAAATTCCGACCGAGAATTCATGCAAGACGTAGAACCTATCATAGAGCCTGAATCTGGGACACCAAATATCGAAATCGGTCACTTTTTGCTGGTAAAGTATTGCATGAAGAAGATCCAAAAGTATTATGTTGGAGAAGTGGAAGAAATAATCGACGAAAAATATTTAACAAATTTTCAAAGAAAGAAAGAAAATGGATTTTTCTTTCCCCAAGTCACTGATAAGGACCTAATAGAATTGGAACAAGTGGAACTAAAACTACCTAAGCCAAGAACGTCTGAAACAAGTGCAAGGTCAAGTTTAATAAAGCGATTTCAAGTAGACTTCGATGCCTATAACGTCAACTAAACTAAATAAAAATTTTGTGTTTAACTATGCCTTTTTTACATTTTTCACTGTTTCTGCGACTTGTGTTAGATTGTTCTAGCTTTATTCACCAAATAAATATGACTAAAACTTTTAGAACATAACAAATTGTTTTTGTCCACACCCTACACTGTCCAATTCTACCGCAGCCAAGGACAATTTAAATACTTTGGAAAATTGCAAAAATCTAACACATCGATCAGAGAATAATCGCTAAACATTATGGTGATAGATAGTTCATTTATTAGTCGCAACAACATAAGATTATGTGATCAATATATTGAAAGCCAAGCTATATCCAGCTAATTATATTTGTAGTGTCCCAATGTCCCTCCCCTCTCCCCTACCTCTAAACTTTAAAATATACAAGGCGGCTTATTTGTTGGAAGATACTTTATTTTAATAAAAGTACAAAAATACCATAAAAATTCCCAAGTCAAATGTAATTTTTTACCTACAACAAATGCCTTTTTGTCTTTGTCAATTTTGTTCCAGCTGGATCCATTTCTATTTTTTGAAATTGTTGCGTATATTTGTACACGCCTATGAAAACACGAAATGGTGCTATATCGGCGCAGATCGTATTTTCGAACGATTCGACTAATAGAAAACGCAGCAATATCAAATCTTCCAATCGAGTAAAGTGTGGGATGCTATCTCTCTTTAATTAGTATTTCACTTTCATGTAGGCAATAAAATTTAGGCAAAAATTATGGGTTGGACCTCAGATGATTGTTAATTAGCCAATATTTTTTTAGGACAAACTTTTAAATATTCGTTTTCATTTTCTTTTCATATTTTCTTGAAAACCATACATTTGATTCATAAAATTTTCAGAACTTATTCCCTATAGGTACAATATAAAATGTCAACTTACCTATCGTCAGGATCACAGTCTCGAAATCCTTTGGCAAAAGGATTACTAGCAATCTTAAGTTGAGTAATCTGAAAAATAAATATAAATTTAAAAACTGTTTTAAAAGAATGTCAAAAAAATAGAAAAAAATAATTATTTTATTACAGTTTACCTAAAGCAACGAGCTTGAATAAATACCTAGTAAATCTTTATCAGTAATCCACTGATAATTTTATTGAATAAGATTTGTTATTTATTTATCTTTTCTAGTATCAAAAAATTCCTCAATTTGACTTACCCTATGATTTTGGTATGCTGTTACAGCAGTAAACGATGTCTCAGGAAAAACGAATGTTTTGAAATTTTCAGTACAATTTTCTTCAGAAGAAATAGTTTTTGGTGGCAGGTAGACTATGTGAAACCTAGGTTGGTACTTGTGCATCGAATTTAGAATTATCTATAACCAAAAAAGCATAAAAATAATTTTTTATTAAACAATAGTTGAGAAAGTGTAAATTTGTGTTATAGCTATAAAAAAAATATTTTCTAAACTTACGTGTCCATTATCGTCTAATTGATTATTGGTTAATTTTAATTTATCAAATGACACAGTTTGTTTCATCCACTGAGCACCTGTCGCAGGACTATCAGGATGGACGTGTATCCGAGGAGGTGATACAGGATCAGCCTTTCCAGCCACTACCCAACTGGAGCTGAAACAAAATCAATGAAGTAAATCTCCACCAAGCGATCTAATTGTAAAATGAGACTATTTAAAAAACTAGTCATCAGATTTGTAACATAAACATGCTGTGTCAATAAGTGTTTTTAATTAACATACCTGTGAAAAGCATAGCGATATCGTTTATCATCTACAGGTACAAAATCCATCATCAACATATATTCAGAATGTAAGTCTAAACCGCAAAGTTTCACTTGGAAAGTTGGAAACATCCTTCGTCCAGCTTTAGTCACTATCATTTCCGTGCCCAAGGAGTGAAACTGGTCCCAAAGGTGTTTCATTTCCAATATTCCTCCCGCATTGCTTAACGCAGGTGATATTGAACCTAAACTGTAACAAAATAACGAAAGAAAATTATGAAGGTTAATCGCTTACTAAACATACCACTCTCCAACTTTAATATAAATAAAGAAGTCAAAGTTTAAAAATAAACTAGCTCTTAATAATGAATTTAACCCTTCAAATTAATACCATTATTAGCAAAGTCAACCGAACAAAGAAATCTTACTCTTTTTTAATATGATTTCTGTCCATTTCTGAGCATAGCAACAATTATTAACCATATATTTACAAATTGAGTTGATCCAATAGAATCTGTGATCTGGTCACCAAGCAATATTAATTGAGATTCAATACATG
Organism: Psylliodes chrysocephalus; assembly: GCA_927349885.1. NCBI lineage: Eukaryota > Metazoa > Arthropoda > Insecta > Coleoptera > Chrysomelidae > Psylliodes > Psylliodes chrysocephalus. Next base: position 31,166,421 of record OV651818.1, on the reverse strand, counting down.
TAAAATATTTTTAAATTAAATAAATTAATGACTATACACAGGTAAATAATACCGAAACAGAACGAGTGACTTATTTTATTACAATTTTTTACTTGCGAAAACTTACAGGAAAATAAATCAATTCTACCTTGCAAGTTGTTGCAAAATGTACACATAAAATTCAACGGTGAGTGTTTTAATACATTTGTCCGAGATAACAGGAGTTAAAACATTGAAGTATTTCTAGATTCAATTCTTGGCACTTTAAATACAAGTTATTCTAATAACTCGGAACAATCGATCTGGTAATGAGCAGGGCCACCGAGAGCCAGGTCAGGCCTCAGGATAATTTTATAAATTGAGCCCTTTCTATATCACATTTCTAAAAGAAGCCATCCAGCAAAAAGTTAGATCCTTTTTCAGTGAAATCTAAAAAAAGGTCCTCACCTTGTATTTTTGGTAAATCAAGTCTTTCTATCTTAAATACCAATAATTTTAGATATCGCCTTTGAACATTTTCTAGAGCGTTTACATAAATATCATAAAATGGTTTCCATATTAATGAGGCATATTCAGAGTTGGGCAGTACTCAGTAAGTACTTTCATCCTGATAAGACTCATACTCGAAAAATTTCTACTTTACATTTTAGAGTACTCAGTACTTCTAATTTCTACAACTGACGTTTAACGGGTACAAGTACTGACGCGCGCATATATATAATAATGCCCGGAAAGGTTAAATCATTCAAATATTTTAGAGCGTTTAGGGTTGTGGTTCCTTTGGCTTTCTACAAAAATTTCCAAAAAATAACTAAACAATGCTAATTGATAAATTTTGAATTTGGAAAATCTAAATCTTCCGCTTTGCTTCTTTTTTCTTGCTCCCGGTTCTTCTGCTTTCTGCTTTAACTTCTGACTTATACCTCCTGTTGTCCTGTCTGGTCTCCTATTGCTGTTTTCCTCTACTCCTCCTTCTCATGTGCGTCGTTTTGGGTGAGGCAAGGGGGGGCAGTTGCCCCTCCCTGGCTTTTACTACTTAATCATCAACGTGTAAGATATACATTACTGATTTTTTGTTGGGTAAAAAAAGAATACTTTTTCTCTACCGATCAGAAAATGAAAATAGTGGACAAATTTGGAATCGACAATTTTGAAGCTGAATACCAAACGTGGATAGCTAACTGGACTACGAAAGTGCTTCGTGCACACAATGAGGTCTCCGTTAATAACAAAGATGAACATGGCCGCGATCTACAATTAATGTAAATAGGCAACTGGGCTATGCATGATGAGTCGATGAGTGTACAGAAAACAAAAAAGAAATTATGTCTTCTGTTATCGATATTTTTGGTAGAAAAACAAGAAATTTCAAATTATCGTTTTCCTAAAGTTTTTGTTTGTGTTCGTCGACGTGTTTGAGTGAGTTTTTTATGTTTTCGTGTTTCTTAAATATTATATTTTTTTTATTATTATGTATGGCTGTGTATTCTTGTTGCTTTTTTTCTGTTATATCACACCTTCTTTTTGTTTTTTAAATATAAGAGTTTTAAGTTTCTTGTTTTTTTATTTTAGTTTTTGTCTTTTTTGTTGTTATTTTCTTTATTAGAGAGAATTTTATTTAGTATTGCTGTTTTGTTTTTCATTTTCTTTTTTTACAAAAAATAAACATTCCAAATTTTTTTCAAAATGTTGCCCCTCCCTATAGAATTGTGTAACGACGCCCAAGCTCCTTCTGCTGAACTCTTTCTTACTATGTTTACCTTCTTGCTATTCGATTCCCACTTATCTTCAATTAAAATAAAAATTTTATCGGCCTTTCTTCTGTTATTCTTTTTTTATTATAAAGGGTGTCCAAATTTGTCCTTGAAATAATATAATATTATTGTATTATTTTAAAGTTTAAATGTCGCGGTTAATAATGAAAAATGATATCCGGCATGTAATCCCTCTGCTTCTTTAGCATGCTAACATTCTTTTTATAAAATTTTCAAGAACATTTTCACAAACATTCTATTCAATTTTTTAAATAACGTTAACTCGAAGCTATTTAGGTATTTGAGGATTATTAGCATACATTTTTCCCTTCAGAAAGCCCCACAAGAAATAATCCAACGGTGTAAGGTCGCATAACCTAGGCGGACAATTAACCTCAGCTCTTCGAGAAATTATTCGAATGCCAAATCTCTCCCTTAAAAGATTTAGTGTTTTATCCGATATGTGGCAAGTAGCACTGACTTGCTAGAACCATCCATATCTTCTAATTCGTTCCACAAATAATCTCGTAATCATTGTCCTGTATCGCGGTTATCGAATCACCAGCTTCATTTTGGAAAAAATAAGGTCTAATAATGCCACTAGACCAAAAACTACACCACACAGTCACATTTTACAATATTTCTCTTGGATTTTCTTTACCCCATATTCTGCTGTTGAAATCTCTTCATAAAACTCTCAATAACTTAAACAGATGGTGATAAATTTCTTCCAAAATGCGTAAGACATCTTCTTGCAAGTTTCAGTAAAACATTCCTCATTTTAGTAATAAGTTTTTACAATAAAAACGGGGTTTTTGATGGACAGTTGTTCCATGTTGACCAGAAAACAGGTATCCGTATGACATATGTTACCATAGAAATACTGTCAATGAAGATTGCCAAAAATGACGGCCAATTTAAATCGGAATGTCAAATTTGGACACCCAATATTTCTACAATATAAAATCTTCAACTTTAAAATCTATCTATCTATCTATCTATCTTCAATATTATATTTTTTGACTTTTTTTATTTGCCATCTAACAATTCTAAAACCATCTGACAATCTTTCCAACGTTTATTTGGCAATTCCATTAATTTTCTAAATCCCACTACCATCGCAGTCAGAACTCTAAGGCAATTCGGAATAAATTACCGATGCCAATGATACAGGAAGAAAAACACAAAAACATATATGTCAAATGACGGAATCATGACAATATACGCGTGTATATATGTTTTAAAATATATAACTGTTCTTTTGAGTATACCCTTAATATTTTACTTTAAGATTAAAATAGAAAAGTTGGGGGTACACGTTAATGGTATCTGTATCTGTAACGTGTGGAGGGTGGGTTACCCACACGGCATTTAGGCCTCATTAGGCCCATTATGCATCCTCCTGAGATGATAGGCACCTCCTAGCTCGTGAGTCAGCCTACAGATTTTATGTAGTTGACAACGTCGCCAAGAGGTGCTTCTCTTATATCGGCCGGTGTTAGCCGATATCACACGTTAATGGTAAGTGAAAACCAATTTTTAGAAGATAAGTTTTTATTTGTAACTTACTGACTATTAGTTACTCGATTTTATCATGAGTACTTTCTAAAATTTGCAAAAGTACTCATTTGCTTTGAGCACTATTCACATAAGTACTCATACTCAAATACTTATGAGTACCATGAGTACTTTAACTCAGTATTCTTCCCAGCTCTGGGCATATTCTTATTTTGATTTGTAGAACGCATTGTACAAATGATTTATGGTTTCGATAGAATTGAGGTCAAGCCTTATGATAAATTCCAAATTTTTGAATGATGCTTTTACATTGTCATTTAGATGTTAATTAAATATATTTTTTATCAAACAAAATCAGTCTTGTTTAATAAATCACCGTCCAAACAATAGTAATAGAGAAATGCATATTGTTTAGTATATGGCACGACATTTTTTTGAATTTAGGGGATGACAGGGGGGAATATCGCGCATACTGTCATGGAGTTAGGGCTCGGAATTTTTCAGTTTTTTGTATTCGAACATTCGTTTAAAACTTTATTCGAATACCCAAATTATTTACTATTCGAATATTTCTAAGTATTCGAATATTCGACTATTCGTACGTTTGAGTATTCGACTATTCGAATATTCGACTATTCGACTATTCGACTATTCGACTATTCGACTATTCGACTATTCGACTATTCGACTATTCGACTATTCGACTATTCGACTATTCGACTATTCTAATATTCAACAATTCGACTATTCGAATATTCGAGTATTTGAATATTCGAGTAGGTATACGAGTATTCGAATATTCGAGTATTTGATTATTTGATTAATGTATAATTCATACCTGTTTGTTTTGGTATGGTGCCTAGTTCTTAATTGATTCCATAAATTACTGGTATTACTTCTGTGTATGACATTGTAAGTACATAATTTACACTATACACAATTTTCTTTTTTTCGAAGTAAAGCCAAATCTTACTGCGTTCTGAACTCATATTTAACACCTGTAGCGGGCAAGCGTTTACCGACATACACACACTAATAGGAATAAAATACCTAGTAAATTATAAGTTAACAAACATAAAAAAGCGTGTGAAAAGTGCGAATATGAAACAACGTTGGGTTCCCCTCATTTACCAAATAAAACGCCAGCGCTACAAGGAAATAAATACAATGTTGCCGTAACGTAATAGTTCCGAATCCCAACAAGTCAGAATTTTTTTAGTCGTTTTTCTTCTGCCTTTATTTTTCAGCAATAGGTAAAAAAGAAACATTTAAATTAGGTATATAAATAAATTCAAAATATATATCCGAATATTTGAACATTTACAGTATTCCGATATTTAAGTATTCGAATATTCGAGTATCGAATACCTAGTTCACTTAGTTTAATATTCGAATATCGAGTATTCGAATATTGAGTATTCGAATATTCGAATATTCGACTAATCGACTATTCGAATATTCGACTATTCGAATAATGTCGATCTAAAAATATCGAATTTTGAGTATTCGAATATTCGAATTATCGAATTAACCGAATACAATTCCGAGCCCTATCATGGAGGCGCTGACGTCATGCGTAGAGTTAGTAGAGTTGGCGCCAAGTAAATATCATCACAGACGCACGTTGCAATGATTTATAAATTATATTATATTGTAAACAGTGTTCTTTGTGAGTGGTTTTAGTGATGAACATTAAAAAATGAGGTACGCAATTTATGGATGTAACAGTAACAATCAAGGCAGAGGGATTAAAAAAGACGTTGTTTTTCACATTCCTCGACAGTAAGAGATTAGTTAGAAATGGCCAAAGGGCGGCTCTAGTCCCAGGGAGCCTTGCCTCTTTCTTAATTAACATTTTTACATTCCATGAGGCTTTTAGTAAAAAAATATACTAAAAAGAGAAATGTTGTAGGCAATGCTACCCATTCCTTCTCGAATATTTGACGAAGACGCCCTTGCAGTGGCCTGTGGCCGTGCAGATAAATTTAAAACAGAAAATTGTCATGTGTGCTCCAAGCACTTTTAACCTTTTAATTATAAGATGGGCCTCAAAGCAAACCTTCACGTTAGTTTATTCGCAACTCAGGACTTAACTGGGGACTTTATCCTTTTGAAAGCTGACAATTTCGCAAAATATAGCAAACGTAAAATTATTTATGTCGCAAAAAAATAAAATTTCGGCATATTGTACTTGATGAAAGAATTAAAAAACTGTCAGTGACTAGGTCCAGGAAAAATGCAGTGTCATTTTATTTTAATTTTGTATTTATTTGTATTTGGTATATTTATTTTCATGCTTTGCATTATATTATGTTTGAAATATATTTTTTAAAAACCTGTTTTTGTTATCGTATTTATACATAAATCATATCTTATTCATAAAATAAGTTAGGTATATTCAATTGGGTAATATATTGCAGATAAATGTGTCATCAGTTGCGAATATTAATCAGGTCAATAGTCCCAAGATGCGAAATTTTAACCCAGGGTCCCCAGTTGAGAAATTCCGTGTTGCGAAAATACCCTTCTCATTATCCTGGTTATAGAAACTATTCTTTAGACGTCGAATGTTCTTCTAATTTAAAACCGGCATTATAATTTATATAACAAAAATAAATCATTAAAAAGAAAAAGGAAAAAACTGATACTTCAAATAAATATTTTTTTCATGTATGTATTTACGTTTATTTTCCTTTATAGCTCTTTCCTTAACTATCCCATAATAATATCCTTAGATATTTGATGTAATTTTTAAAATAATATCCTTTAATATGTATGAAATTTCTGTAAATAGCATTTAGTTTCCTCATACTTCGAAAGTATTTTTAAATTCCCGCCTATACAAACTCTACACATGACGTCATGCGCGTGGTCGTCCTATTTTTGACACAGTTGATATCCTACCTTCTATTTTTTATACCATGAGGGGATGATTATTTATCAAACACCAACTATTTATTACATTTATATTTGCAATTTAAGGCAATCATTTAAGATAAAAAATTTCAACATTGTGTGCATAAATAGTATATTACATTACGAGTGTGGAAAGTGACATTTTTCACACGAGTGGGAAATATTGTCGCACGAGGCACAAGCCGAGTGCGACTATCACACGAGTGTGGAAAATCACTTTGCACACAAGTGATGTACAATATTTTTCCTACGACCACAAAATATTTTCATCAAAAAATGTAAAACCAGGTTATTATAATAATTAAAATGTATTTAAAAAAAATAATCAACAACAATCGTATTTAATCAATTTTCATATTTTTTAAACAAAAAAAAATTAAAAAACAAAAAAAAATAAAAAAAAAACAAAAAAAAGTTCTGGCCCCGCCAGGATTCGAACGCGGTCGTTCGCCAGTTCTCTAAAATGGCAAATTTGATAGTTTGATGCTCTAACCAACAGGCCTCTGGTCAATTGAATGATATAATCGGTTATATGTTTAACCAGAATAAAAAGCAAACATAATCTTAGTTATTTTAAAATTATTTTAATAATAATTGTTAAAGATAAATATCTAGGATCTAATTTACAACAATTTCAATAATTTAACAATCATATCGATTTTAGTATTAATATGGACATTACATCGATCAAAATAGAAATTATGGGTTTGACATTTTATGACAGCTGCTGCGGAAAGTAACATATTCTCACTCGGGTGGAAAGTAAATTCTTATTCATACGCGTGTGATATAGGGCACTTTCCATAGGACTATATAGTGTGATATGTGTCACTTTCCTAAGTGATCGTAGGAAAAAATATTTTGTGCAACAATTATAAAATAGTGCGTCGGAAAATAATTTACAGGTTTAATTTAATATTTAAAACAAAGCTTACAACAGCCACAACACTAACAAAAACAGAGCTGAAATGAACACAATGGTTTAACAAGCCTACAATTTGTTTACTGAGCTTTAGGGCAACCTTTCTTTGTAATTTACGTGTGTAAAAGTGGAAGGTTGAATCTTGCACAATTTCTACACTCGTCATGGATGCGCAGTCGGTACCTTATCATTATATCCTGGAACGTGCTTCTTGAAATATGTACTAGAATTGTCGCTCGGCAGGAGTCGTGATTTTCCGAGTACAAAAACGTCACTTATAGAAATCAACCAGTAATCAACAGGAGGACGGAGGTTAAGAAAACAATATACAATGCAAGAGTTGCAGAAATTGCTCAGTGTGCTGCTATTATTCCATCATTTGTAAATATAATACCTAAAAATAGGCTTACCCAAAGTTGTCATTAGCACATAAATTTTGGCCGACAATTCCAACTCCAGAAGTAGCCGGAAAGAGAAGTTTTTCCAAACCGAAGTACTTGAAAAAGAGGTTAAGGATGACAATTTTTTTTTTTTTTTAACAAAGAAAAAGTGTAAATTTGTTTGAATAAGAAAAAATAAAATATTGGGAAGAAAAAAAAAGTATTTTTAAAATTATGTTCTTATTTCCTTAAAAACAATTTTTATGTGCTTTTAGCACGAGCTAACAATTTTGTACTATCTTTGAAAGTCTCAAAGCTTGTTTTACAATTAAAACTTAAATATTAATGTACAGACAATTAGTTTTTTATTAAATTTATCGACGCTCTGTTTCTCGCCACTTTAGATTCATTACCGAAAAAACTCTCTTGGTGAAAGCTGAAGTGGCGGGAACAGAGAGTAATTAAGAAATATTTTGTTTTACATTTAGTAGGCTATTAGAAGCATTTTTAAGTATTTTTCTAAGTATTTTTTTAAGTATTTTTAAAGTAAAGTATTTTTTAAAGTATTTTTTAAGTATTTTTTTAAGTATTTTTCTCGGAATTTGCAAACCAAAACAACGGACTATTTTCAGCACGTTCGATAGTGACATGTGAGATTTGTCACCTGACATATGTAACACTGCGTTCAGAAATTAATAATTATAAGTACCATCCGTGTTCGGTTTTAACTTATATGTATCGATAAATAGTTCAGTACTTAACCATAATAAGCGCTTTCGCATACTTGAAAAAAATGTATTCTAATACTTCGTAATTAATAATACAAATCACAAAAAAATTAAAAAAATAGCAGAGAATAAACAGTATTATGTTAACAAAAGAAACAAATTAAAAAAATATTTACTCAGCGCAATTTGAACAGTATTTTTCAGAAAGTGTTCATATTTTATGAAACCAAGAGAAACATTTTACGCATTATATCCGATCGCACTTGAGACCTTTTTGTCCAAATAGTGCCCATTACATTTTTTACAAAATTCATCTCTGTCTACTACCTGAAGATCTTCATCACTTGAACTTTCACTCATATTAATGGATGAAGCAGAAGAACTTGACGATTTCTTAGGTTTCTTCTATTTTGTTTTACCTTGATTGTCTTATTTTTATTTTCCTTAGCATTTCATTTTTCCTTAGTTTTCTTTGAGCATTAGCTTCTTTTAATTCTTTCGGCGTTTTTTAGCCATATATTCTTTGTAGTAACAATTTTGGCATTCTGTTTGCGAGAATTTTTTTTTTTTATTTCTTTCGTTGGTATTTTTTAATTTCGTTAAAACCACACGTTAATTTTCTTTCTTTCTTTCTTTCTTCTTTCTTTCTTTCTTTCTCTTTCTTTCTTTCTTTCTTTCTTTCTTTCTTTCTTTCTTTTCTTTCTTTCTTTCTTTCTTTCTTTCTTTTTTCCTTTCTTTCTTTCTTCTTCTTTCTTTCTTTCTTTCTTTCTTTCTTTCTTTCTTTCTTTTCTTTCTTTCTTTCTTTCTTTCTTTCTTTCTTTCTTTCTTTCTTTCTTTCTTTCTTTCTTTCTTTCTTTCTTTCTTTCTTTCTTTTCTTTCTTTCTTCTTTCTTTCTTTCTTTCTTTCTTTCTTTCTTTTCTTTCTTTCTTTCTTTCTTTCTTTCTTTCTTTCTTTCTTTCTTTCTTTCTTTCTTTCTTTCTTTCTTTCTTTCTTTCTTTCTTTCTTTCTTTCTTTCTTTCTTTCTTTCTTTCTTTCTTTCTTTTCTTTCTTTCTTTCTTTCTTTCTTTCTTTCTTTCTTTCTTTCTTTCTTTCTTTCTTTTCTTTCTTTCTTTCTTTCCTTTCTTTCTTTCTTTCTTTCTTTCTTTCTTTCTTTCTTTCTTTCTCTTCTTTCTTTCTTTCTTTCTTTCTTTCTTTCTTTCTTTCTTTCTTTCTTCTTTCTTTCTTCTTCTTTCTTTCTTTCTTTCTTTCTTTCTTTCTTTCTTTCTTTCTTTCTTTCTTTCTTTCTTTCTTTCTTTCTTTCTTTCTTTCTTTCTTTCTTTTCTTTCTTTCTTTCTTTCTTTCTTTCTTTCTTAGAAGAATCTGGAATAGCAGCGGTATCTGTTGATCTAGCAGTATATGGTCCAGCTATTTTTCCGTTATGAATTTTAGCAGTAGTAATGATTATCCTTGGCATTTCTGTCTCAGCATCAGACGTTTATGGTGAAATGTCCATCGTTTGGTATTTAATTTTAAGTTATTTGGATATTTGAATTAGCAACCGATAAATCTGCTTCTATTGGAGTTGTTTGGGATTCCATCAGAACGAAAAGCATAAGCTGCAATAACAGATGAATCTGATGCATAAAGTCCACAAGCCTTAAAATCTGAAATGCCATTTTGGACAGTGGCAGCTTTAGATCAAGCTATATTCAACAAAGAAGGGAACTAGTATCTGGTAATTTTTCTTCCTTCATGATTTCGTATCCAAGTCGCACATGTATCCTAACAAAATGTTTTTAGTTTCTTGAAAAATCATCTATTCAGGGGCTGTAAAAAATGTGTTGTGTAACTAGGAAGACGCAAAAAGATTATCTTATTACTGGTTGCGTAATCTAGAATTTTTGGATCCAAAATGTAAGAAGCATGTCCATCAATATCAAATATTTCTTTAAGCCATTTTTGGAACTGTACCACCTAGTTTGCAAACCATCTTCAAACTCTTTCTTTTCAATTTTTCCATTAAAAATGAAAAATGTAAGAATTTTGTAGAGCAAACAGATTTAGTTTCTTTGAAACTATAGAACTTTAGCTGAGGTGTTATTTAACTGCAAACTGGTTTCAAAATTACAGTAGGGAAGTATATTTGTATTCTTAATACCAGTTATTATCAGTTTAATGAATTTTTCTCGTTGCAACTATTGTAGTTGTATAGTGTTTTTATCTGTGGCGAAAATGGTTGGTACATTTATTTACGATATGCCCATCAAAAAAAACGTTTTACACGAAGAGGAAAGTGAAGAATAGCAAGAGATAAGTTAATATTGGAAATGAATCAAATAAAAATATTAACATTTAAATTGTTTTGTTTTTTGAGGTGCATTTACTTTTCTATATTACTACAAGGCAAGACATTTTTTAATTTGTGAAATCGTTTTTATTAGAACATAAAATAGTTATAAAAAATATTGATACACATTATGGTCACAAAAAATCATCTGAAATTTTTTTACTCCAGATCGGTCTAGGCGAAATCATCACAATATATATGAGCCAGAGATATTTTTTTGTATAATTTTCTTTTCGTGAAATTTTATTGATAAGAAATGCTATATCAATATAATAAAGAAAATAATTTCGGACATAGTGTATATTAATAGATAACCTTTTTTTAATAAAAAAAAAACATTCTGTATAATTTTAAACAAAATCGAGCACAAAAAAATGCTACTCTAAGTTTATAAATGTAATCTTTTTATAAATTCTTGAACAAAATCCGATTATATTCCAGCGCTTAAACACCATTAGTCTGTCAAACGTTTGAAGCGGTATTATTTTTCCTTCAGCACATTCATTTACCTAATCTAAATTGTGTTTTGATGCTTGAAAGAATTACCTACTTCGCTGCACATTAAGTAGTAAAGTTGTACAAAGAAGTCAATGTCAAGGTTACTACGTTTAAAAATGTTTAACAATAACACCTGTGTTTATTTTTTGCTTATTTAGTATTATGTATTTTATTGATAATATTTTCAATTCATTAATTAATTCATTTAATTACGCTTCATTGGTTGAGGCCTATAATCACAAGTATATAAAAAATTTTGGAGTAGGTAGATTGATATATTTCTTTTAAAATTTAGGATTGTTGAATAAGATCTAATTTTCAATTAACTGATAAAAATACGACTCACTTTCCGTTATTGCTGAAAATCGCAGAAATATTCAAAGTTTCCAATCTAAAGGTTTTGTCTTGGATTTTGTATAAGCTTATCTAGATAATGATAAAGTGGAAAGTGATATTATTATTGTCTTAATAGGAGAAATCATAAATTATGAATATTTTGAGCATGTACATAATTTAAATCTTACCTAGAATGATTTTTGTTATGTGTATTACTTCTGTTGTTGTTTTCTGTTCTTGTACTATCACTTTCATCTAAAGACAGGGCATCCGCCTGGTCTAAAGGGGAATATGCCTTACGATCTTTGCTAGCAATTTGAAGGCAAGCTGAAAAGAAATAAAATATTTAATTTCATTCTATATTTTGGTCTTAGAATATTATTACTATCATAGAAAAAAATGTTTAAATACTGATATTTCGCTACCTCAGTTCAAAAAAAAGAAACATCTTAAGACAACGGATCTTTGAAATGTTTAGTTTATTTCTGTTTTGAACATAACAAAAGGAAATGTAAGTGTCTATTATTATGACAAGAGTGAAAAGGCAGAGGAGGCAGAGAAGACAGAGGAGACAGAGACTTGGCTTAATGCTTTTCTCACTGTCAGAAACAAAATAACATATTCTCAGGTAAAAAACTAACAGAACAAATCAATTAAAAGGTCACAATCACCTATGAATCCCACACCACAAATTTCGTAGCATACGCAGTCAGCTAGTCTAGCAGAAAGTACCACTCATAAATTATTATTATTATTATTATTATCCTTAATAACTAGAATAGATTCACTCTGATTGGCACTAGAAGCTAAAAATAACGAAGATAAAAGATACTAGAATATCCACTTATATTGCCAATGGTATTCTCCAAAAACAAACTGATATCAAGTTCTCTTGGGGGTACAAAAAATAGATAGGTGTCTAATTTCTGAGACCCACCTTACAACGGAGTCTTTAAATTTAGAGGTTATAAATTCTATCACACTATCCACTTATCAAATCCAGCAACAGGAGGAAGTATCTTGATTAAAAATAATATTTCGCACTATGAGAAACCAGGCTTCCAAGAACCAGAAAATCAGGTAACCATTAACACTAAGGGAGACAAAATTACAATAGCTGCAATCTATTGCCCACCAAGATACAAGCAGAAAAAAGAATAGTATAGTAAGGTACTTAGTAATCTAAATAATTATATCGGTGGAAATTACAACCCCAAAAATATTATCAGTCAAAGAAAAGAATTGCACCGAGCTGCAACAGAACTTAGGTGTACATAACAATCTTCTGAAAACCCCACCTATTGGCCCACCGATCCAAATAAAATTCCAGACATTTTAGATTTCTTTATTCTGAGAAAAATTTCACCAACTATACACAACAAAAAAATAACTTTGATATGATGTTGGGTGGGGTTTTCCTAGTTTTCTTCACCTGTAAGTCAAATGTCAACATCTTTATGTCACCCCCGAGCGCCACGGCAAATAATAATAATAATAGCCATCCCTTTCCCATGGGCGAAGTTAGGGGAGGGCTTGGGGGGGCTAAGCCCCCCAAAAACCAAATTAGCCTCCCCAAAATAATTCGAACATTTATCGCACATCGACCCATACATTTCAGATTTTAGAACAGAAATTAAAAAATAAAAAGAATCGTGCCATTTGATTGATTCTGCAATTTTACATTTAGCTCAGGAGGCAGTGAATTTTTTTCGTACCTACTCATTTTTCCAGTAGGTATATATGAGTACCAAAAAACAAAATTTTTGAGTCTGACTCTTATTTTCCCAGTTATAAATATTTTACATTTACCAAACTAGAACAAAAAGTTTATAAAAATAGCAGTTTGGATTATCTCAGATAGTGGAAAGTGAGTGTGGCAGAAAATTTAGCATATAAATTGATACAATCATGAAATGTTAATAATAATGTCTGGCTGATTTACGAAATTGACAAATGAGTCTGGTAACATCTTCAAAATCGAAAAAATATAATATTTTTGCTTTTATTTTCCCGGGTTTGAAAATTTGTCACGTAATAGATTATATTGTAATTTTACACCTCTATTTTATAGCCGATCAAATGCTGTTATTTTAAAACGTTTCCATGACAACCAGAAAAATTTCCGGTAATTTTTTCTATTAGTGGGTACCCTAAACGAAATTATACTGAAAATTTTTTTGAAAGTTGAGAAGCCCTTCCATGCATAAAATATTACGACGCAACGCGATAGTGTGATTAAAAATTTGCCGTTTTAGTGGTTAATATTTTATTTAATACCAATTATAACTAGGTAGAAATACACTACATTTATTTTAAGTAAAATAATAATGAGGTTTTTCGCGTCAACTAAACGACTTCAAATATGACAAATGGTCATGGTATGGCCAGAGCATTTAAAAATATATGTTTTATATGCTGTGGTATGGCCAGCTTTGAAAATTTAATTTTAGTCATTTTAATGTATGTCTGTCAAGTTTTGAAATTTGGATATTTTGGTGTAAAATTTTCTTACCCAATACCACATGTGCTTAAATTATTATCAGTAAATTTTTGCTCGCTCACGCATATTTTAAGAAACTTATCCATCGTCTTCGACTAAATTTCAAAATATTCTTAAGTTCGAAAAAATTTCCGGAAATAATTTAGTCACTAGTGATATTCTAAGTGAAAATACACGTTTGGCTGACAATTACAATCACGAAGGCATGCCAGACTCACAAGTAGTGTCCGACCGAAGGTTCGGTTACGGTTTCGGCCAACTTCGGCTTAAAATAAGAGTTTCGACTACAGTTTCGGTTTCGACGGAAAACTGGCCGAAACTGCAGCCGACAGCAAAACTACTTTCGAAAGTTTTCGTATTACACTTGGTTGTGTCCTGCACAATGGCGACTGTGCCGGGTGCCATTCTTACACAGTGCACGCACACACAAACATCTCTGCTTTGTTTCAAGTGAACAGTCTTCAGTGCTCCTGTCCTAATTTATTCGGATCAAAGGAGCAATTTTTTAGGTGAAAACGTGGAAAAATATTTTTTTTACCCTACAACGTTAGACTGTTTACTTATGAATATTAATTTAATTATAAGTAACAAACATATTTAATCCGCTGAATTTGTTTATTTTTTTTTTTAATAAAAATTATACATTATATATAATTCCCTTCATAATACTATTTTTTGTTACAAAATATCTACTACAGATGCAGAAATGATTGATACTTTGTAATTCACTTACTTTTTTTTTTATTTTAAAAGTAATAAAAAAAACAATGTCCATAAATTTATTAATGGCTACTTTTCATCACCAAAAATAAATAGGTAATAAGTAAATGTAGCTTAAATTTATAATACGAGTTAATTAGTCTAAAACAAGGATTACAATAAGATACTGCAAATTTCAATAAGAGATTGCCTTAAAACAAAGTTCTTGTTTCTGTTTCGGTTTCGCCCGAAACTAAGAAAGGAGCCGAAATTTAGTTTCTGTTTCGGTTATAAAACCATATTTCGGTCGGACCTGACAAGCCAGGTAGTTAAACGAGGAGAGGAATAGCAATCTAACGTGCCGAATTTAGCGCGCCTGGCGATCATTAGATGAGTCTGGCAAGGCTTTCGGGGTGTTCCACATTAGCCAAATTGTATTTGAAGCTGTTTTCATATTATACATTTTTCTAGTAGTGAGAACACTTGTAATAGGGATCCTTACTGGACAATGCCAACTAAAAGGACACCTTAGTAAACTGAGATTAGTAGAAGATAGTGACTGCAGATTCTGTGAGGAGGACGAAACCTTCGTTCACATTCTAACTGAATGTGTAGCACTCCAGAATCAAAGGGCACTATACCTATGAGCATATAAAATAGAATAGGGAAATTTACCTAACTTGAAGCCACTCCAAATCCTACACTTCCTTGAGAAAATATAATTGGAAGGATCGTTATAGGCATTGAGACATTTCCGTGCTGCATAAGCGACAGAAGGGGGCACAATAGATATTTTAGGTCGCAGTGTATTAACACCCCATTCCCAACATAACATAGTGAGAAAACTGCAAAAAAATGAAATCCACCAATCAGTTCATATTTTGGACACCCAACTACTATTATTTTTAAAATTTTATATCAGTATATTTTTTAGTCATTAAGAGTACATACGTTAAAATTAGTTATTTTTGTTTAGAATCGATAAAAAATGGCATTTTTATTTTTATTTGGGCCACATTTAAAAAAAAATGAATTTTAATCAAATTGTATGAAACTGATTTAGTTACGAGTATTAAAACTAAAAACCTGGAGTGGAGTGGAGCAGAGGACAGAGCATCTAGATTCCACGCAAATAGCCTGGGTTTGAATCTGGACAAGGGGCTTATTTTATGTTTATTATATTTTATAAATTAATAAAATTCATAAATTATTTTAAAATTAGTTATTTTGTCTAAAACTAAAATAATTTTTTAAATTTTTATATTTTCCTTAGTGGTTCATAGAAAAAATATACTGTACAACTCGAGTGAATTGTCCATATCTACTCTTGTTGCACAAACTACTATTTCATGACTGCGAAAATGAGGAAATTTTTTTAATGAATTATTGTGATGAAAATTTTTCAGGTTTTTTACTTGACATAAATATATGTTATATATGATATTTTATCCATTTTCATAGATTCGCCAGAATTTTTTTATTTAACTTCAGTATACCTCTAGAACTATTATATATTACATGACTAGGGCTAGGGCTTTAGCCCCCCCAGATCTGATGACATAACTTCGCCCATGCACCTTTCCTCGGACAAGCTTAGCTTTTAGGGTTAAAATTCACTCGTAAGAAGGTGAATTGGGAAGAGTATTTTTATTATATATGTATTCAGACTATTCTGTAGTAAACCTGACTTTAAAAGTGATAATAATACAAAAAAAGTAAAACCGACCCTAGCAAATCGGAAAAGAAATTGGAAAGGTTTTCAAGAGAACAAATACTATCTAAAAATACTATTCAACTGACCATACCACTAAAAACTAAAAATAAGACGAAGAACTGAAAAAGTTTATAGTGGAAATTCAACAAATTGCATGGAGGAACATATCAAATTTAAGAAGATTAACAACTGGAAGAAACAGGTGCGGCTAAATCTTAAAGTGAAATCTGTCGTAACAGAGCATGCGCGAAATTTTACATTGATTTGACATTGACTTTTGACAGTTTTGAGATGTTCTGTGCAAGCCTATTTCATTTTTCATCAAATCATGAAATAAACGAAAATGTAGACATATTTTTATGAAAAATATCCATAATATTATACAAAACGATACAGCTTGTTTCAATATAAATAAATGCAAAAATAAATATTTGGATGGCTGCAAATGTATTATTCTTTTGAATTTGAAATATCAATAGCTACATTGGAAAAACAATTCATATATTCAAGGTAAAGATTCGTTTTTTTTTAGTCACCATTTATAATAGTAAAATTAATGTATTTTTTTAGGTATTCTGTATTCTTAGTTCA
Source organism: Psylliodes chrysocephalus (assembly GCA_927349885.1). NCBI lineage: Eukaryota > Metazoa > Arthropoda > Insecta > Coleoptera > Chrysomelidae > Psylliodes > Psylliodes chrysocephalus. Next base: position 31,149,560 of record OV651818.1, on the reverse strand, counting down.
ACAAAAATAAGAAAACGTAAACAAACAATTCAGGACTCTTGGAAATTACAAAGAAATTGCACAAGTTTAATTGTTTTAACAAAGAGTGCAACTGGAAAATATAATATTTATTTTTAAACTCGCTATAGGAATAAGTTGCAATTACATCTGGAACTGCAGAAAGGGGATCAAATTAATTTAACACATAAACTCTCCAGTGAAAAGATTTTAAATGAAACATGATTTGTACACACATTATGTATGTGTAATATTTAATTTATGTTTAATGAAATAAAATATTGAATTATTATATTAGTTTTATTTCCTAATCCCTTTTATGATATTGTTTCTAAAACGTTTTTATACAGATACATGTACGAATATATTGTAAATATAAAAATATGTGGCCAAAATATGACTCCTTTAAATATATTTAGTACGACCTATCTAATTAAAAAGAGTTTTAGAACATTAATTTAGAATAAATATTTTCTATTCTCATTTTATTCGAAACATTTTTTCATATCTACCACGAAAATAATGAAAAAAATCAATTTATTATGGTCCATTTCAATGAAATCGTGTATAATATTTCTGTATTAAGATTAAAATTATCTCCTGTCTAGCTGCAATTTCATATATTTGGAAATATTTTTGTAGGGTACATCTAATACATAACCCATAAGTCAAAATTTGAAAAACCGCCTAAAAGTTGCACTCTTTGTTAAACAATTAAACTTGTGCAATTTCTTTGTAATTTCCAAGAGTCCTGAATTTTTTGTTTACATTTTCTTATTGTTCTGAAACTTCTAAAACGAATCAAAAGATTATGTTTCTTTATCTTAAATATATGAATTGTTTTTTCAATGTAGCTATTGCCATTTCAAATTCAAATCAATAATACATTTCCAGCCATCCAAACATTTATTTTTGTATTTATTTTATTTATTTATTGAAACGAGTTGCATCGTTGCATGTATACATTTTTATTTCATAATTTGATGAAAAATAGAACAAAACATCTCAAAACTGTCAAAAGTCAATTTCAAATCCATGGAAAATTTCGCGCATGCCCTAGACAATATTTTGACATTCTTCAATTATATCTAAGGGGATGGATGTTTAGAGTGAAGAAAGAGGGGATATACTCTACTATTAATGAAAAATTGCGGTATCCTACAATAAAAATGTATTAAAAACCTCAACAATCGTGGATGACGCTGTAATATTTGCAGTTTGCCGAACTAATACAGAGATCTTAAGAAAACTCCAGAAACCCTGCAACAGAATCAATCGATGGACAAGAAAGGGGAAATAAAAATAAATCAAACTAAATTAGTAAAATAAATGTTGATTTTACTTTTCCACAAAATGAACAAAAACAAATAAGAATAAACAATAATGTTATTCCGCATCACATTTCGGCCAAATTCCTAAGGATAAACCTTGATGTACGACTTAAATGGAAAAAAAACATACAAAAAAGCGTACAGAACTTGACCATAAATTCCAAAAAATGTATTGGCTCCTATAGGAAGAAAATCCAAGTTGTCAGTTCATAACAAACTGCTAATTTATAAAAAAAAATCTGATGTGTCCAACACATGACTTTCCTATCTAGTTATTATAGGCATTTTCCGGTTATTTTGTACAACCTATTGCAGCATCTCTATAAATGTTTAGAGGATAAACTAAATATATACATTTTACACATACATTTACCTCGAAACATTTTTCTATAGATATTCATTGAAAACGAAAATACTGAAAAATTTAAATTTATCACTTTTCCATTACGGTCCATTTTAGAAAAATCATGTATAAACAACTTTTAGTTCAACAATTTTCATAAAAATCAGAATTTTGCACATTTTGTCAAATTTCTCGAATACGGACCATTTCAGGAAATTTTGACATAAAGCAAAAATTATAAATAATAATATTAGAAGTAACTTTTATTTGAAAAATTTTCTTCTCCAAACGTAAATAACAGATATATTCTATAAAATATAAAAATGACCACCAATAAAGTACCCCCCCAGATGTTCCGACTCTGCCCAAAATCTAATCAGCTCATTGGACGCTGAAACAAAGCTTAAGTTTAAAATTTGGTGTTTTTATGTGTATCGGTTCATGAGTTATGCGTTATACAGACACACACACACACACAGACACACACACACACACACAGACACACAGACACACACAGACACACACACACACACACACAGACATCATCGCGAAAATAGTCAAAACGGATTCAGGGGACCTCAAAACGTAAAAATCCGTCGAAAACTCGAAGTCGAAAAAAATCATGATTCCTATACTTTCCTTATATCTGTATACAGATAGGAAAGTAAAAATCTAAGACCAGTCTGAATTTATGGCATACAGGTATGGGGATATATCAGCAAGAGTAGTAATATCATCATGATACAAGTTTTCCAAAATAAAGTCCAAAGATGCATCGTTGAAACCTGAAGATACCAAGAGTTGAAGAAGAAATATGAGGGTCGATTCCACTTACACGTAATTGAAGAAGCGCTGCAATTAATAGACAACTCTACACTCAACAGAAAGCTCAAAAGAAAGAAGCTAATTGAGCTAGTGCAGTGAAGTTAATGATAGTGCTAATATAAAACAGTGTAATAAATCGTCACGCCAACTTGTGATGCATTCCTATAGAAATAAGGCAACCCAATGGGTACTTTTTCGAGAAGTAATTAGTTCATAAGATTTTTAGAATAAAATTGTAGGTTAGTCAATAATGACTAGTAACTATATTCAAACAAAGAAAAAAATTACAAGACACCTCTACTTTTTTTTTCATTTAAACTCGGCATTATTCGATATTTTTAATACTTTGTAGAAATATCTCATTTTTAACCAATTTCAAGTTACATCCTCTTTAAATTGAGGTAGCGATATATATTTTTTAAGAAATCGTCTCTAATTTGTATGAATATAATGCCACATAATAAAAAACCATTCAAGACGGTTTATACTTGTTTGACCATCGTCAAAAAATATTCAAAGCCGGACTTGTTAATATAGGAGTTGTTTTATTCTAGAAAGTAGTAGGTGTGTATATGTCGTAATCTTATATTGAAATTCGTTTTTTCATGAAGATCCTAGTCACATTATGAAGCGTCGACATATTGTGTAAAATCATGAAGCTACGCACAATCTGTCGGGGCTTTTCGTGAAGAGACCACATAATCATGACTAAATTCAAATATCAACACTTTGTAAAGTAACGATTGTGAAACTTGTTTAATTTACCTGGTTTTATTGAAGCTGATAGTCATGCCCGAATAAAAGACCATACAAGATGCAGCAATGCCATAAACAATTGTTTGAGGTTATGTAATAAATTACGCAAAATATACGTAAATTATTTAAGATCGGCCATGGAGCAAAACCGACTAAGTAATCTTGCTTTCATTTCAATAGAACCGGACAAGCTAAAAGAATTAGACACCGAAGATTTAATTAAACAATTTGCAAAAATTAAAGCACGAAAAGCCCAATTCACTTAGCTAAAATATTAATAACAATACCTAATACCTGGATATTGTATTAACCTTTAAAAGGTGACATGTTGCATTATTAAAATAATATATTGTTTTGTTTTTATTTGTCGGTCAGTCGTCCTGTGATATATAAACGAGTATTTTTAATGTTTTAAATGTTTTTTTTTATTTCTTGTGCTTTTGTATTATTATATATATATTACATTTGAAACTAAAATACAAAAATTTTGAGTTGTAATACTGTTAGATTATATTTCTATTTTCTATGTTTTCTATAAGTTTATAATTATGTTATGTAACTCAATGAGAAAATGGCTTGTACTTGTAAAATATAAAAATGAAAGTAAATTTATGAAAATACTTTTTAAAATTATTTTTCAATAGTGGATAATAATACCTAACTTTTATTGTGTTTCAAAATAAAATAAAATTTATGTATCTGATCTTTAAATGACTTTTATTCAAAAGAAATTTATGTCAGATATTTCAAATATTATGTTTCCGAGTAGGAAATTGCAAAATCTTTTAAAATCAAGAAAAAAAAATTGGGGTTACTATTTAAAAAAATTGTCAATGACGTCACTGCCCAAAAACGGGAAGTGGGGGAAAATTGAATTCTATTTAAAAAATTGCGCGTTGAGTAAACAAAATTGACCTCTCTGAGCATTTTTTCGAAAACCAACTACTTCCATTATAATGAATTTATTCCTTTCATTTGAACCATACTGTATATTATTATATAAATTGTATTTCTCGGTATTTTTTAATAAAATAGAAATATGTAGGTAAAGAGTATAGAAATATCAGTTACATTTGCGGCCTACCATCATAAAAAGGCATTAAAAACAAATGGATTTCTTAGTGTATAAATTAGGAAATTTAGTTTTTATTAATATTTGATACACTGGGTCTTGCAAAAAATATTAACAAAATGTTTAAATCAAATAAAGAAAGACGGAAGGGAACATAATAATATTCTGTGTTTTCTTATTCCAGCTTGAAAATGATATGGAAAACTATATGGAGTGGAAGATGGTGGGGGAGAACGTAAATCTTATAAAGGTTATTTTACCTCATATTTTTAAGTGTAAGTAATCAAGTTCCGAGTCTATCAAACCTGAAAGAGGTACTGCAGCGAAAAGACGTCGCGTTGAAATCCTCCAAAATATAGAGTCATCAAATCTCACACAGACTTCAAAATTACTGGAATGGTTGATTGTAGTAAAGGCAGTGGTGCTATTGAAGACGACCCACTCGAGCTCTGATGGCAGACCTACTCTTGTTTCCAACAAACATCAAACAAGACGAAAATTTCAAATAAGAAGAAACTACTTATAACGATCTAAACAAGCCCAAACTGGTAAAACCACAAACAAATCATGTATTGAATTCCAATAAAAAGAGCATCACATCTCCTATCAAATTTAAACAGACACATAGTTTGGAAAATCTTTAATCGCAGTTGCGCTTTCAAAAATGTTACCGATAGGGAATTCAGCCCTTCTGACACAAATTTGGACCATGATAATCAGTACAATGCATGCATGTTAAAGGAAACCTTGATGTCAGTAGACTGAGCTCTCAAACTACTTTTAAATATCCCAAACGATTCATATTTTTGCTTGCAAATTTTGTCAGATAAAATTCTGATTACACATACACATATTCTTATTGTACTTTAAAAATTCGACTCTGTTTGCCAGTAGCATTTTGTAGAACCGGTCATCCGTTCTCCAACACAATCGGCGCTGAGGACCCAGGGCCTAGCTGGGATGGCATCTCGGGCGGTATAAAATAACCCAAGACTTTTAATGCACGGTAATACTAATCCTATCGACTTGAAATAAACGCCATTGTACTTGTAAAAATAAGTTGTATTTATTTTTGTTAAAAAATAATATACTTTTTTTAATTTTCAAAGCCCATTGTGACTGCATCAGAAGATGACAAAACTTTTTACGAAACAATTTAAATAAAAACTAGAATTGACCAATCATACCAGAAAATTAGATTTTGAAAAATGTTACTACGGTCAAAATCATTATCATCTTTCGCGATGGTCAGAAAGTAGGTACTACAGTATGATCAAAATAAACAAAAAGTAACGGTTCAAAATTAACTATGACTAATTACTAGTTAGTACATAAACCACATGTAAATTATTTAATATAGAACCACCCAATGAATCACACTATATCTATATTAGAATCTCTTGTTGATTATAAACATGCACTATTTCTCCAAATTAAAGGACAAACGCATCCGAAATGAAGGAAAAACGACGCCAGCGTCACCTCCCGACGGCGTCCGTCGTCTAATTGCACCGCGCTCTACGCTAAAGAATTCCCTAAATCAAACGGGTCTCATTAGTTAAACACATCGCATATTTGTAAGCCCGTCATTTGATTTATATTGGCCGAACAGCGTATTTATGTGCCACGAAATACGAGAAAATGATTAATTGCCTCTCGACTTTTTTAACGGAACGGTAATTTGGGTGAAAAAAGAACGATTAGGGAACGATCGCTTTCAAGTTTTGTGTTGGCAACGGCATAAAGACGCGAAATGTCGGGTGACTAAGAAAATTTGAACGTTACAAGAGAGTCGAGGCGTGTAATTTTTCAGAATTTAAGGATTTTTGTTGCTGATGGCTATCTATTTTGTTTTTTTTTTAATGTTTTAGTGTTAAATCCGGAGTCACTCTTTGGCGATTGCTGCCTTGTGTCCAGTTGCGTGTTGTTAATATTAAATATTTTTTAAATCAAACAACTTATTTATAATTTTAAAAAACAAATATTTGATTTTTACTCACCTTCTATTTGCTTCATAGGCGTAACATTGGAATTATAGGACCAACTGCCCATTTCCGAAGAATATCCAAAATGTGATTGGTAAGGTACTGCCGATTCCATTTTCGAAAGACACTTATTTTGAACATACACGAATTACCGCAGTATCATATCAAAGCGATCTGTAACAAAGAAATAAAATGTAACTAGATGTTTCAATACATTTTTTTATTTAGATACAGTATAGATATTATTTATTATTGTTGATGATATTACTATTATTCAAACTTGGTATTGTATTAAAGGTGGGAAAAGAAAGAAAACAGGTCCTTTATATCTCCGAAAGAAATTTGTATTTGAACGGCGACCGCATGGGCGAAGTTAAGGGGGGGCTTGGGGGGCTAAGCCCCCCCCAAAAACCAAATTAGCCCCCCCCAAAAATAATTCGAACATTTATCGCACATCCACCCAATGATTTCAGATTTCAGAACAGAAATTAAAAAATAAAAAGAATCGTGCCATTTGATTAATTCTGCAATTTTACATTTAGTTCAGGAGGCAGTGAATTTCTTTCGTATTCATTTTTCCAGTCGGTGTATATGAAAAATAAACTGTTCTCTTAGTGACAAAAAACAAAATTTTTGAGTCTGACACTTATTTTCCCAGTCATAACTATTTTACATTTACTAAACTAGAACATAAAGCTTATAAAAATAGCAGTTTGGATTATCTCAGATAGTGGAAAGTGAGTGTGGCAGAAAATTGAGCATATAAATTGATACAATCATGAACTGTTTATAATAATAAGTCTGGCTGATTTACGAAATTGGCTATTGAGTCTGGTAATATCTTCTAAATGGAAAAAATATAATATTTTTGCCTTTATTTTCCCGGGTTTGAAAATTTGTTACGTGATAGATTAAATTATAATTTGACACCTCCATTTTATAGCCAATCAACTGCTGTTATTTTAAAACACTTTCATGACAACCAGAAAAATTTCCGGAAATTTTTCTTTTGGTGGGTACCCTGAACAATTATACTGAAAATGTTTTTGACAGTTGAGCAGCTCTTTCATGCATATAAAAAATTTGCCATTTCAGTGGTTAATATTTTATTTAATACCAATTATAACTAGTTAGAAATACACTACATTTATTTTATGTAAATTAATAATTAGGTTTTTCGCGTCAACTAAACGACTTCAAATATGACAAATGGTCATGGTATGGCCACAGCATATAAAACATATGTTTTATATTCTGTGGTATGGCTACCTTTGAAAATTTGATTTTAGTCGTTTTAATGCATGTCTGTCAAGTTTTGAAATTTGGATATTTTGGTGTAAAACTTTCTTACCCAATACCAAACGTGCCTAAATTATTATCTGTAAATTTTTGCACACTCACGCATATTTTAAGAATATTATCCATCTATTTAAGATAAATTTCAAAATATTCGTAAGTTAAAATACACGTCTGGCTGATAATTACAATTACGGAGGCCTGCCAGACTCACAAGTAGTGTCCGACCGAAGGTTCGGTTACGGTTTCGGCCAACTTTGGCTTTAAATAATAGTTTCGACTACAGTTTCGGTTTCGGCGGAAAATTGGCCGAAACTGCAGCCGACAGCGAAACTACTTTTAAAAGTTTTCGTATCACAATTGGTTGTGTCCGGCACAATGGCGACTGTGCCGGGTGCCATTCCTACACAGTGCACGTACACACAAACTTCTCTGCTTTGTTTCAAGTGAACATGTCAATAAATTTATTAATATATATAAATATAAATATATAAATAAACAGGTAATAAGTAAATGTAGCTAAAATTTATAATACGAGTTAATTAGTCTAAAACAAGGATTACAATGAGATATTGCAAATTTCAATAAGAGATTGCCTTAAAAGAAAGTTCTTGTTTCTGTTTTGGCCGAAACTAAGAAAGGAGCCGAAATTTGGTTTCTGTTTCGGTTATAAAACCGTATTTCGGTCGGACCTGACAAGCCAGGTAGTTAAACGAGGAGCGGAATAGTAATCGAACGTGTCGAATTTAGCGCGCCTGACGGTCATTAGACGAGTCTGGCAAGGCTTTCGGGGTGTTCCACATTAGCCAGATTGTATTTTAAGCTGTTATCATAATATACATTTTTCTAGTAGGTAGTGAGAACACTTGTAACAGGGATCCTTACTGGACATTGCCAACTAAAATGACACCTTAGTAAACTGAGAGTAGTAGAAGATAGTGCAGATTTTGTGAGGAGGAGGAAAAAATCTTCATTCACATTCTAACTAAATGTGTAGCACTTCAGAATCCAAGGGCACTATACCTAGGAGCATATCAAATAGAAGAGGGAGATTTACCTAGCTTGAAGCCACTGCAAATCCTAGATTTCCTTGAGAAGATATAATTGCAATGATCTTTATTCGCGATTCAAGCTAAGTGATACGCCCTCTGGAGGAAATTTGTAGAAGGTCCCTATAAGTAGGATATCCTTCAGTGTTGCCAGAAGTAGCAAAATTTCGCTACGTCGTCGGATTTTAGCTCTTGAAGAAGTGGATAAGACCTTTTATTTAAGAATCAAAATTTGTGTATAGTAATATGTAATCATACTCTATATTTATTTAAGGACTTTTTTATAAAACCGATATATTATATTAATTTTTTTTTTAATTTCAGTTCATTTATTAATTTTGTTTTAAAATCAGTTCATCATTTGGCAACGAGTTCATTGTTTACATTTTAATTTGTATCAATTACAATTCGAGTTTTTCTTACTTTTTAGCTTTAAATTTGTTTATTTCTTATAGTATGTGATAGTGTTTATGTGTCTATATGGTGTTAATGTCAAAATCAAAACTGAAGTATTCATTATTTTCAAAGTGCAATAATGTAAAATTTAGTTTTTTACCATAAATGGATATCTACAAATTCACAATATTGAAATTTTGCAAAACTTTGTTTAGAATCGATATATGATATTTTATCCATTTTCATAGATTCGCCAGAATTTTTTTACTTAACTTCAGTAGGTATACCTCTAGAACTATTATATATTATATGACTAGGGCTAGGGCTTTAGCCCCCCAGATCTGATGACATAACTTCGCCCATGGGCGACCGGTTTCGAAGTTTGTTCACTTCATCATCAGGCACACATAATGGGTAAGGGAAAAGAGGGAATTGATGAGTTTTAAGTTATTAGCCAAAAATTAAACAACAAATTAACAAAACTAATATACTAATACTACTAATATTTATTTATCCACACTAACAAAAAATTATTAATCAAATTAATGTATTAACTGAATGAAAAACCCGAAAATAAATAAAAGGCAAAAAGAAAACATACATGGAAAAAATTAAAAAATTAAACCACGTGTAGAAAAGATTCTTGGGGAAATTTAGAAAAGACTAATAACGAAAGGGCAATAATAATCAGCGAAATAAGAAATGAAAAATGTAAAATTTCAAATTTTCAAAATTTCTGTCATTTCGTTGTCACAGGGTTACCAACTAAAATTAAAATTAAAAATGTTTCCCCCAGACTAGTAATTTGTTCATGGGTTTACATAAATAAATATTATTTTTTAAACTAAAACTATTAAATTTTTTGTCTCATGTCCCCACATTTTTCAATTTTTTCATTTTTTCGTTTTTTCGTTTTTTCGTTTTTTTAGTCATATTTACATTTTTTTAAAAACTGTTTCTAGTTCCACCTAGTGGAGATTTTTCGTTACTAATTAAAAACATAATTTTTTTAAAACTCATTAAGGGCATTCTTATTTCTAATTTTCATTTTTGTTTGGTAACATGTAACGCAGTGTAACCGACTTGAAGATATATTTTAGTTGAATAGATCAAAAGTTGACAAATTCGTTATTCACATGAACGTCGCTTGTTGATGTGCTGCAATCAACTGATCTATTCGAATATTGGTTGGGACCGATGACAGTTGACGAGCTGGTTACTCTCAAGAACGTCGCATTGTCAAATGCTATAATTAACTGGTGTATTAGGGCCGCCTATTAGAGGGTATTTCTCTGTTTTCAGTGGCCGACGTATTTAAAAATTTTTTAGCTAGGTATGCTGTTTTTTAAATTTTCGGTACGACTTACCGATTTAGCATACCCAGAAAAATTATGTTATTGGATTTAAACGCAAGTTAAATTCACTTTAAATTATTTTTAAATCTTCATATTTTATTACGAACAATTTGATGGGTGGCACAAAATTGATCGAAAAAACATTTGATCGAATATCAATTGATCGAATAGAAAAATAATTGAAAAGAACAATGAATAAAAGGAATAAATATCGAAAAGAAAATTGATCAAGAATAGATTTGACAGAAAAAGCAATTGATCTAGGAACCAAATATACAGAAAACTTAAAAAACTTAATTTACCTAACCTGTGCGAGAACAATGAGATAAATTTAAATAGCTTCAGGCCGGACAGGTTAGGTAAATTGGTTAAGAATTTTTGATTTTCTTATTTTAGTATATATTTTTTGCGAAGCAACCCTCGACGGTTTCAGGCCGCACAGGTTAGAAATATTAATTGAGTTTTTATAAAAAAAAATTAATATACCTAACCTGTCTGAGAGCAATCAGTAAAATTTAAATGGCTCCAGGTCGCACAGGTTAGGTAAATAGTTATTTTCATTTTTCTCATTTTTGTTTTTTTTTATAAAACAACCTTCGATGGCCCCAGGCTATACAGGTTAGGATTATTAGTTGTTTTTTAAATGAGCCAGCTATTGTTTGAGAATATCCTGGATAGCTATTCACTAAGTCATGGGAGCGCTCCCATGGGAGCGCTCCCATGGGAGTGTTCCCATATATTTTGCTCTCTTTCTCTTAGGTGGGTATATCGTGCTTACTCACTTTTAGCCCAGGTACATGCGTAGTTAGGTCGGAGTAAGCACGATATACCCACCTAAGAATAAGAGAGCAAAATATATGGGAACACTCCCATGGGAGCGCTCCCATGACTTAGTGAATAGCTACCCTGGTCGGTGCAAGCAAACTTGTTGCCAAATTTCTACAAAGACACGGCTAACAACTTAAAACCCATCAATTCCCCCCTTTTCTCTTACCCACTAGATGTGCCTGATGATGAAGTGAACAAACTTCGAAACCGGTAGCCGTTCAAATACAAATTTCTTTGTGAACTATAAAGGACCTGTTTTCTTTCTTTTCCCACCTTTATTACTATTAATCTGGAAAAAAATATTTTTGTTTCCATAATTTTTCGTTCAAAATAATAGTAATAGCAATGTGTGGTAAGATTTTTTATGTATAGATTTGCATAAGAATTTTTTCTGCAGTGATAAGACAGAAACAAGAAACAAATCAATATGGGAATACACTGTATGTATCACATTCCTTAAGAAACAGGAAAAGTTATTCATATTTGGAAAAATAAAGATTGTAAAGTTATTTGAATACGATTTTCTATTGTGGCAAATAAATTTCTTCTAAATACATTAAGAAATATATTAGCTTTTATATCTACTTCTCCCCTCGTAAACCGAATTTTCTCATAAACTTTGCCTCGTTTTCTATCGAACTGTTGAACGACTCATATCAGTTAAGAGACAAATTAAAAGCGTTGAAATTCAACTGTTATCGAGCTAAGCTCGCGAACGTATAATCAAGCTTTCGTTGCCCGGTAGTGTGTTGTTTTCACATCTTTTCATACCTCGGTAACTAGATATACTTTATAATTATGATGATATAAAGGGTTTTTGAACTGGCATAGGATAGCGGGTTTCTAAAAGTGAAATTAGATTCGTTGAACGATATACTTAGTTGCGAACGATATGCCTGTCATCGGATCACAAGATATTAATGGATATTTAGATTCTTGGTACTCAGTATAAAGCTTTTTGTCGCCGATGCTAAATTTGAATCATTCTGGTTTTCTGAAAGTGTAATGAGATATTTTTATTATTTTCTACATAACCTATTTGGTTTCGGGAAAAAAATTAATGCCTGCCTATTGATAATAAAAAGAAATGCCATGTTTACATTGATCATGTATCCTATCCTCAGATAAATAAATGAAATATACATATACAAATATACATATACAAAATTATTAACAATTATTTATTGCAGGTTAAACTTATGTTAAGAACAAAGCCATCTCTCCCTTACAAAGAGTATAGATAGCCAATTTTTGTTTGAGGTAAATGGCAACTGAATAAAGAAACGAAAAATAAATGGAAAAATGAAAAATAGGTAGGTACTAAAAGAAAAATGAAGAGGAACAGAGAAAGTAAGAGACATGTAAACCTAAAAGGCTATTACTTCAAAGGCAATAAATATAATAAGACAGATATCAGAGGTAATCTTCACTATGTTGACATATTGCGCAGGGGCGGTTTCTTCATTGGTTCATTTGTGCATAAAAACAAATTTTTTTTAAAAGAACATGAAAATGTAAATTTAATTTTAATATTTTTATTTTCATACGGGTTAATCTCATATTTTTTTTTTGGTACACCATTGCGCTTTGACTGATCGCGTCTCTATGGCACCATGGCACAGTATACTGTGTCTGTCGCGCACTACGATGAGTCAGCCCAGACGAGCAAGAAGATTTTGCGAATGCATGTAGCTAAAAAGAGAAGTCAACACGCCAACAGATCCGTGAAACTGCATAAAAACACATTAATTCGCTCGCCGCTCACAAACAAGTTGTGATGTCCCAAAATAGGGCAAGATATACGAACCTTGCCAAACAAATGTTGCCAGAGTAGTACATTTTACAATTGTACGAGATGTAGCATATTTTCGAAGAATCTGGTACTCTAGTCTAGGATACTCGAAGCAAAATATAGAACATTTTTTTCCTCGACGTGCAGCAGTGTTTACGTGTAAAATATATATTGTGTTTCTGGTTTGTGTTCGTTATCTATAAAGATCCCCTTTTTTGATCTTTAATGAATTAGATGTCACTGCAAATAGAATTCGAAAAATCTGGTACATTTAAGCAAGCTGGTACATTTTTTAGACAATTCTAGTACACGACAAAAACATTCTGGCAACACTGTTCCAAACCAAACAAACTATCATCTGTGAAACTATCATTCCTCCATGATGAGACTATTTTAATTGTGCTCATTTAAAAAAATGTGTTTTATTAAGAACTGTAACTTAAATAAATTGAAAGTATGTGTGTCAATTCAACGATTTTTCCCAAAAAACTTCTTTAAAGCAAGGTAAATAAAAGTATTTTTGAGGTTATGTTATTTTATTTACCTATGATTTAATTTTGCGACTCCAATTTATGTTTTATATTTTGTTTCAGTGTCTAAGACCATTCTAAGACTACTTCAAAATGATCATGTATTTTGTACCCAACTGAAAATAATATGAAATAACAAGTAATGTTTACAAGGGTGAATCGGAAAAATGGATCAATCATTTGAATTTAATATACTCATAATGAGAAAATTTGCATTGCATTATCTAAGAAATGGTATGTTCATTTAAATAGTTTATATAAAGTTATGTTTTTCTGTAATTATCAATCAAGGTACCCCCTAACATAGATTGTGTGGCTTACAAACCGGAAATCTTTTATTCTAATGACATTTTTTTATTGCCTTGTTTGTATAATTTAGTATTTTCAAAAATATTAGGTGTATTGGTAATGTCGATCCCTGCAGGTATTAAATAAAAATAAGGCTCTTGGTAAATTAGTTTTCAGTTGGTACTAAAGTATGTCTCGAAAACAAGAATAAGTATTCATAATAACATTCATTGTGATTATGACAGACACTTAACAAGTCACATCCTACATATCTACATGATCTGGGTAATCAATCCTATAAGTAGTGAAGTACATATCAAAACATTAATATTCTATATACAATTAAAAAATAATTTGAAAATACAGCTGAAGCAGAGTTGCCTATTGAGACAAAATTATAAAATTTTGTTTTTTTAATTGTTATTTATTATTATTTTTTAGTAAACATGGACTTAGTCGTGCAAAAGTCAGCAATAAGGGTAGGGCAATAGCATCAAGAATACTTTGGAATCCAAAGTTTGGATAACATTTTACAATGTGTATCTCACTACTATAGTTCACATATTTCTGTAAATTTTCAATTATGTGCTACTATTTCAAACTGTTAGTATCCTTTGATAAAAGAAGTTTATTTTACCTTATATATTTTTTTTTACTAGTATTATGGGTTTACTTTGTCCGATGTCACGTTTTCTCTCTACACGATAAGTCAAAAACGAAAAATGATATCAACTTGAAAATTTTAAGCAAAAATCAAGGGGACAAAGCCTATTGATGTTCAAAAATCTAAATAAATTGGGGAATTAAGGGGGGTTAAAATATTAAAAAAAATCCTAACTCAAAAACAAAAAATGATATCGACTTGAAATTTTTAGCCCTTTGATTTTGAAAAAAAAAATCTGATTAAAAATTGTAGGTTTGAGGGGAGTTGAAATTAAAAAAAAAGAACAAATCAAAAATTAAAAGCGATATCAACAAGAAATTTTTAGTAAAAATCAAAGCTCTATAAGTAGATGAGGTCTATTGATTGCGAAAAAAATTGAATAAAAGTGGGAGTGGGGTTAAGGGGGTTGAAATATTTAAAAAATCTAACTCAAAAACGAACAATAATATTAATTTGAAATTTTTGGAAAAAATCCAAGCTCTGCAGGGAAATAAAGCTTATTGATTAAACTGTGAAGATTATAATTAAGAATGGCACATATTATATATCTTCATTCTAGTTTGTAATCTTATATATTGCGGTGGGACTGATCTTATAAAATATAAATTTTAGTTTACTTGTTTTATTTGCCAATAAAAGGTACTTATTTAAAAAATATGTTATTTTATTTGACATGTGTGACAAATTGTGATAATAATTTTTTTACACAAAAATCAATGTCATGCTTTCTACAAAACCTGATATAGATTTAAAAATAATCTCAAAATATGAAGAAAAGTCAGTTGACTAACTAATAATGTTTTTAGGTGGTTTTCAACGTATTAAAAACAAAACAAATATTACATTAATTAAAATATTCATTTATTCGTCCATCAAAAGTTGTAGTGCTTGACCACAGTATTATATTGATAATAATAACATACTTAATACAAATTCAATAATAAAAAAACAGCAAAATTGGCTCTTGTACAAAGTTTTAAACGTAACTTACAAATGATAAAATTATTGGAAAAAGTGAACATCCGGTTTAAATTAGCACAAGCCGCCACTAATTTTGCGGTTTTATAAGAGTTATATTTTTAAAATCAGATTATCGCGACTTTTTTAGGGATATACTATTCTATGTATTAGTGAAATCACAATGAAAGTTAGCCAAAAAAATATAGAAGGTAAACAACGCCATTTATATGAGAACTTAGAAATGTTGGAGGTACCTATTTGACACTATGTCATAGAACATAGAAATATGTCATAAAAACCAACAATTTGCGTCGAAATATAATAATATGTAATTATGGACTCTTGGCTAAATGGAAAACATATCCAACAGCCATAAAAAAAAAAAATTATGGACTACAATATTTAATCTACTGAAAATTTGACTAGAATGACAGTGTAATTTACCTCTGAGGTACTGTATATACTATAGAAGGTGAACAAGAAATACAGGAAGGAAGCACGGAAGGAAGAGATAATGGTAGTAAGGAAGTAATAAAGATAGCAGGAAGAGAGAAAGAAGAAATGAATGAATATAGAAAAAAGGAAAGGAGAAGAAGTACTTTTGCTGCGTTTGAAAAGTACCTCATCGAGCAGAGCGAGTAGATTTTTTGGTCACGTGACATCGAGCAAACCATATCAATGGAGGAAACGGAGCGAAAGGGGCGGTATCGAGTAAAAAAAGCAAAACCAGGTACTTTTCAAACGCAGCAATTAATGAAATTATATGGAAATTCCCGGATGGCACAGTGATTGCATGAGAAATGTACCTATATTGTCAAAATTTGTACATCAACAATATTAGGGTGGAAGAAAAATTTAAGTATTTGAGAGAAAAACACCAAGTTAGGCTTATCATGGCTTGTCATAAGGATTATTGATATTAGGAGTGTTAGGAGTTTTTTAAAATGTCATTCATATTTCTTTCAGAATCAGTAGGCTTCATACGCTTATAAGGCTTGATTTTTCCTGAAGATTTCAATTTGATATCACTTTTGTTTCTAAATTAAGATTTTTTCATATTTCAGCCCCCCTTCCCCCGCCTTATCTCCCAATTTTTATTTATTTATTCATTCCCATATAGAACTTAATTTTTACTAAATATTTCACATTCATATCGCTTTTGGTTTTTATTTCTATTTTTTATTATTTCAACCCTCCTCGACCCCCATAATATTCAGTTTTTTTTTAAATCATTAGGCTTTGTTCCCTTGTGGCATGCTTCGTTTTTGAGTTTTTTTTTTAATATTTCAATCCCAGCCACTTTTTTTAAATTTTTTTAAAATTTTGTCACATTTTTTTTTTTTTTTTTTAGAATTAATAGGCTTCATCTCCTTATTGAGCTTGATTTTTACTAACAATTTCATGTTGATATCTTTTCGCTATTGATTTATATGTATTTGTTTTATTTTAAACCCCCCTTAATCCTCCATTTTTAATCAGTTTTTCAAAATTAATTGGTTTTATCCCCTTATACAGCTTGATTTTTAATAAAAATTTCAAGTTGATATAATTTTTTTAATATTTTAACCCCCCTATTCCTCCATTTTTATTCAGATTTTTTTAAAATCAATAGGCTTCGTCTCCTTAGGGAGCTTGAGTTTTCCAAACTCATGTGGTCAAAAAACGTGATATTGGACGGACGGATGGACGGACGAAAGTAAACCAAGATATAAAATACTGTTTGCAGACTACTTACTGTGTGAAGAGTAGAATAAAGGTAATCCGAAAACTTTATTATTGAGAGCAGAGGCAGAGACGGGGTAGATTCAAGCAGAGAAGAGCAAGGTAAAAAAGCAGCATATACACAGAACCGACAGGCAGGAATAAGAGCAGAGAGAATGGAAAGGCAAACACCAGCAGGAAGTAGTGCAGATACAGAAAAGAAATAAAAGAAGGTGGGAAGCTCATAATTTTTTTATCTAATAATATTACACTATCATAAAATTATTAAGTAAAGATTTTGGAAATTGAACCCATCCCATTATTAAGATTGCATATGGATTGGAAATTATAAAATCCCGAGGAAGGTTTCCCTATCAGAAGAAAGAAACAAGAGAAATTAAAGAAGGAAGAAGGAAAGAACGAAATAAAATAACGGTAGAACGAAAGAAGAAAATGAAAAGAAAACAAACGGAAGAAAATATTAAAAAAAGGAAAAAGAAAGGAAGGAATAAATTTAATTACTTGTTTCAAGGTTGCATTTAACAATAAAAACGCAAATAACCAACGTACCTGTTAATATAGAATTTCCAGAGGAAAATCTTCATTTACGAAATCGAAAAACAAAAACATAGAAAGGAACAAATAAATTCATCCAATTCCGAATGACCGACGCACACCAGTATATTATAATAGTTTAATAAATAGTTCGGGAAATAAAACTAATACGTTCGTTGACAAGGACCTTTCAGCGTCGCATTTCCCAATTTTTATATCATTTAACATGCACCGAAAACAAAATCGCGCTTTTCACGGCCAACTAGACTCTAATGAAGATCGTTGATAGACTGAAAGTTCGAATTTTCACACATGTTGTCAGCGTAGGCCATGACAATTTCGGGAGCTTTTCGCTCTCCCCCCCAGCTGGAAGCGGCTGAGACGCTTTGGGCGGAGCTTACGGCGTTTCAGTGATGTACAGTCGATGAAATAAGTTCGGTTTCAGGATAGTCGACTGAAAGCGGGCTGCTAATATCTTACAACTTACAATACTTTCCCGACGACCGATCGTGTGTTTAACAATGTATATGATATAGCATTTATTCATGAATTATTTGTCTACTAATAAACGAGTTTAGTACAAGTAAGATGAAATTAATAATACTTATATACAGTGTGTCGAACTTAAGATAAATACTTTCCTGTATCTAGGTTGTTTAACAGGGAGTCGGACAGTTCGACCACGGGCCAGGTACCTGTTTTAAGTACACCGATCAGTTGGACCACGACCGCTCTTCGAGCGGATTAAGGTTGTATTCTAAGAATTAAAACAATCACTATTTACTTAACATATTATTTATTAATAAGGTGAATTATAATAAGACATAATTTTTACAAAATCTTTTTGTGATAAAAGGCCATTTCTATAAAATCATTTTTTTTTTCTGTGTTGCACTTTTTATTTTTTTGGTGGAACATTTTACGGAATTTATTTTAATATATATGTCTGCTTGAAAGTTTATTAAAATATTTACAAAATTAAACAAACTTAGGTGAGAACTATAAAAATTTGAATTAAAATGAGAATGAAATGATTCACACGCGTTTGCGGTCCTGTACATACTATCTGTAGTACAAGCCCACATACTTGGGGGAAAATTACTTTCTTCATCGATATAAGTTTCCACGATATAATCGCAAAATTTCGATAGACTCGGATTACTGGGCATTATTTAATGACTTTCTTCAGAAAAAAAGTTTCCTACTTCATGAGGGTCTATCTACTCATTGCGTTCGGTCTGCCAAGTTCCTTTAACTCCTTTAACACTTTTAACTCCAAACGACCCTTTTAGCGTTCGGTTTAGTCCGATTAGTGACAATTTAACACGCTTAAATGTCATTTAAAAGCACCCTAAAATTTGTCCCGCTCCAGCCCCTGTCTATCCGAACTCGCCTTAGATATGCAGGCCCACGCCATTGTATAAAGAACTAATAGTAGTCTCACCTTATGGAAGTTTCATTGGAGCGAAATGGATACTACCAATAGATGGCGCTAGTGAATATGGATAAGTCGATATTCGTTTGCAGTGGGCGGAGTTGAGGGTCCACCTGAAATTTTAGTGAATGCCGGAGACCGATCGATGGATTTCTATTTTTAGCTCTTGGATGAAATTTCATTCACTCGTGATTTATTTGGACTATTTTCTATCTAATGTTTGTTATTGTGAGTTGTTAGTGCGTTTACGGGTAGTAGGTATTGTGAATGAGTTCTGTTTATGTTATATTACTGAATTATTTTACTGTTAATAAAGGACGAGTTCCCAACAAGAGTACCTACATGATTTATATATAAAAAAAATTAAATTATAGTTTAAATTTTTTTATTTTAAATGGAAAATCCTGTATATTTTTATTTCATTTTGTTCAGAAAATTATTCTTCATTGATCTTCATTTGCACTATTAATTCCCTATAATTATCTCTCGCCAATTTTAAGAAAATTTAAATTTAAATTTTACGCATGCACCTACGTAATATAGTATAGTTTTACATTTTAATTTTTTATCTTAGTATGCCGTGGAAATATGCTAAACAATCTGTCAACAAACTGAATTGTCATATTTCTATGTATTTAAGTTGTGTATTTTTTGCGTTCAAAATATGGAAAATATTGAAGAATATACCAACCAAGATATTCTTAATTTATTTTACATTCATGGAGAATGTAATCGAATCAAAAGTAGAACCTGCCGCATGTTTAATGAACGATACCCTCATTTACCACCAATGAACAGACAGAAATTTGATAGAATCGAAGCTAACTTTTTGAATAATTTTAAACAAAACCCGGGAAGAAACCGTCAACATTATGTCCGAGATGAAGAAGTTAATCTAATTAACGTATTAGGGTATTTTACTGCGTATCCTCACGCCTCCATTAGAATGGCTCAAGATAATTTAAATATTAGTCGAGGGTCAATACAACGAATTTTAGCACTAAATAAATGGCATCCCTATGCACAAAGAAAAGTTCATGAGTTGCGAGATGGTGATCAAATAAGACGAACTGAATTATGCGAATGGTTATTGGTACGAATTCAAGAAGATCCCGAGATTTTAAACACAATTTTGTGGTCAGACGAGTCGAAATTTACACGTAAAGGGATCATCAATCGCAAGCAATGTCATTTCTGGGCAAACGAAAATCCACATTTTTATCGTGAAGCACAATTTCAGTACGAATTTAGTTTTAATGTGTTTGCAGTGATCGGTTTTGGAAGAGCCTTTTATTACATTTATAATGAAAGACTGACCTCAGAAAGATTCATTAGAATTCTTAGAGAAGTAGTTGCCGACATTTTAAACCAGCTACCAAATAATAATTTGTGGTACCAGTTGGATGGTGCCCCAGCACATTCAGCATACTATGTAAATCAAGAAATTACAGCATTCTTTGAAGACCGATGGATAGGTCCAAATGGTTCTTGGCTTTGGCCTGCAAGATCGCCAGATCTAACTCTTGTTGATTTTTTTATGGGGTCATATTAAAAATTTAGTGTACTCTACCCAAATTAATACTAAAGAAGAATTAGAGCAAAGAGCAACGAGTTAGATGGTGAAATGATTCGTAAAGCAACAACTAATCATGTTGAAAAAAGATTGTTAAAATGTTTAGAAGCTAACGGGGGGCATTTTGAATATTTGATAAAATGATTTTTTTAAACCATGTGCTTTTAATAAAAATTGTTTTTAGTTAGTATGTACCTTATCATGAAAAAAATTTAAACTTTTTAAACGACATATTTTTTTGCAGAAAACTGTAAATGTTTTTAAAAATACATCCCATCTACTACTTCTGGCTAAAATTTCAAGTATCCAACAGAAATAGTACCTGAGACAGTCGACTTTAAGAAAATGCCTACCGGCGCGACGACTAAAAATTAAAAAAAAATGAATAACGCCAAATCCGCTATAATTAGAATAGGCAAATATGGTATCACTATTTATAGAATTTCATGCTGAATCCTAAATTTAAAAAATATATAGGGTGTTCCCTTTAAAATAAAAAAGTTTTTTATGTTTAAAAAATTTTATTTTTAAAAATAATTTGCAAACACCCCGTACAACAAATAATGAATAACTAAATATTCTCAAGAAGTACATCCTATCTACTACCTCTGGTTAAAATTTTAAGTATCTGATAGATATAGTACCTGAGATAGACGACTTTAAGAAAATGTCTACCGGCGACTAAAAATGTAGAAAAAATTGACTAACGCCAAATCTGCTATAACTAGAATAGGCAAATGGGGTATCGTTGTTTACAGAATTTCATGCTGAATCTAAAATTAAAAAAAAATATGGGATATTCCCTTTAAAATAACGAAGTTGCACAGAGTTCATTTTATTTTAATTCAAAAGAGCATATTCGATTATGTATACTCAGAAAATGGCGAAAATACAAATTAATTTATTCTCCATAAAGTTGTAATGCCCGCCTTACGTGGGACACGGTGTATATTGACAATTAATTTGACGGAATTGTCACTTATAAAGTTCTAACATCTGACGTAGAGGGCGTATCTAACCAGTAAATAAAATCGTTAGTTCAATGATTGTACCAATAGATGTCGGGCGCGATTGCCTCCAATAACTTTTACATGGCGATTATCCTACTATAGTTCTTTATACAATGCCCACGCTTAGCACTTTTGGCGCCCTTGTGCAAATTTAAAATAACGCCGCTAAATTGTATTAGGTTCATATGTAAATACATTTACGGGTTAAGTTAGGTACTATTATCCACTATTGAAAAATAACTTTAAAACGCCCGCGGTGTTTCCAAATGCCAATACGTCAATTTGTAAGTTAAATTTGTTATTTATTTCGGCTGTGCTGTTTTTGATTGCACCATAGAAAAATAGATTGTACAATCGGTTATAGACCATTTCATGTGGTACGAAATATATGGTGGCAATACAAAAGATACTTTTACCAATATTTGTGAACATATTTCAGAAAAATATGCATTTTAATTAATTGTTGTGTTTATTAAAAAAAATCAATAGGTACTTAGGTTTATTTGGTATAAGTAGCGATATTAAGCTGAGAAGCAAGAATGCCTATTCTTTGATCTGTGTCAGTTAGCCGGGAAGAAGATTTCACTCACGTTCAGCTTGAAAGTATGTTTGCATTCATTACAAACAAATTCCATATTGTCGGCCTAAGATGCAAATTGCCTAACTTCACTTTTTATCGAAAATGCGTTTCCGTTAAAGATCTATACCTACTGTCGTTTCAAAATCGCCTACCATGCCTATTTTAAATATTCGCGTTAAAAATTACATGATGCATTTTGCCTAACTCCTTTACATTAAGGTTAGGTCTACAAGGTTTTTAGTTTCTCCTGAAATATTTATACTTTAGGAGTTAAGCCATTTGCATCTCAGGCCGACGATATTGAATTTCTCGTATTTCACTTTTATCACATGAAGGATGTACAAATACTAAGTTTAACAAAACATAACCAAACAAATTTAATTTACAAATTGACGTATTGGCATTCGGCAACACCGTGGGCACCCAAGTTGCAGTTGGGACGTAGACTCTAGTGTTTACATCGGCCCACAGTAGAAGGTGTTTCTTAAATATACGTTCTACAAGGCGAAGTCGGCGACGCCAAGCTTGCAAGATCTATTTAATCTTATCCATAGTGGTCATGCTGATTTAAAAACCGAAATAAATAGTTTAAAAACTTATATTGAGAGTAAAATATCACATTTAGTAGGCGATATTAAAGATTTAAGAAGGGAAAATACTGAATGTAAACAACGAGAGCGAAAGAAAAAATTCCATTTAATTGTCTATGGAGTACAAGGTGTTGAAACTGATACAACTGATGAACTCTTAAAAGTTATAGGAGACTACTTACATATTACATGTAATAAACAGCAATTCCGTGATGTGTTTAGATTTGGTAGACAAAAGTTGAAGGAAAAGTACGTCCCATTCTTGTTGAAGTGGTAAATTATGAACTTAAAACTCAAATACTCAATGCTGCTCGCTTAATGAACGAGGATTTAAGAAAAATAAAAGTACTTTTTTCAAATGATTATGCTAAAGAAGACTATATTAAAAGAAACTTCAAAATGGTCTATTTTGTACACAATTGTAAATACTATGAAGTAAGAAGTAGGCAAAAAAATTTTTTTCCCACAAAACCCGCTAAAAGGAAAAATTTAATTATTCTGATGAGGTAACTATTTGACATCATTATGGAAATGGAAATGTACAATAAAAAGACAAACGGTTTTTCACTTTAAAAGTCTGAATCGGAAAAATGGATCAACCAGTTAATTTAATATACTCGATGAGAAATTTTACCTAAGAAATGGTATGTACATTTAAATAGTTTACCTATATAAAGTTATGTTTGCCTGTAATTATCAATCGTGTTACCCTCTAACCTATATCGTTTGTTGCATACAAACCAGAAATCTTTTATTTTAATGACATTTTTTTATTGCCCTGTTTGTATAATTTAGTATTTTCAAAAATATTAGATGATATGGTAATTTGGATCACTGCAGGTATTAAATAAAAATAGGGCTGTTGGTAAATTAGTTAACAGTTGGTAATAAAGTATGTCTCGAAAAAAGCAATAAGTATCAAACATAAATTGTGATTTTGATTAGGCACTTACCAAGTCACATCCCACATATCTACATGCTCTGGCTAATCATTCCTATAAGTACATATCAAAATATTAATATACTATCTACAATTAAACAATAATTTGAAAATACAGATGAAGCCGATTTACCTATTTAGACAAAATACTATTATTCTGTTATTTATTAAAACACATTATTTTTTAGTGAACATGGACATGCCATGAGAGTAGGACAGAGTGAGAGCAAAAATACTTTGGAATGTGCTGTGAAATACACTTAGAAAGGGTCATATGGAGAATTAAGTGTGATAACATTTTACGATGTGTATCTCACTAGTTTAGTTCACAGATTTATGTAAATGTTCAATTATGTGCTGCTATTTCAAACTTTTAGTATCTTTTGATAAAAGAAGTTGAATATTATTGTTGACCTTTTTAAATTGTTTATTTTACCTTATACATTTTTTTTTCTACTCCTCATACAGTATTCTGTGATGAGTATTAAAGGTTTACTTTGTCTGTCTGTCCGTGGTCACGTTTTTTGTCTGCACGAAGTCAAAAACGAGAAATGATATCAATTTAAAAATTTTAAGCAAAAATCAAGCTCTATAAAGGGACAAAGCCTATTTATTTTTAACAAATCTGGTTGAAATTAAAAAAAAAATCTTAAATTAAAAACGAAAAGCGATATCAACATGAAATTTTTAGTAAAAATAAAGCTTTATAAGAAGATATAGCCTATGGATACTGAAAAAATATGAATACATTGGGGAATTAAGGGGGGTTAAAATATAAAAAAAAATCCTAACTAAAAAACGAAAAATGATATAAACTTGAAATGTTTAGCAAACATCAATCTCTAAAAGGAGATGTGGCCTATTGATTGTGAAAACAATCTGGTTGAAAATGGGGGTTAAGGGGGTTTGTTAAACTGCGAAGAGTATCATTTAGAATGCCAGGCATTGTATATCTTTATTCTAGCTTGTGTCTGAGTAATATTATGTATTGTGATGGGACTGATCTTAAAAAATAAATATTTAAAACATTTTAGTTCTTATTTTATTTGCCAATAAAAGGTATTTAAAAAATATATTTTTTATTTGACATCTGTGACAAATTGTGAAAATGATTAAACTTACAATAAAAACTAAAAAATGGTAGGTAAAGTTTCATATAAAATTTTTTACACAAAAATCAATGTCAAGCTTTCTACATAATCTGATATATATTTAAAAATAATCTCAAATTATGAAGAAAAGTCAGTTTACTAACTAATAATGTTTATAGATGGTTTTCAACGTATTAAAAACAAAACAAATATCACACTAACTACAATATTAATTTATTAATAGTTGTAGTGTCTGAAAACAGTATGATGTTGATAATAATAACTACACTTAATACAAACTCAAATAATAAAAAAAAAACAGCAATATTGACTCTTGTACAAAGTTTTGATTCGAACTTACATATGATAAAATTATTGGAAATTATTATTTTAAATTACAACGAGCCGCCACTGCTCAAAACTCTTCATGGCTAGGCGCTTCGTGACTGGTTGTTCGGCTTCCTTTAAAGGGACTATAACTAATTTTTTAAAAGCGGAAGGCCAAATACCAGAATCAAAACAACTGTTGATTAAAAATTTTAATGGTTCACCGATTAAATTTGCAACTGTTTTAATGGTTTCTGCCTTAATATTGTCTATACCAATTGCTTTTTTGTTTTTCAGATCATTTATTATACTACATATTTCCTTAGTGTCTAGTGATGCTAGAAAAAATGAGTTGCAAGTAGTCGTTCTAATTGCGAATAGTTTCCATCTTTTTTTGTATTGTTTGCTAGTGTCTGCCCTACATTTGCAAATACTTTATTAAAATTATTAGCTACATTATTTTTATTTGTAATTAATTGACCTGTTTCGTCTTGTATAGCATTTATTAAATATTTTATTTTATTGGTTTTGCTTAAATCTTTTACCACATTCCAACATTTTTTTGGATTATTGATATTGTTTTTAAACATTTTATTTTTTGTGTTAATAGATTTAAGCAACGCGTTAGTCATCCAAGGAGTGATTTTAGTGTTTTTTTTTTCAGAAGTCGTTTTTTGCTACATTTGTTGATAACTTTAGAAAATATTGATATAAAATTATTACTTGCGATATCTGAATCACGCTCATTGTATATACAGGGTGTCTGTAAAAGGTCTTTACAAAAACATACCACATATTCCTTAGACCAAAATAAGTCGATTTAAGTAAAATTACCTTATAAATTTAAAACGGCATATGCGATTTTGCTGAAATTTGGTACATTGGTAGAGTTTTATGTGGCAAAAAAAATGGTATTAAAATTTTGTCCGACAATAATACATAGGCGTAGAACTTGATTTTTTAAATAATTGCACCTTTAAAAATTCTACACCAATGAAAGAAAAGGAGTTTGAGTATGAAATTTAGATTGCGCAACTCATTTACTTTAAAAAAGGTACTCTTGATAAGACTCGATTACTCTCATGGTTTTCGCTAAATTTCTGTTTTAATAATTTAGAGTGTATAGGTTTCACAAAAATATTTATTTACAACATAATCAAAATAGAGATTTTACAAAAATTGTTCAAAATGTTCACCATTTTCACGCATACAAAGATTTATACGTCGAAGAAAATTAAAATGTATCCTTTCCATAACTTCTTCATCACCTCTAAGATTGTTTATTGCATCTTGAATACGTTGCCAGAGTTGTTCCTCATTTTCTACAGGTTCCCTGTAAACTGTGGATTTCAGATGTCCCCATAAAAAGTAATCCATCTGTGTTAGGTCTGGGAAACGTGGTGGCAAGTTTACAGGTGCGCCATTACCTCTGCCTATCCATTTGTGTGGATATTGTTCATTCAAGTGGTTTCTAACGTTTAAAGAAAAATGTGGTGGAACTCCATCTTGCATAAACCACATATCTCTCCGAAGTTGGAGAGGTAAATCTTCTAACAAATCTGGCAACGTATTTTGTAGAA
The DNA here is from genome assembly GCA_927349885.1 of Psylliodes chrysocephalus. NCBI lineage: Eukaryota > Metazoa > Arthropoda > Insecta > Coleoptera > Chrysomelidae > Psylliodes > Psylliodes chrysocephalus. The sequence continues at coordinate 31,122,711 of OV651818.1, read as the reverse complement.
AATTCAAATTTTCTCCAGTTAATCTTCGTTTAAGTATGACAGGACCAACAGTGAAATTACCAATTATTCCAGCCCACACATTAATTTTGAATTCGTGCTGAAAATGGTTTACCTTTATTGCATGCGGATTTTCAACGGCATAAACATGTTCATTATGGGTATTAGTTATATCTCTTCTTGTAAAACCCGCTTCAACGGTAAAGAGAACCTTCTTGACAAAGTTTGGATCTCTTTCTCTTTGCATATTAACAAATCGACAAAAACCCAAACGAATTTGAGGATCATGGACTAATAATTCTTGTACTGGTTTCTTATGGTATGGATATAGCAATTGTTCTCTAAGCACTTTATGAACGACATCTTTACTTACTCCTAGTTCCCTTCCAATTCGACTGGTGTTTAATTCTGGATCTTCTTCAACACATTCTAAAATGTCTTCTTCAACTTCAGGAATCCTTACAAAAGGTTCTCTTCCATTACCAACAGTGTTGGGAGCAAAGGAACCGGTCTCCCGAAGACGTCTCTCAACAGCAGCAAAAGTTGGGTGGCTAGGTACACGACGATTTGGAAACCTTTCAGAGTACATCCTGACACTCTCTCGAGCATTTCCTTCACAAAATCCTAATGTCAGTAACATATCGGTATATTCTGCATTGGTATATTTTACAGCCATATTAATAAACCACGCATTTGTTTTTTTAATTATTGAGTCAGATAGAACACTTTCAATCGTTAACAAGAGATTAGGTGTTAAAACTTGACAATATTTTTATTTAGATGAAACTATGGAACCAACAATTAATGTTTTTGTATACGTATTGCAGGCAAATAATGAATATTTCTCAAAAAATCGTACATGGCAAGAATCGAGTATTTTTGTTAAAAGTCTCGATTAGACGTGTTGAAGAAGATATGAAAAAAGTACATTTTTATGTTTTTCATCGTACAAAATTTTGTCCGATAATAATACATAGGCATAGAACTTAATTTTTTAAATAATTGCACTTTTAAAAATTCTACGCCAATGGCCAAAAAAAAGGGTTTGAGTATGAAATTTGGATTGGGTACTCATTTACTACAAAAAAGTACCCTTGATAACACTCAATTTTCTCTCATGGTTTTGACAAAGTTTGTATTTTAATAATTATTGTTTATGTTCTAAAATTACTAAAAGTCAAAAACAAAAAATGATATCAACTTAAAAATATTAAGCAAAAACAAGCTCTATAAGGGGACAAAGCCTATTGATTTTGAAAAAATCTGATTAAAAATAGGGGGGTTAAGATGGGTTGATATTAAAAAAATCCTTTATTAAAAACGATAAACAAAAAGTGATAACAACATGAAATTTTGAGCAAACCTCTATAAGGAGATTTCATTCTGAAAAAAATTTTAATAAAGATGGGGTTAAGGGAGGTTGAAATATTTAAAAGAATTCTAAAACGCACAATAATATAAAATTGAAATTTATGGAAAATTCAAGCTCAATAAGGGGATGAAGCCTATTGATTCTAAAAATATTCTGATTGAAAATGGGAGTTAGGAGGGGTTTGTTAAACTGTGAAGAGTATAATTTTTAGAATGCCACGCATTATATATCTTTGTATCTGGCTAATGTTATGTATTGTTATGGGACTGATCTTATAAAATAAACATTTTAGTTCACTTGGTTTTTTTGCCAAGGTATTTAAAAAATATATTATTTTATTTGACATGTGTGACGACAAATTGCGAAAATGATCAAATTTACAATAAAAACCGAAAAACGGTAGGTAAAGTTTCATATAATATTTTTTACATAAAAATCAAGCTTTGTACATAACCTGATATATATTTAAAAATAATCACAAAATATAAAGAAAAGGCAGCTGACTATAACTAATAAGGTTTATAAATGGTTTTCAACGTATTGAAAACAAAACAAATATTAGGGTAACTAAAATATTCATTAATAGTTGTAGTGCTTGCAAACAGTATGATATTGATAATAATAACTACACTTAATATAAACCTAAATAAAAAAAAACAGCGATATTGGTGCTTGTACAAAGTTTTGAATCGAACTTACAAACAAGTAAACACCCTTTTTAAATTATCACGAGCCACCACCGTACCTACCTAAATATAAGAAATAAATGCTCCATTCAGTCTGGAGCCGATCCTAAGGACAGTTGTGCGATACTATAGTTACCTACTTAGCTTGTTTTTGTTATTTTTTATTATGTCAATAAGACACTTTACTTTAAATTTGTTTTCAACCCTAATGTATTTCCTACGTTTCTTGGTTCACGATTTAAAAACTGCATCGTCCCAGGAAACTACAACACATTTATTAGACAAATAACATTCGAATCGTCTAAACAATAAATGTATCACATCAAACTTAACTTTATCAACGAGAGTGTACAAGGCGGGGCCGAATTCCTTGGCACCTCCCCAATTTGTATTTACGTTTCAGTTTCAGCTGGCTTAGTAAATTGACCTTAAATCAAATATTGTGTAAACAAAATGCAATAAATTTGACTCGTTCGAAGATTCGAGGCATAAACTCTTGACATATTGTGAGAGGCATGAATCGAATCAAACCAGAGGCAGCACCTAAAAGGGTATTATTAATATTATTATTATTATTATTTATATGTAGGTACACGGTCCTCGCAAGGGTTATCGCCGCCTGCGTGCCGGAAATATTTTGGCGCCCTTTGAATTACCTATATGTAGTAGGTACTTATATAAATAATATTTTGAAGAATAACAACTTTAAGCTGTTACATATTTTTTTACGTTTTTATACAAGTGTCCGAAATTGTACGTATCCAACTAAAACAGTTTATAGATTTCATAATTTTACAGGTGGTTAAAGTGTTTCTTTCATTTTAATTTACGTAACCATTGATCAAAATTCCATCACTTGCCAGGAGATGTAAAAGTTAGATAACTAATTACAGTTCATCAAATTTCTAGAGGCTTTCGACGGCTAGACAGAGAAAGCACTACTGACAGGCATCCCGACGGATTTACGCAATGAAAGTACACTCTGCGCATCAAGTATTTCACTATTTCATTCAGACGTAAATGTCAGATGTAAATTTCGCTAAAACATTTCTTTTATTTTCGTTTGTGTTTTTTGCTCATTACAGTTTAATAGAACCTAAGTATGGAGTTTAATAGCAAATTAAGAGGCCGCGTGATTAACAGTCAATCTCGCGAAATAATAGCCAATGTTATAGAGTTTATGAGAAGAGAAGGAAACTTTAATTCACCTTCAATACCATTTAAAAATGTAAATGATCGTGTTGCTGCAGCCACAGGAGTATCTAAAAACACTGTCGTCCGCATTTCTGGAGAGAAAAAAAGAATCGATAACCGTGAGATATCGGAATTTTCATCCCCAAGAAAAACCATTAAAAAACCAAAAACAGTTAATGATATAGATGAAGTTTCACAAGAATCAAATTTTATTTTTTTATTATTAGATAGCTATTTTTGTTTCTGAGTTGTGTTCATTTACAGGCTCAATTTTTTTCCGTTTCTCCTTTTTGATTTTATATGGGGTTTCAAGTTGTTTTTGACTTATTTCGACGTAAATCACAACAACAAACTTTTTTAATAAAGCAAACAAGTGTTAAGAGGTATATGTACGTGTAAACTACAATTACAAAAAATTGATATGAAACCCATGAAACCACCAACAAAAATGTAAAGCTAGCTTCCGTACTAGAACATGGTGTCATTCGTCGAGATAATTTATCGTTTTGTTTAATAGATCAAGAAATGTAAATATTCCCCTGTTATTTTTTATAAAATTATAAGAGAAATAAATTTTTTTCTAAATAGTATAGTTTATTATTTTGTAGAAAAACAAAATTTCGAAAATTTTAGTAATGTTTCAGAAACAACCGTTATTAATAATAGGTACCATTTTCCTTAATAAGGTAGAAATAAAACATAAACTATTTCCACGATTTACAAAGGCCTACAAAAAAATTATAGGTATTTTCCGCTATCCTATAAAATTTATATTTTCTGACTCAATTTCAAAAGGTTGAAGGAATTCCAAAACACCTTTTATGGCATAATAATTATTTTCAATTCTACATACTATCTTTAGCTGCTTTTAAAAACGTTCTAAGAAAGTCCAATCAGACCAATTTAATCCCTAAACTATTCCACACTTTTAAAATTTAATTACCTAAAAATATTAAAAACTATTTAAAATAACTTGTTTAGCAGACTGTACAATAGCTATCTTAGTCACTCGTAGCGCGTTCTCTGTCTGGGCGTCGAACACCTCTAGAAATTTGATGAACTGTAAAAAGTTCAAGAAAAAATCAAATTTCACCAGTGGCGTGCCACGGAAAATGTATTATTGTATTGTTACGCAGCACCCTGCAGTAGCTTGCGGCTATTATAGGAAACGTATAGATAGAAAAAGAAGTGGAATGTTACTCATCGCCCTACAGTGTGCAGCGGTCGTCATAAGTAAAAGTACAAGTAAAAGAAGATTGAATAGTCCAGAAATGTCTGGAAATGTCATTACCCGTCAAGAATATTCTAGGCGACAATTCAAGAAGGTTCTAGAAGCTACATAAGGATGAGCCTGACGTTAGTTATCAGTTTTATGATAGACGTTATACGTTTATGTTATCAGTTGCATTGTTATTGTAAAAGTTGAGTTGAAATAAAGTGTGATACCAAAAACCTGCGTAACAGTATTATTTCTATACATTTTGAAGCACCTATAACTTAACAAATAGTACTTGATTTCAATAATTAAAATTTCAGGCCTTTGCTTAATGTTCTCAAATGCTTTATCACAATTCGTATTTTTTAATTCTCCCTAAAAATGTTATTAGTTGAAAAATAAGAAAATTCTTTAACCAAATTTTAAGTATAAGCAATTGCTTAATTTTTATTCACACTCAGGGCCCCCGCAACTGCACTTGCAACGCGTGCACCGCACGCGGGCGCACCTCTACAGGGGCGCCAAACCGGAGGTCTGTATACAATTCGAATTTTTAATTTTTCTAACGATTCCAATGAACAAGGCACTAAGACACTAAAGAAATCAAAAATGTTTTTATCTGAATTCATGATATAATATAATCAATAATGTTATCAAAGTTTATTTTCGTTGATCTAATGACCTATTCCTATTGTGACAGAAAACATATCTATTTTTGAAATCAAATAGCTATTTAATTAGCGTTAATTATTAAATATAATAAAATTAATAGGTTAGTTAATTCTGTGTGCAACATACAATACCATGAATACCCGTATAAAGTATAAACTTGTCGATTTTTCCTGTCCAGACTCGAATACTGTACGAACGACGAGTAAGTTTCAAATTAGATCTTGTCGATTTTTCCTGTCCAGACTTGAATGCTCTACGAACTACGTTTTTCCTGTCCAGATTCCGAATATTGTACGACGAGAAAGTTTCACATTAGATGTTGTCGATTTTTTATGTCCAGACTTGAAGACTCATCTACGAACCACGAGAACACGAGTATAAATAAAACTGCAGGGGGCGTCGTAATCCAAATAGTTAATATTTTCTTCGGCTACGTGAAGGTCAAAAGCTAAGACGCAAAGTTATAGTTATAAATATTCGACTCAGTGCTTTATATTTTGTGTTAATTGTGTTGTAATTAAATTTTATGAAATAGTAAGTACCTACCCACATAATACCTATGTATTTGACTTGATTTATGCCCGATTCACCTGTTCCCATTTCGCCTGACCAATTAAAATTTCCCGATTTGCCTGACAAGCTCAAATTGTGGTATCGTTTCGCCTGACCATAAGTTGGATGGTGCGTGCTTTTTTTATCATAAGGGCCATTCTCAAAATACATGTGTAGTGAAACTCACAAATAGGGTTGTGGTAAAAACTGATTAAAAAGCGGTATGGAGCCCAAAGTATTTATTCCAAAGCCAGAGTTCGAATTCCAACTAAAATATAATAATTCCTAAAGAAATAAGCCACGCCATTGACCGATATAAAAAATGATTATAAAAAGTTACTAAAAAAGTGGCAATATAAGTGCAACAACAAAATAATAATAGTAATATTAATATTAATATTATAGTTATAAGATTATAATAAATAGTAAAAATAGGTTCTACCTACCTAAATTGCAGGCACAAATTAATCTTGCTTATTAACAAAATTACTTATTAAAACCAAGAAACAACTTGTTGAAAATCTAGTCTAAAATGATCGGTCAAAGCGCGCAAGAAAATAATTATCTGACCTTCTCGAAGCACAACTTTTTGCTAGGTCCCCCTCTGGCTAAATAGCGATAAGGTCGCGCAAAACGATGTGAAAAATGTGTTGCCTACCTTGAGCTTTCAATATTATTAATTAATTGTAAATCTACACTCATAAAACAGAGCAAGACGAGGTTGATGTGTTACACATGCAAAATTTGATTTATAAGGATGATTTGATTTGAAACAAAAAAAACTGCATTTATTGACATTATTAAGCGTTTTGTACCAGTGTTTTTAAATCAATTATTTTTAAATTTTCTATCTTGATAATTTTTTCTTTAAATCTTTTCTCATAGATATACTAAGTTCTTTTCTAAAGTAATGTATAGTTGAAATTATTACTGGAGGAATTTTGGTTATTGGGACACATAAAAAAATTTCTAAATTCAAATAGTTTATTCGTTTTACGCTTTTTCAATTTAAAAAAAATGTTTAGTTTTTATTTTACTAACTTTTTAATATACTATTTAAATAACTATAACATTTTAATTTAATTTTATGTTCATTTCTTATTATTATTCATTTGTTAGTCTTTACAGCAAATACATATTTATTACCTGAGCAGGTCAGGAGAATCGCAACTATTTTTTTTTTCGTTTAACATGTAGTCAGGCAAAACGCTACCAAAGCGTACAAAATTTTTATGTCAGGCGAAACGGGAATATACCTTTGACTTTGACTGACTTCGGCTATTAATAAGATATTGTGGAAAATACTACAAAAGTAATTCAATACTTTTCACATCTGAAAATCGGGAAATGTGAATTTTTTTCTGTGTGGCAAATTAGGTCTAAAAAATATGTTTATTATTTTTTCTGTTAAATTTTGTGCACTAAAACCTGATTACCCTCAATATTAAATGCCATTACCAATTTTTGATCTAGTATTCCTTAATTTGTAGGAGCCACAGAAGAGAAAACGACTTTCTGGTGCAAAATTTCGAGACCAAAAAAAAGTTAGAGTCCAAGAAAGGGAGAAAATGGCTGGTAGTATGAAACATTTCTTGCGAAAAAGTCTAGTTTCCAACACTGAAACGATAGAGGAAGGTGAAAATACAGTTTCTGAAGCGGCGGTACCACCATCTTCTGCAATATGTGAACCATCAACATCATCATCACTTATCGAAAATATATTCTCTATAAAGTCGACCATCCCAACAAAGACGGCAACAAGTGACACTTCTGATGATGAAGTTTCTACTGAAGCGGTGACTGAGAATACTAGTAAGTATTCTTATATCAGAGGATCCCGGTTTACGGCCCAGAAGCATTACCAACCACGAAGTCAGAATATTATGAATTTCCAGCTAATAAAGGCAAAGACAAAAGAAAATTTTCAAGTAAGTACTTTGTCAGAAAACCAGGAAATGGAAAAGAAGCAAATATAATTTGTCTCATTTACTCAGCTTCGAAAAAATCGATATTTTGTTTTTGTTATAAAAATTTCAGTAAGACTTTCAATAGTTTTTCTGATACTCATGGTTTTTCTTATTGGCAACATGTGTCCTCAGCCATAAAAAGACATGAAACATCAATTGTACATAATGTTCACATGAATACATGGATGAATTTAAAAAAATATTAAAATTATCCACAACCGTAAACGATCATCATTTACTGGTTTTAGAAACTGAAAAAAAAATATTGGCATGACGTTCTGGAAAGAATTGTTGCAGTTGTCAAATTTTTATCCAGACAATGTCTAGCGCTCCAAGGTTCTTCTAAAATACTTTTTGAATTTGATAATGGAAACTTCCTCAAAGCTGTCGAGATGATTTCCTCTTTTGATCCTGTGATGAGAGAGCACATTAGTCGAGTGCAAAACTCACAAACAAATTCTTTAAAAATGGCCCATTATTTACGCTATCAGGTACAAAACGAAATTATTGAATTAATGTATTCTAACGTAAAAAATAATATTTTGAATATGGTTCACAGTTCCAAATATTATTCAATAATTTTAGACTGTACACCGGATACAAGTCATACAGAGCAAATAAGCTTCGGGCCTGCGGTGAACTGATTAGATTTTTGGCAGAGTCGGAGTATCTGAGAGAGGGAGAACTTTATAGGGGGTCGTTTTTATATTTTATAGAATATATCTGTTATTTTTGTTTGGAGAAGAAAATTCTTCAAATAAAAGTTACTTATAATATTATTCTTATAATTTTTGTTAAATACAAATTTTCCTAAAATGGTCCGTAATTGAGAAATTTGACAAAATGTGCGTAATTCTGATTTTTAAGAAAATTGTTTAACTAAAAGTTGTTTGCAATATCGATTTCTATAAGTTTTGTTTTATACATGATTTCTCTAAAATGGACCGTAATGGAAAAATTGAAGGAAAAGTGTAAAATTTTAATTTTTTAGTATTTTCGTTGGCAATGAATATAAACTGCTGGCCACTCGAATTTACACATAGAGATTTTTAGGCAAAATTTAAAGTTCAATATTTTCAACACATGATTTTCCTATTTTTTCCGATTATTTTGTACAGCCTATTGTAGCACCTCTGTAAATGTTTAGATGATAAACTAAATATATACATTTTCCACATACTCGAATAATTGTTTTTATTATATATACGCACATTTCTCTAATGAAGGCCATCTTGTTTGACTTAATCTTGATAATTTGTGGGGTTTCGTATCAATAAATTCTTAAAATTCTTTATAAATGGTAAGCTTTTTTGGACTTTTCGATATGTAGTTGTATATGTCTTGGACAAATTCCTCTTCTCTAGAAGGTATTTTTTTTGTCGCTTCTGATGCACATAGATGTAAAGAGTGATTTATACAACCAACAACAAAAACATTTGAATTAACTTTTTTTTAAGTTTTGCTTGTACGCCCCGCCACATATCTGCCCCATCATAACAGAAGCGTTATCTGCACCGAAACCAATAACATAGTAATTAATTTCAGATTTGTCAAGTAAATCTAAAATGGCTTTAGTGAGATCATCTGCAGAGCAATTCTCTACCTCTACCAGTGACAATAACTGGTCTTTAATGGAACTTTGCCTCATATCTCCAAAACGGCACAAAATTGCCAAACATTTTTTTTGTAGATATGTCTGTTGTTTCATCTACTATTTAGTTGTTGCACAAGTTCATTTTCAGCATCAATCTTCAACATTTTAATTATTTGGGTAACTCTTGTTCTCCCACAATTTATATTTTTCACCACTTGAGAATCTGGAATACTAAATACTAGAAGTTTAGGAACATGATCCATTAGCAATATTGGACAATTATGTTCTGCGATGAGGCCCATACTCAATTTGTACTCTTGTACTCGGCTGAAGATTCTTGAAGCAATTTTTCAATGTTTCCTGTATTTGTAACCTTTTTGGCATTTTTTTCATGAAACTAATTCTTTTCATGCCTTGTTAAATGAGCTGCCTCACCCTCAACTCTGTGATTACATAGTTTTACCCATATGGAAACTTTGTATAAATTTACGATCATATTTCGTTTTCTCTACAAAGCAATTAAATGACTAGAGGAAGCGTTGATCTTATTATTATTTAAAATAAATTATGGCATTTGTAGGCGTCATGCTATGCCATTGGAAAACCAGGATTTATTTGCAGAACAAAAATATTATACATTAAAAAAATTGCCTGCTGTGGAGATCTATCCCTACATTTCCGACTGGATGACGTTGCCGCAAATTTATATTCTGATAAATCACTACTTTGTTCTAAAGTAATTGTGTCGGAATTTATTTTTTATCAGATGGTCTAGTCTAGATAAACCTGATGAAGTAGAAGGCTAAGAAATACTAAGCCTCGGACCTGCCTCTTTTGCTTTTCTTATTACAAACCTGTTAATTACAATAGTTTTAATTATGTATTAATACAATACCTATAATATATAAAATTTACTGTAGACCTAACAACCCCAACAAATATTAATACGAACATATCCATTTTTTACAGTAAAATACTTATTTTTCTTTTGCTACTGATTTAAAAACATTTTGAAATTTATCGATGTTTATGCTAAATGGTGAGTACATCGATTTTTATTTTAAAAAATTCATGCCGTCAGGTCAATGTTTAAAATTGTACAAAATGTACCAGAAATATTAAAAATGTACTTTTGTACAAACGGACTCAAAATGTACCAGATCTGTACAATTGTACCAGCTCTGGCAATGCTGGATAGTGTACGAGCTACGACGATTTATTATGCGATTGCATACATCTAGACACATTTTGACGTCATTTCTACTTAATGGTTTTTAATACTGAATAGCGGCGTTTGGGGTGGCGTCCTTTCGATGTGTTCAACCTCCGCGTTAGAAACGCCACTGAGCCGAACTATCGAAACGTACCTGCGATCATTTTTATTAATTGTTTATTTTAGACGATGTTATAAATATTTATAAAAGTCGGAAGTGCTAGTTGCAATAACTTTGGTGTTATTAGAGTTCAAGCCTTTGCTGACAAGTTATTATTAGATAAAGTCATTTACTTTAAATATAGTACATATGCTCCGGGGTCATTTATGTAAACCAGTGACAAAATTGAATTACCTTGAAAATGTAAACAAGAAATACCTACGTGACTATTACCGGAAAAATCGTATCATATCTATGAAATAACTTTTTAAATCACTTCAATTCAGTTCTAGTAAAGAATGGCAGTGTCATCCGCAAAACTCATAATGTGTAATAAGATAACTTGATATTAATTCAAACACTTTGCCTCTTAATGCATATGACCTTATTTTTTAAAGAAGTTTCAAATAAGAGTTCGTATCGAAAGCGTTTGACAAGTCCACAAATATACAGGGTGGCTCACGCTCAACGGGATGGAAAACGACCAAAGATATAAAAAATTCGTTTGGGAGGAATACGTAGGTTACAGACGGCTACAATATAAAATTTGTTAGATGTATACAGGATGTCCCACATAAATGAATAAAAATTAGTTCATTAAAAATTATTCAAACAAGAGTAAACAATTAATTTCTGGGAGACTTTTTTTCCTTAAAAATTCAAATAAATCGAAAACTAATAATAATAGTAATGGGGAACCTTTAGTTAACTGACATTATTTTTGATGTAGTTTTTAATTCTAAAATAAAAAACAGGGTGTTCCATTAAAAATAATATAACTTTGTATATTTTCTCTTCTAATATTATTATCTATAATTTTTGTTTTATACAAAATTTTTCTAAAATGGTCCGTATTCGAGAAATTTGACAAAATATAAAAAAAAATATATTTTATAAAAATTAATCAAATAAAAGTTGTTTAAAATATAATTCTCTGCAATTTTTATTCTATACATAATTTCTCTAAAATGGACTGTATTCGAGATATTTGAGAAAAGTGTAAATTTTGAATTTTGAAGAAAACTCAATAACGGATGAAGAAAAAAATATTAAATTTTAAACATAAGTTTTATTTCGGCCTGACGTGAAATGATTAGATTTTGGACGAAGTCGGAACATCTGGGGAGGTACTTTATGGGAGGCCGTTTTTATATTTTATGGAATATATCTGTTATTTATGTTTGTAGAAGAAAATTGTTCAAATAAAAGTTACTTCTATTATTATCTATAATTTTTGCTTTATGTCAAAATTTCCTGAAATGGTCCGTATTCGATAAATTTGACAAAATATGCAAAATTCTGATTTTTATGAAAATTGTTGAACTAAAAGTTGTTTGCGATATCGATCTCTATAATTTTTGTTTTTACATGATTTTTATAAAATAGACCGTAATGGAAAAATTGTAGGAAAATTGCTAAATTTAAATTTTTCAGTATTTTCGTTTTCAATGAAGAACTATAGAAAAATGTTTCGAGGTAGATGTATGTGGAAAATGTATATATTTAGTTTATCCTCTAAACATTTATGGAGGTGCTGCAATAGATTGTACAAAATAACCAGAAAAAGCCTATAATAACTAGATAGGAAAGTCATGTGTTGGATACATCAGATTTTTTGACTATAAAATTTGAAAAACCAATATTTTCTGTATAATAAAGCTACATTTGTTGCATCTCGCTAGGACGCGCCATTTTCAAGAGAAAAGCATGTTACCTTATTCGAAAGTGTAAACAATAATTAGTAGGTCTGTAGAATTAGAAATTTTATTTTTTTTTTAACTTTGAAAAACCGGTAACTAAAGAAATTTTAGAAAATATTTACAAAAATGTTCCATCTGAACTTCACTTGTAACACCCTGTATCTCGAAAACGAAACGTTTTCGGACCTATGTTTATATAAACTTTTACTCCTATTTTTAACCGACTTCAAGGAGGGGGTTCTCAATTCGTCGCAACATTTTTTTTTATTTTTTTTATGTATGTTCAGCGATAATTCTTTAACACGTTGTCCGATTTCAATGATTCTTTTTTTGTTAGAAAGGGGGTACTTTAGGAGTGGTTCCATATAAATTTGGTCAAAATCTAATCATTGGGCCCATGAGAAAATCCTCAAACTCTTCATTTTTTATGTATTTTCAGCGATAATGCTTTACCACCTTGTCAGATTTATATGATTCTCTTTTTGGTAGTAAGGGGGTACCTCAATAAATTTGGTTAAGATGTGGTGACGGCATCTGCTCGTTTTTGAATTCGGTTTTTTTAAATTTTTAATTTCTAATACTTGTAGGATGTAGATTACGCTGTTAAAATATGACCGTCTAATTTCGGGACACCCTGTATATTGGAAATTCGAAATAATAGTTATGACGTAGCGGTGTTCTTCTAATTGTAATCGGACCCTAGGTATATGGATACGGAAAGTGATGAATTTGATAGATAAATTGTATTTATTGTATTAAAGGAACAACAAATATAAGTACAATTAAATAAGTATATTAATATAACAATTTTTTAAAGTCTGTATAAAAAAAAATTTTTTCACATAAATTATTAAATTAAAAAAATAACTATTAAAACACGAAATGTTGATTTTTTCTCTTTTACAACACAAAATATACAATACTGCTGAATCAAAATTTTCTCTTGGCAGCAGGTGGTTTTTGTGACGCGACAATTATGATGCTTTGCATCTCATGAATTAAAGCTAATTCTCTTTCAATCGTAAGGTGATCATACCCCTTATAATTTTCGGACAAGAATATCTCAAAATATTTAAATTTTGGCAAAATAAATTAGGCAATAATATCTATAATATGCATATATTTTAATGTTTTAATTCCTTCCAGTTTCCCAAAAAAACTGAAAGGGCTTTAATTTTGAAATATCATAAGGAAAATAAATGCATTCTTCGACAGCACTATTCTTAATATAATCCCCAAATGTAAGCTCCTAATGTCTTGTTAATGATTTCTTAAAATTCGCCAAAATTAGTGGCTAAAACGCTTCGTTAAGTGCTATCTTCTGGTGTAAACTGGTGTAAATTGTTGCAAGAAACGAATAATGACAGAGTGTACGATACGATAGTTACAAGCGCGTTACACCCGAAGGCAGCACATAACGAGGCGTTTTACCCACTAATTTTGGCGAATTTTAAAAAATAATTACCAAGACATTGGGTGGTATGATTGAACGTTTACGTTATCCGTAACGTACATGTTAGGCCGAGTTTTAACAGCAAAGAGACAAATTCGTATGATGTAAAGTCTTTCATAACACATTACTGTTATTTTCCGCCTGTTATGTTCAAATTCAACAGGTTTCCATCATACGAACTTGCCTCGTTACTTTTAAAATTCGGCCTAACATGTACGTTACGGATAACGTAAACGTTCAATCATAGGACCCATTAAGAGTTTAAATTTCGGGATTATATTAAGAATAATGCTGTTGAAGAATGCATTTATTTTCATTATCATATTTGATTTTTTTTCCCGGAAACTGAAAGGAATTAAAACTTTAAAATATAGGTATATCTAGTAAATATTACCTAATTTATTTTGCCAAAATTTTAATTTTTGAACAAAATTACTTTTTGAAAAATTTCAGGAGGTGATTGATCGTATGAAATTAAGATGGGTGTTTCCTATAACAAAATTTCCTCAGCCCACCTCTTTCTGAGATATCACCATTAAGAGGTGGTGACTAAAATTGAGTTTCTATTTTTTTTTCTAAAATTTCAGTAAAGCTAGGAACTCTGTAATTTTTGTGCACTCGCAAAGGAATAACCACGGTTATTTTTTCAATATTCCTGTTACATTATAGGGGGGTGTAATGAGCAACCCTTACTTTATTTCATATTAAAACTTTTTTTCGAGATGAAGTTTCATGAAATAATTTTGTAACTTGAAATACTTGTTTTATTTAAAAAAAATTTCCCAAAACCAATACCTTCATAGAAAAAAAAACTGTTTTCCACTCAATTTATTAAAAAAATGATAAATTAGGGTATTAATTTTTTTTCTCTGAAGCTGTTGGTTTTGGGAAAAAATTCAAGGATAAAAAAAATATAAAACAAGGATTTTATAAAAGTTCATCTCAAAAAAAAGTTTTGATATGAAATAAAGTAAGTGTTGCTAATTTCACCCCCCTATAATGTAACAGAAATATCGAAAAAATACCCGTGGTTAGTCCTTTACGATTACAGAATTTCAAGTTTCTAGCTTTACTGAAATTTTAGAAAAAAAAAATAAAAACTCAATTTTAGTCACCACCTTTTAAGGGTGATATCTCGAAAAGGGGTGGGCTGAGGAAATTTTGTTATAGGAGGACCCATCTTAATTTCATACGAGCAATCAGTTCCTGAATTTTGTCGCATGTATTTAGAAACACCCTGTATATTACACATTTTTTTAAGCGGGCAAAATTCTTGACAATCTCTTTTCCCTAATTCGCACATGTCGTATTTCTATAGGATTTACTAACTCTGGCAGCAAACAAATAAAATAGAAATTTGTCAGCTGTGCATTTTTGTCTTCCAGAATTTTTCATTTCATAAATTAACTAAAAACTAAATTAAACAAAAACCTAACAACGCCTCAACAACAAACTAAGACGATCACAATAATTTCGCACCTCTTCAAAAACAACTACCTATTTTTCGACACAGGAATTAACAAATTTAACTAAACAGCAGCTACCCTTTTAACCACGGGCTTCATAGACCAGCAGCGTTGCCATATTCACTGGTATCATTGTTTTAATAGAATTAGTATGGGAATGAAATCTATGTTAATCTTCGGTCCTGTTTAAAATTGGTAATCTTTTTGAAAAAAGTTATTTAGAAAATAGTTAAGATATTTGTTATAGAATGACGCTAAAGTGCCAAAAAATTAAATTTGTTAAAAAGTTGAAATTTTTGTTGTTTTTCTTTAAAAATATAAGTTTTTCGTGGTTTAGCGTCATTCTTGGTTCATTTTTAAAACGATTGGCCTGAACCATTTTTTTTTCACAACTGCCTCAAATGTAAAATTGATTTTTGGCGGAGGAGCGCCCGTCATGTTAGCTCTTAATGTATATAAAAATTATTAACCTCCACTAAACTTTCCGATAAATTCACAAAATTCACATCAACTCATTAACTGCATACTGCATCACATCCGTTTGATTTGAAAAACCAGAAAGAACTAACTCATTACCTTATTACTTTGTGTCAACTAAATAAAAACCTAGAAAACAAAGACGTCCACATTTGCGGTGCGTCAAAGAAAACAAAGGCCGCCAAAGTCAAAGACAAAGCCGCGACGCGACATCGACTTTGTATATGCCGCTTGTGCGAAATAAAGTCGATGTTTTTGAATAATAATAACAGGGTGGGATAATATTTTTTTTTACTACTAACATGAGAAATCACCATTATTTACTCCATTCCTCTAATGAGAAGTAATATTTCTCACTCTAGGTAAATAATGATAATAAAAAAATACCTAGGTAAATAATGAAACTAAATTTCATTAGTTTCATTTTGTTAATTTGACAACTAAACACCCAGACTACTTGATATTTTGAAATATTTGAAAAATAAGTAGGAAATAACTAAAGCTGGATTTATTAAAATCTAATCAAATCAAATATGATAATATATATCAGTGTTAATAGTAAAAATATATATTAACTAGGAATTTCAACAACGGTAATAGGCTTCAAAAATTATTAATTAATACCAATAAATCCATGTTACTAAAATATCAAAAATGCAATGGGATATTTCCTAGAATCATATCAAAATTTGACACATGCCAAATTTTTACATAAATAAAGCCAGTGTGATTAGAAACACGCTCCACTCTGCTTGATATTTCGAAATATTTAACAAATTGTTAGGAAATTACTTATGTCAAAATTAAAATTGCTAATATATTAATGTTAGTAGTAAAAAAATTCTATATATACCTCGGCTGAGAAAGCTATTATTTACCTCGCACATTATATCCCTCGGCGCTACGCGCCTCAGGATATAAAAGTGCTCGGTAAATAATAGCTCACTTCTCACCCTAGGTATATAATGTACTATTTCACGGTAGCAATTATAGGAGCGATTTTTGTAATTTGTATTAATTTATAGTTTAAAAATTGTATCTTATTTTATTTTATTTATTGTGATGAATAGGTTGGAAGGGTAGGTAGATTTTGCCAACCGTGTTTGGATTCAGAACCAACTGCCTTGCCTTTTGGGGGAGGCTCCCCCCCTGTCCCCCCCTTGAGTCCGGCCCTGACATTACTGTTCTTAATAACAGTAATGTAATGATATGTAGGTATCTATAAACTGATGGAATTATTAGTAATTGAAAATACGTTTAGTAAATTAGTAGATTGCTTAGTTGTTTACAAACATTTAGTTCGATAAGATGTTTAAAATAAATTTAAAACATTCCAATTCTACATCTAATATTTTATTAGATATATATTTTAGAATTGGAGGATCCCTAGGACTTTTTCCGATTTGGAATAATGAAAAATTACATTTCATCAATTCGTCTGTACTGGTAGTTATGTATATTATCATAGCATATTTTATAAAACAATATAAATTTGATATTGCTCCTGATCAAAAGTTAGCTATACTATTAGCCTATATTGATAGCACAATGTATGTTATTTGTGATTTTATTATTGTATATCAAACATTCAAGAACGTGAACAATTGGAGAATATTCTTTAAATATTTTCTCTGTATTAGACGTAAATCGAATATGTTGGAGAAGGAAATAACTAGTGCAAGAATTATTGCAAAACTGAGCTTTTTGACACTATTTTTCTGTCTTAATATATATTTTTCAATTATTAATCATCTTGCAACATGGAATAAAATTGAAACAATACTAACGCATTTTCAATGGAACTTAACCATAGCTCAAATGCTTATCACAATTTTTTTCATTGCAGAACTAAGTACAATTATAACGAATATAATTCAATCTTTATTTCTTCAAATTGATTTCTTGTTCTCCAGTTATCAGATATCAAGTGCAGACATTTACAACAAAATTGGCGATATCAAATATATTTACAAATATATACATAAAACGTTGGAGAAATTTAGTGATATCTTTGGAGTATTAATGATTGTCGTACTCACCGTCAGTTTTACAACATTGCTAGATATTTGGAATTTGATTACGCTGTCATGGCTTTTCCAGGAATCTGTAAAAATCTTAAACATTAATACATCCTTAATTGCTACATTATCGGTAAGTACCTACTTTAAAAATATAGAATGTAATATTAGAGCTATGTAGAGTTAGCGCAACAATTGTAGCAGAATCTATGCGAATCTTACCCAGCTAGCACAAAAACATCCCATCTACGTTAATAAGCTGCAATTTTAGGATCTTTGAGCTCCAATGCGATGTACTTTTAATGTAACCCTAATATCTCTGCAACCACCGAATGTCCGCAACGGCAAGACTTTTATAGCACATCTCACAGAGGTTACAAAGTGAAGTTCTGAAAACGTCACACTAGCACTTTTAAGGTACTTACCCTGAAAGTTGCTCTGAAACTTTCTATAGATGTTATAATGTGAATTAGTTCTACAGAATTATACGGATGGACTTAACTATACTTGTGAAAATATTTATTTTAAATTAAAAAGGTAATTCTTCATAATTTCTTTTACTTGTTAAATAAATCCGATTAACATTAACTTTTTTTAATTTAAAATAAATATTTTTCAAGTATGGACACACACTATATTGTTCTTTGTATAATGTAATACAGAGAGGCTAAAATTGAGGTATAGTAAAAACTCAATCGAGACATGGAAATTTCAAATAGAACAAAATATTTATATAAATTTATTATTAAAATGTTCTTGAAATCAAGTAGTAATATCACAAAAGTAGAGGTAGGTATATCACAAACGCAGTTACACATGTGCGATAGTAGCACTGAACGATTGGACAAAATGTTCTTAATAGTATAATAAGGTATCAATATTGCAAAGTTTCACTCGAAGCTTAAACAGTGAACGATTGTACAAAAGTATATTTATATAAGGTACGTTTCAAGATGGCAATTGTATGATGCTAAAAAAACTAGATCTGTGAATAATAAATGATTGCAACAATGACTAGGTATATATTATACGAGATAGCTGAGTTCCCAGATTGCTTACCTGTACTCAAAGAAATATATCGTCTTTTTTAAATCAAACCTTATAACTTTTTTTTGTATAGATATTTGTATATTTTTATTTTGTTAGTTTATTATTTATGCAAAGGTGAACAAAAATTATTTTATTGTAATTACATGTGGCTTGGAAATATTTTTATTTATGCTGTAATATAACATAAATATATGACAATTTATTAGAAGAGGATAAATTAAATTTTTATATAAACTGATTTTACTTTTCCACAACATATTGAATAAAAAAGAGATTGACCTACTTGTTTAACTATTATTGAAGGAAATTATATAGAAATTAAAAAATATGCTCAAGTTTAAATCGTTGCACATATTTTTAGATAATTTTGTATTACTTTGTTGTTTTAAATTAAACCTCCAATGTTAGTGTATTGAATTTTTTTTGAATTTTACAAATGTTATGCTTAATTATGGATTTCCAAGTTAGTATGAAGATTTTATAAAAAAACAACTCATGTTTTTTTAGCAAGATATTCTGATGTATGCTCGAGGGCATTGTCTGTGATTTTTCTCAAATGTTCTTCTAGTTTTGCACTTGCTTGAATCTGATGTTTTTTTTTCAATACAGACATACCATGTACCTAGCTGTAGATTCACTCTTTAGAATAGTCTGTAGTATTTATTTTGCTTCTAAAATTCCTAGAATGTCTTCAGGTACAAAGGAAATATAAAATACAATATTTTTAAAATGTATTTTTGTTCGATTAAGTATATTATTACCCAGAAGTTTGTTACGTAATAGTTTAGGATAAAAAGATAAGGACATCTTGCTTATACGTATTTATCGAATACGATATATTACAATATTATTTACAGTTTTCAGGTACATCTGCATAGCTAAGGCCTAAAAATTATAAACAATAATTCAAATACTATCAATTATGAATATAAAACTTACACATAGATTTAGTCATAAACTTTAATTCGTCCTCTTCGTCTCTAGGTAGTACCTAATAACTTCAATTGTAATCCTAAAACCAATACAAAACATAAATCAATTTAAAATTCATTAAGAGGAATAAAATGTTGTTACAACAAAATATCAAAAATATAAATGTTTATCTTTTTTTAAATATATTAAAGATATATATAATTATTAATTTAGTTTGTCTAGGATAGATTTTCCTTAAAATCTCAGTGATTTGTTTATCATTGTTATGTTAAAGTCATTCTGTTGACAATTCTCTTCTTTTTCAAATACATTAAATTAATTAAAATTCCATCAAGGCACAACAACCAGGACAATTTAAATACATCTTATTTGGACACGGATTGACCACTGACCACTTTTTATGATACTTTTTTTTGTATTCTCATATCTGACCGGTTAATGAAAATGGGTTTAAGTTTTCGAATTTACAGATTTAATTAGCCATTAAGTAAACCATCATCTCAATTCTTACAAGGAACGTTTCGTTTAAGTGGAATCACATATTGTGGATTTTGTTTCTTGTAAAAGATGGGCCCCTAACATCTGTGATAAGTTCGACCTCTCCATGCTTCCCTAAAATCACATACCAACAGTGTTATTTTATTTTAGGCCTTTATTTATCATTTACTGTAATTATCTAAAGATTCATTATTTATCTAATAACTTAGTGGGTCTTTTGTTGAACTGAAATATTATCTAAAACACATATGTTAGCGACATGCTTAGGAATCTCAATTTATATAGCTGCGATTCACTTGCAGTCCCTTGCTGAGGCTTTGGCGCCTCCAGGAGCCATCATCAGTTATTACCGCATCCCGAACGATCACCAGTTTGATTGCAGTAAGATTTATAATTTCTCAGCCACAAGTAAGGACTATCTTTTTCTATTTCTCCAGATTTAGAAGTAGTGGCTCGTTTCAAATAATTCCTAAAATAAATATAGACTATAGCAGATTAGCTTGAAAAATTAAATATGTAAACTCACCTGTGCACCTTCTACTACTAAAAGGGGGACCATAAGATAAATTGTATCATATCATTAATACCTTCAACACTTTAACAGCTTTAATCACCATTTGTAGGGATTATAAACCACAGGGTAAATTGTGCATAAGCTAAAAGAGATATTATATCAAATCACAGTTAGATATTCTTTTATTAATCCCTTGACTCTCCGTATCATTAAATTTTAAGAGCTAGCTAGGGAAAAAGGAATTACTGCCATCACTTACATCCTTGGATAGGCCAGTAAAGTCGCAACTTAGTTTTGTATATCTCATTCATAAGTATTTATAAGTAAAATGTAACTGGACATTTAGTTAAATGTTAATCTTCTCGTTTATCGATGTTTATCTACCTTTATTTGTTTATATTGTAGTTAAACCATTTTGTATTAGGGTTGCCATCTTTTCATTTCACAAAAACCAGACCTTTGTGAAATTTATAAAATAAAGTGCTTAGCTTATAATTTTATAAACAAAGTCTTTCTGTCGAACTTCCAAAAAAAGAGTTCCTCATTTTATAATTTCATAAACCAAGTCCTTCTATTTAGCTTCTAAAAAACTTATCAGATATTCCCGGTCATTTTTATAAACCAGCTCCAAGGTCTTTCTGTCGAAAACTTCTACAAAAATATGATCTAAATATTCCCGAACATTTTGATAAAATTTACAACAGGCATTGTAATCTAAAACGAAGAAAATGGTTCAGAAAATAGTTTTCTATTTTATAGAGGATCCTTACCAATTCTACTCAAATGTTTAAATAATAATTATAAAATAAATTCTACAAGTTAAAAAAAACAAACATGACATATGACAAGAAAAATTGACAGGTGACAATTGACATAAACGTTCCGAATCAGATTGTGATGTTCACAGTACTTCTTGTGTTCACTTTTTTAGCAAATTATTTTATTACGTTGTGCTAACATAACAGGTAAATAACAAATAGAAGTTTTGCGAGGTTTTGGTTTCCCTCAACAACTTCTCATGAACGTTGCATTTACTTTGTATAGTAATATTATTACATTCCCTTAATGCAACATCGCCGAAAGGCTTGGCAACGTTATGTGCTAGCTGGGTATTTACAATTTTTGTAAGCTATTGCGATTTTTGGGGATTTTAGAGAAACATATGGGTAATGTAGATATCTGTAACCGCGCGTTCTCACTAGTTAATTGAACGATTTTTATTGATCCACTTAAATTAAATCAAGTTTTTGTATCAACCGATACTTGAAAGAAAATTGGCGACTAACGAGATTGTTCGTACAGACGTAGGTATCGTTTGTAAATTAGTAAATAGAGAATTGAGAAATATTTTATGAATGTAAGAAGAAACAAGCAAAATGTAGTAATTATGTTCGGAAATGGATTTTGAAAAGGCATTATTTAGGTGTTCTTTAGGTTATACGAAAACGTGCCGCAGAAGATGTTAAAGGATGCAAGAATCAAAATTCTTAGGGAATAAATTTAAAGAATTTCTTTTTAAAATTCAGTTAAAAATGGATACAATGCGTAATGCACCCCCAGTAGCTATAAAATTACAAATTGTGTTGAGATATTTAGCAAAAAAAGATTCATTCAGTGCTTTAGCTTCTATATGTATCAAGTACCAAAAAAACTATTTCACTGTATAATGACTCATACTTGAAACGATAAAATTGGTATGGGTCGAATTTTTGTTGTAGCGAGTTTTGTTATTCAACAAAAATTGAATTTTCTGTTTTTATTTGATTTCAGTTGGTCAATAAAAATCGTTCAACTAAAATCGACTGGTAAGAACGCACCTTAATTCTAATTTATTTTGAAAATCAACGGGCCTTTGGATATACTTCGACAGTTATTAAAATTTTGTATTTTTATTAGCATTGCGTGTTAAATAAAAAATGGTAAAAAAAAATGTAAAATTTTATAATAAATTGTTCAAACCTGACAAGCATTTCTTCACAGATACTTCAGTTACTCTAGTTATAATCCACATAAATCATCCCCTACAAATAATATATAATAAACATAAGACAAACAATATATTTTATTGATCATTCAATATATTATATCACCGAATTTAAAAATGTTTCCCAAAATTAAAATTCCAGGAAAAAACATATTTGTACAACTTTGCACACCTGCATTTCGAGTGCCAAAATACACCTACCTCCCTCATGGAAAATTACCAGTAATTTGTTGCATTAACGCTAGCTTTGTCACACTCAAAAATCTATTTCACTCACGCTAACAAAAGTAGCGTAAAAAATAGACCGTTTTTTTTTCTCCTGGGCTCGTCTGACTATGTGTCTCTAAATAACACTGAAGCCTATTGGCTTATTGTGTTTTACCTGATGTTAGTTCATAGCACCCACTCTAGCACCTTTGTACCTTGTACAAGTTTGTACAGATCCTTGGGTGAGTGGGTTCTATACGTTGTTGGATCAACCTGGAGTTGCCCAAAAAGAGCCTGTCTTTTGCGATCTAGAGCACAGTATGTGTTTGGCCGTTTCTGGTTTCTTGTGACATAGTCGGCACATGAGTTCCCCATTGTACATGCCAATTTTGTTCAAGTGTCCCTTTACTGGGGCGTGCCCAGTCATGAACCCTGTTATCACTTTCAGATGGTTCCTTTTCATTAAGAGTAGTTCTCCAGTACTTTTGCGACATGGTCTGCCTATGAAGGCTTTTCCATGTGCCTGTTTTGAGGTGCTTCCCCAATAGTTGATGTGTTGTTCCCGAATCCAGTCATTTATAAAACCCCGGACTGTACTTTTTGGTACTCCTGGGTTTGTGTCTGGTTCCGGTGTTTCTTCTGACCCTCTTTTTGCAAGTTCGTCAGCCTTTTCGTTGCCTTCGATCCCTTTGTGACCTGGCACCCAAAATAGTTTTACTCTATTTCGGTCTGCCAGTGTTCTTAGTTCTTCGATGCATTCCCATACCAGCCTCGACGTAACTTTCTGACTCGATATGGCCTTAAGTGCCGCTTGGCTGTCTGACCGTTAAAACACATCTAAAGCTACAAAGGACAATGTTCTATCTTTCTCTGCAAAGTAAATCCAATACTTTCTCAACCAATTATAACGTAACACGCCCACAATCGTAACTACTCTTGACTCTTAACTCGGCAAGACAAACATTGAGAACACTTTTCATCATCGACATATCAACATCGTAGCTTTTTCCCGTCGTGAACTCGACGCTAATCACTAAAAACATATATTTTGAGATGTAATAAACCTACTAATTATTCACAAATAGTAAATTTAAGTTCTCCTATCATTTCACTATGTAAAAGTAAAAAAAGTAAAAGGTAAAAGTGTAAATAAAATTGTTAACTGGAAAATACATTTAATTTGATTATAATCAAATAAGAGTCTGGCAATTTATCTACAAAGATCATACTTTTCTACTGGCTGCATTAATACTATCCACTGCTTCCGGTTGATGGGAAAACACCCTTCTTTCTGCGACGGCGATTGAGAAGAAAACAAAATTGCAGATAACAATAAAAAATTATTTGTAAAATCTTTGATTACAATAATAAATATAACACATTTTGTAGATAAATAAATAATGAACTAAAAAAAAAACAATATTTTTAATAAATCATGGGAAATAAAACAAGAGTTGCATCCATAAATTCTGGAACAACAAAAAATTAAAGCAAAAACTTTTTAAACACATGGTTTTGATTATTTGTCTCTCATTCATTACTTTTTGCAGCGACTGAAACTTAATTTTTAATTTACTACTTCTAACTTCTATGCATATCTATAATAAATATTTTCTATCTTTATGTAATGAAACTACTTCAGTTTTATCAAGATTAAAAAACCTAATAAGGTAATATAATTAAGTAATAATCAAGGGCGGTTTCTCCATTGGTTCATTTCATAAAATTTTTTAATTGTTTAAATAAAATCTGCGAAGTTAATAAATCGGAAGTATGTGTGTCAATTCAACGATTGTTGCCGAAACACGTCTCCAAGGTAAAGTATTTACTATTATTTTAAGCATAAAAGTATTTTTGAGAATGTTTCTTTGTTTGCCTGCAATTTTAAACAATAATTTCCAGCTAAACATAGAAACTTACAAACACTTGCTGCAAATTTATTTTCGGTTTGCAACACATGGAAATTTCTTATGTAACAAATATAAAAGTGTGGAATTAGGGAAAGGGGAAACAGTGGGCAGTGTCGGACTGGCCCGGTCGGCAAGTCGGCATTTGCCGACGGGGCCAAACCCTTTTGGGGGCCAACGGTCAAGCACTAGAGATAAATCAAACCACCATCATAAAAATGTTGTTTACAATAATTCAACGAAATCTAGAAAATCTGGCAACATTGGTGCGTCTAGACGTAGTCTAGGCTGCTGAGACAATTTGTTCTACGTTGATAATTGTTTTTTTTAGAAATTTCTGCAAATATGAAACTCTTTTTATATCATTTATCATGATAAAAAATTTTGAATACGTGACTCCCGCCTCAAATTATCTTGAGACAGAAAGTATTGATTTTATCCAAGCATACCATTTGGTAAAAAATCTGAAAGCAATGCTAAATGAAATATATGACAAATTTTAATTGTTAAAAAGACGAATGCATTTTTAAATTATATAAATTAAATTGAGACCATTAGAAACAAAGATATTGTAATTGAAGATGAGCTGCCACAACAAAGGTTAAGAAAAAAGAAACGTATGGTAGACGAAACAACTGAAGATTCCGTTATTACCGATCCAATGAAAAAAATTGAAGTTGAAGTATTTAAATCAGTAATTAATCAGGCAATTCAAAGTATAAGCCAGAGATCTGAAGCCAACAAACAAATTTATGAAGATTTTTCAGACCTTGACTCCAGAAATTTTAAAAGCTTGGATTTATTAAGCGACTTCAAATTTACTGATATTGCAAAAAGATTGGGATCGTTAATGTAGAATTAAAAAATAAATTATTGAGTTTCACACAAATATAATACCCAGATATTAAAAAAAAAATGTAAAAACAGACCTCTGCATAAATAAGTCTGAAACAAATGAATGAGTAGGTTGCGTACACTGTACTTTAAAAATTTCAAGAGAATACAATATGCATATATCCAATTTTTCAAATTTGTATATGGCTTATAAGTTTTTAATTACTTTGTCTTGCACCCTAGTGGCATACGAACGAGTATTTTCTCTATTAAAAATAATTAAAAATAGACTTAGATCATTATTATAATGCTTTGACCTCTTAAGCTTCGTTTTTTCTGATTGTGTGTACTTATCATTAATAGGCTAGTTTTTATTTTTGTTATGTTCTTTAAGAATGGTAGTTTTATTTTGTTTTGTGACTTTGTACGGGTTCCTGTTTATTTTAATTATTTATGTCTGTTGACGACGTTATATTTTCTGATAGAAATTGTTAGTCAGATTTAGTCAAATAGTACTTACCTATTTTCACTCTTATTTTTGACTATGTTGACTATTTTTTGTTGTTTATGGAAGCCGTTTTTTTATGTTAATTTATGATTTTTTTCCTTTTTTTACTTTTATTTTTATTTATTTTGGTTTTAATATCTAAATTTTTTTCGTTCTGTCGTTTATTTAAAAACTAAAATTGTTGATTATTTGAAACGGTCGCAAAGTACTTGAAATTTCATGATTTTGGACTATCTACTATTTTAACACTACTTTTTAATATATAAATTCTAAATATTTTTGTTTTAAATGTGATTAATAACCTTTATGGGAATAATCGAGTTGGTCAAAAAGACTAGGTTGGGGGGCCAATTACTCGTGGTGCCGATGGGGCCAGATTTAGCCAGTCCGACCCTGACAGTGGGCTATCGAAATGAGAAAAATAATTTGAAATAACAGTTGCCCTATCTACGAAAATACAAAATATACTGGGAAAAAATTGAGGGGTACACAACAAAACTTATAAAAATTAAAAGAAGACTGGTGAAAACCGATTTCGTTATTTCAACTAATTAAAAAGTTACATTTTTTAAAAAAGGTTCAAAATATAATGAAACACCTGGTATAAAGACAATGAAACCCTAAGGGTTTAAAGCGTATTTATAATGGTAAGTTTGTTAGAAGTTTAAATTTAAGTTTAAGTCAAGTGTGATTTTGAAAATTTTCAGATAATTTGTTAATGGAAGCTCTTAGATAAAATATTTAAATTGAAACTTTAAATGCGTTTTTAATTGTATGTTAACAATAAGTTGATTTCTATGATTTCCATAAATTATGGCATATTACCCAACAAACATTTTGTGCAGGCCAATAAAAGGCCTAATAACTGTTACCCTTAGTTTTATAATTAATTTTATAATTAATCACGACGGCCGACAGTCGGGCCGAAGTCACTTAGCTATTAAATCCAGTTAGTAGGCCTCCATTTTCCCTTTAATGTCTAGAAATAAATATATTGGCAATTAGTGGCCTGTTGATGGGAAGTTAACGGGAAATTGCTTGCCTTTTACTATATTAACACTGATCACTAAATAAAGGCTATATGCCAGAGACATGACCAGACAGTATATTCGTTAGTCCCTCTTTGACCAGTAGTACTATAAAGTCTATATAAAAAGGCATTTCTATATAGAATATTGTAGACATTTTATTTAATTCAGCTATATAATACAATAACACAGAAAAAATGTCTTCTTCAAAAAAATTATTGATAAAATATTCTAAATTAACATGTAAAAGTAAAAATGAATACTGAATAGTGAATACCAGCAATGCGAGACTGGCCTCGTAGTACATGTCCACTCGTTGAGTATCTAACAAGCGATCATTGGTGTCTCCATCTATGAATGCGGGACGGATCCCTCCTGGACTGTTGCAGTTGGAGCTGCGGCAGTTAAAAGCCTTGTGACTTTTACCATGCTTTTACCCAATACAGTTACTGATCCATCATAAGGCCATCATCAAGCAAAATAATGATGGGCTACTTTTGAAAAGCCAAAAGTAGGCTTTTATCTTTTAATTGTTGCATTCATGTTCCCTTCAATTACAGCAAAAGACCAGCAATATCCCGACAATTTATTGTTTGTTGGTTAAGTTTATTTTTTTAAATTTAGAGTGAGACAGATTCAGACAAGTTATTAATAAATATTTAACACACTTGCAAGGAAACTTGCATTTATATTTGTAAGCTTGCAATACATTTGTAGCGAATGAATTTTGCTTAGTGGCTTGGTATTACGACTGTAAGTTATACAGTTTGGGAGTTTAATAAAATGTTTTCTTTTTCTTTTTACGTTGCACAAAATGTCATACTTAAAATCTTAACACCCCCTAAACAAAATACCCAGGTCCGCCGATGTGTGATAGTGCAAATGGAAATGCCACTAAGCGCGACATCTTTGTGGCGAAGCGTAAATCCTCAGATTTCTTCATGTTTGAAACATCCACTATAGATTGCATGATACCGGTTTATTGAGCACAGTGAAGAAAAAAGAGGTAAAATAAAGAATATCCTTTAAATATTTTACTTTTCTTTAACACCTCGTATAGATGCTTAAATCTAAAACCTAACCTAAAAGATATTTATAACATAGTGTCTGTCTACTTGGACGTATTTCCTGTAGATTTGGTAAGTTTTATATTAAAACACTTTTTTTGTAATTTTGTATGATGATTTCCACATTATTTGCTTTATTTGTTTTTTACGTTTTTGTTTTTCTTTTTACGTTTCTATTTTTTTTTTTGTATTCAATTGAGAGATATTTAATGATATTTGTTAGAAGCCATTTTGTTAAAAGTTTTTTTAAAACTTTTGTTTTATCTTTTATTTTGGATCATGTGATTGTGCATTATACAATTTTAACCCTTTGTTATTAAAGTTTTGTATATAACTAAGACATTTTTATCAAGATATGTATGCGCAAGTTTAGAATAACAGTTAACAAAATGCTCATATAAATTTCCGTGTTCAGACTGATATGAATTGTAGAGAGTGAACTGGGTAATATTATTTGTACATTCATGATGGTACAGTGTTGCGATGTATATGTATATGTTAGCAGGTAAACAATTTTTTGTGTGATTGCTCATTGTAATATGTATAGAACAGCGGCATCAAGAGCGGGGATACGTTGGCGGTAGCAAAGTACCGCCGACACCTTCCCAGGCAGAACGAGGTGAGTCGCCTTGAGTGTCGAGTGTGTGGTCAGCTGTGGCTGTAGGCGGTTGATTATCACGCATTGTGTTCTATCGATAAAATCATTTGGTAACTAAATAATTATTTGACTTGATAATTAATAAAATCTAAGATCAGAAGTAGGATTCACTCACTAAAAGTACCACGGAAGTACCTGGGGGTTGACTATTCCTGTGAGTATTTCCAAGATTATTAATTCGTTAAATTTATCAGTTGATTGATTGTTTGAAATTGTTATTGGCGATATTGGTGGTATTCATTTGAAACAGCGTCATTTTGTAGAGGTAAATAATTGTATGTAGCCGATAGAAATGGTATTTTCGTGTTTTGAAAAAAAATGTCACTCTGGAGCTTATTGTTTTAAAAAGAAACTTACCAACCATCTAGCTCTCGAATAAACTATATTATTTACTGATTTTGATAGTTTTTTTTTTTGGAATAAATTTATAATTCAATTAGCTGATAAATACCGGAAAAAAATGTAGAATGGCAAAAACATCCAATTGTAATTTAGATCACTGATAACGTTAAAAGATGCATGCAACATAACTTTTAAAAATAGTAAAATACCATTTAGAATTGAATGCAGTGGTATAGGTTCCAAAATTTGTTTTTATGATGTGGTTAATTCAGCAGTGATCTACTACGTTATTTTTGACAGATAGTGTGTAAACTATGTTAATTAATTTTAAATGAAATAAATCGGATTTTAATATAGAATCGAATTTAATCGGTGTTAAGAATAGTAATACATAAAATGAAACGTATTGCATAAATATCTATGTAAGAATGCTGTGCTTCCGTGCTTATCACCAAAATTCTAATGCGTCCCAGTCCGACGTATCGTTCTACGAAATATGAGTAGCACTCGTGAGTCATGCCAGGTGGTCCTAGCCACGGGGGTCGGATTCCATGTAAATAGTTGGTAACAAGTTTGCTTGACCTCGACAGTAGCGCGCTAAGCGCTTACGGTTGAACTACACCTGTCAGTTGCAGTCGATAAAGTAGAACACTACTAATTAAAGCGATTTAAAAATTGGCGGGCTTGATAATTTAGATATTTGAAGCAATTTGAAGTAACATTTTCCAATTTGACAACTTTTACTTACACTGAACAAACAATAAGTTTAGTGAATTTTTGTTGTAGGTAAATGTTGAAAAATGGAAAATGTCACTTGTTTTAACTGAAAAATAAAATTTGTTGAAAAATAAAACACATTTTTAACAAGTTTAATTTATTTAGAATTACCATGTAATTACATGTGTCTCATTATCTTCTAACTGCATATTTTGAACATAACAAGCACTATATCACACACTAAATTACTGAAAAATAAAAATATAATATAATAACCAGCATAGCACATGACAATGTTTTTATTATATTAAAAAAACCGGATATAGTTTTTATAAAAAGTCTAATTTATAAACACAATTGTTTTAATTTTTTAAATATCACTTATTAATCCAAGGACAAATCATTCTAATTCTAATATTCTTATACTTATTGTCCCTTTAAAGCCTTTTCCAATCTATTTCAATCTAGAATAGTTGTAATGCCTATTTCAGGTACAATAAGCCTCCAGCTTCAATACAGAGGTGGGCTTTGAAACTCACCCTAATTAAGAAACACATTTATGCACATTCCAAAAATCTCCATACCCAGGAATATCTAAAACAAAACAAAAATAAAGGTGCAGTGTGTATCTTAAAATTAAAAATTAACACGAGTCATAACTTTTTTTAAATTCTTACATTTTTCTTGCAATAAAAGGTATAAAAATTTCAATAAAAATAGACATCTGATTTATGATCTTAATAGGTGAACTATGCAAAAATTAACAAGTTGAACTAAATAGCATATAAATTTTTGAACATATTTGGGTATTATTTGATAAATATAATAATGGATATCACCCAAAAATTAAACAATAACTTTTTGAGCACAAATAATTCGCCTTTTTTCATCATGGTTTTTATGAGTAAAACTAGGATGAGGTTCTATCTCGGGTTCTACAATATTTGTTTATAAATTGGCTTCACACATTTCGCTCACAACTCCTTTCATTTTTTTGACCGCAAATGTTTAAAATGTGGATCCATTTATCTCTAGAGTAATAATAGCAGGAAAAACATAAAATTTCTTTTGTGAGAAAAATACTTACTTCTGCAATTAAAATTTAAATGAATCAGAAGTTAATGATTTTCTTAAGAACCTTCCTATAGTTAAATTAGTTAAATCTAACTTACACTTAATTAATACAATTTACTCACCTACATTTGAAAAAAATATCACCTGCATTTGAAAATGACAATAATATTAAGCTGACATATTTATAGCAACATAACCTAATTTATTTTCAAAGCCAGATTTACACCATCTAATAATATTTAAATTTAGCTTTAACTTTAAATTTATTAACGATTATCCCTGTATTTGATCACACATTATATTAAAGTGAAATTTAAAGGGGTAAATCAGTAAAATTATTGATTTATTTGTCATTATTTTTGAAAACATATTTTTTATGGGTGTATAACCAGTTTGAATTTAGTGATAGCAGCGCGCTAAGCGCTTACGGTTCAACTACCAACAAGTCCCGCCATTTATTCAAACCTTCTCTTTTTATTTTTCTATGGTCCTAGCCTAGCGATAAGCGAAAGAAACATCTGAGTAGTTACAAGTGTCTTTATTTCTAGTCCTTTAATTTTGGTAGAAATTCGATGAAAAAATATATGTTTTCTTCATTAAAAGGAATTTATATTGTTTATATCAATGACCGGCTGAAAAAAGCTTAGAAAAACAAAACGCAGAGAAAATTAAACATTTATTATTAAATTTGTTTAAGTTTGGAAATAATTATTCAAAAATACATATCACTGAGTTAAAAATAAAGCTATCTAGTGACCAAGTCATTAAATTATAGCAGGGGCACTACTGGGAAAATTAGTCATGATGGACGAGTGCTCTTTCCAAATCACGATTAACTGTTAATTCTACCATTCGGAAAGTTATGTACAGGTCAGCTTAATGTTGTTTTATGTTACCAGAAAGTCACGTACAGGTCAGGTTAATCCCTGAGGAGTACCTCTGAACTTAACGATGTATTCATGTCACCAGAAAGTCACGTACAGGTCAGGTTAATCCCTGAGGAGTACCTCTGAACTTAACGATGTATTCATGTCACCAGAAAGTCACGTACAGGTCAGGTTAATCCCTGAGGAGTACCTCTGAACTTCTCTATTGTTTTTATTTAGAAACAAAGTTTAATAAGTTAAGTACAGGTCAATTTAATATCTGATGATTACCTCTGAACTTCCATTTAAAGCTTTTGCTTTTGCGAGTAAAAAAAAAGTTAAGTAGAGGTCAGTTAAATATTTGAGGAGGAGTACCTCTGAACTTTAACTTATAGTTTTTTTGTGATTAAAAAAATTAAGTATAGGTCAGCCAAATATCTGAAGAGTACCTCTAAACTTATTGCTTTTATTTTGTCTGCTTAGCACAAATTTAGTGAAATCTTTTGAAATATTAAATATAGTGTAATTGTTAGCATCGTGCAAGCTTTATGTTTTATAAATGTGGTCTGATAAATGGTATGAGGAATCCGAGGATTCACAATCACAGAAAGAATCGGTAAGTTGTACTTTCCTGGATGGGCGGTGTTAGCAAGTCATTTTTTTGTTTTTGGTTTTTCCTTTATGTTTTGTTGCCTAAATGATATATTAACTGTCCGAGACCTACTAGATGACTTGCTTCTTAATCACGCGATGGCAGGTGGTAAGCACTTCGTGACTAGTATAGTGAAAAATGTTGAAATCCGAGGAGCATAGCTTTTATTTTAAATGATTTAAAATTGAAAAATGCTGGACGGATATTGTTGAAATCCGAGGAGCATAGTGTTTATTTTGAACGATTTAAAAAATATATATAAATTGAAAAATGCTGGACAGATATTATTGAAATTCGAGGAACATAGTTTTTATTTTGAAATTATTTTAAACATATTTATTGAAAAATGTCGGACGGATATTGTTGATATCCAAAGAGCAGATTGTGTTTTAAATTATTTTACAATCTTGAATAAAGTGTTATAAATTATAAAACATGGGGTGTTGTTGTGTCACTTATTTAAAAATGCAAGGTTTTGCCTTGTCTCAGAATGTGACGAGAGGATGAGCAGGAATTTTTTTCGAAATAATTGGCGTGGAAAGAATTCACCTAATCTTGTAATTTTGTTATTTTTATTTGAGACGTCTTTTCTTTTTGTATAATATTTTTATAAATTAAAATAATACAAATTAATAACCAATCGATACATAAAAAAAGATAATATTTCGAGAGCGAAATATAGGTCAGTATGGCCGTGTTAGGATTAGGGACATAAAGATAGGAAACTCAACGACCTTAGCAACGATGGCGTCATCTATGCATCTTTGTGTTTCAGACGTTAACTAAAGGTACACGTCATTTGTAGACAGCACATGTAGACAGACATTATGCGTGGACAACCGTTGACAGTAAATATAAATGTCAATTAGTTGTATATACAGGGTGTTTACGAACTTGGCGTCCAAATTTGTAGGGGTGGTAGTTCGTATAATTTGAGAGCGATTGGCAGATTTCATTTTTCTAAAAAAATAGAGCCATTATAAAAAAATCAAAGAGCGGGTCCTGCCCTGAGCGCGTAGCGCAATAGTTGCCTGATCGGTTACTCATCGGGATTTACAACTCAAAAACAGATGCGATTTGCAATTTTGTCGATTCTAAGCAAACCGATCGTAGCGCGTGCGAGGCGATCGCATCGCTGTGCAGGACCGTACCTGTTTAAAATTTTTAATTAATTTTTAATTATTTTTATTTTAAAAATTTTGGAAAAATTAATTCTGCGAATCGGTCTTAAATTATGTGAACTACCACGCCTACAAATTTGGACGCCAAGTTCGGAAACACCCTGTATAACTAGCGTCTATTTCTTGTGCTCTACAACTGAACCTGCTTCTGTGGCGCCATCTAGTGAAGTAAGGTGAAGTGATAACGACAGCTGTTCAGTTCGTTCGTGCTTGTTAATTTGTTATGTGTTCTGTCAAATTTGGAAAATATAATTGCAACGTTGCCAGATTTTGATAAAATTAGTAGTTAATGGAAAATTGTGATTGCCCATACCGGTCCATAAATATGCAGCAAGAAAACGAAGCAATCACTTATCGTAGGGTAGCGGCTTCGCCGCCACCAAAAAACATCAACCCTTACCTGGCTACGCCGACCGGCATAGACTCCAACGGCCTGGACACAGCTCAAATTGAATAATTGAAATGAAAAGTCTCAAATAAACACATTTATATTCTGGTTTTATCATCTGGCCTGGAGCTATTGAAAAAACAACCACTGTCATTCCTGTTATTTACGTTCTTTTACTATGTTTGACAACTCCACATTTATAGAAATAAAAATATCAGTTGTCATATTATTCATAAACAAAAAATAATATAGAACGGTATTACCATGAATATACGAGTATTTATTTAGAACAAATAACAAAAAGCAATTGGCAACATCGCTAAAATTATTGAAACGGCCACTTTTGCGCGCGCTAAATCATTTGAAGGTCAATGCTGGGTTCATTTGTAGAGCACAAGAAATAGACGCTAATGTATATATATCGTAGAATCCTGAATTTGAATTTTAAATTTTGAGTTAATGATAGTGTTATCGTCTAGATAAACTAAGCGAAATGGTTGTGGTTGTTTTTGTGTGAAATTTGAGGAAAATAATTATATTTTATAATATAATAAGTCGGAGCACGTATGGCATTAGTAACACATGCCACATGTATAAATTTAACAACCCCAATGTGACGTCCTTTAATTTACCAAAGTAAGATCTAGCAATGTAAGTAACACAAATAGTAGCCAACTTCTGTCGCTAAGTAGGTATTTATTATTTATTGTTTTAGAACAAGAAAATGGCTTGAAAAGGTTTGAGAGAAGATTTGATATAATAAGAAAAATTTCCAGTATTGAGTACAAACTCGAATACAAATTCGACATTTTCAAATAAGACACCGTTGGCCATTCGTTTGGAAAATAAGAACAAAAATGTTAAAGTTACAAATAACCATCAAATATTAAAAAATTATTTGTCATGAATAGATCTACAATAATTAATCAATAATAAATTGTGAGTGTAGTATTCTTTTTAATAAATAATTTAACATAAATACATTGTTTAAATTTATTTATCAGAACAAGAGAGTGCAATCGATATTTATACAACCTTTCTTATCAGGTTTTCAAATTTCCCGCTGTGTTATTTGTTTGATATCGATGAAAGCGCGACATAGTGGGTCAGACGTTAACTGCATTAGAGCTAGTCGTTGCTTCATATGAGCGTTTCCTATCTTTGTGTCCCTTATCTCTGATAACACCAAGAGAAAAGTAAAAATGTCCTTTGGAATTAATTATATTTTGAAAGATTTATACAACATGTATACAGGGTCTTCGAGAAACAGATGGGGCCCTGGGACAATTCTCCAGATCGGGCCCCGCAACAATTTTATAAAAAATTTCTAAAAAACAAAAGGTCCTCAAGCAAAAATTTCTCCTCCTCCTAACTTGAATTTCTCTAAGAAAAGGTCTTCTCCTCTAGTCTTCAAGCTAAAATTTTTCCCCCTCTTTACTTCAATTTCTTAAAAAAAAGTCTACAAGCAAAAACTGATCCTCCTCTTTACTGAATCTCTCTAAAAAAAAGATCTTCAAGCAAAAACTTCCCCCTCTTATGCCGAAGTTCTGAAGACGTAAAAAACGTTCTCGCCAAAGTTGCCGGGCCCCGCGAATTAGTCTTGGCTACCCCCCCCCTCCTCTTGTCGGCCCTCTCTGTATATTAAATATTTTGAAAATGTGAACTGTCAAAGTTTATGACAAATGGGAACATTATTCTAATTGGCAGTGATATAAATCAAATAAAGTTTAGGATTTTGAGTAAACTGTATACCATTCACAGAAGCGCATACGTCTTAGAAAATCAGTTTCTTTCAGTCGAACTATTGTGGGTTTGTATGGATGGTACTTATTCTTATTTAATACTCTCTGTATCGTTGATTTTGACACTCTAATTTCCCGTTCTACAGTTCTTACTGATGCACAAGGGTTTTCATTGACAGCTTGTACAATCGTGATTTTCATTTTGAATATTGTATTCGGGAAGGGAACATATTGACATTGGAGTATACGTCCCTAGATCGTGGAGATTTTGTGGGCAAGATGTATTGGAAATACGCTGCAAGGTACTGCTCTGTACTCGGAAAAAAAACTTGAATAGGAAGAAGGGTAGATATTAATTTTTAACAAACCCGGGCCATTCCTATCTATTTATTTTGTATATTTGATCATCAAATTAATTATATTTATTAGAAAATTTAGTTTACTTTATTGCTCACAACACTATTAATACAATTGGGTAGTTTTATTGGTATTCGATATTAGTAAATTAATTTGTATTATTAACAATATCTTAAAGCAATCGACATGATGTTCGAGTCCAACAGAAAACCAATCGATTTACTAAACATCTATTTCAAAATAGGTGGTTGTTTCGGAATTTTTCCAATACTGATGAAAAAAAAGTATATATACTGGTTCGACGTACTGGCACGAGGAATTTTGAATATAAAATTCGCACATGCAACTTATGTTTATTTAAATTTCACATATCTCACCATTGAAAACTGTTTAGCATTTATAACATGTTCAATTTACAATGGTTCAACTTTTTTGTTCTTGTACCAAATGATTAAAAACAGAAGCAGCTGGAAAATTCTTCTTAAATGCCTTACAAGTATCGAAAATGAAATTCATCATAATCAATTAAATGTTAAAAAGGCAATTGTTACGTTATGTGTAATGGTGATACTAAGTGCATTTATGAGCTATTTTACAATCACGTTTGAAAATCATTATAATTTTGAAACGATTGTAATCATAACAGAATGGTTATTAATCCATTTTCAAATGTTAATCATCGTTTTTTGTGTAGTCGAATTATCTAGCAACATTACCAAAATACATCAGTATTTGTACACTCAAATAAGTTGTGAATTTTCTAAATATTCAATATCAAAGAATGCACTTACATGTAAACTTTATAACATTAAATTTGTTTACAGCAATTTGTGCAAAGTTACGGATCAATTTAATGAAATTTTTGGAGCGTTGATCTCAGTATTCTTTCTTATTGCTTTTCTACAAATGCTGTTCCTTACTAACTGGATTGTTAACTTTTGCAGTATAGATGAGCTGAAAGTAATTTACATGCTTCCCTACGAGCATATATTATTCGTAAGTAATAGGTTTTAATTTTTCGGTCGTTTCGCGTCTTTCAACCAAATAAAAACAACAGTAGAATGATTTATGTGGCGGGAAAGCAGTTTCCCTATATATTGGAATTAGTATATTATGTTAAGTGGCCTTATAAACAGCACTTTGTGTTTGTACCGTTTTTGCATTGCAGAATGTATACCAATTAATTTGACAGTATTTTCGAGGAAAATCTACAAAAGGCATTAATGAAGTAATTGATCTCTTGCAAAAAAACTAGTCATAGATTTACTTATAAAAATAAAACTTTTTAAGAGTGTTGTTTTAATACATAAAAATAATTTCTTGATTCGACTGATTAATTATCTCTCTACAAGGAATTTTGCATAAAATAGAAATTTTTATTTATTTCAATTTTATATAATTTTTTATTATCCCTGTATTTGATGTCCGAAATTATATATTTTTTGATGTAATGTTCATTTATTTAATAATAATACATCTAACAGACTTATATATATATATATATATATATATATATAACAGACTTAAATATAAAATATAAAATTAGACATTATTACAGTAAAAATCTGATATGTCCAATACATGACTTTCCTATCTAGTTATTACAGGATTTTTCGGTTATTTTGTACAACCTATTGTAGCACCTCTGTAAATATTTAGAGGTTAACTAAATATATACATTTTCCACATACATCTAACTCGAAACATTTTTCTATATACACTCATTTCCAACGAAAATGCTGAAAAATTTAAATTTTATTCCTCCAATTTTTCCATTACGGTCCATTTTAGAAAAATCATGTAAAAAACCAAAATTATAGAGATCGATATTAGTTCAACAATTTTCTTAAAAATCAGATTTTTTTACATTTTGCAAAATTTCTCGAATACGGACCATTTTAGGAAAATTTTGTATAAAACAAAATTTATAGAGAATAATAGTAGAAGTAACTTTTATTTAAAGAATTTTCTTCTCCAAACATAAATAATAAATATATTTAATAAAATATAAAAATGATCCCTATAAAGCACCCCCAGATGTTCCGACTCTGCCCAAAATCTAATCTAATCAGTTCACCTCAGGTCGGAATAAAGCGTTAAGGTACGTTTACATCTGACATTTATTGCATGATATTTATATCTGACAGTTGTTTAGTCCAGTGTAAACACTCAAAAATATATGTCCGAGAGAAATTTTTGTGTTTACACTGCACTAAACAACTGTCAGACATAAATCTCAAGCAATAAATGTCAGATGTAAATGTACCTTAAGTTTAAAATTAAATATGTTTTTCTTTTGAGTTTTCTTTAAAATTCAAAATTTACACTTTTTCTCAAATATCTCGAATACAGTCTATTTTAGAGAATTTATGGTTGAGACAAAAATTATAGAGAATTATATCATAAACAACTTATATTTGAAAAATTTTCGTAAACATTTGTTTTTTTTACATTTTGTCGAATTTCTCGAATACGGACCATTTTAGGAAAATTTCGTAAAACACAATATATAAAAATATAGAAAATATTATCAAGGAAAGATGGAATGAAACAAGAAACTGCAGAGTTGCCAGGGAGCTCTTAAGTTATCCTGACAACATTGCAGCAAACAAATACTTGACTATGACTTGACAGAATCTGCGTCTGGTCACAGGCATTCTGACTGGTCATTGCCAAGTACGGAAGCATCTCCATATCATGGGGCTGTCAGAATCCGCACTCTGCAGAGGGTACGAACAAGAAGATGAGACAATCGAGCATATCCTTTACGATTGCCCGACGCTCTCATTCATTAGAAGATTTGTGTTCAACGAGTATCGGCTAACACCGGCCGATATAAGAGAAGCACCTCTTGGCGACGTTGTCAACTACATTAAATCTGTAGGCTGGCTGACGAGCTAGGAGGTGCCTATAATCTTAGGAGGATGCACAATGGGCCTAATGAGGCCTAAGTGCCGTGGGGGGTAACCCACGCTCCACACGTTAGAGATACAGATAGAAAATATTTTAAGAAGTAACATTTATTTAAAGAATTTTCTTCTCCAAACGTAAATAACAGATTTATTTTCAAAATATAAAAATAGCCCCCTATAAAGTACCCCAGATGTTCAGACTTTGCCCAAAATCTAATCAGTTCACGGCAGGCCTAAATAAAGCTTAAGATCAAAATTTGGTGTTTTTCTTTGTATCAGTTCATGAGTTATGGTAGAATCACGCACACACACACACACACACACACACACACACACACACACACACACACACACACACACACACACACACACACACACACACACACACACACACACACACACACACACACACACACACACACACACACACACACACACACACACACACACACACACACACACACACACACACACACACACACACACACACACACACACACACACACACACACACACACACACACACACACACACACACACACACACACACACACACACACACACACACACACACACACACACACACACACACACACACACACACACACACACACACACACACACACACACACACACACACACACACACACACACACACACACACACACACACACACACACACACACACACACACACACACACACACACACACACACACACACACACACACACACACACACACACACACACACACACACACACACACACACACACACACACAAACACACAAACACAAACACAAACCCAAACGCAAACGCAAACGCAAACCCAAACGCAAACCCAAACGCAAACCCAAACGCAAACACAAACACAAACACAAACACAAACACAAACACAAACACAAACACAAACACAAACACAAACACAAACACAAACACAAACACAAACACAAACACAAACACAAACACAAACACAAACACAAACACAAACACAAACACAAACACAAACACAAACACAAACACAAACACAAACACAAACACAAACACAAACACAAAAACAAACACAAACACAAACACAAACACAAACACAATCACAAACACAAACCCAAACGCAAACGCAAACGCAAACGCAAACGCAAACGCAAACGCAAACGCAAACGCAAACGCAAACGCAAACGCAAACGCAAACGCAAACGCAAACGCAAACGCAAACGCAAACGCAAACGCAAACGCAAACGCAAACGCAAACGCAAACGCAAACGCAAACGCAAACGCAAACGCAAACGCAAACGCAAACGCAAATGCAAACCCAAACGCAAACGCAAACGCAAACGCAAACGCAAACACAAACACAAACACAAACACAAACACAAACACAAACACAAACACAAACACAAACACAAACACAAACACAAACACAAACACAAACACAAACACAAACACAAACACAAACACAAACACAAACACAAACACAAACACAAACACAAACACAAACACAAACACAAACACAAACACAAACACAAACACAAACACAAACACAAACACAAACACAAACACAAACACAAACACAAACACAAACACAAACACAAACACAAACACAAACACAAACACAAACACAAACACAAACACAAACACAAACACAAACACAAACACAAACACAAACACAAACACAAACACAAACACAAACACAAACACAAACACAAACACAAACACAAACACAAACACAAACACAAACACAAACACAAACACAAACACACACACACACACACACACACACACACACACACACACACACACACACACACACTTGTCATTGGTAACGCGTTGAACTTGGACTTAAGATTAAGATATTAAGATTCTAATATTGATAATTTAATTTCTTTACATAATACTTACACAAAATTGGAGCAGCCCGAGGTAGTGCTATTTATTTTTGAATATTAAACTTTAACCCACAATAATATATTTACATAAAAACTACGCACAATATTTCCTAGTTTCCCAGTATTACGTAATTAATTTAAAACACCTGCTGTTAGTATAATTAAATTTATTAATACTTAATCGATATTGTGCATGAAAAGTAAACGAATTTCCTTATTATCGATAATACTCCAGATGAAATAGACTTGTTTGTAGAGTGCAAAGTTGTTTCCAATTAACATACATCATGTTTGAATCCACTACCAAAGCAAAAGATTTCTTAAATATCTACTTCAAAATTGGTGGCTTGTTGGGGCTTTACCCAATACTGATGAACAGAAAATATTTGTTCTGGATACATATATTGGAACAAATCATTTTTTATATTGTATCTGGATATCAAATGTTTAAATTTTTAAAACATAAAAGTATTATCAGTTTTGAAATAAACATTCAAAATTTTATACCTCTTGTTACAAATTTAATATACTGGGGTGCAAATTTTCTGTTTTTGTATCAAATGGTTAAAAACAGAACCAGTTGGAAAATTCTCTTTAAATGTCTTTCAAGTATTGAAAATAACATTGAACATGGTGAATTAAAAATTAAAAAACCCATTATAAGATTTGGATCTTTCATTATATTATCTTTAGTCTTTTGTTATTACACAACCAGATTTTTAAATACATACACATTTCGAGATATAATGAATATTATTCAATGGATATTAGTCCACCTTCAGTTGTTGACTATTTTTTTCTCTGTAGTAGAACTCT
The DNA here is from genome assembly GCA_927349885.1 of Psylliodes chrysocephalus. NCBI lineage: Eukaryota > Metazoa > Arthropoda > Insecta > Coleoptera > Chrysomelidae > Psylliodes > Psylliodes chrysocephalus. Next base: position 31,080,857 of record OV651818.1, on the reverse strand, counting down.
GTACTAAATTTACGAAAACAAATCACTATCTACGTTGTCAAATATGTAGTCAATTTTCAATGTCAAGAAATATAATTACTAGAGATAATCTTAATCACATTAAGTTTATTCACAGTAATATATACATAGCAGCAGATCAATTTAAAGACATATTTGGAGCTCTAATGATAGTATTCTTTCTTCTCGCTTGTTTTCTACTGCTGGTTATGACCAACTGGATTGTACTACTGATTATTTCCAATGTCACAAATTTAATGAAAAATCTAATAATAAACAGTTTTCCAGTGGCAATTGTGCTATTCGTAAGTATAATTTCTTCAATACGTAAGTATAATTATTAAAAAAATTTCAACTAGGTTACTTGAAAATTTTTTGTGATTTTTTAATATTAATTTCTCAGTAAGTTCCACGGTTTACTATATATTTTATTGTATAAAACAAAATCTAAATATTTCAAAAACCTTATTTTTAGTTTTTTTCTACTCCATCTAATCAATAAATAATAGTATATTTCGAGAATTGTTGTTGAGGACTTACTTTCTCGTGAGGCACTGTACAAATACTCACATTTTTAAAAAAAAATTCTCAAAAATTTGCAAGGTAAGGTATAGTTAAAAGTTCAGTATTAGATAAATAAGGACTTCAACTATTAGAAAAAAAATTAATTTTAGTCATAATCTAATAACTTTTTTTAACATTTGAGGCGAGAGGTGTGGCGAAAGGACCTCCTTAAGTACTTAACCAACATTAACCTATTATCCAAAATATAATGTTAAACTATGTCGCTAATAACCCTAGAGCAGTGGTCGCTAACCTGTCGATCGCGAGTTACCGGTAGCTCGCGGAGGCAATTCTGGTAGCTCTCACAACGATTTTATTTTAAAAAATACAAACGGCAAAAATCAGAGAAGCTTCCGAAAATTCCACAAAAATATCTAATTGTCATAATATTAAACATAAACAGCGGCAACGTTGCGGTGAGCAATCTGCCGCTGACGCCATCAAGCTAGAATCGGCTAGAACCGACCAGCCGGACCAGCGCGTTAGTGTTCGAGAACGATCAGTATTGCTTTGAATGGGATAAATACGCACGGCGCGGCGACATTGCGCTTAGTTTAAAACTGAACGCGTAACCAACGTCCAGCGGTTGGGATAGTAGAGAACAACAAAAAATAATATTATGGCAAGCAGTTGTAAGAAGGTAAAGACATACCACTTTCATTCGGAATGGGAAGAACAATACTTTTTTACAGAAGTTAAAGATAAAAATGTGTGTTTGTTATGTAATACTTCGGTCTCCGTTGCTAAAAAAGGAAATATTGAGAGACATCATAAAACTGTACATTCTAATTTTGAAAAATCATTCCCACTACATTCTGCCGCCAGAAAGGAGAAACAAACAGTTAAAAAAGCAGTTAATTGGACAACAATTAATATTTTTAAGAACAGTCGACAAAAATAAGGCTGCAACTGAAGCATCGTACCGTGTGTCCCAGATAATTGCATAAAAAAAGAAACCTTATGAAGACTGGGAAATGATAGAACAGGCGTTTTTAGAAGCTGCTGAATCGTTATTTGTCAACTTTAGAAATAAAGACGAGATAGTTTCAGCTATAAAATCTATGCAACTTTCTGCTAATACAGTGATGAGACGTGTAGAAGTAATGAGCAATTATATTTTTTTACAGTTAAGAACGGACTTAGATAACTGTGTTTATTTTTCACTTCAACTGGATGAATCAACAGATGTCGTTGACACTGCCCAGATGGCCGTGTTCGTCAGGATGGTTTTTAGTGATTTTACGATTAAATAAGATCTTTTGAAGTTTATTCCACTGAAAGGGCACACTACTAGACAGGAGTTGTTTTCTTATTTAAAAAATATTATTTCTTCCGAGAAAATTCCAATATCGAAAATGGTTGGCTTGACAACCGATGGCGCTCCAGCTATGGTGGATTGTGATAAGGGTCTGGTGGCGTTATGTCGTAAAGACGAAACTTTTCCGCAATTTCTCTGTTACCACTGCATTATCCATCAGCAAGCATTATGTGGAAATTTCCTGAAACTAAACAACGTTATGAAACTGGTGGTAAAAATTGTGAACAAGATTAGAGCTCAAGCCTTACAAAGAAGATTATTCAAAACCTTGGCCCATGAAGTTGACTGTCAATACGGGGACCTACTCCTTCACTCTGAAGTCCGATGGTTAAGTAGAGGACGGGTGCTGAAACGTTTTAATGATGTCCTATCTGGCATAGTTCAATTTTTCAAACAACGCGATTAACCGACTCCGGAACTAGAAAATTCAATCTGGCTTAGAGATTTTGGTTTTCTCGTGGACATTACAGAGAAATTAAACGAACTTAATTTGCAGCTTCTGATGAGAGACAAAGAACTAGCGGAAATGATTTCTGATATAAAAGCATTTATCAAAAAGCTGGAGTTTTGGGAACAAAACCTAATTAACAGCGATGCCAAGCATTTTCCTATTCTTTCAGAAAAAATATATCAAAATCCATTATAACCTTATGACAGCAAATATGATGTAGAAATAGTTTCTACCTTGAAGAATAACTTTAAAAATAGTTTTAAGGATTTCAACGAAATGGCTTAAGTAGCGCAGTTTGTTGTTTCACCCTTTATGGAAATTGATATCCAACAGTTTGCAACTTGTGTTATGCAGAACTTTGGCGAAGACATCGCTGCAACAGAAATGGAAGTAATTGAGTTTCAAAATTATTTAGCCTTAAAATCGTTAGTCTCAAATACCAAATGTATCTGGCCTATTGTAAGTAAAGACAAATATTCAGTTCTATGCCGTGTTGCCTTGAAAGTGAAAGCATTGTTCAGTTCAATCTATTTGTGTGAATCTTCTTTTTCCAATATGAAGTTTATTAAGAACAAATATCGCAATCGACTTACAGATGAACATTTGGATAATTATATTCGAATGGCTGTATCAAATTATACTGCAAACATTAAAAAAATTATTGATGAGTCTGAGTGTCAGCCTTCTTCTCATTGAACGTGCTTTTTTATTTTTCAATGTTTATGTTCATGATAGTGCGTTACTTTTTTGTTGTTATTATTAACTATTTTTAAATCTTACGTGAGATGCCGTTGTGGCTGGATAAAAGTTTGTGTTTATTTTTCACACACCTTCGTTTGGTAGGTATGAACAAATACGTACTAGTTATATTAGTTATTTTGTTATTAGTTTATTATTAGTACCTATGTATTATGTATTACCAGTTAAATAGTAAAATAAATACATATAATGATAAATTAACTGTGGATTATTACATTTACGTTGCGTTACGTGGCTTCCGTGTGGGTAGCTCGCTGTTTATTCCAAAATTAACAAAGTAGCTCAACACATTGAGAGGTTGGCGACCACTGCCCTAGAGGTTGATGCGAATTTTTTGTAAAATAAAAAAAGGGGGTGTTTTTAACTGTGAAGAGTATAATTTAGAATGTCACACATATATATCTTCATTCTAGTTTGTATATCTGTAATATTATGTATTGTGATGGGACTGAACTTTTAAAATAAACATTTTAGTTCATTTGTTTTATTTGCCAATAAAAGGTATTTAAAAAATATATTATTTTAGTTGAGGTGTGTGACAAATTGTGAAAATGATTAAATTTACAATAAAAACTGAAAAATTACGACAATCCGCCACTGATTCCCAATGTATGATTTTTACGAATTTTCATATATTGGGATGGTCTACAGAAACTTGAGCCGCGGGGGATTTTCCAGTCGGGGATTTTGCAGTCGAGGAATTGTTGTTAGGGAGTGGTGGTCGTGGAATTTTTTGATTACCAATTTTTATAACTTAATGAAATTTTCCACTTGACCTAATTATTATAGTGTACAAAGTTTATTTTTCCCTTAAAACAACAACTATTAGTCTAATTGTTATTATTTTTTCAATAATCGATTTTATTTCAAAGTAAACCCATAGATATTTCATTGTCAATAACACTACAATTGAATCGACAGTATGTTTGAATCAAATATAAAACGAAATTATTTATTAAATATCTATTTTAAAATTGGTGGTGCTTTGGGTATTTACCCAATACTGACAAACAGAAAATATTTGTTCTGGTCATATATACTGGCAAAATTAATTCTCTTTATAACAGCTGGATATACAATATTGATATATTTAAAAATGCAACATATTATTACCGGTGGTATGAGCGTTCAAACTTTTATACCATTTGCGATTAGTATAGCTTACTATAGTTCCAATTATATATTCTTGTACCAAATGATTAAAAACCGAAACAGCTGGAAAATTTTGTTTAAATGCCTTTCAAGTATAGAAAACAATATTCGAGATGATCAATCAAATATTAAAAAGATTATTGGTGCAATAATTCTGTTCATTGTTCTATCTGTAGATTTTAGTTATTCTACGATGAAAGGAAAAGTATATTCATTTGTAGAGATTATGTCCACTTTTCAGTGGATATCTGTCGAAATACAGTTACTTGTTATTCCTTTCTCTGTATTCGAACTATCTAGCATTATTACGAAGAAGTATCATCATCTACGCACTCAAATTAGTTTCCAGTATTCGAATTATGCATTATCAAGAAATAAAATTATATGTCAATTGGATAACATTAAATTTATTTACAGTAATATATACGTGGCTACAAATCAATTGAATGATATTTTTGGAGCGTTGATGGCAGTATTCTTTCATATTGCCTTTTTAGAATTGTTGTTTGTCACTAACTTGGCTGCGAAGATAAACACTTTCATTATATCCATTAGTCTGAAAGAGTTAATCATCGATTTACTACCGTTGGATGCTATGTTATTTGTAAGTAATTTCTAACAGATTTTTATATTAAAAAGAAAACAAATATTACAATAACAAAATATTCATTTATTCTATCATAATATTTGTAGTGCTTGAAAAAAGTATGATTTTGATAATAATAACTATTCTTAATGCAAACTAAAATAATAAAAAATTTACAATTTACCAAACTCACTTTATTCAAACTTACCTTGACTAGCCCTTAATATCCTTCTAAAAGTCTTATGTTAATAGAGCAGATCGCCTCTCTCAGGGGAGGTTCAAGTCAGTATAAGATAACAATTTTAGAAATAATTATTTAACTTCCCTTATTTTATTTTAATTTATTTTAATTTATTTTAATTTATTTTAATTTATTTTAATTTATTTTAATTTATTTTAATTTATTTTAATTTATTTTAATTTATTTTAATTTATTTTAATTTATTTTAATTTATTTTAATTTATTTTAATTTATTTTAATTTATTTTAATTTATTTTAATTTATTTTAATTTATTTTAATTTATTTTAATTTATTTTAATTTATTTTAATTTAATTTATTTTAATTTATTTTAATTTATATTAATTTATTTTAATTTATTTTAATTTATTTTAATTTATTTTAATTTATTTTAATTTATTTTAATTTATTTTAATTTATTTTAATTTATTTTAATTTATTTTAATTTATTTTAATTTATTTTAATTTATTTTAATTTATTTTAATTTATTTTAATTTATTTTAATTTATTTTAATTTATTTTAATTTATTTTAATTTATTTTAATTTATTTTAATTTATTTTAATTTATTTTAATTTATTTTAATTTATTTTAATTTATTTTAATTTATTTTAATTTATTTTAATTTATTTTAATTTATTTTAATTTATTTTAATTTATTTTAATTTATTTTAATTTATTTTAATTTATTTTAATTTATTTTAATTTATTTTAATTTATTTTAATTTATTTTAATTTATTTTAATTTATTTTAATTTATTTTAATTTATTTTAATTTATTTTAATTTATTTTAATTTATTTTAATTTATTTTAATTTATTTTAATTTATTTTAATTTATTTTAATTTATTTTAATTTATTTTAATTTATTTTAATTTATTTTAATTTATTTTAATTTATTTTAATTTATTTTAATTTATTTTAATTTATTTTAATTTATTTTAATTTATTTTAATTTATTTTAATTTATTTTAATTTATTTTAATTTATTTTAATTTATTTTAATTTATTTTAATTTATTTTAATTTATTTTAATTTATTTTAATTTATTTTAATTTAATTTATTTTAATTTATTTTAATTTATTTTAATTTAATTTATTTTAATTTATTTTAATTTATTTTAATTTATTTTAATTTATTTTAATTTATTTTTATTCATTTTAATTTATTTTAATTTATTTTAATTTATTTTAATTTATTTTAATTTATTTTAATTTATTTTAATTTATTTTAATTTATTTTAATTTATTTTAATTTATTTTAATTTATTTTAATTTATTTTAATTTATTTTAATTTATTTTAATTTATTTTAATTTATTTTAATTTATTTTAATTTATTTTAATTTATTTTAATTTATTTTAATTTATTTTAATTTATTTTAATTTATTTTAATTTATTTTAATTTATTTTAATTTATTTATTTTAATTTTGTAAATTCTGCCAAAAATCCAATCTATTTTATCCTGTGTATTTAAGTAAACAAATGTAATAAAATATTTTAACAACAAACCTTACAAATTTATTTAATTCAAATTGTACAATGTTCAAAATGAAACCATAGTTCAAACAATTTTCTAACTTCTAATATATAACTATTATATCAATAAACATTCACTCCAAAAAATTCACACTTTAGAAAAGAAAAACTAATTGTTATTTAAAGTAAAAAAAAAGCCACCTACGTTTGACGGGCAGACAACATGGCAAACGTATCGCCTCCAATTTGAAGCTGCAGCTAGAGCCAATGGCTGGACTGAAACGGAGATGGCAGCTACTTTGATAGTGTCGCTGCGAGGACAAGCATCAACTGTGTTACAGTTACTTCCTCAAGAAGAACCCAGTTATTCATCTCTCGTCCAAGCTTTGGAGACAAGATATGGTCAGCAGCATTTGAAACGGGTATTTCAAAGCCAGCTAAAAATTCGTATTCAGAAACATAATGAGAGTCTACAGGAATTCGGGGCCGACATAAGAAGATTGATTCATCTGGCCTATCCACAGGCGCCCGAATATTTCCAAGAACAAATCGGAATAGAGGCATTCATTGATGGACTACAAGATGCGGAAATGCAGCAAGTCCTTCGTCTACAACATCACAAGACGCTGAAGGAGAAACTGATTGCAGCTCAAGAATATGAAGCAGTAAAACTCATATCCAGATCTTCTCGCGCAAAAATGAGAGAAATTGAATCCCAGGAAAGTGAGGACCCCAATACTAATGCTATTCCTCAACCTACCCTCTCGCAAATGTTAAATGCCCTGCAAAATATACAACGAAATAGCCAAAATAGGAACAGAATATGCTTCGATTGCGGAAGAATCGGGCACCTTCAAAGAACCTGTAAAAGAGCTCGTTCTATAAATAGAGAATCAGGGAATGAGGCCGGAAAGTCACAAAGATCAATCTTCCGAAGCCCGTCACGAAGTCCAACAAGAAATAGTCACAGAAGCTATGCGTCCCAAAGTAGCCAATCACCCACACTGAGCCGGTTTCCTAGCAATAATCAGGAAGTAGAGCATCGTAGAGGCCATCTGTATAGCAACGCAGACATTCTCTACAGGCGACCCTATTTAAAACGAGAATGCCAGTACAGTAAGGGACTCGGAGAACGGGAGGAATCAGTTGATAAAGTTACCCTTCGGGCAACCACTATCAAACCAGAGGGCGGCGAAGAAGAAATCACCCTTGAAAGTCTGAGACAGGAACAGAAGAAAGACAATTACTTAAAGGTTGTCCGAGAATGGCTCAAAAATAAAGTCACACCTACTTGGCAAGAAATAGCCAAATACAGTAGAACTATAAAAGGTTACTGGACCCAGTGGGATTCCCTGTATATTCACGATGGCCTATTGCACCGGAAGTGGGAAAGCCCCCATTGGGGTACATGTAGTCCGCCAAGTGATACTGTCGAGGTCGCAGGTGAGAAATGTATTGGAGGAGCTTCATAGCAGCCGTTCAGGAGGACACTTTGATACTAAAAGGACACTGGCACGAGTTCAAGAAAGGTTTTATTGGATTAATTGCCGACGGGATGTAGCGGATTGGTGTAAAAGATGTGATGTATGCAATGGCAGGACAAAGGTCTATGGATTCGCTCGGGAACGACTGAAAGCCCATACCGTTAAAACAGAAGCTAGAATCGACAGGCGTACCACAGATACACATTTTGAGAGGGGCGACAAGGTATGACGGTGCAATCTCAAGCAGCGAGGAGGACGTTGTCAGAAATCGCAACGGAACTGGCGAGGCCCACATACTTTGATTACTATACGGGGCAAGAGAGAGGTCCGGCACGCCCAACATAGGGCGCGGCCATTTTGAACCCTATGACACAGTTTATAGCTAAAGAATCAGATCGCTCACTCTGCGTCGGCACTTTTTATCTCAATGTTCCAGTTTATACACAGCGCAACTCAGATAATACAATATATGACAACCGCCTATAATAAAACAGCAGTCTTCTGCGTATCCTCAATTTGTATCCCTGGAGTGGATGTTATTTTGGAACATTCAACTGGTCCGAGTGAGCTAACTGATTCTTTAGCAATAAACTCTGACTCCAAAAATAATATACACCACATACTTTGATTTTCTATACACTGACACTGACAGCAGCAAGCAAAATATCAGGTGCGTTTTAATCACCCGCTTCTGCTTCCGGAATTGTCGGTTCAGTCGTTCTAACCTGTCAGATTAAAACAAGAAAACCGACAATTCCGAAACAGAAGCGGATGATTAAAACGCACCTATTAAAAATATTGCGCCAAGTTTTAGGCAACATGTAATAAGGGTTCAAAATGGCGGAGTTTTCTATCTCCTTTTAAAAGGCACTCAGAAAGCTGCGCAGTGCGACCATTCTCCGTATAGTAAAAGAAAATCAAAGTATGTGGGCGAGGCCCCTACTCTTCAACGACTTGAACTGCCGCATTCAACTGTCGGCGGGAGGTAAATCCAACGTAGTTCACATCGAAAAGTTAGCGCTATACCGTGGTCCAGATCCTCCCCATTGGCTCCAGCCAGGTACCAGTAATCAAGTTATTCGGGGCGAATAACTGGAGAGGAGGGACCAATTTTACGCAGCATCCTGTAGCGTGCTGCAGTCGTCATAAGTAAAGGTACGAGTAAATGAAGAAAATAGAATATTCCCGACATGTCTCGAAATGTCATTCCTTGTCAAAGAAAAGTCCAGATTGTTCGAGAAGGGTCTAGAAGGTCGAGGCAAGCTATATAAGTCGACGACCTGACGTCAGTTTTCAGTTTGATGATAGACGTTACATGCTTCGAGCATAATGCTCGAAGTTTACATGCTTCGAGCACATGTAAATATATGCTCGAAGGTTACATGTTAATGTTATCAGTTGTATCGTTATTGTAAAGTTGAATTGAAATAAATTGTGATACCAAAAACCAGTGTAACAATATTTTAGTTACCACAGACGTTACATACAAATAACGCATAATTAAAATCCGCTAAATATAAAATAATACAAAACCATTTAAAAGTTTATAGTTTACATTTATTAATGACACTTTAAAAAACGCGTGAAATTTTAATTTTTTATGTGACAACCTTGCTTAGGATTCTGTAAGTGAAGTGACATTTCTGTGACATTCAGGACAATCAGGACCGGTCGTGGCACTTTGCGTTGTGGTGCATTTTTGGACAAAAACATTGTGTATTTGTGTCTAGTCTTCTTCTGTAGATAAGTCTTGAGTAAAACGAAAAATATACGTTGTGGTGGCATCTACAGCACGTATAAAATATCTTCTTTTAGGTAGCAGTAATATTTTTATTCATTTGAAAGTTTATGATATCAAATCATGATTTGGAAGTTTATAAACATCAACCGAATGTTTTTATATAGTTGTAATGCCTATTTCGGGTACAATAAGCCTCCAGTTTCAATACAGGTGGGCTTTGAAACTCACCCTAATTAAGAAACACATTTATGTACATTCCAAAAATCTCCATACCGAGGAATATCTAAAACAAAACAAAAATAAAGGTGCAGTATATATCTTAAAATTAAAAATTAACACGAGTCATAACTTTTTTAAATTCTTACATTGTTCTTGCAATAAAAGGTATAAAAATTTCAATAAAAATAGAAAACATCTGATTTATGATCTTAATAGGTGAACTATGCAAAAATTAACAAGTTGACCTAAATAGCATATAAGTTTTTGAACATATTTGGGTATTATTTGATAAATATAATAATGAATATCACCCAAAAATTGAACAATAAATTTTTGAGCACAAATCATTCGCCTTTTTTCATCATGGTCTTTATGAGTAAAACTAGGATGAGGTTCTATATCCTCGGGTTCTACAATATTTGTTTGTAAATTGGCTTCACGCATTTCGCTCACAACTCCTTTCATTTTTTTGACCACAAATGTTTAAAATGCGAATCCATTTATCTCTAGTTTTGTGAGAAAAATACTTAGGTACTTCTGCAATTAAAATTTAAATGAATCAGAAGTTAATGATTTTCTTAAGAACCTCCCTATAGTTAAATTAGTTAAATCTAACTTACACTTAATTAATACAATTTACTCACCTACATTTGAAAAAAATATCACCTGCATTTGAAAATGAAAATAATATCAGGCTGACATATTTATAGCAACATAACCTAATTTATTTTCAATGCCAGATTTACACTATCTAATAATATTTAAATTTAGCTTTAACTTTAAATGTATTAACGATTATCCCTGTATTTGATCACACATTATATTAAAGTGAAATTTAAAGGAGTAAATAAGTAAAATTATTGATTTCTTTGTCATTATTTTTGAAAACATTTTTTTAAGGGTGTAAAACGGATTTGAATTTAGTGATAGCAGCGCGCTAAGCGCTTACGGTTCAACTACCAACAAGGAAACAAGTCCCGCCATTTATTCAAACCTTCTCTTTTTATTTTTCTATGGGTGCGCGTATTTCCATAGTATACTACTGTGCAGAGCAGGGGGTCGATTCTCGACTCGTAGGAATTTTTTCCTATAGGAATTTTTGACATTTTTCTACATATATGAAAGTGTCACAAATTCCTATAGGAAAAGGCTCCTACAAGTCGAGAATTGACCCCCTGGTCGTTGTCTGTACCGTAGTAGGGGCTATGAGTTACGCCACATTGCAATGGCGATGCAAAGATCGCTCTGTTCTGTAAAGTAGTATAATATGTAGTCGCCAATGATGTATTTATAAACTACAAACTCTACTCGATTGCAGAACTTTGAAATTATTTGTTGTAGGTACGTATAATTCCTTTACTTGGAATTAGCAGTACCTATTTTATAACAGGTAAATGAAGTATACATTTTTATTCCGAATAATGCAATTTTATTATAATAAACATTGAGATAAATATTATAAAATATGTTGAAATAAAGATAATTTAATATAAATTATTTATTTATTATATTATAAAATAATATAAGGTTAAACGTTTACGAGTGTTTAAAAGTAAATTTTGTAATTATTGTATTAGTGGCACCGACTTGATCATTTTACTACAACTAAGAACTACCAACATTAATTTAGTAATATTAAAATTTTTTGATGGGTGCACATAATGGTTACTACAACACTCTGTAAGGGCGAAGTAAAGAGTTAGGTAATTAATAGTTTACATATTAGAAATAGAAAAACATCATGATGCATTTTAATTTTATTAAACAATAAAATAAAGATTATAAAATAATATTACAGGAAATATTTTGTTACATTTATTATAGCGTCAAAGATTTTGTGGCATAGCTAAGACATAATGACGTGATCTGTAATTGAGTAGAGTTTGTAGTATACAAAAACGAAATACGCCGTTGGGAATTACATATTATACTAGCTTTCAGAGTAGAGCGCTGTCTGCATCGCACATCGCACTATCGCACTCATCGCAGTACAGATTGTAATGCGGCACGCGCCATAGCATACTATAAAAATACGCAACCGGTACAGGAGAAGAAGAGAAGAAGAAAAGGCCATACTTTTTTTTATAAATTGAATTTTTGTATTGTTAAATTGTTGCGTTTCAAAATTTATTTGGTTTTGTAGGTTTGAACCCGCCTTGTGCTGAGATTTTCTTTTTTGATTGGAATTTAATTAAGTTTGTTGTTCTTATTCGGGTGTTCTTATTTGGGCGCGGAAAGAGCGAGGGATCTGGGGGAGGTGGGTATAGTCATAGTCACTATTCGGCACTGCTCAAATAAATTTTATAGCGCAATGAAATGTCCCGCTAGACTTTATTAGTATAATAGTAACATTTATCTTTCCAATTAATTAACTGCTATTAGTGTAATTATTATTATCTTTGTAAAACATCGATGTTCATCAAATTGATTGTTACTGCAAGGTAAAAGACATTTTATTGTGAGTAACACTACAACAGAGTAGAGATCATTTGCAGCATGTTCGAACCCACTATAAAACGAAATGATTTATTAAATATCTATTTTAAAATTGGTGGTGCTTTGGGCCTTTATCCAATACTGACAAGCAGAAAATATTTATTCTGGTTATATATAGTGGCAAAATTAATTCTGTTTACGATAATCGGATATACAGTTTTCACATTTTTAAAACAGAAACATGTCATTACTGGTGGTATGACAGTTCAAACCTTTATACCATTTGCGACAAGTTTGATTACCTATGGTTCTAATTATCTATTCTTGTACCAAATGATTAAAAACCGAAATAGCTGGAACATTATGTTTAAATGCCTTTCAAGTTTGGAAAATGAAATTCGGTTTGATCAATCGAATATTAAAAAGCTTGTTTGCACATTAATTCTTTTTATTGTATTATCTGTCATTGTTAGTTATTTTACAATCAGAACAATAGATAAATATACATTCCAAGACATTATGAACATGATTCAGTGGTTATCAGTCCAAATGCAATTGCTTCTTATTCCTTTCTCTGTATTCGAGTTCTGTAGCATTATTACGAAGAAGTATCACCATCTACGCAATCAAATTAGATTCCAATTTTCGAATTATTCATTATCAAGAAATAAAATTATATATCAATTGAATAACATTAAATTTATTTACAGTAATATATACGTAGCTACAGTTCAATTTAATGAAATTTTTGGAGCGGTGATGGCAGCATTCTTTCATATAGCTTTTTTACATTTGCTTCTTATTGCTAACTGGATTGCAGTGGAATACATTTTCAATATGACCGTTTCGATGATTATTAATTCACTACCATTGGTAACTACGTTACATGTAAGCAGTTTCTAAGATTTTAAAGAAATTAAGTTAATTTGAACAAGAGAATAAATTTTCAGGTTTTGCGATTAAAATTAATTTAGTATTTTTATTTTATTAAATATTGTAACGTTTATATATTTATATACAGAGTGTACCAATAAAAACTCCCAGGCCGGATATTTTGGTAAGTAATAGAGATATTTTAATTTTGTAAAAGCCAGTTCATAGAGCACTAAGAGAGCTTATATTTTAGAGATAAATTTATTTTAAATATGTTTTTTTTGGTGGGAGGAAAGATAGCGCATCTTGTAAAAAATGTATTTTTAAGCAGATTTTGTTTTATAAACTAATTCGATAAATTTACAGTCAAATACCACAATTGTAGAGAGTGACTCACATTTTTAACATAGACCTTTGCGGGTCTGAGGGGAAAGGAAATCGACGAGTCGTAGGTGTGCGTTATTATTAAAAATAATCTTCCACATTTTAGAACGAATTCCTTGTCACAAAAATTATTTTCCTATTTTAAAGATGCACAAGGTGAGGAAAACCGGCAATAATAATTACCGAATAATTATATATAATTTTAAATGTATATAGGAGTCCTGTCTCAGTGAAGTTGGCTTGATTTCCAAAACCATGTTTTTTAAAGAAATTTGCCATATTAACGAAAAACGTATTAAAAACTATATTTCTATTTAATTTTCGCCTAAAATACTATTTTTTGTAACAGAAACAGAAAAATCAGATAAATTCAAAACACTATATTAAAAAAAATTACGAAACCAAATAACAGCAAATTACCACTGTGTTACATTGCCTTTTCGACTGATTACTGATTCGATACACCTTGACATAGTGTCTTTTAATATTTGTCAGTCATCTGCTGTAAAACTGTTCCAAATTTCTTGAAGACGGGTTCGCAATTCTAGAACGGTTCTTGCGAAATTTGATCTGAGCTTTTTTTCCTGATATGCTACAACGTTTCAATAGGCGATAGATCTGGGCTACTGGACGTCCATTTTAAAAGTGGAATATTTATTTCTAACATCCAATCTTTTACTTTTTTTTAGCCGCGTGACAAGCGGCACCATCTTGCTGGAAGATACATTCCATATTATTTAAACGCATTTTTTCAATTTGGGGTTGTAAGTTATTTTAAAGCCCATTAATGTACTTATCAGTATTCATAATACCTTCCACAAAGTGTAAGTTTCCCACTCATTTAGCTGACATGGCTCCCCAAATCATAACAGAAGCCTGAAACTTAACTTTCTTTCTAAGACAATCATTCTGAAACACTTCTTTTTTTGTTCTTACGACACGACTCCTACAATCAAGAATGCATACTTTAAATCTGGCTTCATCATTCCAAATAATGTAATTCTATTGGTGCGGAGACCATAACTGATGTTCCTTTGCCCATGCTAGTCTATTTTTCTTCTGAATCTTTGTCAGTAAGGGCTTCTTTTTTGCCTATAAAATATTGAATTAAAAACAAACAAAAATCAAAAATTATTCAAGCATACCTTGTAAGTTTTAAATCTCAGTTTTGGGCAGCTCTGTGACAAATTGCTTGGAAAGTGTTTTTCATGTTGCCTGATTTCATAATATTCTCAATTTGTTATAATTGGCACGCCGATTTTGCTTGATAATCCTTTTTAAAGCTCTTAAATTGGCATTGGAATATTGCGGATAATTTCCAGTTCTTGGTTTTTGAGCTACATATCTAGTTGTTTTGTACAGTTTAATAATATTTTGAACTGTATATCTCGATTTATCAACACTGTCAGCGATTTGGGAAGAATTTTGGCCCTTCAAATGCAAGTGAATTATCACTTTGCTTATTTCGTCAGAAACAGCTTTACCACGAGCCATTTTTAGTTGTTAACAACAACATCAATGTACGAAAGTTAATTAAACCGTCAAAATAGGCTTCTTAGCAACGTAAAATATTATCATTTGTTTTACAAGGCCTGCCTTGATTTTATTGAAGCCTATAAACCGATTATTCAACTTAAGTTGTCTCCATCATGTATTTTGCCAAACACAAATCATTTTACAAATAAAACAATTTCGAAATAAAAACTCTTTAAAAATAGCTACGCTGGTCTTATTATATTTTCATAAACATTAAAAAAACCAAAAATATTATATTTTAAACAAAATTTAAATTTGCCCTGAGATAAATTCACAAATATCATGTTTTGTGGGGTTGGGTCAACTTCACTGAGACAGGGCTCGTATATTTTTTATATATATATTGCAATGGAAAGAATATATGTCTCAGCTATTATAATAATAATAATAGTAGTAATAATAATAATAATAATAATAAAAAGTGTAATAAATAATAATAATAAGAAAAAGGTTACAACCCTGTATAGTAAAAAAGTATATATGAAGTCATAAGTGAAGACTTTGGGAAGTCGGTTTAAAAAAAAAAGCAGGGGGTTTCTAGTTTGTAGAGAATTAGGAATTTGTCAATTTTGAAATTTAAAAAAAAATAGAAATGTCAGAAATTATTGAAAGAGATTTATCTTTAAAAACATAAAAAAAAGGAATCTATAAGTTATTCGTAAAATAAACAAATTTGAAATAACCAAATAGGTAAATATATGAATGGTACAAAAAAATTGTTCGTAATTGTTATCCGAAGAGAGACATTTGTATTGATATATTCAAAAGGAGGAACAAAGCGAAGACACTGAAAATACTGGTGGAAATAGACAATCTAATAGTAACAGTGAGTAGCGTTTAGGAACTAAGTTCAATTTAAATCAGAAAATAAATTGTATGAGAGAGGACACTGGTAGTAGTTATATTTTTTCTAGTCGTAAATATTAGTATATAGGATAGTTAGTGTGAATGAAGAGTAAATGAAGAATGAATGAAGTTAGTGTAGTTTAAGTAATATAGGATGTTATAATACCGAGGAACATAAATACCGGGATATTTTGTTAATTTGAGAATTATTAATGTGTTTGAAATTAAATTTTGTGAATTGGTTTTGAAAATTTGTTTATTTTGATAAAACAGGTCAAGTCATATTTTTTTCTTTTTTTTCTTTTGTGATTATTGACAAATAAAATTAAAATAAAATTAAAATAAATAAACTAAATAGATTGTATAAACTAAATTTTAATAAATTAAAAAAATATATAATTCATGAACCGACACCACTGAGAGTAAGAGAATCTGTTCTATTAAAAAAAAAGTGATAAAATATATTAAAAAGAAAGCTAGCCGAGGTAAGTTCAGGTTATTGTATATTATAAATTGTGAAGTTAAATAAATATCATCACAAATGGCGCCCAACGTGGGGCTCAATTAAAATAAACAGTGGCGTACACATAAATTTTTAAATTTAAATTAAAATATTACAAATTTTCTAGTCAATGAGTGGTTTATAAATAACAGTGGTGTACATATTACGTAATAAAATAAATAACAGGGTGTTGAAATAACAGCTGTCAATTTCTTGATTTATTATACTTAATATATCTAAAACAAAATACATAAAATTAGTATTTAAAATAGTGAAGTGTCAATTTAGTGGGTGTGATAGTTTTATAAATATAACAAGGAAATTATAGAAATAGTTTGAGTAATTTAAAGAAATGAGTCAAATGGATTTAAGAAGTGGGAAAAAGAAGATGGATAAAGAAGGAGAAGAAGGACAGGGAGATATTGTAGAATTGCAAATGCAAAGTGTAGAAGGAATGAGTAGTGAAGAAGTACTAAAAGATTCAACAGATTCAGAAGATATGAAAGAGGAACGCAATCCAGACAATACTATTACAGAAAATACACAAGGAACTAATGAAAATGAAGAGAGGGAGATGGCTGGAACAGAAAAGAAAGAAGATGATATAAAATTCATGAAAATGTTTTCAGAAATTATGAAAGTTATGAAAGAGGACAAGGAAGAAAGAAAACAGGAGATGAAGAAAATGGAGGAAAATATCAAAGAAGGAATAAAAAAAGAAATAAAAAAAGACAAAGAAGAAATGAAACTAGAAATCGCGAGTATAAAAATGAAAATAGAAGAATCAAAGTTATATACAGAAAGTAGGATAGAAGAGACGAAGAAAGAATTAAGAAGAGAAATTATTGGAAGAATAACGGAAGTAGAGGAATTACAGGAAGAGAAAATTAAGAATGTAATAGAAAATGGCATCATGGAAGAAATCTGTCAAATAAAACAAGACGGGAAAAAGAATAAGGAAGACTTGAAAAACCTAGATAAACATATGAAAGAAACAATCTTAAAAGGGGTAGATAGAAGTTCAGAAATAAATCAAATTGCACAAATAAAATTACCACAGATAGAAGATAAAATCGAAGAAATAAAACAGCAACAAGCAAAGGAACGGGAAATTTTATTGAAAGAAATTGAAAAGAATAAAAATACTGAGACAAAAGTTCTTATGTCATGCCAAAGTAGCCAAATCCAACATAGATTTGATGGAGATGTTAAAAAGTTACATCCTAAAATTTTTCTGAAAATATTAAAAATTAAAATAAAACCAAGAATAAAGCAAATGACAGATTATAAAAAGAATACATTAGTAAGAAAGAAGATCATAAGAGAAGAATGGAGAAAAATAAACAAAAATAGGGGATTGACTGAAAAAGAGAGAGTCAGAAATAAAGTAAAAGAAAAGGTACAAAGTTTTGAAAGGGAATTAATGATGTAAAATTTGAAAAGAACGTAAGGCTATGGAAAATGGATTTATAAAAATAGAAAATAATAGAGAATGTACAGAATAGGATAATTAAAAAATTGTATAAAAAAATAGAATAATAACAAAATAGTCAAAATTTATAAAATACCTTGGTAAAGAAAAGAACATTAAGAACAGAAAAAGGAACTAATCATTATAAATATGACAACGAGAAATAAGTCGAAAGAAAAAAAATTAGAACATTAGCAGAAGAAAGATTTATGATGGTGGGTGAGGTTTTCCGGGTTTTCCTCACCTGTAAGTCAAATGGCACCATCAATCATCTTTAAGTCGCCCCGGAGCGCCACGGCAAATAATAATAATAATAGCCGTCCCTTTCCCCGGACAAGCTCAGCTTTTGGGGTTAAAATTCACTCGTAAGGGGGTGAATTAGGGAGAGTATTATTATTATTATATTATTATGTTTAAAAAAATTATGTAGGTATTTTGAAAAAGAAGCTGGAAGAGTGAATTAAAAAGAAGATAAAAGACTAGAAAGAAAATGAGTTAAGTTGTAGGAGATTAAATGACATATGTGTATTTGTGTATTATGAGAAATAATAAATAATGAAATATATGAGTTATAATGATGTGAATGTGAAATGATATTATGAATAATGAATTAAATAATTATAGAGAATATGTAATAATGGAGTGAAAGTGATTAATTAAGGAATAGAATGGATTCTGAATAGAGACATGGAGAGGAAGAATAACTATACAAGAGACGGAAGAAGTGATTAGTTAAACAAGATATAATAGAAGGGAAAAATAAAAGAAAGATAATTTAAAAATATAAAAAAAAAATTAGAAGAATATAGGACATAAATAACATTGAAAATAAAAGATAATACAAAACTAATTAAAATATAAATACTAGTCTTTAGCACATATGGAGTAGTACTGGAGAAAATTTAAACATTATCAAATAGTATGATTAATAAAGATAAATGAAGTCAGAAGATTAGCAAGTAAGATAGTGAAATAGTTTATTTTTAAAGTAGAAGAATATTAGCACAGAGTTATATAACTAGACAAAATAAGAAGATTAAAAAGAAGACATTTAATAAAGGGGATTTTGTGGTGATTAAAGCTTTACGTGTACCAAGTAAAAAGGAAAACAAGTGTAGTAAGCTACAACTTCCATTTCAAGGTCCATATATCGTGGAAAATGAAAGTGGTATAAATAGTTATGTCCTAAGAGAGTTGAATTCCAAGAAAATCAGAGGGATTTTCAATATAAGTCAAATATACAAATTTGTCACAGAAGAAAATGAAAATATTGCAAATAATAGCTACAGGAAGCTATATTAATGTTGTTAAAAGTGTAATATAAGTTAGTGTTAAAATGTAAGCTATAGGAAGTTGACATTAGTGGTAATTTAGAATAAATATAATATGTAAAAATCAGAATAAATTAAGAAAATGACAATTACGTATACGTATAAATACATTTCTAAAGAACTAATAATTAAAACATGAATGAATGTTTTATTTATTTATCAACAAGCGATAAAAAATAAAACATTAATTCAGGGGATGTTGCAATGGAAAGAATATATGTCTCAGCTATTATAATAATAATAGTAGTAATAATAAAAAGTGTAATAAATAATAATAAGAAAAAGGTTACAACCCTGTATAGTAAAAAATTATATATGAAGTCATAAGTGAAGACTTTGGGAAGTCGGTTTAAAAAAAAAGCAGGGGGTTTCTAGTTTGTAGAGAATTAGGAATTTGTCAATTTTGAAATTTAAAAAAAAATAGAAATGTTAGAAATTATTGAAAGAGATTTATCTTTAAAAACATAAAAAAAAGGAATAGTAAAGCTGATCTATAAGTTATTCGTAAAATAAACAAATTTGAAATAACCAAATAGGTAAATATATGAATGGTACAAAAAAATTGTTCGTAATTGTTATCCGAAGAGAGACATTTGTATTGATATATTCAAAAGGAGGAACAAAGCGAAGACACTGAAAATACTGGTGGAAATAGACAATCTAATATTAACAGTGAGTAGCGTTTAGGAACTAAGTTCAATTTAAATCAGAAAATAAATTGTATGAGAGAGGACACTTGTAGTAGTTATAAGTTCAGGTTATTGTATATTATAAATTGTGATATATATATATATATATATATATATATATATATATATATATATATATTTACATCTTTCTATCAATCCCAAGCCAATTGGAGATTCTATCAAACCTGAACCACCCAAAAATAATAAAGTTGGATAAGTATATTTAATGTATATTGGAAAAATAGGGTCTCTTTATCTGTAATGTGAAATGTATACTCTGAATATTTCATTAAAAAAATGTAATTTTTCTAAAGATTTTACTGGATCTGTGCAATCCTGAACCATTAGAAGATTGATACAATCTTGAACCATTTTATACAATTTTGTTCACACTAATCGCACAATTCTGAACCTTCGCTCAGTTGCCAAATGTAAATTAAGTATGAAATCTACGATTTAGTAATACGAGAATAATTATAAAATACAACTGTTTATTTAACTCTATACTCTGAATTCAAATTTAAAATCATTTCAGTCGGACTATGTAAATACATTAAAATCACTCTTGTGGCTAGGGCAGTTCGAGTCGAGATATTGAGAGTAAACTAGATATATGGATGTATTTTCTCATAAATAGGAAATCCGATAAAAAAACTTTTTAAATAAAACACTTAAAATCTACGATTTTTACTTATCTTTGCAATTAAAAAAAATTAACAGGTAAGATAAAAATTAAGTTTTAACATTTTTCAATAAACCAGATTTATAACGCTTTTGTATAAAAATCTTACCCCTACCATCCCATAGAGGGAGAATGGGGGTGTAATTCCCAAAATATTAGGTTAAAACTTTTTAAATAAAACAGTTTGAATCTAGATTTTCTACATACAAAATTCCAAAATTTGGTCAAAATGGTCGGGGTAAATTTTTATAGAAAATTATGTCTATTACAAATGTACCAAAAATAATAGTTTTATCTCCTCTATGACGATTTTTAAATACGTATCCCCACATTCAAACTATATCAGTTCAGGTCAAAAAAGTCCAAAGACAAGAAATATTTATTTATTATACAAGGGAAAAAAATATTAGCTAAAATCTAATATTTTTCCCGTGCATAATACACCATTTCTTTTCTGTGATGGGAAAAACAAGGATTTAATGTAGAAAAAAATATCTACCTTTATTTCCCGGGGAAAAAACACTTTTCTCCCAGGAAACATGGAAAAAAGTAATTTCATAAAAAGTGACAGTTTGTTACCTGACAAGAGAGATATAATGTCAAACTTTTTTCTCGTCACAGAAAAACAAGTTTTTTCCCTAAAAAAAATATAAATTTGGGAGGGTCTATGTATATGGAAAAAGTCGTAGATTCCAACTCTTTTATTTAAAAAGACATAACTTAATTTACTGGGGATGCTACCCCCTCAATCTCCCTCTAGGGGATGGTGGGGGTAATATTTTTATACAAGAACGTTGTAAATCAGGTGTATTGTAAATATGTCAAAAATAAGGTTTTTATCTCCTCTGTAACCTATCTTGACTTGAATAGCCCTCAACAATAATCATTTCTTGTCAACGTAGATAATATACTTACTTAAATTTTTTAACTTAATAAAAATTATAAAAAAAAATACATATATTAAAGTTTTAATAATCGTGTTATATATACCTACGTAGCAACAAATTCGTATTTCTCATTAGTCAAAAGAAAAATTTACAGTATTTTATTTTGAAAATAATTTAACGTTTTATTAAAATTGTCTCATTTTCTGTTAGAAATAAGCGCCATTGCTAGTTTAGTAAAAACTTGCTTAATAAATTCCTTAAATATTTTTAATTGTAAGTAGGTATTAATAAGATTATTTAACGCTATAATGCATTAACCAATGACAATCATCTTTAATTCCAACAGACGCCAATCAACACAAACTGTATCTGCATGCTGTAGTGTTTTTACTCAATCCTGATTGTAAT
Organism: Psylliodes chrysocephalus; assembly: GCA_927349885.1. NCBI lineage: Eukaryota > Metazoa > Arthropoda > Insecta > Coleoptera > Chrysomelidae > Psylliodes > Psylliodes chrysocephalus. The sequence continues at coordinate 31,058,821 of OV651818.1, read as the reverse complement.
TAAAAAATTCAATTCATTACCAGAGTAACGCATTAATGATTTGTGCGAAAAGTCAATGTGACGTTTGTCAAAAAGGTTGGATTTAAAAAATTTAATTCATTGCCAGAGTAATGTATCAGTGATTTATATGAAAAGCCAATATGAAGTTTGTCAAAAGTTGACGAAAAATACACAAAAATCGTTTTGATTCTTTAAATATATTTTAAATACAGAATTGACTTCAGCTTATGAAACCAAAGCAAATGTTTATGAAAGTTCTGTTTATATTGTTAAATAATCTTTTCAAACACCACGCGAGGTAAGAATTTTTTTTAAAAACATTCTGTTGTTTCCTTACAAATTATGCAAATTTCACTTTACAAAATCCTCCCGTAATTTTAAGGAGGATTTTGTTTCGTAAAATTTAGACGCATAATTTCCAGAAACTGTTCTCAAAAAAATGTTCACCTCTTGAGGTGAATGGAGTCATGGAAATTGTTTAGTCGTTGATTGTGATTTATCCAAAAATTAAAAGATAATAAGCAATAAATTCAATAGCTAATACTAATATTGTTTTATTAGTTAAAAAATAAAAAAAATAAAAACAACGGAAAAACAGGTAGCTCAGTAAAACACTACTTACTTACTATTTACTAGTAAAAATATACTTATAATAATATATGTATAAAAAAATATTTAAACTCGCTAGCATCTATCTTTATTAAATTTCTTTTTTCATTAGGAAGTTGGCTTCTGTAATTTGCCAGTCTACATGTTCTGCACTACAGCTTTTATGAAAGTCCATTTTTAATCTTAAAATATCGACTAAATATGCAAAAAGTGAACACTCGGTATAAAATAATCTTAATATGTTTGTTTGCGGGTCATTCTGATATTCAAAATTTTTTTGGAATCATACCGAATATGGCTGATAATTTAAAAACTTACAATGGGTATATCTCATGCACTAAAGATGATATATTTAGAAAAGTATAACCTAAAAAAAAAATTTATTTTGTACTCTTGTCTAGAATATACAAGGTGGATCACCAAGAACTGCATCGATCGATATCTCAGAAATTGGATGTAGGAAAAAATTGATATCTGGAAACTTGTTAGATGTCTTGGGGCCTATTAAGCAATTCCGGTTGACCGGAAATAGACCTTAAGTCGCCTATTTTAAATAGAGCATCCTATTATTATTATAATTTTGAATTCTACTTCAGATTCCAGTCAAAGCGATTTTACAATTTCAGTTTTTATATCAAAAATGACGTTGGCAAGTTCTAATATAATTATCAATAAGTCCTATAAGGAAGCCCTTATTACTTACTTCGGGTTGGGTTTAAGGTTTAAAATGAGATTAAGAAAACTACCAAAAATCGATTTTTCAAATGGAACCACTAATTTTTCTTATTTTGTAGTATTTAGCATCTGAAATAAAGGTAACCTTGTATAAAGTTGTCTACAGGGTTGTCCGTTAATAATGGGATACATAGCAACTCTATAAAAGTATTGTGATATAACACAATTTACGTTAGTTCAATATTAAAGAACATACATCGTGTGAAAATAGATATATCTACATCAGTTAGTATTTTTGATTGAAATATTTGACGCCAAATTATAACAGTGGACACTTCGGACTATCTTGTAGACAAACTTATATAAAGTTATTTTTAATATTAAATACTACAAAATAACAAAAAAGTATTTATACGAAAACACTTTGGTATAAAAGACGTTTTTTTTATGTACTACGTTACACTGTGAATACTGTTTATATTCTACCCAATATGTACGTAAAAATGTCCGCGAGAAAAACGTATATTCATCGTGGTTCTAGTTTGGCCGGAAATTACGAAAGCTTCCTGGGGTCACTTTTTTTATAAAAAAAAATATTATTATCTCGCAATTGTGACTTATTATCTCTCAATTGCGACATATTATCTCGCAATTGTGAGTTATTATCACGCAATTGTGACTTATTATCACGCAATTGTGACTTACTATCTCGCAATTGCGACTTATTATCACGCAATTGTAACTTATTACGCAATTGTGGCTTACTATCTCGCAATTTTAGAAACATAAATGACATTTTGTGTCTAATACACTTACAAAAGAAATGATAAATACAATTGAATATTTGAAGGAGTATCTACCAGAATATAACGACGATATTTAATTCTATTTTAAATGCCAACTTTTGTAATGTTGAAATTGCTTAGTTTCTAAATGTAATAATACAAAATTATGTTTTATTTTTGCGAAGAAAATATTCTTTTATTTATTCTTTTCTCTTTAATGTGATGTTTCTATTTTTGTTTATTTTATAATTTGGTGTATGTACTACTAAAATCAGTATTTTTTACCATTTATTTTTGTATGACAGGAGATTAAAAATACTGAGATTAAAACTACTATACTTCGGTAGGATCAATTAATTTTTCCACAGTAACCAGTCCCCTTAATCAACCAAATTAAAAATACTGTCGTTTGAGGCGTACCTACTTGTCATTGCCAGTATTTCTCGTTAGTATCTGATGTTTCTATTTGTCCTAAAAATGCATTACTCACAAATATTTATTTCGTTTTACCATCTAAGACTGTTTTCTGTTTTTTTTTTTTTTTTTTTTTTGAGTGATAACTTGTCACGGTTTCAATACTAGTATTTTATTAAGTTATCTGTTTCACTTTTTAATAAACTATTTGCATTGAATGTTGATATGTATTTAAATGTTATTTCAAATCGTACATCAGTGTGTACATAGATGTGGTTGACTGTATAACAGCAGTGCTTCACAGTGAACCAAGTTGCATTTTGTTTAAATTGCTATGATTTCAACAATTTTGTTTTTACAACTATAGTGGTCATTACAAATGAAATAATATGAGATATTCTTTATTTATATACGACATATTTTCAGAAATTTAACTTCAATAGGAAATATACAACAGTAATCAAAAATTTGGATGGTTTTCTTTTGAACAACTGCCTACATAATGTTTGTTTTTTATAAATTTTAAAAATACCTAAGTAAGTTAAAAAATTAACATTAAAAAAACCAAAGTAGTTATGTGTATTACTTTATTGCATATTAATATTTAAACAAGTTAGATAAAATTGTTTCTAAATTTTGTTTTTGATCCCCACTGGCTAAATTATGTTAAATTTATTAAGTAGGTTATAATATTTCAATAACAATTATGTAAATAATAAATTTAAAAATTTTGCCTTTATATTCATTTCTTTCACTCCATTATATTAATTATGATATCTCTTAAATTGACATATAAATCTACAAGGCTGTATCGATCATCACTAAACATAAAATTATTTTCATTCATTAAGAAAGTGCATAATTCAAAGAGATCATTATCGCAGATAGTTTCTGGAAACGTTGCTTCATTTTTGCAGGCTTCAAAATCGATGATGTTAACTGGACACAGGAAGTCCTTTGTATTAAATGTCTGGGGGTTTTCGAACATTACAACTGGCCTTCCTTTTTGACAAACATTTTGTCTACTTCTGGTTATACGGTGACATTCCACTACCTCACAATGGTATTTAACACCTTCTGTAATAAAAATGTATAAAATTAATTTAATTAAAAACGGCGCCTTCTATTATTCATGTTTGAGAAAAATATTTTTTTTTATATAAAAGTTGGTGCTTCTCTTAAACCCCCATATTACCTCAATTAGAACGTAAGAAGGAAAGACAAAGTATTAAATGAGTTATTACCCATTATTGGGTTCTATGCGAAGTATGAACTTTTATAAGATAATTTTTTCTAGGAAGTCAGAATTAAATAAAATAAATAATTTTCACTAATGTAACAATCTTATTATTAGGAAAGAAAACTCAAAGTCATTTACTATAGAATTTCTAAGAACTGTTTATACAAGTCATACAAACTTAAGGTAAAAGGGGGTTGAGAAGTGGAGAGAGAAAAATTATGAAAGAATGCGAGGTAGGAAAATTATTAACTGGAGTTAACTCAAAAAGTAAAAGTCCAATAAAAAAAAATATTTCCCTCAAAAGTTTCTTATTTTTTTTATGTACTTTAAGAATATGTAAGAAAAAAATGGGATTCCCATTTAAAAAAACAAAGTTCACCTCGATATGGCCATATTATGGTCAGCTATAAAAAAATGAATTTAGCCAAAATGTTTTCCCCAAAAAACTATAAAACTTTTGTCTGTAACTTTTTTTATCTAAAATGCATATTTTCGGCTGTATTTAACTGTAACACTTTAATTTGAACACCCGGTAAAAATGTCCACTTTCTTTGAGCTCTGAAAATAGGTTCATCCAATATTGCGAACAGTGTTTCCTTAGTATACCCCACCAAGACTCGATGCGTTGATTACACTGACTGGTTCCATAGATGAAACTGTTATCATATAAAAATTGATCTTCATTTTTAACAGCAGTTCTTCTCAAAAATTTTTGCATTTGTTCTACAGTTCCATTTTCAGTACCCATATCGGATCTAATTTTTCTTGGACACCCACCATATTTGTCAATATTCTTAAGAAAAAACCAGAGAACAAAAATTGCATCCAGTAATTACTGAAAAATATATACCATTTTCCTAGTGTTCCTTTTTACCCACCTGCAATTATTTTTGGATCATTTGTATTCGAAGATGCTTTCAACCAAATGATAAACCTCGAGTATCCATCAATAGCGCCATTTATTCATATATCATATGGTTTTAGTTTATCATATGAGTCAAGATGCCATAAAAAATTGGGACCAGTATTATTATATTGCCTTCTATGCAGTCTTCGTCTTGTTCTTAGTTCTACTCCAGAAGGATCTAAGTTTTGTAATATTAAACGAACCAATATTCTGCGAAACAGAGAAACCATTTTGAATGCATTTCAAATGCATCCATCTATAGCTATGGTGTTGGGAAGAATTTTGTAACTGATGGTCTATAAAATTTACTAAAATATCAGCTCCACTGAAATATTTTTTTCTAAACAACTTGTTTTTGTTTAAAATCCTCTTTAGTTGTCGTTTTGATATATTTGTTGAAAATCTCTCTTTCAGTATGTTTCGAATTTCACTATAATTACATCCATTTAAAAAAATGCATAATAAGATTATTTCTTGATCTTGAATCCATCGTCTAGTGTTGCAAATATCTTAAAAGATGGTTAAAATTGTAAAACAACTTAATGAATTATATACATATGTTTAAACTCAAAACTCACCTGAAGCTACTACAAGCTCGAGAATGGAGAATCATTTCACTGTTATTTCACGAAACATTGACCAAAGCTCACCATTTTAAGCAGACATGTAACGGCAAAATAACTCACAATTGCGTGATAATAAGTCACAATTGTGTGATAATAAGTCACAATTGCGAGATAATAAGTCACAATTGCGTGATAATAAGTCGCAATTGCGAGATAGTAAGTCACAATTGCGTGATAATAAGTCACAATTGCGTAATAGTAAGTCGCAATTGCGAGATACTAATTCACAATTGCGTGATAATAAGTCGCAATTGCGAGATAGTAAGTCACAATTGCGTGATAATAACTCACAATTGCGTGATAATAAGTCGCAATTGCGTGATAATAACTCACAAATGCGTGATAATAAGTCGCAATTGCGAGATAATAACTCACAATTGCGAGATAATATGTCGCAATTGTGAGATAATAAGTCACAATTGCGAGATAATAATATTTTTTTTTACAAAAAAAGTGACCCCAGGAAGCTTTCGTAGGAAATAGCCTACTAAAGAAAAATATTTTATTTCAAAAAAAAAATAATAAAATTCTATATAACAAACAACAGGATCTTTCTTCAAAAACAAACAATATATATCAAAATAAAAATCTTAAGTCATCACTTTGATGTGCTGTCGCTGTCCCATAGATATGTTTAAGCCAGTCTTGTATGTCACATTTAATGGTCCGGTCTGTTAAATCGCTTGGTAGGTACACCATGATTCCTATAGGCATGCCTTATGGCTTCTGCAATAGAACCATTTTTATTATAACCCAATGAGCACACACTGGTATTTTCAACGTAAATTTAACGTTGTATGGTATAAAAAACGTTATTGGTTGAAAATTTAACGTTGAGATTTTGGTTGATAAGGTACACGTACTATTTTATAACGTATTTGTCTAGTAATTTTCAACAGAATGTTGAAAATTTGATAAAATTATACGTTTTTTATAACGTTTAAAAGTAAGGACTATTTTTCGAATTAGAAACAATGGCCAAAGCAAATAATCTTATTAATATTATTAAGCTATCTTTTATTTATTTAAGACATCTGTGTTTAAATGAAGATTTGGACAATCAAATTAATAAATTTTATAATTAAATATTAAATAATTCCTTAATATTTGATACGCCGCCGCGTACAGCCTAGGCTTATTCTGTTACTTTTTTGGAATTTTCATTCGGAAACAAAAGTGTTGATCACGCATATTATTATGAATCACCTTCTCCAATATTTTGATCGAGTCATAAATATACCGTTACAATTTTAAGAGGAAAATAATTGCTTCCCATTTTTAATCTTTTGATTTCAGGTGTATTTCACTAAGTAGCCTTTTGAATCTCAATTACAAACGTTTTAACTTCTTGTATCCTATCTGACAATCTTGAAATTGTTCCCAATTATTATTTTTGTTTTGTTTACTAGCGTTGAACAATAATACTGTTTTAATAATAATTTAGGTCAGAAAACAAGCATAACAATTATATCTGCATAACAATTAGTTTAATAGTTTTTATTGATTTTTCGATATTACTTTATAAAATTAAATTTTAATCTATCCTTACATTTCATCATTACTATAATAGTAACGCTTCAGCAGAATCAAGATGTCCCAGTCAGCAACAAAAATAAGTTATTTGCTGGATGTTTATTTTAAAATCGGTGGATTTTTAGGGATATTCCCTATACTGAGTGTCAAAAAATACCTTTAGTGGTTGTTTTTAATTCTATTAATGTGTTTATATGGAATATTTGGATATACCACATATTTAAATGCAAGTTTTCTCATAAACTTCGATGTAAATATTCAAACTTTTTTACCATATGCACTATATGCAATGAGATATGGTTCCCATTTTATTTTACTCTGCCAGATGATTCAAAATAGAAGTAGCTGGAAGAGTCTTTTTAGATGTCTTTCCCTTATCGAAATTAAAGTTATTAACAGTAGATCGATTACTCGAAATTCTATGAAACAACTAAGCTGGCTCTGCATATTAACGTTATTTATTATTTTCGTTAACTTTGCCAATGTTGATGTTGCCAATTTTACTGAAAATTCTCAAGAAATTGTTAACTTTATACAAACGATCGCAATCTTTTGCAAATTACTGATTACAGTTTTCGCTTTAGTAGAAGTGTCTAATAATTTTTTAAAACAGATATCCTATATAGAAAATGAAATTAAATATGTATTCACGAATAATTATTTATTATGTAGAAAAATAATTATGGATAAACTTGAAGTTACTAAATACATTTATAAACATATATACTTATTGTCTAAAGAGTTTAATGCAATTTTTATATTGCCAATAGTATTGTATATGTTTTTTACATTTCTACAATTACTTGTTATTACTAACTGGATTGTATTAGTATTCTGTACTGGTTTAGTAGAAATCACAACATATTTAATATTTTTTATTGTTCCTTTTGATGTCCTTCTATGCGTAAGTTATTTTTTGTAAATATATTTTTTCTACCCTATAAATTAATGACAAAATTGTACAACTTGTGACGAACTCACTAAATTTTATTTTTAATTCATTTTAAAAATGCATATTTCAATTAATTCCCGCCTGAGAACATGTAGAAGTTCCCCGTATTTATGTTTCCCAGGAATTACCGTTTTTCAACAATTGCGAGTACCCTCGTAGATTAAAATATTCTTATATTTGCCGAAATCCGAATGGGCATGTTTATAGTCGATTTCGTATGGATTATCTACCTTTTATTTATCAAGGACTATAAGGGCTTTTTTTTATTTTGAAATTGTAAACAGTCGGCTGTAGTCATAGAAATAGTATAGAAAGCCGATTCCATATATCAAAAATGAAACCATAAGGAGAAAATAGTGTGTCGGAGCTCATGCGTATAACGGTGCTGGCGCGAACAGGACCGGTGCAAGTTTTTTATTGATCGAACAAATAGTTCACACGATATTTCAATAACACATTTTTAGAGATGATTCTATACAAAAAACGATTAAAAAAATTTCAAGTTAAGGTAAATATGGTTCTGACAGTCCTTATTAAGAAAGATATGGCATAAAATATGAATTAGTTAATTTTCGGCAATCATTAGTACAGTAGTCATGAGATTTTGCTTGTGATTTTAAAAATACTTTCCAGAAAAACCACGTGCTCCGGTTTTGACTACGTTTATTATTAAACAGCGAAATGATATACAAAAACTTTAATCCACAATCTAAATTAGGTACTATCACAAGAAAATCACTGTTACAATAATTAATTACTTAACCAAAAACTAAAATACTTTTTAGGTACCTACGTAACCAGAAAGGAGCTGGGACCATTTATCCTAATATTGATTTTCTCTCTCCCTACGGTAAAACTTAAAACAATAACAAATTGCCTATCTACTAGGGTCGGTAACTAAACGTATATACATATTGGGCGGATTTTGTTTATACTTAACATTACACTCGCGCATTTAAATATAACTATGCATATAAATATTTACAAATAAAGATACTTTTCCAAACAGGCAATCATTAGTACTGTAGTCACGAGATTTTGCTTGTGATTTGACATCTTATTTGATAATATCATTTGCTACAACTAAATTTAATCTGGGGAGTGCAAAATAGGGCCCAGGAATATTATGTTCGATATTTTTTTACATTTTGTCAGCCGAGACTATGAGTCGTTAGACAGAAAACCTTTCATGTTACCATTTTCAATATAAATTAAAAAATTAAAAAATACTACTACATTTACTTGGTACATATTTTATTTTAATTTTGAACCCTTTTAAAAGGGTCTTTCGGTTCCATAATAAAAATTAGTTGCTGCTTACTAGAAACATTCTATAAAGCCTAAACCAATTTATAGTTTGTTTTCGATCAATTTAATACAAAGATTTAAAGTTTTTAGTCGATGATAACATTCCACACCAGCAAATTGCAAACCTATTTTATAAATATTAGGAATAAACTTGTAAATCATTAATTTGGTAGTTATCTCACTCATATGATTTTTTTGTTTATATGACTATTTCGATTTCTAAATATATTTTGGCCTTACAATACGAAGCGTTTTGTATCTACCACTTTTTTAATGAACGATGAATGTTGACAGGCGTGTACCTTTTTCGGAACAAGAGGCGTTTTAACGAAGGAAATGATTTTCGAACTATCTAGTTAGTTTTCGGAAAAATAGAAAACGTTTGAAGAAAGTTGTCAATAACAGTTTGTCGTTCATGTGTTTCATTTTGATCAGCTTCTAAACTGGATTTATCTATCATTTTATATACTTTATAATATATGTTCATGCCCTACTTTTCACTTTATTAACAATTTTTTTTTAACATACTTCAAAATGGTAGGATATTCTCAATTCGTTGAAATATTTTTTTATGTATGTTGAGCGATAATTCTTTACCACGTTGCCCGATTTCTAGGATTCTTTTTGTTAGAAAAGGAAACAGTTTTATATACATTAAGTCAAGATCTGAAGATGGGATCCATAAGAAAATCATTAACATCTTTATTTTTAAAGTAGGTTTTTTTTTTAATTTCTTTAAACCTTACTGGTTCGAACGCGGTAAGGAATGAAGAAATGTAAATAATTGTTGTGTCAGCCAAATAGCGAAGAGGAAGTACCGATTAAAATATCGAGTGACAGAAGAGTTCCTAAGATTGTTGAGATCGGGTTTATGTTTTAAAATGCCTTAAAACCGATATCGATAATGTCTCCCCGTCGCTGGGCAGCCTGTATATAAATATACAGCTCTCTATTTACATAATTATAATTCTTAGGTAGGTTTAGATTTGCAGACATAAATCTTGTAATAAATATAACAGCTGCCTAATACATTGATTACATTTTCATTAGCCAATGTAAAAATGTCTTTTATTGTACCTAGGATTTGACTAAACACTACACAAAACTAAAAATAAAATGCCACTTTCATCGTGTAATTAATGCCGCGTTTGAGAATCCACATCGGATGCATTTTTTACATCTCGAGCGTTTTTTATCCACATCGGACACATCTGTCCCATTACATTTACGTATACTGAATCACGTGATCAAAGATTTACTACTTACTACATCTCAGATGCATCCGATGTGGATTCTCAAACGCGGCATGTAAGGGCAGCGTCATATAGCCTTGAAACACCGGATTTTAGTGCTATTGCCAGGTCAATATTGAATTTGTAGGTGAATCGCTTATTGAACATTAAAAATACGGTATTAATGACATTAATACGGTATTTGTATATATTTTTGGGAATGTAATTACACATAAATATTATTAGTTGATTATTTAAATATTTATAAGTTATTTTGTGGCGATATTTCATAGATATAAACTGTTTAAATTATATAATTTAAAAATTAATTAATTTAAAATTCTTTTCTGTTAGGTATGTTCAATATATTTGGCAACACTACAGGGACAAGTCATGCATATTGCGCAAGCTTCTAGACACACTATTTTGCGATGTCAGGCGTAGAGACGCGTTTTTATGCACAGTAGGTTTCAATTTCTGCTTAAATGTTGTTTATATTGGTCTTCTATATTATTTCTATGGCTGTAGTAGTGGTATCCCCACATTTTAATAATAATAGTAATAATAATAATAATATTAATAATAATAATAATAATAATAATAATAATAATAATAATAATAATAATAATAATAATAATAATAATAATAATAATAATAATAATAATAATAATAATAATAATAATAATAATAATAATAATAATAATAATAATAATAAAGCGTCTTTATTCATCAAGTTTTAGTATAAGTGTAAATATATACATATATAAGGTAGATGAAAAGGTGAAGTTCAGCTTGTGCTGATTTACAAGTTAACCTGTAAATAACATTGAAATATAATAATATAATATAATAGAGAAAAAAAGTATAAAAAATAAACAGATTTTCAAAACCAAATTCGTTGCATTATATAATATATTTTTTTATGACCATTGCTTATTGAACAAAAATTCTTTTAGGCGTTTCTTGAAATTAAGCAAGTTATATGATTATTTTTTTTGTAAATATAAATTTTAGTACCTATTCCTGTTTTCTATTATTGCTGGTTCTTGACCGTTCTCTTTCAGGGTACCGTAGGGTACGAGGTGTAAAGGAGATCAGTGTTTTATTTTTATTTATTCTAGTATAGTGGCTACCTAGCAGTGACCGCCTGGAATTATTTTTACCTCCACTGAGTTTACTTTGAGTACACTCTGGTGTACTTTAGGGTCGCAGAGCAAACTGCGATACCAAAACTGGCGCCTGAGCAACCCCTATTCGGGAATCACCTTCATAGCGCCACACAGACTCGCTGATTCACTGTAGGTGAACCAGGAGCCTGTCACAAATTAACAACTATTAGATTGAAAAGGACATTATTTGTCCTTGTCCACTGCGACCTTTTCAGGTCTATTGTGGAACTCCGATTTTTAGATTATTTCGTTTAGCTTGGATTTCTTTATTTGACTTTTCCCATGTAGTTATATGCTTTTGGCTTTTCTTCACTTAATGATAAAAATCTTAATCTAACCAAACCTTCACACTAACAAAGGACGGGGACAATGTTGTTTCTTCTACTGAATTGATGACACTCATGTGGCGACAGTGTTGGGTAAGAAAACCGGGTGGCACAAAATTGTTTGAAAACATTTGATCGAATACATTTGATCGAAAATATTTGATCGAATGCATTTGACCGAAAAAACATTTGATCGAATAACAATTGATCGAAAAAAAATGATCGAAGAGAAAAATGATCGAAAAGAACAATGATCGAAAAGAAAATTGATCGAAAATAGATTTGATAGAAAAAACAATTGATGGAAAAGCAAATATACATCAAATTATAGAAATATAAGAAAAATAAAAACAAAAATTTTAACTAATTTACCTAACCTATGCGACCTAGAATCATCGCTGGTTGCTTCGCAAAAACAAATATACAAGAAATGAAAATATAAAAAAAAATTAACTAACATACCTAACTTTTTTTATAATTATTTTGCGAGGCAAACCGCGACGACCTCAGACCGCACAGGTTAGTGGGAAAAATGAAGACCAGGGAAATTGGAATAAAATAGCGGAAAACATTAGGAAAAAAAAAAGAGGAGGAAGAAAGGGACTTTCAGGACATGGCAGGAATATAAGGAAAGAGTGAAATAAAAATTATCTAAACCCAAAATACTTCCCCACCCTGATGAAATGCCGAAAGGCGACCCCAGGGTAGAAAGAGGATACCAAAGAAGTGAACGAGGGGTTTTAGTCGGAGTAGCGCCCGGCACTACCAACAGCATAGACATAGCGGTTGGTTCAAAGCGGTTTCCCCTCAATAAAAAAAAGGTACGTTAGTTAAGTTTTTTGTAAAAAAAAAAACGTTACTAAATTGCCTAACCTGTGTCAGAGCAATCAGTTAAATTGCTCCAGGCCGCACAGATTAGGTAAATTAGTTAACATTTTTGTTTTTATTTTTATTACTTTTCTATAATTTTTTTGCAAGGCAAACCGCGATGGCTCCAGGCCGCACAGGTTAGGTAAATTAATTAATTTTTTTATAATAAAAAAAACTTAACTAATTTACCTAACTTATGCGAGTTAAATTTAAATAGCTCAGGTTAGATAAATTAGTTAAGTTTTTAATTTTTCTCATTTTTTATATTTTTTTTGCTAGGCAAACCGCGATGGCTCCAGACCGCACGGTTGAGGTAAGTTAGTTAAGTTTGTTATAAAAGAAAATTAACCAAATTACCTAACTTAAATTGCTATAGGCCACACAGGTTAGGTAAATTAGTTTTTTATTTATTTTTCATATTTTTCTCATTTTTCTGTAATTTTTTTTGCAAAGCAAATCGCTACAGCTCCAGGTCACACAGGTTAGGTAAACTTATCAAATTTTTTATATAAGAAAGAAAAATAATTTACCTAAAATATCCCATCGAGAGACAACTCGACCTTATTGAAATACATATTTTGTGCGAATTAATTTTTTAATCAACAGTATTGTAAAATAAATAGTTTTGACAGTATTTTCTTTGGCAATCCGTTTGTGCTATATTTATTAACATATTTTATTTAATAAAAAATGTAATTCACCCATTTAATAGATGGGTGAAGGTCGAGCTTACTTCGTATCTTAGACTATACTCGTTTTATAAAATATGTATAATTGGCTTCTACTGTTAACTGATCCTGCATGAGAAATATAAAGTAAACTCTGATGTATACGGCAACGTTACGTATATTTGTAAGAATATACTTTTTTCATAACATGGACTTTACTTACGTGGATAAGCGCTGTTGCCAGAGATGAGAGAATTTCAGAAAATTCCACTAAAAATATAATGTAAAAATACACACCCCCACAAAAATTATCGCATTACTAAAATGTTTAAAAAAATTATTTTTTTCGAACCGTTTCATTGATTTGGATGTTATTATTTTTTTTTTTTTTATAATAGGTTGATTCTTCAGGAATAATAATCTCTATGGTTCTTAAAATAAAATTTAATTTTTGAGTGAATACCGGGTGTTGCCATAAAATAGGTTTTTTGTTGGAAAATTTGTATCACCCTGTGGAGTGTACCAGCCATAACAGCACGTTAAAATTAATAGCCGACTTTAGCCCTTTTTTTCTCAAAATTTTCTTTTTTGGTTCGTTCTATTATTTCTGTTATTAGAGGAGATATGCAACAACACTATAACAATAATGTTTATTACATCTTTAATACCGTGTGTTACCCTTTCTTTCTACAGCTTTCATTCATCTTTTTATCTCTTTAAACAGGTTGTATATATAATCTTAATCCATATTGTTCCAAAACATATCAAATTTATTTAGAACTGCGTCCATTGTTCTACATGGAATACGATCTTGTTAAATTGCTAATCCTAATTGATCCCATACGTGTTCTATAGAGTTCATGTATGAGCTGCGGAATGGCCAACTCATTGCAGCGACATGACTATGAAGTTCTCACCAACCAAAGAGCCACATGGGTTCACATGAGGTTTCAAAATATCACATGTATCTATCGGCAGTTATCCTTGCTTGATTAAGTACCACATAGCTTCGTGCATCCATGGTAGGAAATTCAGTCCCATACCATGGTTGATCCATCTCCAAATATTTCCGTATGATGAAAGTTGACTTGAGACTAACGCTCACCTGACCTTCAGTAAACTGGCAAATGCATCCCAGCTAGCACATAACGTTGCCAAGACTTTCGGCGATGTTGCATTAAGGGAACTTAATAACATTATCATACAACGTAAATGTAACGTTCATGAGAAGTTGTTGAGGGAAATCAAAACCTCGCAAAACTTCTATTTGTTATTTACCTAGTTAACCTACCTGTTATGTTAACACAACGTAATAAAGTAATTTACTAAAAAGAACAAGAACTATTTATGTCAATTGTCACTTGCCAATTTTTCTTGTCATATGTTTGTTTTTTTTAATTTGCAGAATTTCTTTTATAATTATTATTAAAAACATTTGAGTAGAAGTGGTAAGGATCCTCTATAAAATAGAAAACTATTTTCTGAACCATTTTCTTCGTTTTAGATTACAATGCCTGTTGTAAATTTTATCAAAATGTCCGGAAATATTTGATAACTTTGTTAGAAGCTAGATAGAAGGACTTGGTTTATGAAATTATAAAATGAGGACATCTAAATACTGGAAATACCTTATGAAAGAGATATACAAAACTAAGTTGCCACGTTACTGGCCTATTTAAGGATGTAAGTGGTGGCAGTAATTGCTTTTTCCCTAGCTGGCTCTTAAAATTTAATGATTCGGAGAGTGAAGGGATTAATAAAAGTAGATCTAACTGTGATTTGATATAATATCTCTTTTAGCTTATGCACAATTTATCCTATGGTTTATAATCCCCTACAAACGGTTATTAACGCTGTTAATGTGTTGATGGTATTAATGATACGATACAATTTATCTTATGATCCCCTTTTTAGTACTCTAGAAGGTGCACAGGTGAGTTTACATGTTTAATTTTTCAAATTTATCTGCTATAGTTCATATTTATTTTAGGAATTAATCAAAACGAGCCATTACTTCCAAATCAGGAGAATTACTTGTGGCTGAGAAGTTATAAATCTTACTGCAATCAAACTGGTGATCGTTTAGGATGCGGTAATAACTGATGATGGCTCCTGGAGGCGCCAAAGCCTCAGCAAGGGACTGCAAGTGAATCGCAGCTATATAAATTGAGATTCCTATGCATGTTGCTAACATATGTGTTTTAGGTAATATTTCAGTTCAACAAAAGACCCACTAAGTTATTAGATAAATAATTATTCTTTAGATAATTACAGTAAATGATAAATAAAGGCCTAAAATAAAATAACACTATTGGTTTGTGATTTTAGGGAAGCATGGAGAGGTCGAACTTATCACAAATGTTAGGGGCCCTTCTTTTACAAGAAACAAAATCCACAATATGTGATTCCACTTTACTAAGGATGTAACAAACTTCTGGGTAATAATATACTTAATCGAACTAAAAATACATTTTAAAAATATTGTATTTTAGATTTCCTTTGTACCTGAAAACATTCTAAGAATTTTAGAAGCAAAATAAATACTACAGACTTGTCTAAAGAAGAATAGGTATATGACATTTGAAGTTTTATAAAAAGTGAATCTACATGGTACGTCTATATTGAAAAAAAAAAAAACATCAGATTCAAGCAAGTGCCAAACTAGAAGAAAATTTGAGAAAAATCACAGACGATGCCCTCGAGCATACATCAGAATATCTTGCTAAAAAACATGAGTTGTTTTTTTATAAAATCTTCATACTAACTTGGAAATCCATAATTAAGCATAAAATTTGTGAAATTCTAAAAAAAAATTAATGCACTAACATTGAAGGTTTTATTTAAAACAACAAAGTAAGACAAAATTATCTAAAAATAAGTGCAACGATTTAAACTTGAGTATATTTTTTTATTTTCTATATAATTTCCTTCAATAATAGTTAAATAAATCTCTTTTTTATTCAATATGTTGTGGAAAAGTAAAATCATTTTATATAAAAATATAATTTATCCTCTTCTAATAAATTGTCATATACTTATGTTACATTATAGCATAATTAAAATATTTCCAAGCCACATGTAGTTAGAATAAAATAATTTTTTTCACCTTTGCATAAATAATAAACTAACAAAATAAAAATATATAAATATCTATACAAAAAAAAGTTAAAAGGTTTGATTTTAAAAAGATGATATATCTCTGCCAGTACAGGTAAGTAATCTGTAACCTCAGCTATCTCTTATGATATATACCTAGTCATTGTTGCAATCATCTATTATTCACACAACTAGTTTTTTTAGCATCATACAATTGCCATCTTGAAACGTACCTTATATAAATATACTTTTGTACAATCGTTCACTGTTTAAGCTTCTAGTGAACCTCTGCAATATTGATACCTTATTATACTATTAAGCAAATTTTGTCCAATCGTTCAGTGCTTTATAGGTGGCTTCTACTATCGTACATGCGTAACTGCATTTGTGATATACCTACCTCTACTTTTCTGATATTACTACTTGATTTCAAGAACATTTTAATAATAAGTTTATATAAATATTTTGTTTTATTTAAAATTTCCATGTCTCGATTGAGTTTTTACTATACCTCAATTTTAACTTCTCTGTATTACATTACACAAAGAACAATATAGTGTGTCCATGGATGGACTTAATTATACTTGTAAAAATATTTATTAATCGAATTTATTTAACAAGTAAAAGAAATTATGAAGAATTACTTTTTTAATTTAAAATAAATATTTTCACAAGTATAGTTAAGTCCATCCGTGGACACACTATATAATGCTGTAGAACTAATTCACATTATAATATCTATAGAAAGTTTCAGAGCAACTTTCAGGAAAGTACCGTAAAAGTGCTAGTGTGATGTTTTCCGAACTTCACTTTTATAACTTCTGTGAGATGTGCTATAAAAGTCTTGCCGTTGCGGACATTCAGTGTTTGCAGGGATATTAGGGTTACATTAAAAGTATCTCGCATGTGAGCTTAAAGAGCCTAAAATTGCAGCTTATTAACGTAGATGGGATGTTTTGTGCTAGCTGGGATGTCTAAGGAATCATTCTACAAGAACTCAGTCGGCGTGCTCTATAGCAAATTGTAACTTGGCAACCCGGTGCACCATAGTAAGACGTGGACCTCTTGCTGAAACCATTTCTCGCAAATTATGTTCACGAAGGCGATTCCTAACAGTTTACATTTATAGCTGCAGGGTAGATTAGAATGGGGGGGTAGCCGGGACTAATTCCCGGGGCCTGGGATAAAATGGGGGCCCGGCAGCGGTATAGGGGGGCCTGGCAGCGGTGGTGTTTGTTAGTTTCAGACGTTCTTAGTTAAAGACCTTTTTTAGAGAAATTGAAGTAGAGGAGGAGAAATTTTTGCTTGACGACCTTTTTTTAGAGAAATTCAAGTATGAGACTGGGCTAAAAAATAATCGATCTGGACAAGAAAACACTTTGTCCAACGATTCTCCAATTTTTCGATGCCCTTCGAATAATACGATTTCTCGAAGTCCTTAATGATGACCTCCCCATTCGACTCAAATCTCTTACCACCGAGCCATTTTTTCAAGTCTGGAAACAGATAGTAGTCGCTAGGCGCCAAATCTAAGGAGTATGGTGGATGATGAACCAATTCGTAATGCAATTCATACAGGTTTGCCATTGCGACTGCACATTTGTGCGCCGGTGCGTTGTCCTAGTGAAAGAGCACTTTGTCATTCGCTAAATGCGGTCGTTTTTGCTTCAAATCGTCGTTGAATCAGTCCAACAGCTTTGAGTAATAATCGCCGGTGGTGGTTTTGCCCTTTTCAAGGTAATCGATATGAATAATCCCAAAAAACTGTGGCCATGACCTTGTTGGCAGACAGACCCACCTTGGCTTTCTTTGGCTTTAACTCGCTCTGAGAAACACACTGCTTTGACTGTTTCCTTCGTCTCTGGTGTATTGTGTTGAATCCATGTTTCATCTACGGTTACAAAACGGCGCAAAAAGTCCTTCTTATTGTGGTTAAACATTGCCAACCACTCCTTTAAGTTGTCACACGGTTTCGCTTGTTGTCGGCATTGAGCAAACGCGGCACCCATCTGGCAGCGAGCTTCGTCATTTCCAAATATTCGTGCATTATATTCTCCACTCATTCACGTAAGATGCCCACAGCCTCAGCAATCTCACACATTCTTACCCTTCCATCGTCAATTACCATACCATGGATTTTATCGACCACTTCTGGTGTGGTGACCTCTCTTGGACGGCCTGGACGCTCATCATCAAAAATTATCGTACGGCCACGTTTAAATTCGGCAGTCCAATATTTTATTGTTGATAACGAAGGTGTCCCCATACACATCATCCAGTTCGATTTTGATCTCATCGTTCGTTTTCTTTTTTAAAAACAAGAATCTAATCACTGCGCGATATTCGATTTTATTCATTTTTGTAAAAATGCAAAATCTGTTTGCCTTCAATCACTGTCAAGTACAAACTAAATGACGCAGCTCGCTAAAAATTTAAAAGAAGTCACTTGAAAGATAGTTTTTACGAAAAACAATTGCATTTGTTCCTAGCGCCGCCAACTCTTGCCGAGGCCGATTATTTCTCAGCCCAGCCTCGTAGAGGAGGAGAAATTTTTGCTATAAAATTGTCGCTGGGCCCGATCTGGAGAATTGTCCTGGTGCCCGGTCTGGCTCTCGTCGGCCCTGTATAGCTGTTAGTTAAAGCTTCGCACAGTACAAAGTCGAGTTCTTAAGACCAACTCGTAAAAACGATCATCTAGACGTGTAGTAATTCTTCTATGTCCTTGACCTTCGTTCCTAGAATACTGCCTGGTTTCTCTATAGCCAGGGTAAATACGTGTATCGTCTATTCTTTAGATATGGGTCGTTGAACGCTCATGTTAATCCAGTTTACCAAACAGTTTAAATGTAAGTACGTGTAAGAAATCACAATGAAAAGTGTGGAAATGTATCGCAAAAATTGATATACCAACAAACTGTCAATTTGAATTTGGAAGACTTTATGTATACGAAACCTATATTATTGTAACACCCGGTATTCACTCAAAAATTAAATTTTATTTTAAGAATCAAGATTACCATTTCTGTTATCCAAAAAACAGAACATTCAAATCTATCAAACTGTTCAGAAAAAAAAATAACTAATAAAACAACATAATTTATAGATGAAATTACTCGTATCAACAACTTATTTTTTATTAATGCATACTCAATTTATAGATGTTACATAGAAAATATTTTTGCCCAATACTTTTGTGGACCCTTGGTATTACTACGGATTTCTTTAGTATTAGTACTAGCATATTTATACTGAAACGTATACAACTTATTTTGAAATAAAAAACTACTATTGTAAATAACACAGAAACCTTTTCTCGTGGTTTGTATTAGATTTTATGTAAAAAATACTGTCGTTTCTGTCTTTTTATCATCCAAACGACATTCAAAAAAATTGAAAGGGCCTCGTATATACCTAATTTAATTTAAATTGTACTTGTACTTGCTTTGTAAATAAAATATTGTGACTGATTTGATCAAATAAGTTTTATTTGTATAAAATAATGATTACATTCCTTTTGACTGAACGCATATTTTTTTCTTGTTTTGCAGATCTCTTCTATAGTGATGGTGCTCTCCTGCGACAAAATAGAAGAAAAAAGCGACGAACTAGTGAAGTATTGTTACAGCCTACAGCCAGACGTTAACGATCCCCTGTTGATGAATCAACTCATCGAATTGACAGAGTTCATAAAGGAACTCAGGCCTAGAATGTGGATATCTGGATATTTTAGAGTGAACAAAAGACTTATACCGTTGATGATATCGACGTTAGCGAGTTATCTGATCATTATAATTCAGTTTAATAAAGTATAATGTAAAAATGCGATTAGTATTATTTAACCTATACTTCTGTGTCCAACACATGACTTTCCTGTCTTTTTCCGGGTATTTTGTACAACTTATTGTATTACCCCTGTTATATCTCAAAAGTACAACGACTAGCCTATGTTTGCATTACTGATGCAATGAGAACCTGTCCTACGGCCGCAATGAAGGTGATCTTAAACCTCACCCCTCTACATTTGATGATAGAGAATGTGGCAAAAAGGACACGATATAGAATGATCAGGAACGGAGTAATCAGACGAAAGTCTACTTGCTTCAGGACTAAAGATACTTGGGACATGCCCCAGGATGAAATGCTAAAGAAGTACTCTTTTGTGAAAAACTTCAAAACCACAGAGCTGGGCTGCAAGAAAGAAAATGGAGCCAAGAATCCATCGCGCTTGCAACCGAAAGACGTGCTATTCAGTGGTATACGGACGGTTCCAAAACCATAGAAGGAACTGGAATAGGAGTGTATGGGCCGAGAACCAAGCACTCCGAAAGCTTGGGAAAATACCCAAGCATCTTCCAGGCGGAAATTTATACCATCGAGAAGTGTATCCAGTTTAACATCGAGAGAAACTATCATAGACAAGAGATTATCATCATGTCCGATAGTCAAGCAGCCATCAAAGCGCAGAACTCTTACGTAATCAGCTCAAAAATGGTCTGGAGATGCCTAGAACAATTGAGTGGGCTAGGGGAGAAAAATAAAGTTACTCTCACTTGGGTCCCGGGAGCGTATTTCCATAGTATACCATTGTGTAGAGCATGCCTTTGTCTGTATCGTAGTAGGCTATGTAATATCATTTGGTGCGAGCCGCATTACAATCTGTACTGCGGTGCAGACAGCGCTGTGCTCTAAAAGCTAGTATAATTTGTAATCCCCAACGGCGTATTTGTATACTACAAACTCTACTCAAGTACAGATCGCGTCATTATGTCTTAGCCATGCCACACAATCTTTGACGACGTAATAATTGTAACACTATATTATTCCTGTCAGTGCAAGTGTACTTTTCTATGTTGTCTGTCTAGACACTTTGTTTGCAATGAATTGTGAAAACAAAATATTGCAAATTTTAAAAAGCTTTTGCCATGAAGATGATCAGCTCCTTGGCTGGAATTTTAAAGATTTGGAAAATGTAGCTACCTACTTGCATTCAAGATCTTTGTACCGATGAACTTTCGCAGAATATTACAAGAATTTTAAAAGTAATTCAAGAAAATAAATCAGTAGAAATGAACAATGCCGTTAAAAAAATTAATCAAAAATTAAGTAAACTAACAACCCCCTCGAATATAATAAGCTTTTTTCGTAATAATAAAAGCGTACAAAAACAAAGGACTATAAGATTACAAAACCCATCTCTATAAGTGGAAGAAGAGTTCGACTTGGAATGACTTTGGGGGCTAAATCAGTACAAGCTGGAAGACCAGTAAATTCCTCAACTATTAAAAGGAAGCCTTACTGTCTGAAATCCCTGTCGAAAAATGTTACAATTAATAGACCCAATGCTAAGTCTCATTGAGTACCTACTCGTCCACAGCAATAAATATTTACTTATTCAATCTGATGATGTTTATTTTGTTTCGTAATAATATTTTATAATCTTTATTTTATTGTTTATTAAAATTAAAATACATCATGATGTTTTTCTATTTCTAATATGTGAACTATTAATTACCTAACTCTTTACTTAGCCCTTACAGAGAGCGTGCTGTAATGAATCATAAGGATGTTGTAGTAACCATTATGTGCACCTATCAGAAAATTTTAATATTACTAAATTAATGTTAGTTGTAGTTAAAGTCGGTGCCACTAATACAATAGATAATAATTACAAAATTTACTTTTTAACATAATAAACGTTTAACCTAATATTATTTATTACATTTATTATATATTTATTAAATATTTATTATATATTTATTATATATTTATTATATATTTATTATATATTTATTATATATTATTATTATCTTTATTTCAACATATTTTATATTTATTTCTATGTTTATTATAATAAAATTGCATTATTGGGAATAAACATTTATACTTCATTTACCTGTTATAAAATGGGTACTGCTGATTCCAAGTAAAGAAAGTATACGTACCTACAATGAATAATTTCAAAGTTCTGCATTCGAGTAGAGTTTGTAGTTTATAAATACGCCATTGGCGACTACATATTACACTACTTTACAGAACAGAGCGATGTCTGCATCGCAGTACACATTGTACAACATTGTACAACTTTAAAAGTTGGTACATAGCCGCCTACGGTCTGCTCTGCACAGTAGTATACTATAGAAATACACGTCCCGGGACATAATGGGATACAGGGTAACGAGATTGCAGATAGTCTTGCAAGGAAAGGGGCTCATACACCCTTTGTAGGACCTGAGCCGTTCTGCGGTATCAGCAGTAACATAATATTAGGAGAGATTAAAAAAGAATTGGGCAGTAGAAAAACAGATAATTGGAACAAACTCTTGGGGCTGAGACAGGCCAAGATAATTCTGGGTGAATATAACCAGAAAAGATCGGAAGCCTGCATCTGCCTGAGTAAGAACAGGCTACGTATTGTAATAGGGACCCTCTCCGGGCATTGCCGACTAAAAGGACACCTAAGTAAACTGAGAGTAGTAGAGGATAGTGAGTGCAGATTCTGTGAGGAGGAGGACGAAACCTCCATTGACATCCTAACTGAATGTGTAGCACTCCAGAATCCAAGGGCACTATATCTAGGAGGATATCAAATAGAAGAGGGAGATTTACCTAACTTGAAGCCACTTCAAATCCTACACTTCCTTGAGGAAATAGGATTAGAAAGGTCGTCATAGGCATTGAGACATTTCCTTAGTGCATTGGCGATAGAAGGGGGCACATTAGATTTTTTAGGTCGCAGTGTATTAACACCCCATTTTCAACATAACAACATAACAACACCCCTGTTAACATTCATCGCCAACGAAAATACTAAAAAATTTAAATTTTATTCTTTCATTACGGTCCATTTTAGAGAAATCATATATGAAATTAAAATTATGTGAAAGACAAAAAATAAAAGAAAGTAATATTACAAGCAACTATTATTTAAAGAATTTTCTTCTTCAAGCGTAAATAACAGATATATTCCATAAAGTAGAAAAACGACCCAAAATTTAATCTTTTCGCCATAGGATAAATTAAAGTTTAAATTTAAAATTTGTTGATTTTCTTGTTTCGTTTCAGAGTTTCAAAATTCCAACAAGAATTATAGAGAATAACATTACAAACACCTTTTATTTGATAAAATTTCGTAAAAATTTGAATTTTTCACTTTTTGTCAATTTTCTCGAATACGGAACATCAACATCAAAATTTTTTTTAGTACAAAAATTATAGAGAATAATACTAATGAGCAACTTTTATTTAAATAATGTATTTTATAAAATAGAAAAACGACCCACTATAAAGTACCCCATAGATGTTCCGACTACGCCCAAAATCTAGCGCTCACCTCAGGCCGAAATAAAGTTTAAATTTAAAATTTGATGTTTTTCTCTGTAAACGTTTATAAGTAAACACACATACACCCCCGCATACCCCCAAACATTATCACACACACACACACACACACAAATTTGACTATATTATTATTTCCTAAAATATCTACGCCTCTGAATTGTGACGTATTATCCCCTCTTACTGTACTTCTTTTCCACCTTTACTCTTTGTACTTCACTGTGGGATAATGGAGCTAGTGCTTACTGGGCCTTAATAGAGCTTACTGCAGGATGCACTATGGAGTTGTATATATCCAATATTTTGAAGCTATTCGTATTTAACCTTTCAGTATTCGGGGCACAATTTTTAATAACAATTTTTATGGCACCCCCTACCTTTCTTTTTCATATAATAATAAAAAAATACGACGTATGTATATTATACGTTTAAAATTTTGACCCTAATCCCCTTAGTGCAGCGTGTTGTTAGTGTCTTAGACCCTAGACTCTAGGCTTAGAGCCCTAAAATAAAACTTAATTACAGACCTTCAAAATTACCGAGAATATGTAAATTTTTTAGAATTTGGCTTCGCTACATCCCATATAGGTAAAGCGTAAAGCCAGAATCAATGTTTCTCATCTGCTCTCTGTCATTTACGACGGATATCGAACAGTCTCGAGGCTTACCGTCGCTATGAGAAGTTTCTCTACTTCACATTTAAATATTTTGTTATTTTAAAGATTTGAGAGTGTATACCTATTTGCTCCAAGTAAGTATTCGTTAAATATGTATAATTATTTGTATTTATTTTGTTCTAATGATATTTATTTAAGTTACTAATAAACATATTTTAAGAATGTTCTATTTATTATTTATTTATATATCTTACGCTAATAGCACAGTATTGTTGTACGAACGTTCCAGAAACATGCACTTGGGACATCAGAAACCTCTCTGTCATGTTTCTTATCCTCCCTCCAACATACCTGGGATGTTTCTGGCAATGACCATGTCATCATTTGTAACGTATTAGAGACGTTTCACAGAGACGTTTGCAGAACATCCTGCGATGTTGCTCAAACGTCTTAGGTAAGTTTTTTATTCTATTAGTAGAACGTTCCAGAAATGACCTAAACGTTTTTTTTTGTAGGATAATCAAATCTAATACTTTTTTCATAAATTTATTTGAAAAAAAAATTTTTTAAGTTACCTTCTTCATTTTGGCTTGAATATCTTGCACGTAAAACGATTGTTCCTGCATTTACCAAGCCTGATCAAACTTCGAATTGGATGTGATTTTTCATGTAGCTTTACTTAAACGAGAATCCAGACGCCTTTTATCACTTTTAGTTTATTTAAAAGTTTATAGACAAGATGATTATTACTTTTAAACTTTTACAAACTTTATTATGAGCGAGGCGAAACATCTTTTCATTTTTAACTCTCAATACTATTGAACTGTCTGTCGTATGTCAATATTGTCATTGGATTTGAATACGGTAGACGTGTTCGGTTAATACTCCGCGAGCAAAACAAATATAAAGCTTTGTTCGCAGTAAGAATCCTTTTCATCGAAAATATCGTTTCTACCATACAATTTGTATAAATGGAACGATATTTTCATAAGTAATGTAGCTCAGTGCTACACTTTCAATGCAAAGAAATATATTCCATCACGAGGGAGGAAAAAATACACTATTGAAAGAATAGTGTATTTTTTTAGCTCGCGGAGGATTAACCGAACTCTCCTGCTGAGTCAGAAAGAAAGATATATTCATCTCTGTCGTATTTGCTTTCTGTTTTTTTTTGAACGAACTTATAAAAATAAATTTGACCTGTAGCAGTTGTCTTGTGAAATAAAAATATTGTTCAAAATGTTCAAATTTAATATTGGAGTTTGATATTTATATAGATTTCTGGCGAATGCAGTAATTTTATAATTTATTGATATTTCAAAATATTTAAAACGAAAATAGAAACCTATACATAATTACGATGTTTCTAAAACGTTCTTGAGAAAACATTCCAGAAACGTTTCTTTAGAGATATCGTAGGGACGCTCCATTTATGTCAGAAACATAGAAACATACATGGAACCCAAATGGGATGTTTCTGCAGATCGGTGTTATTAGTGATATATTTATTTAATAATAATATGCAAAACCAACTCTCCAAATTAGACCCATTATAACAAATTAATTCCTTAAATTTGGCAAACGTCCTAAATTATCCCTGTATTTGATCATATATAGTATTAAAGTGATATTTAAGAGATTGCATTAGTAAAGTTATTGATTTCTTTATTATTTACAATTTTTAATTATTATATGGGTGTAAAACGGCTTTATATTTAGTGATCGCAGCGCGTGAAGCGCGATATGATAAACTAAAAACAAGGAAACAATTTCCGCCTATTATTTAATCCTTCTGCTTTAGTTTTTCTATGACGTATCCTCTAGAGACCCCAAATTAATGTTAGACTTTTAAACCAAATTAGCGCCACCTTGTGTTTAGAGCCGGAACTAAAATGACAATGGACGGATGGCGGTAAATTCGAATTATAATTTTTAGTAGTAGGTAGTAGTTTTAAATTAAATTTTAAATGATTTTCACATAAATTATTTTATAAAATAGAGTATGGCAAAAAAGGTATTTATAATATTGGATTGGCGCCATAAAAATGGTGTGCCACCCGTCCTCATGGGTTCACCATGCCACTGATAAAAATATACGTTAGTTGGGAAATGTATTTATTAAATTTAACAGTAAATAAAAAAATTATTTTTTTTAATTAAACAATTAACAAAAAATTAACAATTAAAAATAAACATTTGGTAATAATTATTATACATATTTTTTAAACTATTTAATTTAGTAAATCAACATGTCCTCCTCCTTCTTGAATATAAAAATATAAATTAAAAGAGGTAGTTTTTGCAGGGTCGGCACAAGCATAGCCCTAGGCACACCACTCATTTTTATACGTATTTTTTGTACAATAACTAGTGACCTACTCTTAGTTTTGTTGATATGTTAAGTCCAGGATGGACGAATTGCTCGAGAAATTCAGTTAAAAAATTGTAAATAGCTCATTAACTAAGAAAGATACAAAGTTCATTTCGCTATAAAAATTTTTTAAAAATTCATAGTTCTATTTGATTTTAGGATCGATAAAGCAAGTTTCTTTATGTCAAAAAAAATACGGGGGGGTTAAAAGGTACCCAACCCCCCAACTTTTTATGAGGGGGTCGCTTTAATTTTTTTCTCTTTAGAATATTGGGTCTTTAAATTTCGAAGAAAAAATCGCAACGGCAAACTTTTTACAAAAAAAAAAGTTTTTCTGAAAAGTTTTTGATATAGGTGAATATAGCCAAATCCACTTATTTTTTGTTAATCCATCTGAGGATGAATTTATGACATACCTTTCTGAAACCCCCTGTATAAAAATTGGAAATTGAATTTATCAGGGAAAATTGATTGGCTAAGAAAGTAAAATTAAAATCAAAATGTAGGTATAACGTTTTTATATTAAATTAATTGTAAATATTAATTATTTTATGTTCTCTGTGAAAAATTACCTTAATTTTGTGTAATAATAAGTCAATACTAGGGATTTTAAAAACAATAATTAATGGATAAAACGACTTACCTGAAGGAAGTTCGATCCTAATTATGCAAGCATCCTTGTTAGTGGAAATAAAGATAACCATGTAGTATACCTATGTTACGCCACTGACCTACATGTTCAGATTAAAGATTTTACGTTACTCTATATCGCTACCTGCTTATATTACTCATTCATTACCTGTTGTGGAGCCTAGGAGTTTGGGGTTAAAAATAATATAAATATGGTGGAGGTGGGACTTTATTTCCACTAACAAGGATGCTCGCATAATTAGGATCGAACTTCCTTCAGGTAAGTCGTTTGATCCATTAATTATGTTAGTGGAAATAAAGATAACCATGTTGTAGTTGTTTAGAGGATGTTCTATTCAAAATAAAACCAGATTTTTGCTTTTTACGTAAATGTATACAATAGAATATGCAAAAAAAATATTACTAGAAATTTCCCACAAAATTAACAATAATTATTAATAATAATACTAATGAATTATTCATTAAACAACGTAACAAAAATTAATATTGAATTTTAACAATCCAGTTTTACAATAATTTTTTAATACTTTTGCGATCGTTGGTTTTACGTCTTAATTGTAAAACTTGATAAACACTACTGATCTCTTTGTCCTATAGTTTTTCTAATGGTTTCGATATCGACACAGATTATGAAGAAAGTCGAGGTACATACGTATGTGTACTAAGTGCTTGAGCTACCCACCCAATAGTTTGGGGAGATACTGGATGGACTGGAGCTTTAGTGGTTAGAATAAAAGGTCCTGAAGACCTGTGAGACTTGGTTTTTTTTTTTCCTAAAATAAAAATTGTTTTTGCCGAGCATAAATTGAGGTAATTCGTGGGGGAATGAAAATACTAATAAAGGCTGGACTCGTTGTGGAGTCGAAGTTTTAGCATTTCGTCAATGAAAATTTGTATATTGTTAGCTTCCACCTTGACATTTTCAACTTTAATTTTTGAGAAAGTCTATACCCGTT
The DNA here is from genome assembly GCA_927349885.1 of Psylliodes chrysocephalus. Classification (NCBI taxonomy): domain Eukaryota; kingdom Metazoa; phylum Arthropoda; class Insecta; order Coleoptera; family Chrysomelidae; genus Psylliodes; species Psylliodes chrysocephalus. The sequence continues at coordinate 31,030,481 of OV651818.1, read as the reverse complement.
GGGCTGCAATCATAACAAGTTTGGCTCTTAGCTGTTTTAAGTTTTTCAAGTGAAAGAAACTACTGAAGTACTTTAAAACTGTGTTTTGATCTCAAGTTTGAATACATTTTGGCAAAATAGGATGACCCTTTTAGAAATTTCCTAATATACATTTTCTTTTATTATTCAGGATTTCTATAATGAAAGTTAGGGACTATTTATAATGAGAGCTAGGGCAGAACTCTGGTTATAAGGAGTTCTAAATGAAGGTTTGCTGCAGTGAATAACTAGGTTTAATGTTGGCATGTACCGTAAAAAGCATTTATTTATTTAGATGCTACGTAATAGAGTTCCCGCGCACTTTATATAAAAAGTCATAGAGATTGTAAAGAATCAACCGTTGTATTACAATGTTTGAGACATTCATCACTCGATTAAGATGTTATTAGGAAATCATTAAGGTTATTTCCAAAAACCTTAGTTGATGCACTACCGGTTTTAAAGTATTTGCAGAAACATATGGAGCAAATGGTCAAACCAAATGTAGGACACTCAAATTCGTAAGTTATTTTTTTTTAAATACTTTCCTTATTTTTTATGTACTGAGATGAGATAAAAGGCATCCTTTAATTTAATTTTTGACAAAATTGTTCTGTAACAAAATATTCTGGGCAGACCTGAGATCTTCCAGTTTGAAATGAGAGAATCTATCTATTTGTTAAAGATGAATCTAGATGAATCATTTCATTTGGGTCTTAAAAAATATGAGAACCAAACTAATTTTCTTTAGCAAGCAAACAAACACCTGTTCCATTCTTTAGTACTTTTTTTTTCAAATGAAGTGTGTATGTTAGTTTTTTCTCTAAGAGAAAACATCCTTTGGTGAAAGCTCTTTTGTGTTTTAAAGATTAATTTAAAACCTTTAACATATCTTACTTAGGACCTTCTATCATTAGTTAAGTTTTACAAATTTATTCAGTCTACCAGCAATCTCTCTTACCTTTATTTCCTTCCCTAATAACTCTTTCTCTCCTCTGTGTTTTTCTGAATATTTGTTGGTTCGTCCTTTGGGTTTTTTTTTATTCCTCCTGCTTTCTCTGGCCTGGTTTTCTTCAGTCGCTATTTAGAAGTAGGCGCCTGAAGTTTAAAGACTGATTGAAATTATTGTTTGCTTTTAGTTAGTGCTTTTAAATTAACTATATGCTGTTTTTTTCAAATGCTTTGTCTGACTTCTATATCTCTACAATATTCTTTCCAAAATGAAAAACCATCGATATTTGTTTTTTCTATCATATTTTTCACATTTGTGTCTAAAGACGGATATATAAGGTGCCTACGATGCATATATTCTATGGTAGATGTCTGATAATACTTTTGTTACATTTGCATTTGTTTGGATGCGTCTATTTCCCTCCAAGCCTAGCTTACAGAGGTTCAGCTAAACTTCCCATCATCTTTCAAGTTGGTCTTGCAGCATATATAAATAGCTATCGGTTTTATTTGATGACATGATTAGTCACTAAACTTTTTGGTTCGGAGTTTAAGGTGTTGCAAATATTTTCCTAATTTTTACCATCTCTTCGTTGATTGGTTTTCCGAGAGAGATGTTGCTATTAGGACCCAATCTCAGAATATCCTGATACTAAATTTGATCCTTACTATTCAACGTCTGTTCTGGTGAAGATGACGAGTTTAATGTTTATACCTCTTAGATTCTGATTCTGAATCAACTTAAATCTGTATTTAATCAATACAGTAATATAATCAATAAGCTTTGCGTAGCATTTTTGCGTCCTTGCATTTTATAAGCATAAGACCAGAGTTACTAGACATTTATTTGTTTATAATGCAGAATTTACGTAGTACCTACATTCTGCTTCCAAAGTTTTTTGAAGTTTATACTTTAAGTAGCATTTTTCGCATTGCGGTTAGCCGGGCTAGCATCTTATAAGTATAAGATCAGATTTAACACATAAAGCAGCCTCCTTTGTACATTTATTTGTTTATAATGCAGAATTTTTATATGAAATATTATCTTTTGTGGCCAAAGTTTTGCGAAATTTACACATTAAGTAGAATTATTCGAGGTGCGGTTAGCTGGGCTAAGTATAAGATCAAAGTTAATACATAAAGTAGCCTTTTCTGTACATTTATTTTGCAATAATATGCAGAATTTACACATTAAAATTTACACATTAAAATTTACACATTAAAATTTACACATTAAAATTTACACATTAAAATTTACACATTAAAATTTACACATTAAAATTTACACATTAAAATTTACACATTAAAATTTACACATTAAAATTTACACATTAAAATTTACACATTAAAATTTACACATTAAAATTTACACATTAAATAGTATCTTCTCGACCAAAGTTTTACAAACTTTACACATTAAGAGGCATTTTTCGCGTTGCAATTAGCAAAGTTTGCAGTTTATAAGTATAAGATCAGAGTTAATACATAGAGTAGCCTTCTCTGTAGATTTATTTGGCTTAAATGCAGAAGTTACACATATATCTTCTTAACCAAAGTTTTACAACATTTGCACATTAAGTAGCATTTTTCGAGTTGCAGTTAGCCGAGTTTGCAGTTTATGAGTATAAGATCAGAGTTAACACATAAAGTAGCCTTCTCTGTACATTTATTTGGCTTAAATAATTTACACATAAAATAGTATCTTATCGACCAAAGTTTTACAAAATTTACACATTTAGTAGCATTTTTCGCATTTCAGTTAGATGGTCTTGCATAATGTAAGTATTAGATCAGAGTTAACACATAAAGTAGCCTACTCTGTAAAGTTCTTTGTTATTTGCACAATTTTCACATAAAGTAGTATCTTCCGCCACAAAAGTTTTGCAATATTTGTACATAAAGTCGCATTTTTCGCTCTGTATACGGCTTATATAAATGATGTATCTTCTGCATATTTATATGTCGTCTATATTCGGAAATTTACATTATAGCAGTATCTTCTGCAAGCTAAAAATCAATAAAATTTTGAAGAAAACCATTCTCAAACCTGTACTAGTATTGGATCAGAGTTAACACATAAAGTAGCCTTCTCTGTATAGTTATTTGTTATTTGCAGAATTTACACATAAAGTAGTATCTTCCGCCACAAAAATTTTGCGAAATTTGCACATAAAGTCGCATTTTTTGCTCTGCATACGGCTTATATGAATGATATATCTTCTGCATATTTATATGTCGTTTAAATTCGGAAATTTACAGTAAAGCTGTATCTTCTGCAAGCTAAAAATCAATTAAATTATAAAGAAAACCATTCTCAAACCTCTGCTAGTATAAGATCAGAGTTAACGCATAAAGTAGCCTCCTCTGTATAGTTATTTGTTATCTGCAGAATTTACACATAAAGTAATATCTTCTGTATATTTATTTGTCGTCTAAATGCAGAAATGTACACATAAAGTAGTATCTTCTGCAAGCTAAAAATCAGTTAAATAAAAAGAAAAACATTATTTTCCTATCTGTGTTCCGAATTCCTTCATTTCATTTTGCATTTATCGTAAGTATTTCTAATACGATTTGCGTTTGTAGTCGGTTTAACGATGTGAATCAGGCGACACAACAATTGGTAATGAGTAATGTAGGAGGCAGCGATAGAGAGATGTAAAATTTTAAATCTAAACATGTGGGTCAGCGGCGTAACATAGGTATACTACATGGTTATCTTTATTTCCACTAACAAGGATGTGAAACATAATTTTATTTATAGATATGACTGTTTTGTGTTCATTTTAATTTTTTTGAAATTATAATTGTTTTTTAAAATTTGTACCCAGTTTTTGTTAATAATAAAATAATTGTCACATTGTTATCTTACATTTTATGCTTCAATAATTTAGTGTTTATATTGGGAATATGCTGTTGAATATATAATGTAATGACATAGTTACCTATTTTATAAATAAAATAACTTAATACAAATGTTTTTTTTATTTTTCATTTAAAACAAGTGACATTTTCCGTTTTCAGCATTTACTTACAATAAAAATTCATTCGTTTTAATTATTGTAAGTAAAAGCTGTAAAATAGGAAAATGTTACTTGAAATTGTTTCAAATTTCATAAATTTTGATGCCCGCCATTTTTTAAATCGCTTTACTTAGCTTAGCGATTAGCGCGCTACTGTCGAGGTCAAGCAAACTTGTTACCAACTATTTACAAGGAAAACGGCCACCCTGGGATACGTGATTTGTGGAGTAACTCGTAATAGCACCCACAGGTCAGTTTAGAAATCTATCGTACCGTTTTTATAGCGAGAAATTAAAATAGAAAAATTATTATACAGGGAGGTATAAAGGTTTTACCAGTCGATAGTTTATCGAAAAATAAAGGTAGTTTATCCGATGCAACATGGCCCAATTTTGTTTCATTTTTGATGTTAAAGATTTTTTAAATAGATTTTTTTAATATCGAAAAAAAGCTTAGACCAATTTTAATAAAATTTTCTGTTTGTTAACTGCTTCTTTCGGACATGTTACAGTTGATCCAGTAATTTTAGAGGCGTGTTTAGAGGACATAAAAAGTATCACCAAGTAGATCTAAATTTTTCACATTTTTTAATGAACTAACTAAAAATATAAAAAATTTGTCTTAAATGTTTTTCGAGGAAAAAATTAAAACCAACAGTTTTGCACGTCTAGGAATCTACTGAAACAAAAAAAAAAGAAAGCAAAATTGGATTATGGTTTATATTGGACGACGTACCTTTATTTTTCGATAAACTAACAGCTGGTGAAATTCTGACGATATAAACTAGACAACCCTGTATATTCTTTATATTCGATTTTAATTTAATTTTTTCTAATTTTATTAGTTAGGTATTGTATATATATATATATATATATATATATATATATATATATATATATATATATATATATATATAGATTCGTCCTGCCGACGTTGTGACATCATGTCGCAAAAATGTTGGTATCTTTATGACATCCGTTTGCGATGTGACATCCAAATTCGGATGTCACAACGTTTTTGGGGTTCAAACATCTTAGAAAAGGTTTAAAAGGGCTCCAAACAAATTTCAGCTGGATGTCATAATGCCTAATTTTCAATTTTGTGTATAAATTTAGTTCCAGTGTATAGATGTGAAGGTGACGCTCGCGTCAGTTGGTTTTGTATATTTTGTATATTAAATATTTCAGTCCCCCGACTGTCTAACATCCACCATTAAGTATATTAGAATTTACTCACTCGACTGTCTGACATCCAACATTCAGTATATTAAAACTTACTCACCCGACTATCTGACATCCACCATAGAGTATATTATAACTTTACACACTAGGTTATGTGACATCCAAAAAATTTATTTTAGATATATTTGGATTTTCATTTTAAGATCTATTTTATGTTAACACATTAACTGCCAAAATTTTTTGTTGGGTTTCGCATAGAGCCAATAAGTTTTTAAAATGCATTTACTCTCTGTGACTAATAAATATATATACAGCTATATTATTACAAGGTGTATCAACAATGGGTGAGTGGACGATGACTGTAATTTATAATAAAATAAATCAAATGAAATTAAATTAAAATAAATTAAATTAAAATAATTTAAAATAAATTAAAATAAATTAAAATAAATTAAAATAAATTAAAATAAATTAAAATAAATTAAAATAAATTAAAATAAATTAAAATAAATTAAAATAAATTAAAATAAATTAAAATAAATTAAAATAAATTAAAATAAAATAAAATAAATTAAAATAAATTAAAATAAATTAAAATAAATTAAAATAAATTAAAATAAATTAAAATAAATTAAAATAAATTAAAATAAATTAAAATAAATTAAAATAAATTAAAATAAATTAAAATAAATTAAAATAAATTAAAATAAATTTAAATTAAAATAAATTAAAATAAATTTAAATTAAAATAAATTAAAATAAATTAAAATAAATTAAAATAAATTAAAATAAATTAAAATAAATTAAAATAAATTAAAATAAATTAAAATAAATTAAAATAAATTAAAATAAATTAAAATAAATTAAAATAAATTAAAATAAATTAAAATTAAAATAAATTAAAATAAATTAAAATAAATTAAAATAAATTAAAATAAACTAAAATAAATTAAAATAAATTAAAATAAATTAAAATAAATTAAAATAAATTAAAATAAATTAAAATAAATTAAAATAAATTAAAATAAATTAAAATAAATTAAAATAAATTAAAATAAATTAAAATAAATTAAAATAAATTAAAATAAATTAAAATAAATTAAAATAAATTAAAATAAATTAAAATAAATTAAAATAAATTAAAATAAATTAAAATAAATTAAAATAAATTAAAATAAATTAAAATAAATTAAAATAAATTAAAATAAATTAAAATAAATTAAAATAAATTAAAATAAATTAAAATAAATTAAAATAAATTAAAATAAATTAAAATAAATTAAAATAAATTAAAATAAATTAAAATAAATTAAAATAAATTAAAATAAATTAAAATAAATTAAAATAAATTAAAATAAATTAAAATAAATTAAAATAAATTAAAATAAATTAAAAATAAATTAAAATAAATTAAAATAAAGTAAAATAAAGTAAAATAAATTAAAATAAATTAAAACAAATTAAAACAAATTAAAACAAATTAAAATAAATTAAAATAAAATAAAATAAAATAAAATAAAATAAAATAAAATAAAATAAAATAAAATAAAATAAAATAAAATAAAATAAAATAAAATAAAATAAATAAAAATAAATTAAAATAAATTAAAATAAATTAAAATAAATTAAAATAAATTAAAATAAATTAAAATAAATTAAAATAAATTAAAATAAATTAAAATAAATTAAAATAAATTAAAATAAATTAAAATAAATTAAAATAAATTTAAATTAAAATAAATTAAAATAAATTAAAATAAATTAAAATAAACTAAAATAAATTAAAATATATTAAAATAAATAAAAAATAAAATAAAAAATAAAATAAATTTATATATTTAAATAAATTTAAATATTTATAATAATTTAAAATAAATTTAAATAAATTTAATTAAATTTAATTAAATTTAAATAAATTTAAATAAATTTAAATAAATTTATATAAATTTAAATAAATTTAAATAAATTTTAATAAATTTAAATAAATTTAAATAAATTTAAATAAATTTAAATAAATTTAAATAAATTTAAATAAATTTAAATAAATTTAAATAAATTTAAATAAATTTAAATAAATTTAAATAAATTTAAATAAATTTAAATAAATTTAAATAAATTTAAATAAATTTAAATGGATTTAAATAAATTTAAATAAATTTAAATAAATTTAAATAAATTTAAATAAATTTAAATAAATTTAAATAAATTTAAATAAATTTAAATAAATTTAAATAAATTTACATAAATTTAAATAAATTTAAATAAATTTAAATAAATTTAAATAAATTTAAATAAATTTAAATAAATTTAAATAAATTTAAATAAATTTAAATAAATTTAAATAAATTTAAATAAATTTAAATAAATTTAAATAAATTTAAATAAATTTAAATAAATTTAAATAAATTTAAATAAATTTAAATAAATTTAAATAAATTTAAATAAATTTAAATAAATTTAAATAAATTTAAATAAATTTAAATAAATAAATTTAAATAAATTTAAATAAATTTAAATAAATTTAAATAAATTTAAATAAATTTAAATAAATTTAAATAAATTTAAATAAATTTAAATAAATTTAAATAAATTTAAATAAATTTAAATAAATTTAAATAAATTTAAATAAATTTAAATAAATTTAAATAAATTTAAATAAATTTAAATAAATTTAAATAAATTTAAATAAATTTAAATAAATTTAAATAAATTTAAATAAATTTAAATAAATTTAAATAAATTTAAATAAATTTAAATACATTTAAATAAATTTAAATAAATTTAAATAAATTTAAATAAATTTAAATAAATTTAAATAAATTTAAATAAATTTAAATAAATTTAAATAAATTTAAATAAATTTAAATAAATTTAAATAAATTTAAATAAATTTAAATAAATTTAAATAAATTTAAATAAATTTAAATAAATTTAAATAAATTTAAATAAATTTATATAAATTTATATAAATTTATATAAATTTATATAAATTTAAATAAATTTAAATAAATTTAGATAAATTTAAATAAATTTAAATAAATTTAAATAAATTTAAATAAATTTAAATAAATTTAAATAAATTTAAATAAATTTAAATAAATTTAAATAAATTTAAATAAATTTAAATAAATTTAAATAAATTTAAATAAATTTAAATAAATTTAAATAAATTTAAATAAATTTAAATAAATTTAAATAAATTTAAATAAATTTAAATAAATTTAAATAAATTTAAATAAAATTTAAATAAAATTTAAATAAAATTTAAATAAAATTTAAATAAATTTAAATAAATTTAAATAAATTTAAATAAATTTAAATAAATTTAAATAAATTTAAATAAATTTAAATAAATTTAAATAAATTTATATAAATTTAAATAAATTTAAATAAATTTAAATAAATTTAAATAAATTTAAATAAATTTAAATAAATTTAAATAAATTTAAATAAATTTAAATAAATTTAAATAAATTTAAATAAATTTAAATAAATTTAAATAAATTTAAATAAATTTAAATAAATTTAAATAAATTTAAATAAATTTAAATAAATTTAAATAAATTTAAATAAATTTAAATAAATTTAAATAAATTTAAATAAATTTAAATAAATTTAAATAAATTTAAATAAATTTAAATAAATTTAAATAAATTTAAATAAATTTAAATAAATTTAAATAAATTTAAATAAATTTAAATAAATTTAAATAAATTTAAATAAATTTAAATAAATTTAAATAAATTTAAATAAATTTAAATAAATTTAAATAAATTTAAATAAATTTAAATAAATTTAAATAAATTTAAATAAATTTAAATAAATTTAAATAAATTTAAATAAATTTAAATAAATTTAAATAAATTTAAATAAATTTAAATAAATTTATATAAATTTAAATAAATCAAAGTTAATACCTAAAAAATATGATGAGCTAATTCATAAAAACGACTGCAAACGATCGTCGTTCGTGCATCGTCGGTGCCCTTCCGTTTAAAGTTATAACCTTAATAGTATATTTAAGTAGCTGTGCGATAAATATTGATGTACGCGGATTTTATTTCTTTTTTATTTTAGAGTGAATTAATCTAAGAAGTTTCACTCTTTTTTTAATACTTAGTTTTTTATGCTTCTGATATGATTCCAAATAATCTTACTTAATGGTTCTTTCGCCATTTATAACCGAGATAGAGGTAGTTTTATTAACTTTGCCAATTTCTTTCTTGTTTCATAACTTACCAACCGCTATTATGTTATTAAAATTTGGCACATGTATTCTCTACAACTTACCATAATCTATTAAGGCATTAATAAGAAACACAATGCAGTTTCATCTTTTCGATTTTTTGATTTTTTTTTTCAATTTTTCATTTTTTTTTTTTTTTCGATTTTTGGATTTTTCGATTTTTTCGATTTTTCGATTTTTCGATTTTTTTGATTTTTCGATTTTTTTCGATTTTTTTTTTAGATTTTTCGATTACCTATTAATAATATTTTCATATCAGTTTTTTACATACGTGTGCTGTCGTGACGTCATACCGTGACTAATGGGTCATTATTCACTAGTGAATAATAGGTATTATTATTCTTAAGGAATTACAAGTTTAATGAATTTTTTATAGAACAGTCGTGGACAAAAATGTTTGTAGTAAAATAGTCTGTGAGCAAAAATAATAAACACCGCTGGATTTATCTTTAGGTTCGCCAACTGGCCGTGTTAATGCACTTGAGACCGGAGAATCAACCATACGAGGTCGATAGATACTCAAAAAAATTAATAAAGTAGTCCCAATGGACAAGTAAAAGATATTACCTGCTCAATGGTGCGTTTAGTGGGTAAATGATAAGCCTGACTTGCACTAATGATCCGGGAGTCCCAAACTATTGGAAAAGGGAGAACCTGTACTCAATCTCTATAAGGGATATCCACATACCAAAAAAAAGATTAAAAAGTTACTTCAATCGGAAACTAATTTGTCCACGACCACTTAATAATAAATCAATATTCTACCTCCTAACTAAAAGCATATGGTACCCATATATCACTAGAGTGAATTATGATAATTCACTCTTTTCTAATTCTGGCAATTTCCGGTAGATCACTAAAGATGGGCGATACTTTTCATAACGATATTTTCTAGATCGAAAAATCAGATATTCGAAAAATTGGAAAATTGAAAAGTCAAAAAATCGGAAAATCGAAAAATCAGACATTCGAAAAATTGGAAAATTGAAAAGTTGAAAAAACAACAGTTAGTTACCAATGTTTAATAAAAACTATCTATTCTACACTTAACTTTTATTTAATAAAGAAACCATAATGGTATAATGGTACAAAGTATAGTATTAGACTCGCCTACGGCTCGGGGCGCAAACGTCACCCTGCGTGAATAATGGCTACCATAAATTGCTCGTTTAATAATATACTATTTTGGGCCAGTGTATCTAAAAATATACACAATCAAACACAAAAGAAAATTCGAGAGACGCTACAATGGTGGTTGCCACCTTATCGAGACTGAGGCCCACAAGGGTAAACTCGTAGCGTAACAAAAACGAGAAATGATTTAACTTGGAACGACAGACCGAAAGCCTATAGTAGTATTAGGACGTTGAATTTTTTGTTTTATGAAACGTTGGCATTACTTAGGTTTATCCATGTGATAATTTTCACAAGCCTTGATTTTTAAAACCATTCTATATCGCCTTTTGATTAGGGTTTAAAAACTTATTCGAGCAATTTTTCCAATAATAATTGGCACTTTTACGTCTTAAGCCTGCTTATGTAAAATATTTGGGCTCCTTATTTTGCCTATTTATATTCTAATAAGGGACATAAAGGACAGAAAGATGAGTATTCCAACTATGTTAAAAGAAATAAATTGGCTTTCAGTTCAAAATTATGTTCAGTACATGACTGATATTTATTTATAAAATAGTACCATCGCATCAGATCTATTAGAAAAAATTCAATATAATTCACAATATCACAACTATAATACAAGAAGCCAATCTGACTTTCATGTACGGCAGCCATCACTAATAGTTTCTAAAATATAATTTTTATTAAAGGTTTAAAAAATTTAATTGACTGTCTACAGAAATTAAAAAAAAAAAAAACAACAATAAATGTATTCAAAAGTAACCTCAAGAAGTTTACTAATTATTATTTATAATTCGCTGGTTGAATATGTAAACCAGCATTATATCCCACCTCTCTTTTATATAATAAAAAAAGTGCTTTGTATAAGAACATTATAATATCTGTCTTGCTGCACATTTATTTATGGAAAGCTTTAATTGAGATACACTACAAATTATTTGCAATAAATATCAAAAGAAGCATACATTTTTAAATAATTTTACATTTAAGAGCCATTCCCACATCCCAGTTGACATCTTGATACCTGACAGGCAAAGCCAAGCATTATTCTGATTTTTGCCAATTAAAATGGCCGGTTAATTATTGGGGTTACCAATAAATTTGATGAATGTGTTTTTGTGGCTAGGGGCGAAATAGTAGTCTTCTTAAGTTAGCACCACCATAAAAAAGTAATTTTTAAGAAACTGCTTATATATTTTTCATAATTGGCAGGCTTGGCGACTAATTTTGAATAAAAATAGCCTCCAAAATGGCTATAGTTGCAAATATGAAGGTCGCAACCTGCCTTAGAAATTTCACTTTTACTATCAACAGCTGTTGTTTGACAGGTTGTTAGAGAATGAGAATGAACGGAAAAATAAAACAAAGTTTTAAAAATTGGGGTAAGAAAATGTTTTCGTCTGCACGAATGCAATACTGAGACCCCATAGGAAGGGCCTCAGTATTTAAAAATGAAATAAATTATTTTATCAAAACAACTAAAGAAATCACATTGGAATAAAAAAACAATTAAAATCATAGAATTTGAGGGTGTGCTTTGGCGTTAAACGTGTTAAGTTTTTAGGATGTAATAAGGTGCCCAATTCAAAAATGTATTTATATATTTGCTGGATGTTACAAGAATAGCAATTTACTTGTAGAAATGGTATACTCTGACGTAACAACTGGATGTCACAAGATGCAAGGTTTTTCTGGATGTCACAAAGTGCTGTTAATAAAAATATATACCGTGTATACTTTGGATCTCACAACGATAGGACGTTTTATTTTTTTAAAATGTGTATGGTTGTGATATTTTTCGCTCAGCCATAATATTTTTTTAATTAAAAGAAGTCATATTTTTATTTTTTCCCTAAAGTCTTTGCAAAGGGTGGATGTCACAAAGTCAAAATTTTTGCCGGATGTCACATGATACGCTGGTCGAGTATATATATATATATATATATATATATATATATATATATATATATATATATATATATATATATATATATATATATATATATATAATTTTTTCTTGGGTTTCGCATGAAGCCAACAAGTTTCTTAAATGCATTCACTCTCTGTGACTATTTAATAAATATATATTATATGCATCTATATTGATACAAGGTGTATCAACAATGGGTGAGTGAACGATGACTAATTTATAATAAAAGAAATCACACGAAATTAAATTAAAATAAAATAAAATAAAATAAATTAAAATAAATTAAAATAAATTAAAATAAATTAAAATAAATTAAAATAAATTAAAATAAATTAAAATAAATTAAAATAAATTAAAATAAATTAAAATAAATTAAAATAAATTAAAATAAATTAAAATAAATTAAAATAAATTAAAATAAATTAAAATAAATTAAAATAAATTAAAATAAATTAAAATAAATTAAAATAAATTAAAATAAATTAAAATAAATTAAAATAAATTAAAATAAATTAAAATAAATTAAAATAAATTAAAATAAATTAAAATAAATTAAAATAAATTAAAATATATTAAAATAAATTAAAATATATTAAAATATATTAAAATAAATTAAAATAAATTAAAATAAATTAAAATAAATTAAAATAAATTAAAATAAATTAAAATAAATTAAAATAAATTAAAATAAATTAAAATAAATCAAAATAAATTAAAATAAATTAAAATAAATTATAATAAATTAAAATAAATTAAAATAAATTTAACATGTTGAGTACGGTGTGGCATTTAACGGATGACTCACTGCTTGTCCTTTTTGAGACGGCGAGACATCAATATGGTGCCACACTTGCAACAGTCAAAAAATTAGCAAGGATGGCGTGGTTTTATAATACGTCTCACTATAATGTTACAAACATAAGAACTCACTTTTAGCCATCTATAGTATTAAATCTATTTAAATTAATTTAAATCAATTTAAATCAATTTAAATCAATTTAAATCAATTTAAATCAATGTAAATCAATTTAAATCAAAAGTTATTAAAAAAAATTAAATAAATTATAACATAGATTAAAATAAATAATTAGCACTTCTTACGGTTCGACCTAACATAAAAAATATGATGAGCTAACTTATAAAAACGACAAATTTAGATTTCCTGACACCTTAACAGCCTAGTCCTCCACTTGAACTCCAATTTCGACTGCAAACGATCGTCTTTCGTGCATCGTCGGTGCCTTGCTGTTAAGAGTTATAACCTTAATAGTATGTTCAAGTAGCGATAAATATTGATGTACGCGGATTTTATTTGTCTTTTTTTATTTTAGAGTGAATTAATCTACGAAGTTTTACTTCACTCTTTTTTTTAATACTTATTTTTTTTATGCTACTGATATTATTTCAAATAACCTTACTTAATGATTCTTTCATCATTTATAACCGAGATACAGGTAGTTTTATTAACTTTGCCAATTTCTTTTTTGTTTCATAACTTACTAACCACCCTTACATGTTATTGAAATTTGGCACATGTATTCTCTACAACTTACCATAATCTATTAACGTATTAATAAGAAACAAAATGCAGTTCCATCTTTTCAAAAAAATTAAAAATTTGTCTATCCTTATAAGAACACACTACAAGTCGTTAAATTTGTATCCATATTTGGAAAAAGCACAAAAAAATAATTATATGCTTTTAATTTTTATTAGATGATTTTATTACTAAAATTAACTGTTTTATATTATTTTTAAACTAAGCATATTTTTTAAAGTTACATGTTATGCGTTTACACTACAATAAAATGTACTTACAAGTCCATATTTATGACCAAATATAATCATTACTTTTTAATTAATCACTGCATGCCGTACCAACATCATAATCGCTAGACTCTAGGCAAAATTGATTCAAAGCATTGCTTTTGGTAGGTACTGATAGGCACAGATATATAAAAGTACCAACATAATATATAGCTTTTAAAAATTCAGTTGGAATTAAATTATCCTCATTATAACGTATTGAAGTTACTTAAAACCCCCTTTAGTTTCATTTTTTATCTCCAAAATGCTCAAAAATAAAAATTTAAACGTTATATTTTAGCAGTAAAATCATTGTACAATAACATGACTAATTTTAGTTTTTTCTGGTCTCTTTAAATATGGAAACGAACTTAACTAATTCAGAAATGTACTTTTTTATGTAACTCGAAAGTAATAATTTGAAGTTAAAAATGTTTGTAGTAAAATACATTCACCGACCTAAAATTTGATCCATTCAAAATAATGATTTATATAAAAATGCTCTAACTTTCAAAGGCTTATTTATTTGAAGTTTTTAGCAACTTTTAGATAAAATACTGTAGTTTTAAGATTATTATTCGGACATCTAAAAGTAATTTAGTACTCGCCGGATATACGGGGGGGGAAAGAAAACAATTTTTTCCTCTACTTTTGACACACCCTGTAGGTTAATTCTGCTAGTAGATCTGCATACAATTAACTTTATCAAGAAGACTGATTTGTTACCAACACTTTTTTTTTATTTACCCCGATATCTTAATTTTTTGTGAAATGTGACGGTTTAAAGAAAATGCTACATTTTGGAAATGGTCATAATTTAAATGACGGTACAGAATAAACTACAAAATAAGTAGAGTGCTGTGGCCAACTCACAATATGACAACTGTCAAATATTCGTTACTTGGCAATCGCAGTTTAATTATTATTCATTATCAGCATAATATCATGGTTTTAACGCTTACTGATGCAACATGAGCAGTTGCTCTGGTACAAGACG
The DNA here is from genome assembly GCA_927349885.1 of Psylliodes chrysocephalus. Lineage (NCBI taxonomy): Eukaryota > Metazoa > Arthropoda > Insecta > Coleoptera > Chrysomelidae > Psylliodes > Psylliodes chrysocephalus. The sequence continues at coordinate 31,015,192 of OV651818.1, read as the reverse complement.
GTAGGACTCAGTATTATACTTCTAAAATATTGGGTGTTACAAGGTGTAGCGTCCAGAGAGTTGTACAAGGTTTTAATGAAACTGGTAGTTTTTCGAGACGAAGAGAATCTGGCAGACGACGTTCTACAAATGTTCGAGATGATCGTTTTATGACATTAAATGTTTTGCGAGAAAGAAATACTACTGCTGTCATGGCTCGAAACCGTTTAGAAGAAGTACGTCAACTAGCTGTTAACGAAATAACGATTCGAAGGCGATTACGAGAACATGGATTACGATCCAGAAGACCTGCAACTGGTCCAGAGTTACTTAGGAATCACAGAACAGCACGTCTTCGATTTGTCAGAGAGCATTAACATTGGAATATCGATGAATGGAGTAAGATTTTATTTTCTGACGAGTCAAGGTTTTGTTAACGTTCTCCTGATGGCCGTGAAAGAATATACCGAAGAAGAGGCGAAAGGTTTGACCAAGCAAATTTTTCCACAAGACTCAGTTATGAAGGAGGATCGGTAATGGTTTGGGGCGGCATAAGAATGGAAGCTCGTACTGATTTAGTCATTGTTGGCGGCGGAGCAATGACAGCTTACCGATATATTCGTGATGTGCTAGATCCATATGTAATTCCATTTGCACCATTTATAGGAAATGAATTCATGTTTATGCATGACAACGCTCGACCACATATTGCGAGGATTTTATCTCAATATTTGGACGAAACAGAAATTCAGAGGATGAACTGGCCATCACGTAGCCCAGACCTCAATCCAATTGAGCACGTCTGGGACTTGATGGGCAGACGAGTTCATAACCGAGTTCCTTCTCCAAGTATTTTAAATTTTTTGAGAGATGCTTTGATCCAAGAATGGGATCAGATTGACCAGATGAAGATTCGATATTTAATAGAGGGTATGCCATGACGCATTGAGGCAGTTATTCGCGCTCGTGGGAAAAAACCCGTTATTAATTTGTAATAATTATTAGTTTATTTGTTGTTTGAGTTGTTTATAAAATTATGTATTACTCTGCTAAAACTGAATAAAAAAAATTAAGAATGTTGCATTTTCTTTAAACCGTCACATTTCACAAACAAATTAAGATATCGGGGTAAATAAAAAAAACAAAATTTTGGAAACAAATTAGTCTTCTTGATAAAGTTAATTGTGTGCAGATCTGCTAGCAGAATTAACCTACAGGGTGTGTCAAAAGTAGAGGAAAAAATTGTTTTCTTTTCCCCCCTGTATATCCGGCGAGTACTAAATTACTTTTAGACGTCGGAATAATAATGTTAAAACTACAGTATTTTATCTAAATCTAAATCAGCCTCTGCATTTAAAAGTTAGAGCATTTTTAAATAAATAATTATTTTGAATGGATCGAATTTTAAGTCGGTGAGTGTAGTCTATGCGCAAAAATAATAAACACCGCTGGATTTATGTTTTGGGTACTTCTCAGGTAATTTTAGGTTAGGTTTGCAAACTGGTCGTGTTAATGCACTTGAAACTGGAGAATCAACCATATAAGGTTGATAGATACTTAAAGTAGTTCCAACGAACATGTAAAAGATATTAGCAGGAGGCCGGCGATAACTTGCTTAGGTGGTGATTTTAGTGGGTAAAGGGTAAAACTATTGGGAAAGGGAGAACCTGTACCGAATCTCTATAAGGGATTTCCACATATCAAAAAAATATCAAGAAGTTACTTCATCGAAAACTATTTTTTGTGCCAGAAAATAATTTTAAAATGGAATGAATTATTTTATCACATACAAAACAACAAAAGAAATCACATTGGAATAAAAAACAATAAGAAATCGTAGAATTTGAGGGTCGGCTTTGGCGCTGAACGTGTTAAATGTTTAGGATGTAATAAGATGCTTAATTTAAAAATGTATCTATATACTTGATGGATGTTATAAGAATGGCAGTTTTTCTGTAGAAATGGTATACTGTGACGTAACAACTGGATGTCACAAGATGCAAGGTTTTTCTGGATGTCACAAAGTGTTGTTAATAAAAATATATACCGTGTATACTTTGGATCTCACAACGATAGGACGTTTTATTTTTTTAAAATGTGTATGGTTGTGATATTTTTCGCTCAGCCATAATATTTTTTTAATTAGAAGAAGTCATATTTTTATTTTTTTCCTAAAGTCTTTGCAAAGGGTGGATGTCACAAAGTCAAAATTTTTGCTGGATGTCACATGATACGCTGGTCGAGTATATATATATATATATATATATATATATATATTGATATGTTATGTAAACACCCAATATTCTAAAATAATAATAAAACTAATAATAACCATACTAATAATAATAATGATAATAATAATAGTAATAAATAAAAATAATTGATAACCCTGTATATTAAAATTGATAAAAGGCTTAAGTGAAGCAGAGTAAGTAGATAGAAAAGATTGGTTTTCTAGATTAAAAAGCTTGTTGAAAAAAGTCAATTTAGAGAGGAATGTCAATTTTGGGAATGGTAAAAAAAAAATGTCAGAAAATTTTAAAAGGTAAAATTATAATAAAAATATATATGTGGAGATTTGAATAAACAAACTAAATAAGATACAGTGTAAAAGTTACGAGAAATCATAAGATTAATGAGAGGAGCAAGAAGAGGAAAGAATAGATTGAGCAGATAGTGGACCTGGACAGAAGTGAAACCCAAACTGTGATACGGTATTTATTAAAACTTTTAGTATATGTCCGTGCGATGATTTAAACTATTCTATGAATAGAGATTCATAAGAAATTGATATTTGGACAATAATTGTTATTTTTTTTTTTATAATTTGTCTTGAAGAAGAGTTGTAATTTTATTAAGATAAGTTTAGTAGGTGTAGTAGGGTAATTATTAATTATTTTTCATTTTAGTACAGGTAATTGAATACCTGACAGTTGTTTCGAATTGCCCATAGTGGTGCTGTTAGAATTAAATAATTAAATTTTTGAAAAGTTTGTTTATTTAAATCTGTAAATATTAGGTATACAGGTATCAAATTAATCTAGGATCATCTTACATAATCCTAAATGAACTAAATAAATTACATAAACTAAATAAACTTAATATACTAAATAAACTAAACTAAACTAAACTAAACTAAATAGAGTTAATAAACTAAATTTTAATAAATTTAAAAAAAAATATATTACAATTCATGAACCGACACCACTGAGAAGAGAATCTGCTCTATATATAAAATAAAGTCATAAAATATATAAAAAAGAAAGCTAGCCGAGGTAAGTTTAGGTTATTGTGTATTTTTATAAATTGTGAGATCAAAAAAGAGATCGTAACAATATATATATATAAACATAAGGGATATATCATCCCTAATAAAAATGTCTAAACTGCTTTTTCAATGGTTTATTTCACGATCAAGTATTCTCAATTACAATGTTGCTGTGGTATTGCCACTGTCTATTAGCGTCATGCTCACTGCGCTGGTCTGCCTTCTCCCGCTCGTCCATCCTGACACGCATGTGTATGGACTTCAAGAATGTGTGGTGGGAAACAGAGGAACACCGCTAACACGGCCATCCTGCAATTGGTGCGTCCTCGCGCCACATATAACTGGAATTACAAAATACGAAAACAGAACTACTGTTACGACTTATGAACATTATCACTAATGTTCTTTTTAAACGCCAAACGATTAATTACTCTTTAAATTAATGTTGGTGGGATTGCCACCCTAACACTAAACACTAGTGCTACAACACCAAACACTGGTGTTACTTTATTATAATAATTTATTCAGGAAAATTTGGTAAGATTGCCACCCTAACACTAAACACTAGTGCTACAATACCAAACACTGGTGTTACTTTATTATCATGATTTATACAGGAACATTTGGTGGAATTGCCACCTCAAGTTAACAAAAACAATTTTTTTAATTTAATATTGTGGGATTTCCACTCACCTTTTTTTATAGTTGCTGCGACGACCATGGCCACTGATCTTGAGCGACTACAGTTGTTCGCTGTCGTTTTTTTTTACGAAGTTGATATATTTCATGTGGTAATTCCTCTCGAACAATGTAAAGGCCCTTTTAATTTTTGCCTCAGCTTTATTCTACCTGCGAACTGTGAATCTTCCATTGCCACAATATCGCATGCCTTAAATAATGTGTCCCGACGTCTAGTTTCATTTTTCATTGAATCGTTGACCTTGACTTGACAGACATCAATTATTTTCATATCATTCAATTTTTTATTGTAAACATTTTGGAAATTTTGAGCAGGTCTTGATGTAACTTAATCCCATCGGCATTTTTCTCGGCACTTAAACAAGATCGACATCTGACATTGCATCTAATAACAATATCAACACCTTCTAGAATCATAATATTTGGAACGACCTCTAATGTAATAGTCGGCGGCAAATGAGTAACAAATCATAAAGAGCGATATTGTAAACAAGTCCAAGAAGCATCTTATTCAGCTGGCCCAATAGTTCCTTTTAATGTTTTTACTACAGATTGTTAAATTATTGACATGTCAGCATCACTATCAATAAAGTATTTTAATGACTGAGCTTGCTTAAAGTAAAATAGCATGGCTATCGGCTATCGGTGTCGAATTTAGATGGCGTTATTTATTTTAACACAAATGTTTTTTTAAACTTTCTTCTTTATAGCAATAATTGGATTCGGCTTGACCCATTTTTTTTACAATTAATGCACTAATACTGTCGGATTTTTTTTATGAGTAACAACTGCATTAAATGTACTCGCCTGTTACATTCTGCGACATAGATTTTGTTGGTGTCTCTAGTGGTCTCATTTAAAGGAAGGTACATTTAAGATTTTGTTTGGCTTGAAACGTTCGGCTTCTCGTCGATCTTTAAACTGACTTCTTGGGTTTCTAATTATATCTGCATTTTTCGTCATTCTCGAGGTCAATACGGATCGCATCAAATTCATTTAGTAATTTTATGAGCTCACCACTCACGTTCGAATTTTGGCTTTTGAATTGTCTAAACCGGAACTGAATGCCACAGCAAAGCATTATTAAAATTTAGTGCTGATCCACAATTTTTGATTTTCACAATCACACACCGTGAGTTACGATCATGGCATTGAAGCGTAGCCTTGTATTCACGAGCAGCTGGTGTTTTCTTGTCAGCAAATACAACAATTAGGTCATCACAAAAGTTTTGTCACGTTCGAAAAAGAAGTCGCCAGTCACAACAATAACAATAACCGTGATTCTTAGATGCTTTGCTCGATTTAGCGACCATAAAGTTATCTCTAACGCTTAATTCGGCTTTTATTTTGGTTAGCGTTAGTTAAGCCATTCTTTTATGTAATATGCGCTATCGTCAGAGTCATAGCTGGTAAGTCCAAAACAGTGCACAGGCGCGAATGTTGGCGCTTGCGTGTTACATTAATCTGCTACTGCAACACTGGGCGTTGGCTTAGCGAACGGCTACGTAGCCATCTTGGAATGTTGAGTTAAATCAGCGATTTATTACTCTTGGGCTGCTACAAAGTTTATTAATGTTTCCTGTCACTGAAATTTAGCACGCTTTGAACTATGTCCGTTCACATTGTCTTTAAGATCGACCACCATTATGTTCGGCTGACGCACTGTCACGAGGTTCAGGATTTTCGTCCGCCATTATCACTAGCCCTAACTTCTAGTTAAATTATTAATTATAGTCTACTAGCCACGGTACGCGTAGTGATCCTACTTCTGATATAAACATAAGGGATGTATCATCCCTAATAAAAATGTCTAAACTGCTTTTTCAATGGTTTATTTCACGATCAAGTATTTTCAATTACAATGTTGCTGTGGTATTGCCACTGTCTATTAGCGTCATGCTCACTGCGCTGGTCTTCCTTCTCCCGCTCGTCCATCCTGACACGCATGTGTATGGACTTCAAGAATGTGTGGTGGGAAACAGAGGAACACCGCTAACATATATAATTTTTTCTAATTTTATTAGTTAGGTATTGTATAAATAGGTACTAAGTAGGATTTTCTTATATCGATACAAGTGAAAAATTGACTTATCTTTTCTTTTTTTTTAATTTATTTATACCTATCCTAGCTATTACATTATTATGCAAACAAACGTTTGTAAATAAAACATATTAAATTCAATATTATCTTCTAAATGCTATATTATTCAATAAATTCAATAAATGTAATTATTTACTCTTAATCTGTATTAAATTGGATTACAACAATCAAATAAGTGGCCAGCGTTGATATCATAACTGGAATGAATCTTTTGTTAATTCTAAAGAATCCAGATATCCACATTTTGGGCTTCAGTTCCTTTATGAAATCAGTTAATCTCAGTAATTGCATAATTAGAATGGAATCCTTGACGTCAGGTTGCAGAGAATAGCAATATTGTAGTAGTTCCTCGTTTTTTTCTTCAATTTTATCGCACGAGAAAATTATAGCTACAGTTGAAACCTGTAACAAAAAAATTTATAAAGAAATAATATGCAGTGATACCGTGTCAGCAAAGACGGTTTCAGATAGGGGGCCATGGTTGCCATTTTCCCCTGAGAGGAAAAAGAGAATGGAGAATTTGTTTAAATAAAGAATATACTGTATCATAATTATTATTTGTTATACACTACAATGCAATGCGAACATAATGTGAACCTTTGAAAAAAGTTCTTAAATTTTAAAATAGTATAAAATAAAAGATAATTTTCAATTTCTTTTTAATTTATTTTAATTTATTTTATGTTATCGCTTTAATTTTTGTAGTATTGTCACTTTAAGTGGTTTGTTGGGCAAACCAATTAATCGTGGGGTACGCCACTGCGTAGTTCGGATCGCCCGAACGATCTTCCAGTCGAGGAAGATCTTTGTGCCACCAGAAAATACTCACTGGAGAACCTTTCTTATGATTTATTGTGTTTGGCTTGGCTTTACGCTACCGGGTAAGGAATAAAAGTCACAGCATAAAAAACTACAAATCTTTAACACGTTGACGGACACATGTGAACAGGTGGAGATGCTTTTTGTGACACTATTGCAACTTCACTAAATTTTGCAATATTATAGTAACACTTATATAATATATGTTATTTGACTTCTAAAAAAGCTGAATAATATAAAAAAACAATAACGGCTATAGACGTTACTGTCACATACTAGACATTTTTCTATACATTAGTAACGTAGACGTCCATAGACGTCGGTATAAATAAAACACTAGAATTACGCAAATGTATTTTTTATTTGAAAACTAATGAAAATATCGAATAATAGCTAACGCCATACCACGTGCTGCATTCTGATTACTGACTGAAATACTAAATGCCAGAGGCCCGCAGAGGCGTCCCGCATAAACCGTTATGACGCCATGTTCTAACTATCCCCACCTCTCACGTCAAATGCACAGAGTCAAATTAGTGTGCTTGATATGACACTTTACTGATTTACGATTCAAATCCGACGTCTGTAGAAGTTGTTGCCGAGCTATGGAGGTATTATAAAAGACGTCCACAGGCGTCCTTAAATTAAGGTGTCACGGAGCGCACATTGTCAATAACGTCTATAGACGTCGTTGTCCGTCAACGGGTTAATAAATACAAACTAAAATCCCCTGGACTACCCAGAAATCCCCAATATTATAATACACCTTAAATATACAATACACTATAAAGACTTTAAAGAACCAACTGGTTACTTTTTCAGAAATATCTTTTAAAATTTTATTTTATTTTTTATTAGATTTATAAAAAACTCTTACCACATGCTTTAACAGGAAGCTTGAATGTCACGACTTTTTACTTTCCTATCTGTATACAGATATAAGGAAAGTATAGGAATCATGATTTTTTTCGACCTCGAGTTTTCGACGGATTTTTACGTTTTGAGGTCCCCTGAATCCGTTTTGACTATTTTCGCGATGATGTATGTATGTGTGTGTGTGTGTGTGTGTGTGTGTGTGGTGTGTGTGTGTGTGTGTGTGTGTGTGTGTGTGTGTGTGTGTGTGTGTGTGTTTGTGTGTGTGTTTGTGTGTGTTTGTGTGTGTGTGTGTGTGTGTGCGTGTGTGTGTGTGTGTGTGTGTGTGTCTGTGTCTGTGTGTGTGTGTCTGTGTGTGTGTGTGTGTGTGTGTGTGTGTGTGTGTGTGTGTGTGTGTGTGTGTGTGTGTGTGTGTGTGTGTGTGTGTGTGTGTGTGTGTGTGTGTGTGTGTGTGTGTGTGTGTGTGTGTGTGTGTGTGTGTGTATAACGCATAACTCATGAACCGATACACAGAAAAACACCAAATTTTAAACTTAAGCTTTGTTTCAGCGTCCAATGAGCTGATTAGATTTTGGGCGGAGTCGGAACATCTGGGGGGGTACTTTATAGTTGGTCATTTTTATATTTTATGGAATATATCTGTTATTTACATTTTGAGAAGAAAATTCTTTAAATAAAAGTTACTTCTAATATAATTATCTATAATTTTTATTTTATGCAAAATTTTCCTAAAATGGTCCGTATTCGAGAAATTTGACAAAATGTAAAAACATATTTTTTTATAAAAATTGTTCAAATAAAAGTTGTTTCTAAGATAATTCTCTATAATTTTTATTTTATACATAATTTCTCTAAAATGGACCGTATTCGAGATATTTGAGAAAATGTGTAAATTTCGAATTTTGAAGAAAACTCAAAAACGGATAAACAAAAAAAAACATTAAATTTTAAACTTAAGGTTTATTTCGGCCTGACGTGAAAAGATTACATTTTGGACATAGTCGGAACATCTGGGGGGGTACTTTATGGGAGGCCACTTTTATATTTTATGGAATATATCTGTTATTAATGTTTGGAGAAAAAAATTGTTCAAAATAAAAGTTACTTCTAATATTATTATCTATAATTTTTGTTTTATGTAAAAATTTCCTGAAATGGTCCGTATTCGAGAAATTTGACAAAATGTGCAAAATTCTGATTTTTATGAAAGTTTTTGAAATAAAAGTTGTTTGCGATATCGATCTCTATAATTTTTGTTTATACATGATTTTTCTAAAATGGACCGTAATGAAAAAATTGTAGGAAATTTAAATTTTTCAGTATTTTCGTTTTCCATGAATATCTATAGAAAAATGTTTCGAGGTAGATGTATGTGGACAATGTATATATTTAGTTTATCCTCTAAACATTTATAGAGATGCTGCAATAGGTTGTACAAAATAACCGGAAAGAGCCTATAATAACTAGATAGGAAAGTCATGTGCTGGACACATCAGATTTTTTGTTTTGTCAATTTGGCTAGCTGACCCCAACATTGTTTTGAAATTGTAGAATCAGCATAACCGAATTGAGTGCTTTGTTTAATTTCAACATAAAATAAAGTTTTTAATTACTAGACGAAAAGATTGTTATTGTTTTAAATAACTTTAAATGTAATATTAAAAACAAATTGGAATTGAATCGAAATTAAAAAGATTGAAATAAAATTATATTTTTGAAAATGGCTTTAATAAAATTTGAGTTGAAATATATTTTTGGAAAGTACTTTATTTTATCTTTAATAAAAATCTAATTATTTTTAAATGCAATTCGTGACAGTATCTTAAGGAAAAACAATTATAAAACAAATCTAAGCAAACCTTTATTAGCAGATCTTAAAACCATTTATACAGTGCAAAAGTAAATTGTTACCACACGTCAGTATGGTAAACCATTTAATGAAAATGATCGAACAGGTGGATTTTCATTTTTTATGAAGCACATTTGAACGATTGTTTAATTTTCTCTTTGTTTGACCTTGTACATAATTTTAAATTTGCTTTTTATTAGTTTTTGATTTATTTAAATTTAAAATGTGAAATTAACTAAATAGTTTGGTTTAATAGTTGGATTACATCATTGTAAACTGATACTTAAGCTATCAAATGCCTCAAATGGTCTCCATTGATTTATTTACTGAAAAAATATATTTTAGTTGTTTCCATTAGTTTATTTTATATTTGAATGTAATTAAGTCAAAACCCAATGAAGCAACTTAAAAATTTTAATTTGAAAATTAGGGAATCCATTCAGGGGCGGATGGGCCCACAGGGAAACCGGGAGATTTCCCGGTACGCCAGTCCTACATGCGCCGGAAGACGCCGGTTCTAGCGTCGACAGGCACCGATCTTACCGATGCCGATAGGCGCAGCCGCGATTTTTCTTTTTGTTTTTAACAATTTGTAGTTTCAAAAGAATTGAAAAAGCCAGAATTTATTATTCTACTTTTTAATGTAAATCAGAAGCGCCCATACCCAAAAACGTAATGTTTCTCTGCGTTCGTCTGACTCTGGCCTCTGTTTCTTTTTATTATTCCAGGATTGCAGGAATAATTGAGTAGAAAAAACGGGCGACGAGAGAGTGTTATAATATAAAATATATATTCTTTCTTTGCGTTTATTTAATACCTTCTGGTTAATAATATTTCCCTTTCAAAATATAAATCTATAGTTAATGAGTTTGTAACTTTGTTCCTAATTCGATATTTTTCGCGAAGTGACAAGTAAGTTACAAGTCACAAATTTTCATTGCTAACAGTGTTTTGATGTTACCGATTACCTAAATTGAATTACTAGTAAATTTATAATTTGTACTCGTTGCCAAGCGGTCGTCACCAGGGGGGCTTATAACATATGCGCGTTATATCAACAGGTTAGTGCGCAACACATCCGCGCATATCAGTCCGTTTTACAATAATAAAATGATATTTAAATTTAAAGTACACTGAATAATTGAATAATTCAAATATATTTCGCTTAATAACAAAAGTAATACACGGTAAGTATTGTTTTAAAATTATATATTTATATAAATACTACAATTATTTGAAAAACATGAATTAATCAATTATTTGTACAAAGTAAATCTGACTTTGGGATTGTCACCCGTTCGAACCGATACAATAACAAAACTGAACAAAACAATATGGTTATGTTTGCTGAATAAAACGTGGTAAGTACTTTTACTTTTATTTAATTTTAGTTTTAGTTAAACATGTTAAAATTAAAATTAAGCAAAGATGTTTTGATGTTTTAACATGTGTTTAGCAGGTCCTGTTCGTAATAAATTCATAATATCTAATTGTAATAGCGTTGTCTGTTTAAAGGTAAATAGTACAATTTACTGTCCAATTTATGCTGTACATTTTAAGAACACATTTTTTTTATTTCCTTCCGATATTAAGCAAGGAACTAAATGATGCCGCATAAACTTCATCATTCCACTTACGAAAAACCATTTATAGGTTACAAGATTGTAAATTGGCTTTACCTTTGGTACCCTTGAAAGCTAAATTAACAGTAAAGAGTAATACTAAAGTAATATTGTTATCATACCGTCAAACAAATTACCACTGAAGAGAAAGTTACATTCGATTAAAATTTCATCCAATGAAATATAATTATTACCTAAAAAACAATAATTAGCTCTTGGATTTTTAAATCAATCCAGTGAATGGTTAGCTCCAAGGGAGAAAAAACTCTATTTTATAATTAGAAAACAGCAAAGTAAAATTTGCGAATCAAAGAAGGACCTCAAAGCTTGATCCCGCAGACATCTGTTTTTTAAAAGTACTACATCTAATTAAAAGATGAAGGGACTACCATTATTAATTATAAAATATTATAATGAAAGTATAAAACTGTGACAATGTCTAAAAGAAAAAAGATATTCAAAATGATATGAAGTTAAAATACTACTTTGAATTTTTTCTGTTTCAGATTATATGGATGGTTCTCCTTAATGTATTTTGTTACCTACCCAAGTTTACAGAAAGTTTTAGTTGTTTTATTAAAATATTGTTTATTTAGAAAATTTATTATAAATTAGTTTTAATGATATAATAGATAATACAATTATTTTATATTACATTATTTTACCCTTCCTAAAATTATGGGTCATAAAATTTTACATTTTGATTGGCATTTTGTTACATCTTGCACCTTGTCTGTGTTGTAAAAAATGCCAATAAAAATGCAAAATTTTAGTTATACAATTGTATTTAGATCAACTAGTAAAACAATACCAATGCAAATTATCTTGGAGGACAATGGACAGTATCAATAGATGGCAGCAAGCTCCATGGTGTCCAAGTCATGTCTTTGATAATTTTGTCGTCTTCGAAACGAACGTAATTTCTCTATTTACTAATAGATGGGCCCATAATCGATTCAGAATATTTGTTTTAAAAATGGAATATACGAGTTTAATTATGCTTGTTAAACATTTATTTACGATTTATTATCATTTTAGAGAATATAAACAATAGTAATTTAAATTTAGCACTCTATTCATATGAATTTAAAAATTAAGAAAATTTTATGTATATAGAATTCTGTACTCAATAATCGAGGAAGTGCTAGCGTTCGGGCTATTTTGATGAATTTCTAACAGATGTCGCGACAGAATTGCCTCCAATGAAACGTCCATAAGGTTGTTCTACTATCTTCTCTAAATACAATGGTTATACTAATTAAAGTAGAGCTACAAACAAAATCCCGCTAATTTTTAAATAAAATAAAATATGCAGGTATCTATATTACCGACTGAGAAATAGTTGGACAAATCCCTTACTGGTGGCGCTGCAAGCAAACCTGTTGCCATATTTCTTCAAAGAAACGGCAACTCTTAATTATCCTTCCTCCATGGTAGAGACGACAAAAACACTATTTTACACTTTGAGTGATGGAAAAATGTAATCAAAATGGCGAGTCGTATTTCGTTTAATTTGAAATTAATAATTTTGTATTTGAATATTGACGGAATGTAAAAGTTTTTATATCATTTAAATCACGCTATTTTAACAAATGGTATTTATTTTCAGTTAAACTGAGTAGCTCCAGTAGCTCGAGTTTGATATATGATGTAAAAGTGTATTGTAAAACTGCGGCGGTCACTTTTATGTATCGTCATAGCATCTCCTCTTTATTCTATCTCAATGATAGACACTATGCACAATTTTAATTTGCAAATAGTTTAAATAAGATGCAGAGACGGTTTAATAGTATATTAAATTACGAGTGTGGAAAGTGACATTTTTCACACGAGTGGGAAATATTGTCGCACGAGGCACAAGCCGAGTGCGACTATCACACGGGTGTGGAAAATTACTTTTCACACAAGTGATTTACAATATTTTTCCTAGGACCACAAAATAGTTTCATCAAAAAATGTAAAACCAGGTTATTATTATATTATAATATATTTAATTTTCATATTTTCTAAACTAAAAAATACTAAAAAACCAAAAACAAATAAATAAAAAAAAACAAAAAAAAATTCTGCCCCCGCAAGGATTTGAACGCATTCGCTCGCCAGGTCTCAAATGGCAAAATTAATAAAGTTTGATACTCTACCACCTGAGCTAATAGGCCTTGCGTCAATTGAATGATCTAATCGATAATGTGTTTAACCAGAACAAAAAGCAAACATAACTTAGTTATTTTAAAATTAATTTAATAATAATTGTTAAAGATAAATATCTAGGATCTAATTTACAACAATTTCAATAATTTATAACAATCATATTGATTTTAGTATTAATATGGACATTAAATAGATCAAAATAGAAATGATGCGTTTGACATTTTGTGACAGCTGATGCGAAAAGTAGCATATTCGCACACGGGTGGAAAGTAAATTCTTATTCATACGCGTGTGATATAGGGCACATTTCATAGGACTATATAGTGTAATATGTGTCACTTTCCTAAGTGGTCGTAGGAAAAAACATTTTGTGCAACAATTATAAAATAGTGCATCGGAAAATAATTTACAGGTTTAATTTAATATTTAAAACAAAGCTTACAACAGCCACAACACTAACAAAAACAGAGCTGAAATGAACACAATGGTTAAACAAGCCTATAATTTGTTTACTGTGCTTTCCATTCCTTTCCTTGTAATTTAGGTGTGTAAAAGTGAAAAGTTGAATCTTGCACAATTTATACACTCGTCATGGATGCGCAGTCGGTACCTTATCATTATATCCTGGAACGTGTTTCTTGAAATATGTACTAGAATTGTCGCTCGGCAGGAGTCATGATTTTCCGAGTACAAAAACGTCACTTATAGAAATCGACCAGTAATCAACAGGAGGACGGAGGTAAAGAAAACAATATACAATGCAAGAGTTGCAGAAATTGCTAAGTGAGGTAAATATAATACGTAAGTTGTCATTAGCACATACATTTTGGCCGACAATTCCAACTTTAGAAGTAGCCGGAGAAAGAAGTTTTTCCAAACCGAAGTACTTGAAAAACAGGTTAAGGAATACTTTCAGTAAAAACAGATGACATAAATATACAAAACGACATATTAAATACAATAGAAAATGACCGTTTATGGAAACCGTTAATTTGACTGCAAAACTTTAGATTAGAAGTTCCTTTTTTAATTATGTGATATTTGTATTAACAAAATTAAGAGTTAGGTATATTTCCATGTTGTACAAAGTGTGTGTGTGTGTGTGTGTGTGTGTGTGTGTGTGTGTGTGTGTGTGTGTGTGTGTGTGTGTGTGTGTGTGTGTGTGTGTGTGTGTGTGTGTGTGTGTGTGTGTGTGTGTGTGTGTGTGTGTGTGTGTGTGTGTGTGTGTGTGTGTGTGTGTGTGTGTGTGTGTGTGTGTGTGTGTGTGTGTGTGTGTGTGTGTGTGTGTGTGTGTGTGTGTGTGTGTGTGTGTGTGTGTGTGTGGTGTGTGTGTGGTGTGTGTGTGTGTGTGTGTGTGTGTGTGTGTGTGTGTGTGTGTGTGTGTGTGTGTGTGTGTGTGTGTGTGTGTGTGTGTGTGTGTGTGTGTGTGTGTGTGTGTGTGTGGTGTGTGTGTGGTGTGTGTGTGTGGTGTGTGTGTGTGTGTGTGTGTGTGTGTGTGTGTGTGTGTGTGTGTGTGTGTGTGTGTGTGTGTGTGTGTGTGTGTGTGTGTGTGTGTGCGTGTGTGTGTGTGTGTGTGTGTGTGTGTGTGTGTGTCTATATGTGTGTGTCTGTATCGTCGATAACTCATGAACGGATACAAGAAAAACGCCAAATTTTAAACTTAAGCTTTATTCCGGCCTTCACTGAACTAATTAGATTTTGGGCAGAGTTGGAACATCTGGGAGATACTTTATGGGTGCTCATTTTTATATTTTCTCTATAATTCTTGTTCTATACATAATTTCTCTAAAATGGACCGTATTCAAGATATTTGAGAAAATGTGTAAATTTCGAATTTTGAAGAAAACTCAAAAACGGATGAAGAAAAAACATTAAATTTTAAATTTAAGTTCTATTTCGGCCTGAGGTGAAATGACTAGATTTTGGACAAAGTCGGAACATCTGGTGGGGTACTTTATGGGTGGCCGTTTTTATATTTTATGAAATATATCTGTTATTTACGTTTGGAGAAGAAAATTATTTAAATAAAAGTTACTTCTAATATTATTATCTATAATTTTTATTCCATACAAAATTTTTCCAAAATGGTCCGTTTTTGAGAAATTTTACAAAATGTAAAAAAATTAATTTTTTAATAAAATTGTTCAAATAAAAGTTGTTTGTAATATAATTCTCTATAATTTTTATTGTTTACATAATTTTTCTAAAATGGACCTTATTTGAGAAAATGTGTAAATTAAGAATTTTGAAGAAAACTCAAAAACGTATAAAGGAAAAAACATTAAATTTTAAACTTAAGTTTTATTTCGGCCTGAGATGAAATGAAACATCTGGAGGGTACTTTATAGGAGGTGGTTTTTATATTTTATGGAATATATCTGTTATTTATATTTGTAGAAGAAAATTGTTTAAATAAAAGTTACTTCTAATATTAATATCTATAATTTTTGCATTATACCAAATTTTCCTGAAATGGTCCGTATTCGAGAAATTTGACAAAATGTGCAAAATTCTGATTTTTAAGAAAATTGTTAAACTAAAAGTTGTTTGCGATATCGATCTCTATAATTGTTTTTTACATGATTTTTCTAAAATGGACCGTAATGGAAAAATTGGAGGAAAAGTGCTAAATTTAAATTTTTCAGTATTTTGGTTTTCAGTGAATATTTATAAAAAAATGTTTCGAGTTAGATGTATGTGGAAAATGTATATATTTATTTTATCCTCTAAACATTTATAGAGGTGCTGCCATAGGTTGTACAAAATAACCGGAAAAAGCCTATAATAACTAGATAGGAAACTCATGTGTTGGACACATCAGATTTTTACTGTAGGAGTTATACCTACTTTCCTACTACATCTTTAAATAGATGAATATTTTCTAAAGTTAAATTGTAGTTTTTTTTTTGGCGTGTTGATCCGTTCTAGTTGCCTTCAATACCTTCGTGTGAAGGGACCCAAATAATTAATAAACAAATTTCTATTTTGATTAACGTTTGGAAAGCTTCTTAAATTTCTTGAACTGGCAGATTTTGAGAAAAATTTATACATAAATTTCTTTTTTGTTTAACGTTTGGAGAGTTTCTTAAGTTTCTTGAACCAGCAGATTTTCTGGATAGAATGAATTGATGAAAGGGAATCAACTTCAGGGCTTTTAGAATACTAAGAAGTTCGCGTGTTTGAATACTCTAGTTTATTGGAAGTCCATTTCAGCGGTTGTTACTGAGTCACCTACTCCATTTTCATTTTTGGAAGCATCAGTAAAGAAAATGGAATTGAAATGATTTGTGTTGATAATTTGGTATTTTCATTACTACTTTTGGATAATGTAGTGTTTATATTAGGCTACTTTTTAGTCCAAGGAGGAGCACGAGACTAAAGGAAAAGAGGCTTTAAGATGTGTGTAACAGGTTGAGGAATTCTTGAAACGTTGGACCCATTAGAGTTTATTGAAATACTGAGAAGTTTACATAATTTGAAAATCGTTTAGTACAATGTGACAGTAAATTAAGTTGTTGACTGGATCTAAACGCACCAAGACATAGTCGCAGAACAGAGTTATGAACAGTATTCAATGTGCGTAAATAAGTTTTAAATGCAGATATAAAAACAGAGTTACCAATAATCCAAATTTAAATTCTTAGTAGTGATTCTTCTTCAGTCCCCAAATAAAAGTGTTATAAAGTTTATAAAATATTCATATGGTTAAGACAGACACCTTTGCTTTTATTAAATTAAGAAGAAATTTAAATTAAAATAATAAAGGTCTGGACTTAATTCACAAAAAAAATAATTCACACAATAAGTACTTACGTGGAGTAGACCTGCCATAGGTAAATAAACATAGAAAAAGTATTTATATTCGGTGTTCGTCATAATAATTCGCATTATGATACAAGTCACATTAAGCGTATCGACAAAACTACGGACCAAAAATATTAACATCAACATTCCAAATATTTTATTAAACTGATGTGCTAATATATTGATATTTTTATACATAAACATAACATCATCAATCCTATTGCATTTGCAAAATGTGTTTTCCTGTCCATTAGAAAATACAAGTTTTATTTCTTGTTGAACAAAATTAGTAGTTTCCACTATAATAGTTGCAAGTTCTTGAATAGAAAAAATAGTCGTTATTAATTGAAAAACAAATAATATCCATTGGATGGTACAAATAACTGAAATTACAGCGATTTTACGTGCATCTTCAATCGAAAATATAGTATACAATCCTGGAAGTGTAAATAAAAGTAAGCAACTTAGATTTATTATGATTATTTTATTATTTGCTCTAGTACCACCTATTTTATTTTTGATTGAAGCCAGACATTTAAAGAGAATTATCCAGCTTTGCTTATTTTTCAACATTTGATATAAAAAAAAGAAATTTGAACAAAAGTATAATCCGTAAGATGTATACGATAATATTTTAATGACAGGAGGCATATAATGGTATTCCTTTAGAAATAGAAACAATGAAAATCCAGAAATAAAAAACGCAATAACTGATAGTAGTGGGTATAGAATCATAAATTTTTTATTCGTCCATCTGGGGTATATTCCCAAAAATTCCCCAATTATAAAGTAGACGTTCAGTAGATATAAAGAATTTTCTATATTAAATTTGAACATTGACATTATCCTAGAAAATAATAAAGATGATTTAGAGTATTATTGTTTAGAAATATCGGTTACTCGGTCCAAAACTAACCGCTCTGCTTGACATTTCTGAAAAATCAGTTAAATTAGAGACGCGGTTACCTGAAAATGGTGACTCAAACGTCAGTTCACTAACCGGTTTATTTTTACGGTTACCATTAAGTCGAATGTCAATTTGTCACAAAATTGATGCAACTCTCAGCCGTGGTCCAAAAGTAACCAACAAATTAATTTTTTTCAGGAACCGCTGTCAAAAAAACCTGGTTAGTTGCGGTTAGCGGTCGGTCAATATCGGACCATTCCCTCAACTGGGCAAATGCTGAATAATATTGTCGAAAAATAACAAGAATATTATGATATTAAATAAACAACATGACTATTAATTCGATAATGTAGATGTAGTTCAATAATATGACTTGTCACATAGGTAATAACACTTTTTAGAATGATTGACTGCAATACAGCTATTATTATTGTATGAAGAGGCGCCGTTAGAATTTTTTTTCAGGAAGTACAATGGCTAAAATTTGGGTAATAACACAAAATTAGTCTCCCAGCTAGCACAAAAACATCCCATCTACGTTAATAAGCTGCAATTTTAGGCTCTTTAAGCTCGCCTGCAATGTACTTTTAATGCAACCCTAATATCTATGCAACCGCCGAATGTCTGCAACGGCAAGACTTTTATAGCACATCTAATAGAGGTTACAAAGTGAAGTTCGGAACACATCACACTACCACTTTTACGGTACTTTCCCAGAAAGTTGCTCTGAAACGTTTTATAGATGTTATAATGTGAATTTATTCTACAGCATTATACAATGTGTCCACGGATGGACTTAACAATATTTGTAAAAATATTTATTTTAAATTTAAAAAAGTAATTCTTCATAATTTCTTTTGCTTGTTAAATAAACACGATTAACGTTGAGAAATTATGAAAAATTACTTTCTTGAAAAATTTAAAATAAATATTTTTAGAAGTAAAGTTATGTCTATCCTTGGATACACTATATGTAAAATACCATATTGAGGATATAGTAAAATCTGAATAAAACAAAATAAAAAAATTGTATAAATTTGTTGTTAAAAGGTTTTGAAATCTAGTACCAATATCATACAAGTAGAGGTAGGTATTAATAATAGAGGTTAATATATTACAACGTAACACAATTACACATGTGTTTGTTGCTTGCAGAAATATTTATGGATAATATAGAACAAAATTTACAGCAATAATTTAAGTATTGACTTTATTGTCATATACAGGGTATCCAGAAACGCTCTTCAACGAATGAAACCACGAAATCTAGAGCTGATTGTATGACGATTTAGCCTAAATTAACTTAATCCAAAAATGCTTCCTAAGGAAGCTAGAGCTTTTTAGAGATAGCGCTCTAAAATCGGTTTAATTGAAATACTTTCAAAACGGATTTTATTTAAATAATATTATTCATAACATTTATTTATTTGAATCTAACCAATCAAATTTCGTAAATAAGATTTTTTAATGTTGTCATAAGCGGCTCGTTTTGTAGGGGTATTGGATATTTTTATTCAATTTTTTTTTGTCTTTCGAAAAGTCGCCATTTTGAAATGAAATTTAAAAAATTTCGTAATTTTCACGCAAAAATGGTGCTGAAGTCTCCATGACCAACCGTTTTCGAGAAAAATCGACTTAAGCTTTTCATGTCTTTACATACGTTTTCATTGATTAACAAATAAATTTCAAAATTATGATAAGGTAGCCATGGAAAATAAACAAAATACCTAAGAATTGTATAAATACATATTAAACTGTTTTTACCCAAACTTTAGGTAGGTACTCAAAAAAAATGTTTCCAATTAATGAATGTGCTTTTCTGAAGTAGAAAAATAAATTCATGTAAAAATTAAAGCTTCTGTTGATACAATTTGTTTAAAAAAAAAATATGGTTTTGATCAACAGAATCAAGTGCATTTTAAAGAAATACAATTAATTTTTAATTGTACATATGGCGGATTGTACAATAGGCAGTTAAAATGTAGACTTAGTTTAAACTGTGAACCTTGTCGTATACTCATCAGTCATTGTTAAACATAGTTTTAAAAATGACATTTGTTTTTGAATATAACTAGTTAAAAATAAAACTCTTGTTAGTTAAAATATGTTTAGAATATTTTTTGTACAACCTGCTCATAATGTATTTTGTAATAATTTAAAATCATAATATTCTTGTAAGGAAGTTGGAAAGCTTAGGGTTTGATTTTCATCTTCACCCCTCACAGCAACATCTGGAGTTCCACAGAGCTCCAATCTGGGGCCACTGTTATTTAGTATATTTATAAATGACTTGGCAATAAAATAAATTAAACCTGCTCTTCGCTACTGACTAAAAAATATTTACCTCAATCTCATCAATTCAAGACTGTTACTTTTTACAGACCCAACTTGGGAATCGTTGAAAATTGGTGTAATGAAAATAAGCTGTTTATGAATGTGTCTAAATGTAAAGTATGTTCCTATACTAGAAGTATTAACAAGGTGGAGTTTGATTAATTATTTAACGGGCTACCTTTATCGGACTTGTGCACAAATTAAAGATTAAGGTATATTATTCAACCAAAAAGTTACTTTTTCGGATTATATTGAAAATACCGTTGCTTCTGCGTTGAAAAGCATAGGGTTCTTAATTCGTAATACTCTTAAAGCTTGGAGATCCTTTACTTTTCTTTAGTTCGTTCCAAGCTAGAATATGCATCTTTTATCTGGAACCTTATTTACAATATTCATAAAAATTAAATCTAAAGCAGATGCTCCACATGACGGCCATCCGTTTCTATGCACAAATTTATTCGTTTTCGTAAAAATCGTCGAATTCTTGTAAAAATTCCCATATTATTTCTAAATTCGTTGCAAGCATTCTAAATTCGTCTCCCAAGGTGATTTCGTGATTCAATTGGTTGCGAATAAACCATTGATTTGAGATATCCCCATACACAAAAATCGCATGGATTTAAATCCGGAGACCTCGCTGGCCAAGCAACGGGACCGCCTCTTTCTATCCATGGGTCTCGGTAATTATTGTCTAAAAACTCACGAACAATCCTCCTAAAGTAAGCTGGACAACCATCATGTAAATACCACAAGTTCTGTCGAATATTTAAATTAATGTCATCCAATAAATCTGGTAAAGTATTTTGTAAAAAGTCAAGATAATTCTCACTATTTAACGGTAGCGCAGGTGTCTACAGCGTCGCATTCATTTGCGAGCCAATTTTCTGGTAAAACGAGACACGGTTTCAGATCATTACCGTTTTCGATGATGGTGGGTGGGGTTTTCCGGGTTTTCCTTACCTGTAAATCAAATGGCACCATCAATCATCTTTAAGTCGCCCCGGAGCGCCACGACAAATAATAATAATAGCCGTCCCTTTCCTCGGACAAGCTCAGCTTTTGGGGTTAAAATTCACTCGTAAGGGGGTGAATTAGGGAAAGTATTATTATTATTATTATTATTATTATTATTGTTATTACTGAAATTGTAAAGGCTAACACAAAAAACAAAAAATGTCCTCAGAACAAATTAAAACCCTGGATCAATGGACAACTTTTAACTTTAATTAAACATAAGAAAAATATGTGGAAAAAATTTAAAGCAACCAAAAGACATGATGATTTTGTTAACCATCGACGTTTCGCAAACGATTTAATCAATATTATTGATAACGCAAGAAGAGAATACGAAGAATATATCGCTAGTAGCGATAACCCTAAGAAGCTATTTAAACACATAACATGCTCTCTATCTTCTAAAGTATCAGTACCACTTCTTAAAAAGACGGATGGAAACTTATGTAATAATGCTCAAGAAACAGCTGAAGCTCTGGCAAACCATTTTTCACAAGTGTTTTCCTTAGAACCCACAGGCGACATTCCAGTTAGTCACGATGCCCGAACAGCAACCTCTTTATGTAATGTCGAGTTCTCATCTGCAATTGTTAATAAAAATCTCAAAAAAATCAAATCAAATTCTTCACCTGGAATAGACAATTTATCCGCAATGCTTTTAAAAGAATGCGCATCTTATTTGGCTTTACCTCTATCCATTATTATGACATCTTCTTTTACATCTCACACACTTCCTTCAATGTGGAAAATTGCTTCGGTGACACCTATTTTTAAAAAGGGTGACAAACTCAGTCCATCCAACTATCGTCCAATAAGCCTCGTCCCAATGGCTTGTAAAATAATGGAATCCATCTTAACCAATTATATGTCTGATTTTTTTAAGAGCTATGACGTCTTGCCAAAAGAACAACACGGTTTTATTAAAGGCCGATCCACATTAACAAACCTAATGACCTGTTTAAACGATTGGACTACGTATTCTGCGTCTGTGGACAATAAAGAGCCTGTCGATGTCGTATATCTTGATTTCGCTAAATAATAATAATAATAATAATTTTTATTGCTTATCAACTTATACAAAGTTACAGCAAGAGTTTGAGTGTAGTCACAGTAACATAAACATAATTCAAATTGAGCTAAAAGTAAAGTAAAAAAAAAAATATATTAAATAATCATAGAATACTAGAATACATTATTCGTTCAAAATAAATGATCTCAATTTTAATATGTTACAAATATATGAGTAAATATACTTAGCATCATTGATGGTCAAATTTTCTAGTGTTGCAATAAGAGCATTTATATTTTCAAGTGATTGAATTTTAGGCTTCATAACATTGTAAATCGGACATTCAAAAAGAATATGTAAAAGAGTTTCGTTTTCCGCCTTATTACACACTGTACATATACTTTTGGGATCTATTGTGTACAAAATGTTATTTACAGTGAATTTTAGCTGATATTTGTTACTTAAACGAAGCTGGGCAAGTGTGCGTGTGATGTGAATTGGTAATTTTAATAGTAGGTAACTTTTAGGATTTTTTCCAGTTGGAAATGACGTATAAAAAGATAAAAAGTGGCATCGTTCGGAAAAGGAGACATCCAGATTATACAATCTGTTATAATAATCAGATAACAGCTTTTTTGTGTTTAATTTTAAAGTTCTGGCATTGAGGTTATTCCATAGATCTAGATGATTAATAGATGTAAATATTTCTTTAACTTGTGCAACCCAATTATATTTCTTATCCGAAGAACCTATCAAAAGGAGTTGTTGCTTAAAACAAAGTTTAGGATAGCGTTCGTCACTCATATTAAGTATTTTAAGTAACCAATTTAGTGTCATTTTAAATATATTAAATGCATATTTCACTCTACCAGTTTCTAATCTGATTGCACTATCGGGAGTATTACGAGGAACTAAGAGTATTCTTTTAAGAAATGAAACTTGCACTCTTTCTAATAAATCTTGGTACCTCAGACTCCAAACAGGAGAACAGTTGGACATAAGACTGAGCGCTAAGGATTCAAATATTTTAATTCTAGGAGGCCAGGTGTCAATTTTAGCTTTGGACATTATAGGTATTATAGCTCCTATTCCTTGCTTTGCCTTATCAACTGATGATAAAGCCATATCATGGAATAACCCAGAAGAAGAAAACGTCACACCTAGATATACATACTTATTGGCAACTTCTATTAGTTCTGAGTTAAATATAAAAGGAAAATTATTTTTTTGGAAGCCACCTCGAGAAAATGACATGATTTTGGTTTTTTTTTGTATTAACTGTTAGATTATTTAACAAAATATATTTTTCTAAAATTTTAAGTTTCTTTAAGACGTCAATCTCAGAGTGAGCCAATATTACCATGTCATCAGCATAAAGCAGCATAAGGACATCATGTAAATTATCAATATTTACTCCCTGAGCACCATTTGCATAAAAGAAATCTTCTATGTCTGATAAAAACAGGGCAAACATTAGTGGACTTAACGATTCCCCTTGCAAAACACCGGATGTTACATGAAAAGGGTTAGATAATCCATCGAGGGATTTAATTTTGACAGTTGCTTTAGAATATAAGTTTATTATTACATTGAGAATGTTTGCACTTATTCCTAGTCCAAATAGTTTATTCCATAGTAATGTGTGATTTATAGAGTCAAATGCTCTTTTGAAGTCAACAAAAATTGCAAATAGTTTTCTTTTTCGATGTCTAATATGAATATGTATTACAGAGCTAAGGGTATGAACATTATCAATACAACCTCGACCGGTTCTGAAACCTGCTTGACATTCTGGTAGGATATTAGAGTCATCTGTCCACATAGAGAGCCTAGTTAGAAGAATATTAGTGAATAACTTTACACAACAATTAACTAAAGCTATTCCTCTGTAATTGGCTGGGTCATCTACGGGCCCATTTTTGTGCAACATAGACAGTAATATGCTAGACCAAGTGTCGGGAACAGTACAAGTTTCAAAAATACGGTTGTAGAGTGAAGTTAAGTAGATAATCCAATTATGAGGAAGATTTTTAAAGAATTCGTATGAAATACCATCGCTACCTGGAGCTTTTTTGTATTTACAATTATTTAGAACACCGTAAATCTCCTCAGTAGTGATGGGAGAATCAAGATATGGATGGCGAACATCAAAATAAGATATACTATTAGTGAGAGTAGCAGGATATACATTTGAGTAAAATTCATTCCAAACTTCTGCAGTAAGGTTGTGTGATTTTGAATTACAGCGAAATTGCTTTACAGCCATCCAAAACTCTTTAGAATTTGACAAATTAGTAAGTCTGGATACATTTTCATTGTGATAATCTTGTTTTTTTGTTGTCGTTAAATTTTTGAATTGTTTTTTTAGTGCAAGATAGTTGTTTTTAGCCTCTTCAGAAAAATTATCTTGTTTTGCTTTTTTAAGTGCTACTTTAAGTTGTTTTTTTAAATCTTTACAAGAAGTGTCAAACCATGACTTATTTTTATTATTGTAATTAATATACTTTGTAGGATTAGTGTATTTAATTAGGCCTAACTGATTAGCCGTTTCAGACACTGCACTGTATAGATTATTCATAGACTTATTTACATCGGCTATAAATGTGACTTTACTAGAATTAAGCATAGTTAATTTGTAATTTAATGCCAGATTACACTTCCAATTCAGCGATTTGGTCGAAGAATTAATATGAACACCAATAGGTGGAGCAGAATGGTTTAAATTAAAATTAAACATTAAATTTGTTGGAAAATGATCTGATAAAAAATCGTCGAAACTCACAAAAAAGTTGTTAACCTCTGATATATATAAGTTACTCACCCAGACAAGATCCACTACACTTTTGCCCAGCTTGCTTACATAAGTATATTTGGCAGGCCTATCCAGCGAAGTTCTTCCATTTAGAAGTGAAAAAGAGTTATTAACCATAAATTCAAGTAACAAGCGTCCTCTAGTGTTTAGGGTTGTGTCTAAACTTACCCTGTCCTCATACAAACTTGAGTTTTCAAGAACTTCACTGGGTATAGTGCCCATATTAGATACCCTGCTGTTAAAATCACCACCAATTACAATTACAGTGTCAGTGTATTTTTCTGTTATCTCGGTCAGTGTAATCTGAAAACTTTCTAAAATAAAATCAATATTTATTGATGGCTTTAAGTATAAGTTACATATTATTATTTTAAAATCATTTAAACTGAACAAACAACATATCCACCAAGATGATTTACATAAAACAAAAGCATTAAAAGTGTTTCTATAGAAAATGCACAAACCCCCACTTCCTCTACCTAAGGATTTTTCTTTTACCGCACACGCACTTACTACACTAAAGTCATTTAAACCTACTTCGGTTGCCGATGCAATCTCCGATGTAACCCATGTCTCACTAACACAAAGAAAGTCATATGAAGTGGTCGATGAAAGTAGGTTCTGTAAGTTTCTATAACCATGACAATTCCAGAAAGTTATAGTTAGTTTTTTGTTGAGGTTGAAGTTTTGTTTATTTTGAGAGTGCTTTGGTTAGGGGAGGATTCTTCATCACGACCTCTTTTTGTGGTGATAATTGGGACAATCTGTGGATGACCATTAATGAACTTAATTTTTATATTTTCTCCTTTAGCCTTTCGGTTGTCTAATTCTTGAAATACTAAAGATAACTCTTCTTTTTGCCGAGGTGTATAGTCATTTGCAACCTTGACATTTGGATATTTTACCTTGGGCAATTTGTCTTTATTACGTAAAACTAGGAGGGCACTTTCTTTGGATGAAAACTCAATTTTTACCGGTCTAGGATTACTTCTATTTTGTGCTTTACCAATTCTGTAGAATTTTTTAAAACTAACATTAGCTTGATTTAAAGTCAGTTGTAGGATATCTTTAACTGCTACTTCAAAATCCAGAATTTCATCAACACCATACATGATTACATTTTTTTCCCTATCAATTCTACTTTTGAATTCACAGTACCATTCCATTGAGTTCAATGGTTTGACTTGTTTTTCAAGTTCAGAAATTCGAGTTTGCATAAATGAATTCTCTTTCTGCAGAATAGTAATTGTTGTCATACAAGAATCAATTTTCTTATTTTGATCCAACAAAATTTTATGTATATCTTTAACACTTTCTGCCAAACCAGACAGCTGATCAGTTATTAATTGAAATTGAGCCTCCATATCTACACCACTGGTTTATAAATTAATGTAGTCCTAAATCGATAGATATCTGAATAGTATAAATCCAGTTTTTTCCACACTCGATAGTTGGTTTTACGATAAATTAAATAGATAGGTACTCACTGTTTTGGTAATTTCAGCAAAAAAATCCAAAAATATAATATATTTAGAAAAGTTTTTTAAAATTATTAATATTAATAACTCTTGAAAGATCGTTTCACAAAAATAAATAATCACTTTACTTTCTAATTTAACAAAAATTATTTTAAAGAGAGTACAGACAATGTACGTGTTGTCAGGTCAAAGGTTCAACCCAAACTCCTGATTTCGCTAAAGCCTTTGATAGTGTTCCCAAAAAGAGATTGCTTTATAAATTGGAAAAAGCTGGCATTTTGTCAAATCGCATCTTCAAGGTAAAAGTTGGACAGATGTTCTCGTCAGAGTATCCAGTTCTAAGTGGTGTCCCTCAAGGCTCTGTCATAGGGCCATTACTATTCCTGGTATACGCTGCAGATCTAGGCAAAGACTTAAATTCTAATATTTCGTGTTACTCTGATGACACTAAGCTATACTGTAATCCTGTGACAGATTCTACCCAGCTACAAAAAGACCTTGATACTATTTCAAACTGGTGTGACACCTGGCTGCTTCCTTTAAACGCGGAAAAATGTGTCGTCCTGCATATAGGAAAAAATAACCCGTGCGTGAACTATTATCTAAACGGTAGTGCGTTAGCAACTGTGAACTCCTATAACAACCTGGGACTCATTGTAAACTCTTCATTAACGTGGTCAGCGGTATGTAAACGTTCGAACTCAATGATCTACCTATTAAAAAAGTCCTTTACGCGTGTGAACTTTCAAACATTTTCTAAACTTTATACAACTTACGTTAGACCGTTGATGGAATATGTCGGACCTGCGTGGTGTCCTGATTTGGTTTCTGATCAAAAAAGATTGGAAAATGTTCAACGCTACGCTACTCGAATACCTTTCGGCAGAATCAGACCATCGTATGAAGAACGGCTTAACATGGCGAATTTGTGTTCATTTGCCCACAGAAGATTAAGGGGTGATTTAATTGTGACATACAGAATTCTTCATGGTACTTTTTCATCCAACCTCTATAGTATACTCCCACGGAATACAGATGAGCGCCTCCGTGGGCATAAATATAAGTTGAGCAAAGAATATTTTAAAACACGTACCCGAGAAAACTTTTTTTGTAATAGAGTTTTTTATACTTGGAATAATTTACCCTCGAGTGTTGTTCGCGCACAGTCAGTAAATGTATTCAAAAACCGACTCGATTACTTTTTTAACGAAAACTAAAAGTTTATTTTTAGTGCTTTGTTTGCATTATGTTATTTGCTAATTACTTATTTAATAATTGTCTTTGTTATTGAACTTGTAATTTTGGGCTTAATAGGATTCATTCCTCAGCCCTAATTAGTTTGTAATAATAATAATAATAATAATAATAATTATAGGCCCAAGCAGATTGTCACCATGGCACCTATCCATACATTGTCGCTAAATATTTCCTGATGTTTAGTTTATTTATAACATGAGGATTATCTATGTTGGTGATAATCCTCATAATGTGCATTATGCATATTAAAAATTCCATCTCTTGTGAAAATAGATTCATCAGAAAACAAAATGTTTAAAAAGAAATGATAGTTTTGATTTTCTTGCATTCATAACCAAATAGAAAAGGCCACACGGGCAGGAGAATCACCATCATTAAGAGCCTGAACTTTTCTAAACTGAAAAGGGTACAAGTTTTCCCGGTGGACAATGCTCCACACAGATGATTTAGAAATATAAGGATACATTGCAGCTAATCTTGTTATGCTATTTTCAGGGTTTTCCTTGATTTCCATTAAAATTTCATTCTCATATTCCTCGAATACATCAGCATGTCTACCAGTTTCGTTCTTACTGGGAATTACAGATCCTGTTTCCCTAAGTCTTTGATGAAGAACTGTGAATGTTTTTGAAGCAAGATGTCTTCTATTTGAAAATTTCTCGGCATACCTAGGTGACGCTGCCAGCGCGTTACATTGCATTTCACCATACACTAATGCATTTCAGCATATTCTTCAATACTAAACCGAACCATCTTTGACTTTTAATATTTTAGAAATTAAGATAATAATGGAGACTTCACACAAGAGCATCATTTTTGTGTGAAAATAACGAAACTTTTTAAATATGATTTCAAAATGACGAATTTTTGAAAGAAAAAAAAATTAAACAAAAGTATCTAATACCATCTGTATTTAAACAACAAAATATTTAAAATAAAATTAAACAAGATAGGACCTAAGACAGTATCTTGAGGCATGCGATATGCTACTTATTTCCTTACTTGAGATATTATTAATTCTATTTGTGTTCGTTTTTGTAAATAACTTTGTAATAAATTATATAGGGTGCATCACATTCATACAATAAACTTCTATTATACGAAAAAAACGGCACATGATATAGTTAGTAAAGAATTTATTTACTTATATACTTCAACCGGACCACTTTTATTGTTGAAACAGCTGTTGGTAGAAGTCTTATTCTTGGTTTTGAGGTTCGATCAAAATAATCTGCTTTAAAATGGCGTGAACACAAAAAATTAAGATATTTTGGCTCACAATTTGTTTGTTGCATGAACTCAAGCCATAACTTTGTTTTTTTGAGTATCTTTAAGAAATCTGAAAATTGTTTACTTGCAATCAATTTATAAATCTAAATTAACGCATAAAACATCCAAATTATTAACAAATTTTAATCACTAAAATTATAAACCAATTTTAGAAACCATTTATCATATGATGATGAGTCATCCATAGTACAACATGGCTACCACTTCCGTCAGATCGATTAGATTAACTCAGACATGGCATGCTCCTTCCTGACTATATATGTTCTAAGGTATTATTTTACAGATCAGTGACTCCATGTCGAATCGAGTGGGAATTGAATGGAAATCGAATGGGAATCAAATGAAAATCGAATGGTAATCGAATGGGACTAGTAAAATTTGGCGATATGGACCAATGGACCTTCCCCGTTATTGATGATCTCTATTAGTTATGCGCACATACTTTGATTTTCTTTTACTATACGGAGAATGGTCGCACTGCGCAGCTTTCTGAGTGCCTTTTAAAAGGAGATTATTATAGACGGTTGTCATATATTGTATTATCTGAGTTGCGCAGTATATAAACTGGAACATTGAGATCAAAAGTGCTGACGCAGAGTGAGCGATCTGATTCTTTAGCTATAAACTGTGTCATAGGAATCAAAATGGCCGCGCCCTATGTTGGGCGTGTCGGACCTCTCCACGTACTTTGATTACTATACGAGGCAAGAGAGAGGTCCGACACGCCCAACATAAGGCGCGGCCATTTTGAACCCTGTGACACAGTTTACAGCTAAAGAATCAGATCGCTCACTCTGCGTCGGCCCTTTGGATCTCAATGTTTCAGTTTATACACTGTGCAACTCGGATAATACAATATATGACAACCGCCTATAATAAAACAGCAGTCTTCTGCGTATCCTGAATTTGTATCCCTGAAGTGGATGTTATTTTGGAACTTTCAACTGGTCCGAGTGAGCTAACTGCTCTTTAGCAATAAACTGTGACTGCAAAAATAATATTCACTGACACTGACAGCAGCAAGCAAAATATCAGGTGCGTTTTAATCATCTGCTTCTGCTTCCGGAATTGTCGGTTTAGTCGTTTTAACCTGTCAGATTAAAACAAGAAAACCGACAATTCCGAAGCAGAAGCGGATGATTAAAACGCACCTATTAAAAATATTGCGCCAAGATGTAGGCAACACGTAATAAGGGTTCAAAATGGCGGAGTTTTCTATCTCCTTTTAAAAGGCACTCAGAAAGCTGCGCAGTGCGACCATTCTCCGTATAGTAAAAGAAAATCAAAGTATGTGGACCTCTCTCTTGCCCCATATAGTAATCAAAGTATGTGGTTATGCGAAAATTATACTTCCGCTTAAAATCATTAAAATTTATTGTTGTTGTGTTTCCTACCTTGAGTTAAAATTGATAGTAATAGTAGGAAAGCCAGTGATACTTTTAGGTGTGTTATTTGTAAAAGGTAAAATTACAAATAGTTCGTTCATTCTTATTCTTAACCTTGTAGAATATGGAAATAGTTTGCTACGCAGAGATGGAACCCTCAACGATGACGTTTTAAAAAAGCCTGTGTAGAAAATGCTGTCATAGAAGTGCAAATTTTAAACTTTCAGATATTATTACATCAAAAGTTAGTAGAAAAAAGTTGCTTCAAATTCGGCTCACAGTAGCTACCTTTTCTTGCTTGCTGACAGGGTATTTCACAGCCAGATCGGTTGCAACAAAGTATTTTTATCTGCTACAGGGTAATAACGATACATTTATAATTAAGCCTTCTGCAAATATGTACTAAAAAAGTTTTAATTGCTCCCTACTCTATAGAATCGATGATAGTGGATTATGCCGTGATAGTGGTTTAACATGGGTTTAAAGTAACGATGACATGGGGTAATCGTCGTAGCCAACCCAACAGTTGTAAGGTGAGGATAAGAAAGAGAGCAAAAAATGTTTGGAAAATTACGACTCAAAAGCTTTTTTCGCGAATGAATAATGCGAAATTATCGAATAATGGGAAAGTTCTATTCGATATCAGATTATCAATAATTAGAATCCCATTTTGGACGTGGATTGATGTTTGCTCCTGTTGAATTGAGGACCCTGATGTACCTTCTTAGGCGACAGTGCCCGGTAAGAAGACCTTGTCGCTTTTTATCCGATTGGTATTTCGTGAACTTGGCCGACGGTTCCCTAATGAACTGTTTGGCCTGTCTCAATTCTGAATAGTTGTTCCACCATTCCTGAGACTCTTTTTGCATCTATTGTTTCATGCCTTAGCAACTCCACAGAAGGGGTC
Source organism: Psylliodes chrysocephalus (assembly GCA_927349885.1). NCBI lineage: Eukaryota > Metazoa > Arthropoda > Insecta > Coleoptera > Chrysomelidae > Psylliodes > Psylliodes chrysocephalus. Next base: position 30,983,634 of record OV651818.1, on the reverse strand, counting down.
GGTACCTATCATGGTCTTATCTGAGCCTTGACGGGCTAGTTCGTAGTTTTTCATTGCTCTGATATCCTTCGTGAGCTGATACCCAGGCTAAGGTCACTTTGTTTTGACTACTGAACTTTTAAGTTCTTCTAGGCAGTCTTTCACCAGTAACGATTTGATATCCAGTGAGAGAACTGCCTTTATGGCACACATTTGATTTTAATATAAATTGTAGCAATTAAGTTTATATTTGTCAAACTAAAGTACATAGTAAATACTTACGTGGTGTAGACTTGCTATGAGTAAATTAACATAGAATAAATATTGATGTTTCGTTAATGTAATAATGCGCATTATCTCACAGACGTTATTAAGTACTTCAAGAAAACTATATGTCAAGAAGATACTCATCAACATTCCAAATATTTTATTGAACTGGTGTGCTAATATACTGATATTTTTATACATAAATATAAAATCATCAATCCTATTACATAATATGCTTCCCTGATAGTAAGAAAATACAAGAGTTATTTCTTGTTGTAAATAACTAGTAGTTTCCACTACAACAGTTGCAAGTTCTCTAATAGAAACAGTAGTCGTTACAAATTGAAGAACAAACAAAACCCATTGTATGGTCCAAGTAGTTGAAAATACAGTGAATGTACGACTATCTTCAATAGAAAATATAGTATACATACCTGGAAGTGCTAATAGAAATAGACAACTTAGATTCAAAATAATTATTTTATTATTTGCTTTAGTACTACCTGTCTTATTTTTAATTAATGTAAGACATTTGAACAGAATTATCCAGCTTTGTTTATTTTTCAACATTTGGTATAAAAAGACGAAATTTGAACTGAAGTAAAACCCAAAAGATATACACGTCAAGATTTTATTGACAAAAGGCATATCAGCATAAGTAATATGTTTCTTTATAAATATTAACATTGAAAATCCAGAAATCAAAAATGCAATAACTGACAGTATTGGGTATAATATCATAAACTTTTTATTCGTCCATCTGGGATATATTCCCAAAAATCCGCCAATCGTAAAGTAGACGTTCAGTAGATAGTAAGAATTTTCCATATTAAATTTGAACACGATAAAGATCTGGAACAGAATAATAAAGACGCTTTAAGGTAACTGCGGAATAATATTGACGACAAATAAGTAGTAATTTATGAAATTAAATAAACAAATATTAATTTCGTAATGCAGATGTAGTTCAATATTATCATAGATTACTAATGTGAATAGATGGGAAACTCAATGGTAAAATTCTGAGTCGATGTGCTGCCATCTATCAAATTGGAGTGGTACTAAAATTCAATATGGTCGCCACGAGCGGGCTTTTTGAAATTTAACTTTGTAGTAGCGCAAAAATGTAATGAAGAAAATCAAATAAAGCAAAAAAATTGGAAACATATTTGACTAGTTTCAAATCATAAAACAACCATATTGACTGTTTTGTGATTTGAAACTTGTCAAATATTTTGCCAATTTATATCTTTATTTGATTTTACTTCATTATATTTTTGCATTAATTTCAAACTTGAAATAAAATGCAATTTATTTTATTTTTTATTATTATTACAGTAAATTAACGCCGCATCATATAATTTGTCTATATAAACATGGAAATACTGAAACAAATATGCATTTACACCATTTAAATAATTAAATATTTATAAAACAAACCTATCAAAAATGTTTTCTGTAACAAAATCAGCATATATAAGTGCTCAAGACCTTTATAAAAGTTTTGCGACTTGGAGTGGCAAATAAGTTTGAAAAAATTAAAGTTGAAGCATCATCCTTTTTTACTATCAAGGCAAATTTGAGTGTGGATAAAATTTGCCATATGGGTATCGAGTCGACTAGTTAGGTTGAGGAGCATTTCCTTATTCGATAAATGTTTTCTTGATTCATTTATACAGCACTTGTATTTATCAAATTTTTATTCATTATGTGGGCACTGTGATAAACGAATTTAACTTTTGAGCATAAATTAAACTTACACACCTTTGGACTTTGAAGATTTTAGGGTGTTTTCTTGTTTGATGTCAATGGCATTGAATCAATTTTTGATATTGATGGCTGAGGCTCAAATATTTCATCGATCGACAGGGTATTTTGGAGGGACATTTTCTTTACGATGATCATTTAAAAACTAAAAACAAAAAGAAATTTAAATAACAAACCAATTATTTTAACACTGAATCAAAAACAAGTTTGTAAATATTACTTACCGTGCCAAACAGTGATTGTGGATTTTTCTTAAGACACTTATTACGTGGTATAAATTGCATCACTACCAATATATGGGAGTGCTTTATTGTTTGTTGCTGAAATCCATCTTCCCGTCGTTTGAAAACATACTTAAAATTTTAAACTGTTGAAAAATAAATCTAGATGAATGAAAATTCAATACACCTTCAAATACAATAGCCATTTTAATTTCTCAAAGTTTGAAGTTTTGACGAGCTGACAACTGACATGACATTTCGATACGAGCGCCATCCCGTTAATTGGAGTGGTACTAAATTACCAACCTCATGTTTTTCCATTTGAGTTACCAGCCCCTGAATATTATGAATTGCTACATGTCACTAATACTTTTAAGAATAATAATTAACTAAGTAATACTGTTATTACTATGGTATTTTGAAGTATAATGAGCATGTATAAGACCTTCTCAAATCCAACCTTGAAAATAGAACAGAATTTGTAAAAATTGGTTATGTAATGAACTATCTATCTGAATTAGGGCGTGGTTCAAAGCTCACTCATACTGAAGCTCTAGGCTTATTGTACCCCCTCACAGTTTCTACCCCAGATTGATTTTATTGATGGATTCAAGAATATGTTTAGCAGTTGATTTTGTCTGCTCGTAGATGGCCCCTTTATGAATCTTTTGTTCCTTTAACACCCATTTAACATGTTGGTATGAAATACTACATGTGAGTTTTGATCCAATTAGTTTTTTCGCTCCCTTCCTTGCTAGAATACTCCCTCATGTCCCAGCGCCCATTCAAGGGTGACCTTGTTATGTTCTGCCAGGGCCTGGAGGGACTGTTGGCAATCAATTATTAATTTAGATTGTACTTATACCCTTTTCAGTGCTTTAAGGGCTGCCTGACTGTCTGCTATGATAAAGACCATCTTATCTCTAAAAGAGTCATTTAGCATGACTTTGGCGCAGGCATTTATTGCTGTTACTTCAGCCTGGAAGACTGTTGTCAGAGACTGCAGGTTCAGACTAATGGTCCTCCCTGAGTTCACATGGTAGATCCCAGCTCCTGTGCTGGATTAATTCGATTTATTTTCCCTATTTTCCCGGCTTTTGGCCCTTTCTGGTATTTGAATATCGAAAGGTTTCCTGAAGTCGTGAATAATGGGCGTTCTATCCGATGGCATTCTTAATACCGGATTTTGTTTTAATTTCTCTTAAATCATTGTATGGTGTCCTCTTCTCGAAAGTTCCCATCCAAATCCATTAGTAAACAGCCTGTATGCCGCCGCCATAACCTCCTTCTCCACCACAGGGTGTAATGGAGGAAGACCTAGCAGTAGCTTCATTGCTGCTGTGGGCTTAGTTCTAAATGCCCCTAATCAACTAAGTGGGGATCAGAAAATTATTACTGGTGTACTTCAAGATACAGTCCTGGGGTCAGTATAATTTCCAATTTATATTAACTCCCCGCTTATGCATGGATTTAATGCTAATATTTCATGTTTTTGCTGACGATACTGTGATTGTTTTCTATGCTAATTCGTGGACTGAACACAATGCAGAAAATGACCTCAAAAACATTAAAAATGGTTTGATGATAGGAGCTTTACGATAAATTTTAATAAAACAAAAATATTGACATTTTTTTGTAACAAAAGTATGTAAAATATAACTGAAATATTTATAGTAGATATAATAATAAGGGCTATTATGCTATTAAAATAGTAAAATCCATTAGATACTTACTTAGGGAGATTAATTAGATTTAAAATGTCATTAAAAACTTAGATTCATATTATTTACCTGTAAGCAAATGAAAAATATAATAAACACCAAACAATTAAAAGGTATGTAACATTTGCTAGTTGAATCACATATTGAATATGGTACCGTAGGATAGGGAGAATTTTTCCACGGCATTTCACAAAATTTTAAATATTAAAAAAATATGTTTTAAAAATAATTTATAATAAAAAACGTACTTATCCTATGGAAATTCTTCATAAATAAATTCCATTGCTTCGAAATCTTATGCTTGTTTTTATTTTGTTTTCAATTTGTTTTTATTTTGTTTTTATTTTGTTTTTATTTTGTTTTTATTTTGTTTTTATTTTGTTTTTATTTTGTTTTTATTTTGTTTTTATTTTGTTTTTATTTTGTTTTTATTTTGTTTTTATTTTGTTTTTATTTTGTTTTTATTTTGTTTTTATTTTGTTTTTATTTTGTTTTTATTTTGTTTTTATTTTGTTTTTATTTTGTTTTTATTTTGTTTTTATTTTGTTTTTATTTTGTTTTTATTTTGTTTTTATTTTGTTTTTATTTTGTTTTTATTTTGTTTTTATTTTGTTTTTATTTTGTTTTTATTTTGTTTTTATTTTGTTTTTATTTTGTTTTTATTTTGTTTTTATTTTGTTTTTATTTTGTTTTTATTTTGTTTTATTTTGTTTTATTTTGTTTTTATTTTGTTTTTATTTTGTTTTTATTTTGTTTTTAATTTGTTTTTATTTTATTAAGGGGACAAGCGAGCTTTTTTATATATAAACTTATTTTAAACCAGTTTATTTAATCCTATGTAATACTTTTTAGTAGTGGCAGCTGGTGCATAAATACTGTAGAACAGAACTGACAAAAAGTGCAAGTATCTCATCGACATTTCACAAAAATTGTTTTAGACATTCTAAAATGTACGTAAAATAGATTTTATAGATTAATCTCATTAATTTTCATTTAAGTTTAACTATTTAATAGTGTGTGTGCACTGCATCGCTTGCGCCGCCCGCGCGCATTGCCTCCTTTATTTGTTCTAGTAGTCTTGATAGACATTTGCCTTGACATTTGCCTGTTTAGTCCAGGGCACTTAGATCAGATTCGCCGGTATAGCGGAAATTTTTAGGGACAGCAGATATCGAGATGCGGTTTTCTGCATTGTGTTCAGGAAGGTCCCAGGAAAAAAGTCTATATCGTCTGGTTTAGCTATTTTTTGAAAAATGCCTTCTGGGTCGGAAAATTCATTACTTGCACCATTAGAGAAACGACTGGAAACTCGGAAAAATTGTTGGGAAATCGTTACTCGGGGGATTTTTGGGGCTGCCGAACTCAATTCGGGCATTAGAATTATCCGGGGGTGCACAGGGGTGGCTCTGTGGGGGTGCGCGGAGGCTGAATTGGGAAGACATGGCAGCGTGCATGAAAATCGCTCCAAACTCGTTAATCGAGTGTTTTCGGGGATGCCAAATTTAATTCTGGCATTAGAATTACCCGGGGTTATGAATAATAAAAATTTTGATTGAATATAAAATAAATAAATATTACACATATTATAAAAACAGTTGCTTTGGAAGTCTTTTGTGCCTCAAAAGTGGATTTGAAAAAGGCGCCAAAGCTATAAAGAGAGTAGAGTATCGTTACAACGGGGACCGGCATGAACAGAAATATTCTGTATCGACTGAATAGAAAAAATATGGGTCCAGTTTCCGCGCGCAGACGGCGTCTGTGTCAGGCTTGTTCTTGTCATTACTTTTGTAATAAATCTATTACTTTTTTGGTTTAAATGTTACGTTATTACGTTTTTCTAAAATCTATTACTATTCATTTAATAAAAATACCTTAGTAAATTCTCCCTCATGCGCAATCAATTTTTACATTTCCAGTGAGCACAATTTAAAAATATTACTACCTTTATATCGCGCATGCGTAAACAGTTTGAATTAGGTCTGAAACAATCCATTGAAATGTGTGCATGCGCCGAAATGACATTTCATACATTTAACTAAAACCTTTACCTTTTATTGAAATTTATTACGTTTAATTGCGCCTGTCTATTACGATTTTTTTTTGGCACACTGGCAACACTGGTCTGTGTGGCATCAGTATTACATCTGTCGTTAAGGATCACGTTGTTTTTTCGTTTTATGTAAATACAGTACTACAGTAATCAAGTAACTTGGATTTTGGACCTTTTTTTTGGTGTTTGAGTTCTGTCCGACACTCTTATACCACGTTGGTTTTTTGTTATACGTAAATATAGTGCTGCCATCCCCCCCCCCCCACCCAATCACCACCAGACAACCCCACAGAGCCACCCCCGAGCGCATCCGGGGAAATCTTATGCTAGAATTGAATTAGGCATTCCCGAAAACCCCTGAGTAACGAGTTTGGAGCGCTTCCCATGAACTATGCAATTTCCCCCAGAATGACCCCCCGGATACCCCCGCAGTGCCGCCCCCGAGCGCCCCCGAGCGCCCCCGGGTAATTCCAATACCAGAATTAAATTCAACATCCCAAAAAACCCTCGATTAACGAGTTTAGAGTGATTTTCATGCACGCTGCCATTTCTTCCCTAAATCGCCCCCCGCGTACTCCCACAGAGCCACCCCCGTGGAAATCTAATGCCAGAATTGAATTCGGCATCTCCGAACCCCCCCCCCCCCGAGTGATTTTGGAGCGCTTCCCATGGACTATGCAATTTCCCTTCAGAATGACCCCCCGGATACCCCCGCAGAGACGCCCTTGAGCGCCCTCGGGCAACTCAACTGCCAGAATTGAATTCGGCATCCCCGAAAACCCTCGATTAACGAGTTTGGAGCGATTTTCATGCACTCTGCCATTTCTCCCCAATTCCCCCCGCGCACCCCCCACAGAGCCACCCCCGTGCACTCCCGGATAATTCTAATGCCAGAATCGAGTTCAGCAGCCCCGAAAACTCCCGAATTACGATTACCGAGCGATTTTTTCGAGTTTCCAGTCGATTCTCTAATGGAGCAAGTAATGATGCAATTGGATAATGCATGTTCCGGTCCAGAAGGCATTTTTCAAAAAATGGCTAAACCAGACGATATAGACTTTTTTCCTGGGACCTTCCTGAACACAATGCAGAAAACCGCATCTCGATATCTGCTGTCCCTAAAAATTTCCGCTATTTTTCCTAACTTCCCTGGACAAGTTAAAAAGATTAATTACCAAGTTGCGAACAACAAAACTTTCACCTTCACCTGCATTCAATACTAGTTATTAATATTATATTCTGCACAATTTGATATTATTATGACTCATAGCACTAACTCTGCTTTATCACGATCACTTCACTTACACAAGCTCAAAAGGTTTGATTCTTTTAAGTCTCTGCATTAGATCCTGCTTGTCTAAAAGTTGGAGAACTTCAATGTTAATGTGTTTTGTGGAACCTCTCCTCATGTTTCTTGGCGATTTTCTTAATTTCTTCTGGAATTGATTAAACTTGGAGTTCTCGGTGCAGGTCTATATTCCGAACATACAATGGAAGATTAACTATGTTCCTGAGAATTAGGTTTTGGACTATTTCTAGGCAATTGTAATTGCTTTTTCTGTTACACTCCCATAATTGTAGGCCATATGTCCATACTGGTTTTAGAACTTGTTTGTAAATCAGAACTTTCAGTTAAAAGTGAAAAGGTCCTTCCTATCAACCAATACATATAAGTTATAGAGTCAATAACCCTGAGTCGGCAATCTCGTGGATGAACCTTGAAACTGCTGACTGTTATATTAGATAAGTTGTGTCATTCCACCTTAGGTGTAAAAAACTAAATACCGAGTGTACTTAGTTAAGTTATATCTATATTTAATATTTAGCTACTATTTATTGATTAAAATTAAATTTAATTATTATTAATGAAATTATCCATAAAATCTATTTTACGTATATTATTTTAGAATGTCTAAAATAATTTCTGTATATGATTCGTGTGCAAATAAATCACGCAATAAATTTTTCGTAAATACAAAAACTAGGATAAAAAATTTGGCGGAATTTTAACAGGGATTTTATTAAATATCTTGGCTAGTTTGCGGTGTTGAATTTCTATCTTACAAATTAGTGTACTTGTTACGGTTAAAGTGTTGGCTAGTTTATAGACTAGCTGGATAGTATACAAACTATCCAAATGGCTGGCTGTTTTGATAGAAAATTGTGTTTCTACTAAAATAGCTGTTAATATTTGTGGGTTTATATATTATCCAGCTAGTATACATAATATAGAAGATTTATCGCTAAAGCACAAACTACAAGAAAAGAACACAAATTAACCGCTGTTTTTGATTAGTTTACAAATTATCCAAAGTATTTGGATAAATTGGGGACCTAATATACGTAGTAACACATAATAACCAATTCGTCAGTTAGTATGTAAACTGACCAATTCTCTTTGGTTAATTTAGTTTAGGATAGTCAAAAATAAAATTTGTTTTATTTTACTGTTACTATTAAAAAATAAGTAAAATAAGAAAAAGTGACATAAAAATACTAAGTTCACTATATCACTATAATTACTTCCAAAAGTAAATTTTCAAATTGTTGCTGCTGATTCATTTTCAATACCTACTCTTAAACAAACTTTACAAGACACCCCAGTAAACAGCACACAACACTTACCATAAACATAACTTCACTTTTCTAATAAATTAACCAAACATGATTGGTAAGTTTACATACTAACCGACGAGTTGGTTATTATGTATTACTCCGAATATTAAGTTCACACCTTATTCAAATTCCGTGGATAGTTTGTAAATTAGCCAAGAACACCGGTTAATTGGTATACTTTTCTTGTGGTTTGTACTTTGGTGATAAATCTGGTATAGTTTGTAAACTAGCTGGATGATATACAAACCAACCAATATCCATATCAAAATAGCAAGACATTTGAATAGTTTGTATACTATCCAGTAGACTATATAAACTAGCCAAGTAGGGTAAGGGTGGGCAAAGTGGCCATGCTAAGGAAAAATATTTTTTTTTTTCGAAAAGAAAATATTGAAAATAGCAAATGAAACATTGACATTAGTTAGTTTGGTTATTTAGCTATAAGCAAAAAAAATGTTGGCTTAATTAAATTTTCTTAATGAGATAACATAACTAACCACTAACCACCAACCCTACCAAATGGCCACTTTGCCCACATTTAGTTGATTTCGATTTGTTTTTCCCTGCAACTTCTCTCTTTTTTGCTTCTTCCTTCTTTTTATCCTTCTTCTCGTTTTTTTAATTCTAGTTTGATTTTCTTTTGTCTTTCTTTTTCTTCTCTTTCTTCCTTCGCTGCTTCAAGTTCATTCTTGTATGGGCTTGATGTCAAAATGGCCGAGGTTCCTTTTTTCTGGATACTTTTTCTTTTGGTTATATTTGTCTTAGGAATTGGTAGAATATCTTTAGGACTTACTGCAAATGAGGATGAACTACTAGGCAAGGCGTGTTTGTTTCTCGCAGATGTACTTGGAGTGGAGAGCAGGTTTACAGCACATGATATACTGGGCTTGATGAGTGTGCTTTCAGCTGACGAGGTGACCTGTCTTGATGAATTTCCGTGGATGAGAAAAAATGCACTGTTGGGATATCCGGAACCTACAGTGATTTTTGCCTTGTTGTTACCATAAAATGATACTACAGGAATCGAATTGTTGGGTTGAGGATCTGCAGATCTGCCGTCAGTCTTATCAGAATTGGTTTCATCTTGGTCTGAATCCTATGATTCACAATTAACATCAGCTGGTGGGACTTCAGCTAAGGAGTCCTCTTGGTTCTAATTCTGTGACTCACGATTAACATCAGCTGGTGGCACTTCGGCCAAGGGATTGTAGATATCTGTGGTCGCTGCTGGAGCGAATTCGTCTTCAGAAAACAGATTTCTGTTGATTGGAACTATACCACATCTCCGAAATCCTTTTACAGCAATGGTCGGAGTAGCTGCATTCAAAAAAGCTTCCCCAAGAAGGCGGGACACTTGATATTGTGTTACAACCCTACCAGGATTATTTCGCAAGAATCTCTCTACTGCTTGAACATAATAAGTGTTCAGTGGCCCCATAAAAGATACATCCAGTGGCTGCAACTTATGAGTGCAATGTGGTGGAAGGCAAACTACAGTGGTGTAAGTGTCCCTAGCCTTTACAATGAAATCAAGGTTTTTTGTGTGTGTAGCGTGTCCATCCAGTATTAGCAATACTGGGTCTTCTCTTGATGGTTTGGCATACTTCAGGAAATGTTCAAACCATTGAATAAATATCTCACTCTGCATCCACCCTGAGGGGTGGCAACAAAATGTCGTCCCAGGTGGAGCACCATCTTTAAGTTCTTCTTTCATCCGCTGTCTCGGAAATATGACAAAAGGAGGGATAAAATTTCCTCCCGCTGACATACAAACTACAAATGTAGAAAGAGTTCCTCTTTCGGCAGATGTAAGGGAGCCAACTTGCCGTCTACCTTTTAGTGCAAAACTTTTGAGGATTTTGACTGGACAGTCAAAAGTCCAGTTTCATCGACATTGTAAACCCTATGTGGAGGATACAAGTAGTTTTTCTGGGCGTCTTCTAAAATGTCGAAGAATTTTGAGACATTTGTCTTGTTGAAGGCTTGGGCTCTTGCTGCGGACGTCGCTTCTGGTTTTCTTAAAACAATTTCGCGATGTCTCTTTCTAAAGCCGGCAACCCAATCTTTCCCAGCTAATTTCTTTGTATGATTGAACGTGTTAGGAATATTGTTCTTTACTGCCAATTGATAAGCCAGGCTACGTAGTTCTGCTACTGTAATTCCAAAAAAACGAATCTCCATGTCCAAAAGGTAATTTACAAGCTCCTGTTCTTGTACTTCAGTGAAAACAGCACGATAACGAATTAGGCATTTTTTGTTAGAAGTAGCTTGCTGGTTTTTCTCTAGAACACGTCTTTTTAGGGTGTTCCTCGGCACGTTAAATTGTTTGGCAGCAGTGAGCCACGAAATATTATCATTTTTTTACTGCATCTATAGCTCGTTGCATAGCCTTCGGGTCCCAGGACTGCTGCTGGCTCTTCCTTTGGTATTTGGACACCATAACTGAGTCTGAAATCAAAATAAAATATGTTGATGCTAAAAAAAGCGATACCATAAATACCAAAGTAAGCTTTGACTAATTAGGATTAAATAAAACGACGTTTTTTTATCGCTAAAATATTTACCATTCCTTATGAGACATTAATGTACAAAATCTATAAATATTTTTATTTATTAATATTCTCCATAAAAAAAACAAAAGATTTTATTTCGGGCAAAGTTGCCACCATCGTGTCCGCTTTGCCCTCTTTGACGCCATTAGATAAAACTGATCCTACAGGACAACCAACTAACCTTACTTAGTACTTCGACTCACACTTTTATAGCCTAAATCGTGTTCTTTTAAGTGATTAAAGTGAATCGTATGTTATTTGGAATTTGTACCGAGTTATAATAATTATTACAATGTACTCACCTTACATCAGCACCTTGAAAAACACGAAAAACTTTAATTACTTTTGATCAAGTGAACTAAACAACACCAAACGTCGGTATGATAATAATGACGAACTATTTAAGTAGACGAGGCATTTGCCGCTTCGTGGCAGCACCGTAAGAAAGTAGTCAGTGGCCACTTTACCCGCGATGGCCACTTTGCCCACCCTTCCCCTAAACACTTTAACCGTAACATATCTTAACATTTAAATTTTACCTTATCTTTAGGCGAGTAAAAACAGGTACTCGCCTCTCTTCAAAGTCCAATTATATATTCTATTCAACTATGGGAAAAATATCGACTTATTCTAAAAGAATTTTTCACGTTGGCCCGCCCGGCCCGCCTATAGTCAGCGCCGCTGAAATCACCCTTTGTCTCCATCAACAGTATCAGTCAAATAGATATCAGGTAAAATAAAAAACAGAAATATGTAACACGCATGCGACCGATCAGATGTTAAATTTAAAATTATTGTCGGACCCATAAAAGTTATTGAAAGATAAATTGGAAGTGGAAGGAAGCGTTCTTGTAAAATATTAGCCTCGCCTGTCAACACATATCCATTGCTACAATCTTTATTTTAGTGAAACCATATGGTTCTGATTCACAAACATATTCGGAATAAGTCATGCCGATCTTTTGACTTATAAAAACGCGATGTTATATTGATGATCTTTTTATTTTTTCTGGGTTTAAATTTCTTAGAAATGTTTATCAACTTTTTTAATAGAGAAAAGCAGAATTCAATAGGGGGGCGTCCATTAATTACGTGAGGAATTTTGAGGATTTTTTGACCCCCTTCCCTCTGGTGAGATTTCGTAATATTTTCCTCAACTCCCTCCCCCCTACCCTAATCTCACGTGAGAGTTTTCAAAATTTGTGTTTTGAATGTACATGCGTTGGATTATTAAAGCAAAAACAAAAACACAATATGTTCTATTACTTTTGTTTAAGACTAGCAAAGACTAGTATTTGAGAATATTGCCGTAATATAAAATTTCTAGAAACATTTGTTACTGAAATATAACTTTACTTTCAGGTAATTTTACACCGTTTAATACTAGAAAAAAATTACATCAAATTTATAAAGACCCCTCTCCCCCAAGTGAGATTTGGAAAGATTCAGCTTAATCCCCTCCCCCCTTGAACACCTCACGTAATTAATTAATGGACGCCCTCTAGGTGGCGCTGCCAAAAGTCGATATCAATTCCCGAAGGAGTAAAACAAATTTTAGATTTTTTTTCTATTATTTATTTTGACAAACATATGTAGGGGAAGTCGGGGCAAAGTGGCATAGTTAAGGTTTGACTAATTATTAAAATAGTACCTATTAAAAAAATTATAAGTATTGTTACGGTAAATTTGCCGTCCCCTCGTAACACAACCTTTAAAATTAAATATTCAATCTAAATATTGTAATGTGAGCCATTTCATTATTCAGTCATGCTCTAATACTCCAAGTCCCTCTCTGTATTATTTGGCCTTTGAGGCTCAACTTGTCCGCTTATTATACATAATTGAACCCCTTAAGACCAAACCTATGGGACGACTATGGTGGACGTGTTTTCGATGATGTTCGAGAAAGGACGAGATAATATTTCTGGACTGTTCGAAATATTTCTGGTTTGGTGGAGAAGCTTCTCGACGCCACCAAATTTTAGAAATTTGTATATAAATAATGGTGGATGAGCCATCATCATCAGTTGATATATGGACAGTGAAGATAAATAGTAATTAGTAGATAGACAGTGGTGAATATAAATAGTGAGCGATTCAAAGACATTCGAAGTATGGTTAATAAATTAAAATAGTATTGTTTAAAATAAATAAGTGTTTAAATAAATTATTAATAAATAAACTGTTGTTTGAAAATAAATAAACATCACAATATTCTAAATAAAGAATTCAGACAGGTACGCGATCGATTTGACCGAACGAGTGGGGGGAAACCTAAATTCTCTATCAAAATTGTACGAGATATTTAACTTTTTTTGTTTCGTGTGACATCGAATTCACTGGGTCTACAATGTGAAATTTGCTTCTAAGGTTGATAAAATACTACTGCTAGTCACGGCGTAAATGAAAACAAACAAGACGCATTCACACAAACACCTCCCACCACAGCAATTACTAATCATTAGTGTTGTCCCCGATACGCGAGTCACGAAAAGTACTATGAACATCTAATCTGAATTCGGTAGGTTTAAGTTTATGTCAATTGTTTTTGATGGTTGTTTTTTTACCACGATGTCACCAGGTTTTTTACTAGGATAATTTATTTTTTATACATTTGAGTAGAATTGGTAAGGATCCTCTATAAAATAGAAAATCATTTTCTAAACCATTTTCTTTGTGTCAGATTGCAATGCCTGGTGTAAATTTAATATTTCATTCATTACGTACCTACCCAGTACAAATAAAATGGTTTAACTACTATAAAAACAAAGAATGGTGTAGATTTTTCTTATAAATACGTTAAAAGACTACTAAAAATACATTTTAAAAATATTATATTTTAGGTTTTCTTTGTACCTACCTGATGACATTCTAGGAATTTTAGAAGCAAAAGTAAATACTTACAAACTTGTCTAAAAAAGAATATAACGTCTGAAATTTTATAAAAAGTGAATCTACAGCTAGGTACATGGCACGTCTATATTGAAAAAAAAACATCAGATTCAAGCAGTTCATTTATCTTCAACAGGCTGGAACTCTAATCAGTTCAAGTACAAACCTAGAAGAAAAGTTGAGAGAAATCACAGAAGATGCTCTTGAGCATACATCAGAATATCTTGCTAAAAAACATGAGTTGTTTTTTATAAAATATGCATATCTAACTTGGAAATCCATAATCAAGCATAAAATTTGTAAAATTTAAAAAAAATTCGAGAGACGCTAAAAGGGTGATTCTCACCTTATCGAGACTGAGGCCCACAAGGGTAAACTCGTAGCGTAACAAAAACGAGGAATGATTTAACTTGGAACGAAATACCGAAAGCCGATAGTAGTATTAACACGTTGAATTTTTTGGTATGTGAAGCACTGGCATTACTTAGGTTAAACCATGTGATGATTTTCACAAGCCTTGATTTTTAAAACCATTCTATATCGCCTTTTGATTAGGGTTTAAAAACTTGTTCGAGCAATTTATCCAATAATAATTGGCCCCTTTACCTCTTAAGCCTGCTCATGTAAAATATTTGGGCTTCTTACTTCGCCTATTTATATTCTATTAATAAAGGACAAAAGGATGAGTATTGCAGCTATGTTAAAAGAAATAAATTGGCTTTCAGTTCAGAATTATGTTCAGTACATGACTGGTATTAATTTATAAAATATAAATGACATAGTACCATCGCATCAGATCTATTAGAAAAAATTCAATATAATTCGCAATATCACAACTATAATACAAGAAACCAATCTGACTTTCATGTACGGCAAGCCGTCACTAAAAGTTCCCAAAATACAATTTTTATTAAAGGTTTAAAAAATTTAATAGACTCTGCTACAGAAATTAAAAAAAAAAACAATAAATGTATTCAAAAGTAATCTCAAACAATACTTGATAAATAAACAGAAAGGATATACTTTCTTGAGATAATACTCTTTAGACCTGCCCTTTTTAAGTATTTCCCTTAATTTATTGTTATTTTACCCCTCGTTTTATCCGCATTTATTATAGATTATGTATTTTAAGATCATGTACTTTATTTTAAAAAATTACTTGATGTTATATTAATACCATACTTACTATGTTTAAATTATTATTAGTTTTGCGAAGATAGGTTATAGCAACTTATAGCCACAAAACTATTTTTGTGTTAAAGTAGATCCATAGAGAGCAATGTAATTTACAAAGGCCTTCTTTCAACATACAAATAAATGACGACAACTTTATAATTAAAATGAAAAACACAACAAAATACCTCGGTATCATAAATGATCCAAATTTGAAATGGGCATTATATCCTACCTCTCTTTTATATAATAAAAAAGTGCTTTGTATAAGAACATTATATTATCTGTCTTGCTGTACCTTTATTTATGGAAAGCTTGAATTGAGATATTTATTATTTGCAATAAATATCAAAAGAAGTATACATTTTTAAATAATTTGACATTTAAGAGCCATTCACATATCACAGTTGACATCTTGATACTTGACAGGCACAGCCAAGCATTATTTTGATTTTTGTCAAATAAAATGGCCGGTTAATTATTCTATGGGGTTGCGACAAAGAACCAGTAAATTTGATGAAGGTGTTTTTGTGGCTAGGGGCGAAATAGTAGTATGCTTAATAGCACCACCATAAAAAGTCATTTTTAAGAAACTGCTTATATATTTTTCTTAAATTGGCAGGCTTGGCGACTAATTTCCAATGAAAATAGCCTCCAAAATGGCTATATGGTTGCAAGTATGAAGGTCGCAACCCGCCTTAGAAATTTCACCTTTACTATCAACAGCTGTTGTTTGACAGGTCGTTAGAGAATGTTTGCAATTTATGAAATGTGAAGAATGTTAGGAATTTTGATTTTAGAAATAATTGGAATTCCTAAAATTGTCACCTAAGGAATGCATAGGCGGATTTTAAGAAAATTGTTATTAAAGTAGTAAGGATGAACCGAAAATTCTTAAAATCAATAGGGTTCTAAGTTAGAAGTAATTATTCAAGAAAATCAAAACCGCAAGTCAATCAGAACTTTCGTTCTAGAGTTATCGTGCCGGCATACATACATACAGACGACCAGACGAAAATTTTTTTTTTTGATTTTCGGATTCAGAATGATCAGAAACTTAAAAAAAAAGTTTTAAAAAATAGGGGTCAGAAAATTTTTTCGTCTGCACGAATGCAATTCTGAGGCCCCATAGGAAGGGCCTTAGTAATTTCAATACACCAACTTTGGTTGTTTTATTCAAAACAACAAAGTAAGACAAAATTATCTAAAAATAAGTGTAATGATTTAAACTTGAGCATATTTTTTCATTTCGCATGCGAGCTTAAAGAGCCTAAAATTGCAGCTTATTAACATAGATGGGATGATTTTGTGGTAGCTGGGTGAAGACTTTTTTTTACCCCCTGTTACGAAAACTACAAGCCGAGGACCTTTTTTTAGAAATTTCAAAATTAATAGACCTGATTATATGCTTCCGGAATTGTATTGTACATTTACGGATTTGTTACTGCCCATCTCTAAATTCACGTGATATAACCGAACTTCGATTTTCGTTCAAGGACGACTTACCCAAGTCCGACTCAGCTGAGTTTTGTTTATAAATACGGGCCTAAAGCTTAATTTATAACCGCCGTAACGTAACTTAAGAACTTAACGTAAGAAGTTGAAATATTGAATTTACGTATACTTATTTATACTGTTCGTAACGTAACTTAAGAACTTAACGTACCGTAGAAAGTTCGCCAACTTTTAACTTAACAACTTAACTTAACTTAAGACCTTACGGTTAGCCAATGAGATAATTCTGAGTTCAGCATGTGATAACTGTCAATTATTCTTTTTATTTTTTTTTTATAAATGATTAGACAAATACCATTTGTAAACTATCATTCTCCTTTTTGATGGACATACATTATCATGAATGATTTGTGTTTATGTTATTGGGAATAAACCACTGATCTGTATTATTTTACTGGATAGGATATAAGCTATATTTAACATACTAAAAATTCGTTCCACCAAGGAGACCGGAAGTGCAACACTGCTGGCCGATTTGGGCAAATTATGGTGAGATCACAGAACTGAATTTTGGGATAATTTGACATATCTAACCTATAATTTGATTAGTTTTTCTTCTTATTCTTCTTCTATTTTCTATTCCTTCTGCGAGCAATGTCCATCGGGACAAATCAACCATAATTTGATTTTTTTATGAAAGAAAATATAAAAATGGAAACGTAAAGCAAATTGTGTTTATATCATAATAATGCTATCCGATACTACCTAAATAAATAAAAAAAACATCTCATCGTAATTTGTTGACACAATTAAATGACAAATGTGATGACAAATGGAAATAGAGGTTATGTTAAATAACATCCGGTCCGCCATATTATTTGCCCAAATCGGCCAATTTTTCGGAACGTTTTTTAGGGGGCTATATCCTATCCAGTAAAATAATACAGATCAGTGGAATAAACTATTTATGAGATATGAGTGTTGATGCATATACCTATAAATATCAAGTCTAGAACTGAAATAAGACACAAAACTAGTTTGCTAGGAAAGATTAAATTCTCATTATTGCTCAAAAACAATCAACATCTTCGGTAAACTATTGTTTTATTATATTTTTATATTATTGCTTTTAAAGTAGTTAAAATATTCTTTCTATATAGCAAAATTATAATTTATAAGTTTTATTTAGAGGTTAGGTACATAGTTTACACTTGTTTATTTCATAAGGTTGTCAGTAATTTAATAATCTCTGAAATCAACACGCATGCTCAACTCTTACGTTACGGACGTTTATAAATATACTTTATTTTTATATGTTAGGTTAAGGGCCCTATTCAGTAATTTATCGTTTATAGACGACATCGTTAAGCTAACGACAGTTCAACCAACGACTTTTATAACGATAATTTTTGAAACTCTATTCAATAACAAAGTCGTTACGTTGTTTCTAGTTACCAAATCTGAACGATGATTTCTAGTAAGTTGGTATTATAATTTAGTGTTTTGTGATAAAAGAACGTATGTTGATGATTATACCGGGTGTTTAAATTAAAATGTTAAGTTAAATATCGCCGAAAATATGCATTTTATAAAAAAAGTATCAGATAAAAGTTTTATAGTTTTTTAGGGGAAACATTTTGGCTAAATTAATTTTTTTATAGCTGACCATAATATGGCCATATCGAGGTGGATTTTTTTTTCAAATTGGAACCCTTTTTTTTACATAGGTGTTCTTAGAGTTCATAAAAAAATAAGAAACTTCTAAGGGAAACATTTTTTTATTGGACTTCTACTTATTGAGTAACACCTACTTGAAAATTTTGCTGCGCGAAAAAAAAGTTGGGTTAGCTATAAAAAAACGATTTTAGCCAAATTGTTTTCCCCAAAAAACTATAAAACTTTCGTTTATTTATAAAAGGCGGTATTTAACTGTAACACTTTAATTTGAACACCCGGTATATTTGACATTTTTTTGGAACGTAAAATAAAAATTCTACCAGTAGATATATTCATTTGTTTTTCAGAATATATTAGGTTTGTTCGGGTTTCTTTAAAACTCGATGCAAATCATCCGAGAACCAGTGGAACAATTCAATTCCAAATTATTCGTCGCATACAACTATTAAACTATTCACTGGTCAACCAGTGACCAGCCATTTTTGCTGGTCGTATTGTATGTAGGGTTTATTTAAATGAGTAGGTATATAATAATAAAAAAAAAAAATGAGAACTATTTCAAAAGAATACAAAAAAAACAACTCGAGAACAGTACAAGTTGTATTTATTGGATTTGAAAGACAAACCAAATTTGATATTATCAATCCTTTTTCCTGATTATGTTGATGTCATCGGCTTCGACAACTCAAAAATGAGAGGGAATGCAAAAATCTCTATAACGACACTTCATATTATTAACGACAGCTCTGTGGCTATCGTTGATGAACGACAATTTTACAACCATATTTTTTGTCTATTTTCAACGACAATCGTTATCTACTGAATAAGAAAAGTCGTCTGTGAACGATTATCGTCTATTAACGACGTCGTTCAGAGTTACTGAATAGGCCCCTTAGTTTCTACAGCGTTAAGTTAAGTTACGTTAAGGTGGTTATAAATTATACTTAGTTCTGTTTATAAATATGGGCTTTAGTTCTGTTTATAAAGCTTACCCAAGTCCGACTCAGCTGAGTTCTGTCAGTAAATACGAACCTAGGTGGAGGCTTGATAAAATATACAAGAAAAAGAAGAAATATATGTAAGGTTGTCACGTCAACTGTCATTTGGAAAATGACACTGTCATTATTGTTTGTAAAGTTTAAAAATTAGTAAAATTACTGAAAAAACATTGATCAAAAAATCTTAAAACTAAAAAGAATGTCTCGTAAAAGAGATATATCAGTAAGTCTTCTTGTATCTGGGCGATTAATCCATTGAACATTGAATTAATCTTGATGTTATTTTAGAGAGAAGAAATCGCGAAACAGTTCCTTTTACCAGAGAGGCAATCTAAAATTGATACACTTTTAAAACAAGATGGTCAAGCTTACTGTATTTGCAGATCTTCAGATTCATCTAGGTTTATGATAGCCTGCGATGCCTGTGAAGAGTGGTAAATAAATAAACCAGTTTTTTCTTTAAATCTACCTCAACACTTCATTGGCATTTTCTCCCTTATTACCACATGCCAAAGAAATTATAAGTAAAATGATTTCAGGTACCATGGAGATTGTATAAAAATTTCCGAGAAAGAAGCAAAACTTATAAAACAGTATTACTGCATTAGATGTAAAGATGAAGACCCTACTTTAGTAACACGTTGGAAAACGAAAAAAGAACATGAAGAGTCTTTATTTGGGGTTCAAGAAGAACGAAAATCTAGAAAACGCAAGGATCGTGCCGAAAATAAAACTGACAAGAAAGTAAAAAAATGTGGAGAATGTATGGCTTGTTACAGAACTGAAGATTGTGGTCGATGTGATGTTTGTACAAGAAAAAACAGACATGGCTCTTCAAAGAATAGAGAGAGGTGCAAACAGAGGATCTGTTTGAATACATTAGGAGGGTAATTATTTGTTTATTTATAAAATTGTATATCTCCAGAATTTTTTAATTTAAATGGTGTCATACAGTAAGTAGATTAAGATAAAGGTAAGCTTGTAGTTGAAGGTCCCTTGTAATGCACATGTACACGCCACTCTTCTCTGAACATCTAGAAATTCAATTTGGCACATGCCACCTTGCCAAATTTCCACTTCTTTTTACCAGTTTATTAATGTCTTGTATTTTCTTAGGTTATTTTTATAATTATTATTAAATACAATTTAATAATAATTATAAAATTAAAAATAGCCTGAGAAAATACATACTGCAATAACAAACTGCTACTTTACAAATAGCAGGCTAAAATGAAAGTAGAGATTTGGCAAGTTGGCATGTGTGAAATTCAAATTCTAGACTTCAGGGCAGTGGTGTGGACATGCACATTATAAGGGACAGTCAAATACAAGAAAACCAAGGTAACTTATATTTCTTGAAAATTATTGAAGATATTGCTATAATATTAAAATAAACTATTGATGATAGTTAGTGACTTACCCAGTGAAAGTCCAGTTAAGAGTGTTATCCAGTACGCTCCTAACTCAGATTTCAAATCTGCTACATAATATATGACACAGTGCCTTTCAGTCCAAATGATTGTTTCTCTGAGAGATATTCAAGTTGGATTCAGGTGCACATTTTAATTTTTAGTAGAGCAAAATTTAGTACAAAAGTCGCTTATGGCTAGAGATGTTAAATATTGGCACAGAACCAAATCAGACCTTATAGGTATTATGGATAATAAATAAGTAGTATATGAAATGGCCACTCACGACATTTTTCAGTCCCTATATAGGTCAGACATTTTTTACAACAAAAAATAAGCAATTATTAAATATTACTATTATTTACATCACCGTAGATTGAACTAATTGAGCTATTGGCTTCATTTTTTTTATGATAAAGTAAAAACATGACCGCAGAAAGTATAAAATAATAGCATGCACTAAAAACAATAAAATACCTATATAGATTTAGTTATTTCAAAAATAATACAAACATATGTTGATTTAAAGTCAAACAAAATCAATAATTGTAGATTATATGTAGAGAATCACTGGTATGTAAGAGATTGTCTTCAGATAAAGGATATTTAGTAAACACATTTTTTTAACAGGACCTTACTGGCTCACATTGTATTGCTACATAAAAAAACAATTTTTTATAAAAAACATTTATTACAATCCATATTACTTAATATTGAAGCATCGTTTTGAGGAGGGTTTTGTATTTCTAACCCCCTTATAAAATGAGGGTCGATTATTTCTGGCAGAACACAATTCATGTAAAAACACTGGAGAGTTTACTTTGCAGAAATTATCATCACATTCAATTTAGTCCATTACAAAGCCCAGAGGGGTCCACACCACGAAAAAACAACATTGCCCTTTTGTTATGTGAAACTGGCCCTGGCACTGGTAGAAATAGTTGTGATTTTGTTTCAAATGTATATTATTATTGTCGTCAATTATTACATACTTTAAAATTTTTTGCCTCATTGCATCTTGTGATGTTAACTTTGAAGCAAAAGCAGGGCATTTAATTTCAATTATACAATCAGTTCCTACCAGAACGAGGTATCAGGACTACCTCCTAAATAACATAAATCCAGGTCGACAAACAAAACCACAATATTTGTCATGCATAATAATTTTTCTGAAAATTGACTTAGTGCTATTGGTTTTTTTTTTCTAAGCCATATCTTGTATGTTTATTTCCCATGTGCGTGAAATAAAGCAAATGTTTATAAATTTTTTACAATTTGTTTTTAGCCACATTTTACAAATAGTGCCAAAATTAGAAGCAGTTATGCGTACACTTCCAGCTTGTTTCAATGTAGGATTTTCTCCTTGTCTTCTAGTATCTTTTTCAATCAATTCTATTTCCAGATAAGTTTTTTGTTATTCTTTTAAAAATATTTATTTTTTTATTTTGATATTCCTCATCATTTAATTCGGGTATTATATTCTCATGGTCAAGAAGACCATATTCTTCATCTGGTAAGGCATTTTTTTTGACCTTCAGTTAGTTATACAAGTTAATAAAAATTAATAAAAATTAATAAAAATTAATAAAAATTAATAAAAATTAATAAAAATTAATAAAAATTAATAAAAATTAATAAAAATTAATAAAAATTAATAAAAATTAATAAAAATTAATAAAAATTAATAAAAAGTAATAAGAATTAATAAAAATTAATAAAAATTAATAAAAATTAATAAAAATTAATAAAAATTAATAAAAATTAATAAAAATTAATAAAAATTTATAAAAATTTATAAAAATTTATAAAAATTTATAAAAATTAATAAAAATTTATAAAAATTAATAAAAATTGTTAAAAATTAATAAAAATTATTAAAAATTAATAAAGATTAAAAATTAAATTAATAAAAATTATACGAATTAATAAAAATTTATAAAAATTAATAAACATGAATAAATATTATATTATTATAATTTAATGCTATATTAGATTTAATAAGGACTGTGGGCCATGTGGATCTGTTGTGGATATCCTTTAATCGTCGTTTAGAGTATCTTGTCTAATTCGGTAAATTCAACAGTAAGGATACTTACACTTTTAGATTATCGGATGACAGTAAGCTTCTAAATCTAAGAGTTCTTGTACGATTTTTTACAGATTTTTGTTTAGAAGGAAAACTGTATTTTCTATTTCCCATATTATATTATTAAACCTCGTATTAAACACACTATCACCAACAACAATAACACAATTTTTTTTAAACTCTGTCACTCTCTTGTATATGAAAATACTATCTATTTGTATATGAGCTAATAGAAATGTAAAATTAATGTGTTTGTGAGATGTAGGTATTCAATATTTCCCCTCCACATGTCGATCTGGGCATAATTTGCAGTTTTAACTAGTTTTTATTCGCTTGTTCATCCTTGTGAAATGCCTTTTACCAAAATATTTTTTTAGACTTATATGTCTTTAAAGTGAATGTTTTTGAATTTTTCCTGTAGGTATATTTTTTGTATAAATTTTTAATAAAATATTTTATCACATTATGTTTCAATTTAATAAATATCTATACATAATTATTAAGGTCAATTGATCAATAAAAGCGTTTATAATAAAGAACTAAAAAAAATATGTTTAAGTAGTTTTTACATAATATGCAAGTAAGTGTCTCAGAAACGTCAAATCTGCAGCAGCGTTACGAAATTTTAACCTGTCTGGTTAGAGGTTAATTAAACGGCAAGACGATCCTGGAGACATGGTCAATATCATTGCGACGTTGCTAAGTGGTTATTATCTCGGGTAAATCTAAATACATTTTTTTGATTTTTAGTAATTCCAGGTTTACAAAATTTGGACTCCGTAACCCCATTGTGCACGACTTCATAAATATGCATGCCAAATTTCATAAAAAATAGGCCTGAAAACTTTGAATTAGTCAATTTTAGTACATGGATAACGCTCTTAAGGCTATTATGAAGTTTGATATTACCTACATTAAAAATTAATTTTTTACTTTGTTACAGTTAGATAATTTTATTTCGATAAAATCTTAGCAGTTTTAGCTCTTTGTTGTAGAAACAATTTGAATCGGAGAGTTCGAAATCCGTACAAGTCCAAAATTTGACATTTTAAAGTAAGATAGCCATTTTGTTAAAAATTTGTCTCTTCATCGATTAAGCTTAAAAACCATACTAGATACCTATCCGTTAACGTAGTACAGCTGATTACATTCGAGAAATTAGGCGAAAACCCGTACATATTCGTAACTCGTTAAAAGGTTTTTATGGTTTTTCTTGGAAGGCTGATTTTGGACATGTACGGTTTTCGAACTCACCGATTCATTTATTTTAGTTACTTAATTACTATTTAATTTTATTTATAAAAAAGACATTCAAATGACCAGTCCGTTTCAGTTACTGTCAGAATAAAACCAGTAAATGGTCAAGAAAATATATGAATCGGTTATTTGAAAAAAATGGGAATTATTCTGGAGAAACAAAAACTAATTTAATGAATTCACACTAAACTTTCATTAATAATTGTCTTGTGTTAATGATATTTTTTCCAAACACGGAATTCCGTATTCAAACACAGAAATCTATAATTCCGTGTTCAAACAAGGTATTTTCGAGCTATAAATTTTCATGGCATATTTACAGGTTACTCTTGGGAGACTTGAGAAATTCAGGGAGGGAACCGTAAATACGGATCCTTTGAAAATCCTTATATTTTTATCTCAAATACTTGAACAATTTTATCTTAACTAAAATTTTAAGATACTCTTGGAGTCCGGGGGGCAGCGGAGATAAAAAAGGATTGACACCAAAGTGTTCGACCTTTGATTCCCATATACGACGGACATATTATTTGTCCTACATTTCTATTCATAAGTGGAATTTGTTTTTAAAGTACGGATATTTTAATATAAGTATATTTTTAAGACGTCATAATTTTTCAAAATATGACAGCAGTTTTTTCAAATAGCACCTCCAGTTTTTGATAGTACCTCCAGTTTTTTAAAAAGACACAGGCAAAACATTTATTAACTCACTTTTTTCTAGAGATATTAACAAACTAATTGCTTGAAACCATTTAGAAAACGCCCCCTCTCTTATCCTCTGGACTAGGGAGAGAAGCGGGAAAAATTTAAAACGCTAAGAACTAAAGTGACCTGTAAATTAAATTAAAGAAAAATGTTATACAGGAATCAAAGAGGGCGAAACTTTTGGTACTACTTACGACCCCCTTTCTAAAAGCAATCGAAAGTGTAAATCTGAGGGAGGATATTCAGAGGATCTGTATTTACCCAACCCTACCCAAATTCCCTAAGATTAACATGTAAATACGCTATTAAAATATATTGCTCAACAATAGAATTCCATGTTCGAATGTGGAATTAGAGAATTCCGTATTCAAACATGAAATTTCAGAATTAACCAAAAAAATGTGCTCCTTCTTCGATGCCGTAAATTTCAATAAAACATATATTTTCTTTTTTGCCACACTTCGCCGTCCTCTGCTCTCTCACACCTTGGTTTCTTTCTCATATACCAACTTATAACTGCTTCTACCCTTAGAAACAAATTTATCCGTCTAATAATGCATTTTTAATGTCTTACCACTAGCAGAAAAATTTGCTAAAATCGTTGTACATTCTTTTTCTGGTTCCATAGCCACATAAAATTTCTAAATTTCATTAGACCCAAAAACTTTTACAATTTAAGGACATAATGCCTGTTTCATCTGTGTTATAAATCTCCATCCTGTAGACTATCTAAGGCATTCTCTTGCTTTAAATAGTTTTTCACTACTTAATATCGTTTTCAAGTAACACTTGCTTGAACTTTCGATGTCCTTTCAGCACTCCTTTGTTTTTAAAAATACCATTAATTTGACCGCAGTAGGATTTTTATGCTCTGTTTCTGTCATCACGTTTTGAGGCAGCAACTTTTTCCTCTTCGGGATGCATAGGAAAACCTATTTCTACCTTTATCATGATCCAGTTTTCCATATTATCCTCTTCTACTGCAATAAGGATTCTTGATCGACTCTTTTTTCTAACATCAATAATTATTGCAGACTTTTCATGTAGTTGTTAATTATTAGAGTTCTGCCTGATAAACGGTTCTTACAGCAGATTTCAGATATTCTAAAAATATAATATTTGAATCTACATTTTTTTGTTTCTCCCATCTGATAATTAAAAAGAAAACTGACTAGTTCTAATAAGAAAGATAATTAACTGAATGAAGATTCTAGTAAATGACCTAAAAACAAAGTAAAAGTGATCATTACTTGCTACTAGATTATTTATTACCTAAATATCATTGGTTCACAAGATTTATAGCTACTCTGTATAAATTTTATATTTTTAATTGGTGCCAACCTAGTGATTCTCCTTGACCACCTCCATTAAAATAGATTAGAACACAAACATTTAATAATAATAATTCAATAAAAGTAGTTGATTTAAGCCCTAATAAGAACAATGGTTTTTGGCAACTCAATTTATTTCAAACTAAACTTTTACAATTTAACTATACAACATAACATGAAAATAAAACGTCTGTCATAAAACTGCCACTCTGACTTCAGGATCATCGACTTATATAGCTCGCTTGAACCTTCTAGAACATTCTCGAACTGTCCAAATGTTTCTTGACATTTCTAGACTATTCTCTCTCTCTCTTCTTCTTTTACTCGTACTTTTACTTATGACGACTGCAACACACTGTAGGGTGCAGGGTAACATTGCTCCCTCTTCTCTAATTATTCGTCCCAGATAACTTGATTGCTGGAACCTGGTTGGAGCCAACGGGGAAGCTCTGGACCACGGTATGGCGCTAACTTTTCAATGTGAACTACCTTGGGTTTACTTCCTACTGACAACTGAATGTGGTAGATCAGATGTTGATTTTCTTAAAGACATTGTAGGGGCCTTTTCAGTTTCGTTGCAGTCTCCGACAAAGTCCTCCTCAGCGCTTGGTTTTCTACAGTCATACTGGGTCGCCTCTCTCAAAATGTATCCTTTTGGCATGCATGTCGATTCTAGCTTTTGCTTTATCGCTGTTGGCTTTCAGACGTTTCCGAACGAATCTGTAGACCTTTGTTCTGCAATTGTATATATCACATTTTTTACACCAATCTTCTAAATCCCGTCGGCAATTGACCCAATAAAATCTTTGCCGAACTCGTGCCAGTGTCCTTTTAGTACCAAAATGTCCTCCCGAACAGCTGCTATGAAGCTCCTCCAACACACCTCTGACATGTAATTTTAGCAGTACCAATTGGCGGACTATATGTAGTCCATCGGGGCTCTCTCTCTCTCTCTCTTCCGGTGCAATAGGCCATTGTGAAGATACAGGGAACCCCACTGAGTCCAGTACCCTCTAGTAGCTCCACTGTATTTGGCTGTCTCTTGCCAATTAGGTGTGACTTTATTTTTGAGTAATTCTCAGACAACTTTCAAGTCGTTGTTTTTCTTCTGCCCTTTCTCTGGCTTTCAAGAGTGATTTCTGCTTCGTCGCCCTCTGGATTGACAGTGATTGCCCGAAGAATAACTTCATCAACCGGTTCCTTTCGTTCTTCTAGCCTTTTACTATTAATCAATTAAAAATGTTCCCCATTGTTCTAAACAGGATCGCCTGGAGAGAATGTCTGCGTTGCTATCGAGACGGCCTTTTCGATGCTCTACTTCCTGGTTATTGCTAAAAAGCCAGCTAGGTATGGGTGATCGGCTTCTCCGGGATGCATATCTGCTGTAATTATTTCTTTGGGAGATTGTGACTTTCTGGCCTCATTCCCTGATTCTCGATTTATAGAACGAGTCCTGCTTCTACAGGTTCTTTGAAAGTGTCCGATTCTTCTGCAATTGAAGAATCTCCTGCTTTCATGAAACTTTTATTATTAATATTTAAAATATAAATATGAAATATCCTGCAAAGAAAATAGATCTAAAGCCTGATGATATTTAGTAGCATCTCTTGCCCAGCTGATTCTGGTTACCTGAAAAATAAAATTAAACATACCTTTAGTGTTCGAAAAACCACAATCTAAGTCCTGAAGCTGCTGACCTTCTTCAGTTGGATTTTCCACTTAAATATCCTGTTTATATTAATTTACTGTTCCTTTTTCCCATGTCGTTGAGAGTTGTATCCTAAAATAAGTTGTAATATTTATAGCTATTTATTTTAATAATAGATTTGGTTCTGGGTACAAAAAGTTCAATTGGAATTTATTAGACAAAGCTAGGCAATGCCAATATCAGTAATTGTTTGTAAATAGAAAGAGATAGATGCTTTTGTTCTACATTTTTGAGGAGATTCTAAACTTGGACTTTTAACCTTTCTGGGGTCGATTTGGCCATTTTGGACATAACTTGCTAGACTACAGAAAGCTCTATACGTACTTTTCGCAGAAAAGGATTTAGCTTGTTATAAAGAGAGCAAAAATATTATCTGGAAAAACATAATTTGTGTCTAATCTGTTAGAACATAAATATACCTAGTAATTAGGGATTAAGATTACCTAGATTATATTAAATATCACTATGTCACGCACCATCTTCAGTAAGTTTTTTTGAATTTATAACATTAGTATAAAAACCTTCGATCATTTTTACTATGCATATTTTCATATTAGATAATTAATTAAGTTATTTACTTACTTTAAATCGTTGCGTATGTAGAAAATTATCTTTTAGGCCTATTACTTCAACTATTACTTCTGTTCGAATAGTATTTCTTTTCTACTTACTCCTACTTTCTTTTCTCTCCCTTCGATTCTTTTACATCCCCAAGCTAGTATTACCTATTTATATTTTGCCTTTCTTCCTTCTTCGAATACCTTCTAAATGCGTCCCTGATTACTTATCTTTCAGCTACATCTACTCTTAGTCTTATCGTTTATTATTCTATCTTTGAGATTTTTAATTCAAAATTAATATATATCACAATTCCAGTTATATAAATCTCACAACGCCAGAAACATATTTAATGTACGATTTATAATGCCCAACTGACAGAATTTTCTCTAAATAATCCTATTTGCAAAAAAAATATTTTCCAAGACACCTTTACAGTGTAAACCAGTGGCGACTCGTGATTAAAGGCATTGGGTGTTCTGCAAGATTCTGCGCTGGTGAATTAACATAAACTAATAATCTACAGAACTGAAATCGAATCACATCACCTATGCAATAGACTATAAACAAAGCTCACCGATCTGTCACAAATGCAGCTCAAACACTACGTGTGTCTTGACGTTAATTTTTAGAGAGCCACGGACGAGACGATTTATTTTACGTATATTTTAGAATGTAAAATAGTTTTCCTATGACCACCTAGGAAAGTGACACATATCACACTATATAGTCCTATGGAAAGTGCCCTATATCACACGCGTATGAATAAGAATTTACTTTCCACCCGCGTGCGGAAAGTAGCATCAGCTGTCATAAAATGTCAAATGCATCATTTCTATTTTGATCTATGTAATGTCCATATTAATACTAAAATCGATATGATTGTTAAATTATTGAAATTGTTGTAAATTAGATCCTAGATATTTATCTTGAACAATTATTATTAAAATAATTTTAAAATAACTAAGTTATGTTTGCTTTTTATTCTGTTTAAGCACATAGCTGATTAGATCATTCTATTGACGCAAAGCCTATTAGCTTAGGTAGTTAAACTATCAACTTTGCTATTTGAGACCTGGCGAGCGACCGCGTTCAAATCCTTCCGGAAGCAGAATTTTTTTTTTAATTTTTTTTTTTGTTTTAGTTTTATTTTGTTTAGAAAATATGAAACTTGAATAAATACGATTATTGTTGATTATTTTTTTAAATACATTTTAATTATTATAATAGTAACCTGGTTTTACATTTTTGATGAAATTATTTTGTGGTCGTAGGAAAAATATTGTACATCACTTGTGTGAAAAGTGATTTTCCACACTCGTTATGTAATATACTATTCTGTGAAATGTAGGTGAAATACCTGAATTTTTGTGGCAGTTCTGCAGCTTTACATCACTTAAGCAACACTGGTGTAAACATTACATTTTAAATTTCTTACAGTGTCTTTAGCCAATTGATCAAGTTTTTAATTTTCTGATAAAATCAATATGACCTTTAATCCAAATAACTGTCATGTTTTTTAATGTTAGCATAAATGTGTACATTTTTTAACTGACTTCAAAAAAGGAGGAGGTTCTCAATTAGTCGGAATATATTTTTTTTATGTATGTTCAACGATAATTCTTTACTAAGTTGTCCGATTTCTATGATTTGTTAAAAAGGGGGTACCTCAGGGGTGGTCCCATATAAATTTGGTCAAGATCTAATGATGGGGTCTATGAGAAAATAATCATACTCTTAATTTTTTATGTATTTTCAGCGATAATTCTTTACCACGTCCGATTTCCATGATTCTTTTTTTGTTTAAAAGGGGATACCTCAGCGGTAATTCCGTATACAATTGGTCAGGATCTAATGATCTATGAGAAAATCAAAAATCTCAATTTTTATGAACATCTGCACGATTTTGAAGTCGGTTTTTTAATTTAAAAATTATTAATTAGTTAGCTATCAAAATTATAGCAGATTTGGCCTGCTATTGAATTCGGTCTAATTTTCTTTGTAAATGAGAGTTTCTGTTTATAATATTTCTAGCTAAACACAATCTGTGATCTAATAACTCTGTAGGTACATATAGAGTATGAAGTGTTATCTGTATTTTATTTAGAACGTCTTTAATCATTTAGTTGCTTATAAGATCTGGCAACTCTTTTTTTACTGATAATAAGGAAATGCATGTCTACACTCGCGCCGTGAAGTCAACGAAAATTATTATCCCCGTGCGTTCGCTTTGAAAGTCGCGGACAAGAACGATGTCTCTATATACACTCACATTGTTCACAGCCTCTCCAGTTTTGCAAGGTGGAAATTTTGTACACACTAGGTTGGTGGAAGAAAAACAGGTACATTTTTATTACATAAAAATAAACATAACATAACATTGGTGGTGAAAAGAGCTAAGCCACACACTTACTAATTTGAAAATAAGTTTGTAACTTTTAGGTTAAAACGACTTTTCAGTTAAATCTAGTTTATTTATTTACTCGATATGATAAAATTTGGTACACACGAAAACACGTCCTTTATCTTAAGATTGATTAAAAAAAATGTATGTCGCTTAAATATGTTTTACCACTGAAAGAAATGTATGTATTTTTATTTAGCTTCTTTCACAGTTTGTCGTATAAGATTATAATTACAAAATTGCTTGTCTCTATAGTAAACTTATGAGTCTTTTAGAAGCGAATAAATGTTTAACAACTCTGACAATTAAATCGTGACTATTATTATTTCCAATGTCATCTCACATATCAAACCTTACATGCTAACTAATATCTCTTTTCACCCCTTTGTTTTTCATAGTTTTTTTTTATTGATGTGATATAGTTAATTCATTTTACCTAAAAATCTGATGTGTCCAACACATGACTTTCCTATCTAGTTATTACAGGCTTTTTCCGGTTATTTTGTGCAACCTATTGCAGCACCTCCATAAATGTTTAGAGGATAAAATAAATATATACATTTTCCACATACATCTACCTCGAAACATTTTTCTATAGATATTCATTGAAAATGAAAATACTGAAAAATTTAAATTTAGCACTTTTCCTACAATTTTTCCATTACGGTCCATTTTAGAAAAATCATGTAAAAACAAAAATTATAGAGATCGATATCGCAAACAACTTTTATTTCAACAATTTTCATGAAAATCAGAATTTTGCACATTTTGTCAAATTTCTCGAATACGGATCATTTCAGGAAATTTTGACATAAAGCAAAAATTATAGATAATAATATTAGAAATAACTTTTATTTGAACAATTTTTTTCTCCAAACATAAATAACAGATATAGGGGTCTATTTTGTAACAATTCCTTTATATTTAACGGCCTTTAAAAATATTTTCTTCTTTACTTCTGTCATTATTTAAACGGATCTTTAAAATACATTAGAGGACTATCTTAAAGAAATCTGTTTAAATAATGACAGAACTAAATTAACGAATACGAACATATTTTTAAAGGCCGCCAATATTTTTAAAGGCCGTTAAATATAAAGGAATTGTTACAGAATAGACCCTATATTCCATAAAATATAAAAACAGCCCCCCATAAAGTACCCCCCCAGATGTTCCGACTTCGTCCAAAATCTAATCATTTCACGTCAGGCCGAAATAAAACTTAAGTTTAAAATTTAATGTTTTTTTCTTTATCCGTTTTCGAGTTTTCTTCAAATTTCGAAATTTGCACATTTTCTCAAATATCTCGAATACGGTCCATTTTAGAGAAATTATGTAAAGAATAAAAATTATAGAGAATTATATTACAAACAACTTTTGTTTGAACAATTTTTATAAAAAAATATTTTTTTACATTTTGTCAAATTTCTCGAATACGGACCATTTTAGGAAAATTTTGTATAGAACAAAAATTTTAGATAATAATATAAGAAGTAACTTTTATTTGAAGAATTTTCTTCCCCAAACGTAAATAACAGATATATTCCATAAAATATAAAAATGACCACCTATAAAGTACCCCCCCCCCCCCCCCCAGATATTCCGACACTGCCCAAAATCTAATCAGCACATTGGACGCTGGAACAAAGCTTAAGTTTAAAATTTGGTGTTTTTCTGTGTATCGGTTCATGAGTTATGCGACACACAGACATCATCGCGAAAATAGTCAAAACGGATTCAGGGGACCTCAAAACGTAAAAATCCGTCGAAAACTCGAGGTCGAAAACTCGAGGTCGAAAAAAATCATGATTCCTATACTTTCCTTATATCTGTATACAGATAGGAAAGTAAAAATATGGTTTAGCTCTTTTCGCCATCAATAAGACGATAAATGATCTGGAAAAACAATTATTATTCCATCTATCATTATTGTTGATTTGAGCTGCTCTAAACTATGTAAGTAAGTTATTTCAGATTATGTTTATCTTTTATTAGATACCATAGAGAGTTTTCAGTTTTTATTTTCAATTCTAAAATTTTTTATTATGAAATCGTTTTGTTTTCATCTTTTTCTTTATCGGATATTTAACCGTTAGCATCATCGGAATTTTTATTTGCTAATGCTGGAAGTCACGTAGGTTTTTTCAGATTATTATGAATCATTTAGCAATTTGTTTGAAGTTCAAATACATAAGTACATCGATCGAAGCGATGAAGAAGAAAAAGTAAGTCAAATAAATTTAAAAAACTCTTATTTTAGGTACTTTTCTTAATATTTAATTAATTTATTTTCGTACTTTACAGAACTTCAAATTTTATAAATTAATTTCAAACATTTTCTTACGAATTAATACATCTTTTTATAATAACCAGAGATCAAATAATTCAATCTACATAAAAGTTGTTTTAATCGTTTTTGTATTCTCGTCTTTTAAGTCAAGCCATATAAATAAATATCTAAGGGAGTCATATGGGCAGATGTAGTAGGCCACCACACGTTTATTTCATTCTATTTTGAATTTAAATATTTTCAGTTTTAATGGAAAATTGTTATTTCTTAATTTTTTCTTGAACTGGGTACTACCGCTGAGTAGCGACCATAAGGGGGAGAGGGGGGCGTCCTGAATGTAAAAGTCAGGTTTTGTGTTATTACCAGTATTTTCTAATTGTATTCTACAAAATATTAATAATTTGATATTATCATTTTGACATATTTTTATATTATAATAAACAATTATTTAGTTTATTTTTCTCGATCATAAAAAAGGGGCGGCTAATACCACATGGATATTAGCTAATCTACGCACAGACTACAAAACAAAAAAGTATGATATTGCGTTCAACTGAACGTATATATTTTTGCTGCGTTTGAGAATCCACATCGGATGCATTTTTTACATCTCGAGCGTTTTTTTATCCACATCGGACACATCAGTCCCATTACATTTACGTATACTGAATCACGTGATCA
Organism: Psylliodes chrysocephalus; assembly: GCA_927349885.1. Lineage (NCBI taxonomy): Eukaryota > Metazoa > Arthropoda > Insecta > Coleoptera > Chrysomelidae > Psylliodes > Psylliodes chrysocephalus. The sequence goes on along the minus strand of OV651818.1, from coordinate 30,949,834 downwards.
AAGATTTTTTACATCTCAGATGCATCCGATGTGGATTCTCAAACGCAGCAATAATATCCATTCTAGGTAGTGAGAAAACTGCAAAAAAATTAAATCCACCAATCACAGTTCATATTTGGACACTCAAATACTATTATTTTAAAAATTTTAAATAAGTGACAATCTGTCGAACTAATTGTCAGTATATTTTTTAGTTATTGAGATTAAATATTAAAATGAGTTATTTTTGTGTAGAATCGATAAATACTAGCATTTTTATTTAGTGTCCATTTTGAAAAAAAAAATTAAATTTTAATCAAACTTGAAACTAACTTAATTACGAGATGAGGACAGAGCATCTGGCTTCCACGCGAAAAGCCCGGGATAGAATCTGGGCTCTGGCACAAATTAAATTAATTCTTTTTTTTTATTTTATAAATTCGTAAAATTTATAAATTATTTTAAAATTAGTTTGCCTTAAAATCCTAAAATAATTTTTTAGATGTGTAGATTTTCGTCAATGGGTCGTAGAAAAAATATACTGTACAACTCGAGTGGATTGTCCATATCCACTCTTGTTGCACAAACTACTATTTCTGCTCAATAATTCTAGTGTTAATGGCCTTACTTTCTAATTTCTTATTGTAACTAAATCACAAGTGAATTTCACAGCTTTTATTATAGACATTGGAAGCGAAATTGGGATAGTAGTTTGTGTAACAAGAGTGAATATGGATAATCAACTCGAGTTGTACAGTATATTTTTCTTTTAGGTTATTAAGACAAAATAACTAATTTTAAAATAATTTATGACTTTTACTATTTTATAAAATAAAATAGACAAAAAAAAAGATTTAATTTAATTGAATTTGTACCCTGTCCAGATTTGAACTTAGGCCTCTCGCGTGTAAGACAGACCCCCCGTGTCCTCACCTTCACCGCCTCATTTAGGATTTTAGTTTTAATAGTCGTAATTGGATTAGTTTCATATAGTTTGATTAAAATTTATTTTTTTTTATTTCAAAATGTGGACGAAATATAAATTTATCGATTCTACACAGAAATAACTCATTTTAATGTATAATTAATCTCAGTAACTAAAAAATATACTGAGAATGAGTTTGACAGAATTGTCACTTATTTAAAATTTTAAAAACAATACTAGTTGGGTGACCAAAATATGAACTGTGATTGGTAGATTAAATTTTTTTGCAGTGTTCTCACTACCTAGAATGGATATAAAATATATTTTCCTACGACCACTTTGGAAAGTGACACATCACACTATATAGTCCTATGGAAAGTGCCCTATATCACACGCGTATGAATAAGAATTTACTTTCCACCCGTGTACGAATATGCTACTTTCCGCAGCAGTTGTCATAAAATGTCAAATGCATCATTTCTATTTTGATATTTGTAATGTCCATATTAATACTAAAATCGATATGATTGTTAAATTATTGAAATTGTTCCAAATTAGATCCTAGATATTTATCTTTAACAATTATTATTAAAATAATTTTAAAATAACTAAGATATATTTGCTCTTTATTCTGGTTAAACACATAACCGATTAGATCATTAAATTGACACATGGCCTATTAGCTTAGGTGGTTAGAGCGTCAAACTTATGTGTTGTGAATTAAATGATTAGAAAAAGAAAAAGGATTTTTTTAATAAAAATGGCAAGACGCTACTATTGACATTACAATAACATTGAAATTTAAGTATTGCGTCAAAACATAGATAATACTGCAACGTTTGTTTATTTTTTTATAATGTATTTATTTAAAAAGCTTTATTTATAATTAATGTATATAATACTTGGGCACTCACTCATAATTCTAATTTATTTATTACCGTTTGTCTTGACTATCCAACACTTAAATTAAATTTGTCGTCCGTCGACAAACTCGCGCTATTTATATAAAGCCAGCTCTAAACCAGAACACTCGGCTTTCCAGAACGATCAAAAACTGCCTCTTTATGACTCATACGTTCAAAGCGATCACTCCGGGAGCTTCTCGAAGCGGTGCCTTTGTCCCTATATGGCGAGCGCTAGACTTCATACCGCGGGCAAGGAGTAAACAAAGTACAAAGACGGCTTCGCGTCACAATACAATCAAAACTAATCTTAGAGGTTGTTACTGTTTTTAAATGTAGTTGTATTTTGGATTTTAAATGTAGTTGTATTTTGGATTTTAAATGTAGTTACAGATTTAATTTTATCTGAAAGGGCATTATAATGATTTAGTAAATTTTGTATTGCATTCTTGTAAACCAAAAATAACAGGGGACCTAATACTCTTTCCTGTAGTACACTTCTGATATAGCTAATTTCTTCTGATAATGTTATTTATTTTTTCTTTGTTTCCTATTACTTAGATAATCTATACACCATTCCAATGCTTTGCTGTGCTCTACCAACACTTTATATTTTTTATATCAAACAGTTTTGATCAACAGTCTCGAATGCTCTTTGAAGATCTATAAAAAATAAAAACTGCCAATGGTAGATCGTTTTTTTCAAATTTATATTTCCAGTCAGATAAGATCTACCGAATAGCTGATTCACAGTTAATACTTGCTTCTGTATTTTAGTAATAAGTTTATTAATTTCTAAAAAATTTACAATTTGATAATTTCCAAGGACGAATTTTTCAAATTTAAAAGTTGTTCTGAGAGATTTAAAAAGCAAAAAGTCTATGCCTGTGTAACATTTGATAATCTAATATTGTGATGTATACCATATTAACAATCGATTGGACACTCTCCATAAAATTTATTAAGAACAAATATTTTTTGTATCATAATTATTATCTAGTTCAAATTCGATTAAATTATTTGACTAAATCATTTTTATTAGTTGGTTAATGTCATTTCATTATTTATAGTTTGTTTGTTTTTTATTTCTTGTTTATTAGATCCAGAAGGAAAAGACGAGATTCGAGTTCAGATAAAGACCAGTCTCATAATGATCACTTAAAAACTGACTACCCCAGACAATGCTACGGTCCCAAATGCATCAACAGCGCCCGTTATGGATCCAAATACTGCTCAGATCAATGCGGCATGACTTTGGCGAGAACCAGAATCCTTCAGGCTCTTCCGCAACGTTTGCAAGAATGGGCTTTGAGTCCGTCTTGCGCAGAAGAACATAATATTAAAGGTAAATAAGCATTTGCGTTTAAATTATATAGAAAATAGGCATTTCGGAAAAGTATTTACAAAAAGTAATTTTCTAGCGCTCGATCAAGTGCGAAAGCAGCAAGTGGAAGTCCAACAGATCCTCCAAGAGTTGGATAAACGTCACAAAGAGTTGGACATCATCGTGGAAAGGGCAAAAAACGCGTCCATCGATCCGAATCAAGAAAACGAAAACGAAGACGATTCAGAAATATCGACTTACTGCGTCACTTGCGGACATGAAATTCATTCGCGTACCGCCATCAAACACATGGAGAAATGTTTCAATAAATACGAATCTCAGGCTTCTTTCGGATCCATATTTAAAACGAGAATTGAAGGTAAGTTACAAAAAAGTAATGTAATGGTCGCCATCAGCCCAGAATATTTTTTCAATAATTTTGGGGGTTCAAAAATTACTTTTAATACATAATTTTGAATATTTTATTTGGTGATTTCCAAGGAATTTATCTACCTTTGTTTTCAGATCAGTACCTGTAAAGTTTTCGGAAATTTAAAACTATTTCCATTTTTTTTTTTTTCTATGAGTTGGTAAGAACACTATCATCAAACTGATAATTCATGTGTATCCCTTAAATCACAGGTGCATTAAAGGCTGAAACACAGTTAAAATTTTGGAATCGAATGTTTTTTGTTGTGGGGATTTGGGTGGGGAGTGCATGGGATTGTGGGAATTGGATACTAAAAGGAAATTAGGTGTACAAATTTGTCCCAGCGCTTTATCCCTAGAATTTATTTGTACTTAGAAAACACATTTTTTCAGGCAACAACATGTTCTGCGACTTTTACAATTCCATCAACCGAACTTACTGCAAGCGATTGCGAGTACTGTGCCCCGAACACTGCAAGGATCCGAAAATAACCGAATACGAAGTGTGCGGTTGTCCGTTGGTCGTCAACGTGTTTTCGCCGACCGGAGAGTTCTGCAGGGCCCCCAAGAAGTCCTGCACCAAGCATTTCGTTTGGGAGAAACTCCGTCGGGCTGAGATCGATTTGGAGCGAGTGCGTCAGTGGTTGAAGATCGACGAGCTGTTGGAGAAGGAGCGTCAAATTAGGACCAGCATGGCGAGTCGGGCTGGTGTCTTGGCTTTGATGTTGCACAGCACTTACAATCACGAGTTGATGGAGAGGATCGCCGCGCAAGGTTTGCAGAACGTGCCACGGGATAAGCAGGTGAATTCCAGATATAGTTAGATAGTAGTGTTAAAATTTGTATGGCAGAAAATGAGGGGATTAATATATTCATTACCGCACTGCGTGTGGTAAAACGACTTTTAACAGCACTCAAATTAGTTTGATAATGACATCAGTGTAGACATATATTTTATTTACATAAAATTGATACAGTGGCAATTTAATCAATTGGTACAGTACTTTAGGTGCAAGAAAAGTTGACTTGAAACTTAACGTCACAATGAAATTTTAAAATAAGACTAATATTGATAAATTTGTTCATTAAATTGGGATTTATTTTAGGTGTAAATGAATTGTCTGCATTTTATTTAATGCAAATGGAAATATTTCTTCTAATTTTTGGATTTAGCTAGCTTCCAAAAGGTAATTCTTTAATTTCTTATAGTTGCACCATTTTTCTGTCATAAATTATTCATATTTTGATGAGAGATACTTAAAACTTAATATAATTAGCATTATTGTAAGTTGATTAATAAAAAAATTATAACATTCTCTGATCTTTTACTATTTACTTTCCTTACCAAATATTTGATGTATAAAATTATATACCTACCTCAATTTTACTAGTGCGAGAATTTTATATATTGGAATGCTTTTAGCTCATAATTTTAAGTATATAGTTTGGCCGAAAGATTAGATTTATATTATTTTGGCTTGCTCAGTTCATTCATTAATAGTATAAATAAAAATCTGATGTGTCCAACACATGACTTTCCTGTCTAGTTATTACATGCTTTTTCCGATTATGTTGTACAACCCCTGTAAATGTTGAGAGGATAAACTAAATACACACATATCGGAAATTTTTTTTATATATTGTCAACAAAAATACTTTTTCTCAATTTTTTCCATTACGGTCTATTTTAGAGAAATCATGCATAAAACAAAAATTTTAGAGAATGATATAGCAAACAACTTTTATTTGAAGAATTTTCTTCTCCAATCGTAAATAACATTCCTTAAAGCATAATGTACTTTCCCAGATGCTTCGACTATGCCCAACATTTAATCAACTTGCCGTTGGATAAATTAAAGCTTAAGTTTAAAATTTTTAAAATTTGTTTTTCTATTTATCCGTTTATAAGTTATCGAGTATACAGACATCACGAAAATAGTCAAAATGGATTCAGGGGACCCCAAAACGTAAAAATCCGTCAAAAACTCATGATTCCTATACTTTTCTTATCTGTATACATACAGACAGGAAAGTAAAAATTTTAAATAAACTTTCAAAACAAGCAACTTATAATATATAACCGCATATACATACAGCACAAATTGAAAGGGATATTCCTTTGGTCAAAGTAAGTAAAAATTTCAATAAACGTATGTCGGGAATCACTTTGTTTTTGATATATAGGGTGTTAGTTCAAAAGAAACTTGAATGTCAGTGTTATCTTCGCTTTTCGGGGAATT